>OX465292.1:30858725-32058725 GCA_949987695.1 Merzomyia westermanni
GCCGTATTTCGATATATTTATCGATAATTAAGTCATCCCTCAAAATGTCGTTCTCATTAAACCTTGAAATTTGGATGCAAAATCGCTGTCAAACGAAAGGGACATACACAGGTTTCATTTGAAATTTTCCATATTTCGATATATTTGTCGATAAACGAATTATCGGTTAAAAAGTCGTTCCCATAAAACCATGAAATTTGCTAGCAATAGGAGTGTTATACGAAAGAGGAAGGACCAGGTTTGAACTTGCCAAATTGCGATATATTTATCGATAATTAAGTCATCGATGCAAAATCGCTGTGAAACGAAAGGGACATACACAGGCTTCATTTGAAATTTTCCATACTTTGATATATTTGTCGATAAAGGACTTATCGGTCAAAATGTCGTTCCCATAAAACCTTGAAATTTGCTTGCAATATGGATGTCAAACGAAAGGAGGAGGCCATATGTTTCACTGGAATTTGCATTTTTCGATATATTTATGGATAAATGTGTTAACGTGAAAAAGTGGTTCCCATTAAACCTGGAAATTGGGGTACAGTACGGGTGTCAAACGAAGGGGAAAGACCACAGGTTTCATTTGAACTATTCCAAATTTCGGTAAAAGTATTTATCGATAAATGGGTTATCGGTTAAAATGTGGGTCCTGTTAAACCTTGAAATTTGCGTACAAGATATGTGACAAACTAAAGGGAAGGTCACAGGTTTCATTTGAACTATTCCAAATTTCGATAAAAGTATTTATCGATAAATGGGTTATCGGTTAAAATGTTGGTCCTGTTAAACCTTGAAATTTGCGTACAATATATGTGTCAAACTAAAGCGAAGGTCACAGCTTTCCTTTGAACGGTTCCATATTTCGATATATTTATCGATGAATGAGTTATCGGTCAAAAAGTAGTTCCCTTAAACCTTGAAATTTGCATACAATATGTGTGTCAAACGAAAGGGAAGGCCACAGCTTTCATTTGAACTATTCCGTATTTCGATATATTTATCGATGAATGAGTTATCGGTCAAAAAGTAGTTCCCTTAAATCTTGAAATTTGCATACAATATGTGTGTCAAACGAAAGGGAAGGCCACAGCTTTTATTTGAACTATTCCGTATTTCGATATATCTATCGATAACTGAGTTATCGGTCAAAATGTCGTTCCCATAAAACCATGAAATTTGGGTGCAATAGGGATGTTATACGAAAGAGGAAGAACCCAGGTTTCATTTGAACTTGCCATATTTCGATATATTTATCGATAATTACGTCATCGATGCAAAATAGCTGTGAAACGAAAGGGACATACACAGGTTTCATTTGAAATTTTCCATATTTCGATATATTTGTCGATAAACGACTTATCGGTCAAAATGTCGTTCCCATAAAACCATGAAATTTGCTTGCAATAGGGGTGTTATACGAAAGAGGAAGGACCGAGGTTTCATTTGAACTTGCCATATTTCGATATATTTATCGATATTTAAGTCATCGATGCAAAATGGCTGTGAAGCGAAAGGGACATACACAGGCTTCATTTGAAATTTTCCATACTTCGATATATTTGTCGATAAACGACTTATCGGTCAAAATGTCGTTCCCATAAAACCTTGAAATTTGCTTGCAATATGGATGTCAAACGAAAGGAGAAGGCTATACGTTTCGCTGGACTTTGCATTTTTCGATATATTTATGGATAAATGAGTTAACGGGAAAAAAGTGGTTCCCATAAAACCTTGAAATTGGTGTAACGTACGGGTGTCAAACGAAGGGGGAAGGCCAATCCTTTCACTGGAGTTTGCACTTTTCGATATATTTATTGTAGGTGCAGTTTTCAATATGTTTATCGATAAATGAGTTATCGGTCAAAATGTCGTTCCCATAAAACCTTGAAATTTTCTTGCAATATGTATGTCAAACGAAAGGAGAAGGCCCTACGATTCACTGGAATTTGCATTTCTCGATATATTTATGGATAAATGAAATGATAAAAGTGGTCCCATAAAACCTTGAAATTTGGGTGCAATAGGGGTGTTGTACGAAAGAGGAAGGAGCCAGGTTTCATTTGAACTTTGCCGTATTTGGATATATTTATCGACAGTTAAGGCATCCCTCAAAATGTCGTTCCCATAAAACCTTGAAATTTGGATGCAAAATCGCTGTCAAACGAAAGGGACATACACAGGTTTCATTTGAAATTTTCCATATTTCGATATATTTGTCGAGAAACGACTTATCGGTCAAAATGCCGTTTACATAAGACCTTGAAATTTGCTTGCAATATGTATGTCAAGCGAAAGGAGAAGGCCCTACGATTCACTGGAATTTGCATTTTTCGATATATTTATCGATAAATGAGTTAACGGGAAAAAAGTGGTGTAACGTACGGGTGTCAAACGAACAGGGAGGGCCAATCGTTTCACTGGACTTTGCATTTTTCGATATACTTATTTCAGTTGCATTTTTCAATATATTTATCGATAAATGAGTTATCGGTCAAAAAGTAGTTCCCTTAAACCTTGAAATTTGCATAAAATATGTAAGTCAAACGAAAGGGAAGGCCACAGCTTTCATTTGAACTATTCTGTATTTCGATATATTTATCGATAAATGAGTTATCGGTCAAAATGTGGTTACCATTCAACCGTGAAATTTGCATACAATATGTGTGTCAAACGAAAGGGAAGGCCACAGCTTTCATTTGAACTATTCCGTATTTCGACATATTTATCGATAAATGAGTTATCGGTCAAAATGTGGTTACCATTAAACCGTGAAATTTGCATACAATATGTGTGTCAAACGAAAGGGAAGGCCGCAGCTTTCATTTGAACGGTTCAAAATTTCGATATATTTATCGATGAATGAGTTATAGGTCAAAAGGTAGTTCCCTTAAACCTTGAAATTTACATACAATATGTGTGTCAAACGAAAGGGAAGGGCCAGTTTTTATTTGAACTATTCCGTATTTCGATATATTTATCGATAAACGACTTATCGGTCAAAATGTCGTTCCCATAAAACCACTAAATTTGCTTGCAATAGGAGTGTTATACGAAAGAGGAAGAACCCAGGTTTCATTTGAACTTGCCATATTTCGATATATTTATCGATAATTACGTCATCGATGCAAAATAGCTGTGAAACGAAAGGGACATACACAGGCTTCATTTGGAATTTTCCATACTTCGTTATATTTGTCGATAAACGACTTATCGGTCAAAATGTCGTTCCCATAAAACCATGAAATTTGCTTGCAATAGGAGTGTTATACGAAAGAGGAAGGACCCAGGTTTCATTTGAACTTTGCCATATTTCGATATATTCATCGATAATTAAGTCGTCGATGCAAAATCGCTGTGAAACGAAAGGGACATACACAGATTTCATTTGAAATTTTCCATATTTCGATATATTTGCCGATAAACGACTTATCGGTCAAAATGTCGTTCCCATAAAACCATGAAATTTGCTTGCAATAGGGGTGTTATACGAAAGAGGAAGGACCCAGGTTTCATTTGAACTTGCCATATTTCGATATATTTATCGATAATTAAGTCATCGATGCAAAATCGCTGTGAAGCGAAAGGGACATACACAGGCTTCATTTGAAATTTTCCATACTTCGATATATTTGTGGATAAACGACTTATCGGTCAAAATGTCGTTCCCATAAAACCTTGAAATTTGCTTGCAATATGGATGTCAAACGAAAGGAGAAGGCCATATGTTTCACTATCTATCTATCTATGGCGCGATATACAACAGGTATATCATCATAAACCTCCTAAGAGATTTTTGCGCCAAGCTTCTCTTCCAATTTGTGGTGTGCCGATTTGAATTTTTCCCTACAAATTGGTGGGACCTACAGTTTTTTGCCGACTCCGAACGGCATCTACAAAGGAGACGGAGTTTTACTGAGAAGCCTGTCATGGCAGAAATACACTCGGAGAGTTTGCCAAACCACTGCCGAGGGGCGACCCCGTTTTGAAAAACTTTTTTCAAATCACTTTTGATGTTACCTGTACCAGGGCTCGAACCATGGACCTTCGGTGTGGTAGGCCGGCAACACTACCTTCACACCACGGCGGCCGCCATATGTTTCACTGGAATTTGCATTTTTCGATATATTTATGGATAAATGAGTTAACGGGAAAAAAGTGGTTCCCATAAAACCTTGAAATTGGTGTAACGTACGGGTGTCAAACGAAGGGGGAAGGCCAATCCTTTCACTGGAGTTTGCACTTTTCGATATATTTATTGTAGGTGCAGTTTTCAATATGTTTATCGATAAATGAGTTATCGGTCAAAATGTCGTTCCCATAAAACCTTGAAATTTGCTTGCGATATGTATGTCAAACGAAAGGAGAAGGCCCTACGATTCACTGGAATTTGCATTTCTCGATATATTTATGGATAAATGAAATGTTAAAAGTGGTCCCATAAAACCTTGAAATTTGGGTGCAATAGGGGTGTTGTACGAAAGAGGAAGGAGCCAGGTTTCATTTGAACTTTGCCGTATTTGGATATATTTATCGACAGTTAAGACATCCCTCAAAATGTCGTTCCCATAAAACCTTGAAATTTGGATGCAAAATCGCTGTCAAACGAAAGGGACATACACAGGTTTCATTTGAAATTTTCCATATTTCGATATATTTGTCGAGAAACGACTTATCGGTCAAAATATCGTTCCCATAAGACCTTGAAATTTGCTTGAAATAGGGGTGTTAAACGAAAGAGGAAGGACCCAGGTTTCATTTGAACTTTGCCATATTTCGATATATTTATCGATAATTTAGTCATACCTCAAAATGTCGTTCCCATAAAACCTTGAAATTTGGATGCAAAATCGCTGTCAAACGAAAGGGACATACACAGGTTTCATTTGAAATTTTCCATATTTTGATATATTTGTCGAGAAACGACTTATCGGTCAAAATGCCGTTTACATAAGACCTTGAAATTTGCTTGCAATATGTATGTCAAGCGAAAGGAGAAGGCCCTACGATTCACTGGAATTTGCATTTTTCGATATATTTATCGATAAATGAGTTAACGGGAAAAAAGTGGTGTAACGTACGGGTGTCAAACGAAGAGGGAGGGCCAATCGTTTCACTGGACTTTGCATTTTTCGACATACTTATTTCAGTTGCATTTTTCAATATATTTATCGATAAATGAGTTATCGGTCAAAAAGTAGTTCCCTTAAACCTTGAAATTTGCATACAATATGTGTGTCAAACGAAAGGTAAGGCCACAGCTTTCATTTGAACTATTCCGTATTTGGACATATTTATCGATAAACGACTTATCGGTCAAAGTGTCGTTCCCATAAAACCATGAAATTTGCTTGCAATATGGATGTCGAACGAAAGGAGAAGGCTATACGTTTCATTAGACTTTGCATTTTTCGATATATTTATGGATAAATTATTTATCGTGCAAAAAGTGGTGCACAGGTTTCATTTCGATATATTTATCGATGAATGAGTTATCGGTCAAAATGTAGTTCCCTTAAACCTTGAAATTTGCGTGCAATATATTTGTCAAAAGAAAGGGAAGGCCACAGCTTTTATTCGAACTATTCCGTATTTCGATATATCTATCGATAAATGAGTTATCGGTCAAAATGTAGTTCCCTTAAACCTTGACATTTGCGTGCAATATATTTGTCAAAAGAAAGGGCAGGGCCACAGCTTTTATTTGAACTATTCCGTATTTCGATATATCTATCGATAAATGAGTTATCGGTCAAAATGTGGTTCCCATTAAACCTTGAAATTTGCATACAATATGTGTGTCAAACGAAAGGGAAGGCCACAGCTTTCATTTGAACTATTCCGTATTTCGATATATTTATCGATGAAGAGTTATCGATGAAAAAGTAGTTCCCTTAAACCTTGAAATTTGCATACAATATGTGTGTCAAACGAAAGGGAAGGCCACAGCTTTTATTTGAACTATTCCGTATTTCGATATATCTATCGATAAATGAGTTATCGGTCAAAATGTGGTTACCATTAAACCGTGAAATTTGCATACAATTTGTGTGTCAAACGAAAGGGAAGCCCACAGCTTTTATTTGAACGGTTCCAAATTTCGATATATTTATCGATGAATGAGTTATCGGTCAAAAAGTAGTTCCCTTAAACCTTGAAATTTACATACAATATGTGTGTCAAACGAAAGGAAAGGCCACAGTTTTTATTTGAACTATTCCGTATTTCGATATATTTATCGATAAACGGCTTATCGGTCAAAATGTCGTTCCCATAAAACCATGAAATTTGGGTGCAATAGGGATGTTATACGAAAGAGGAAGGACCCAGGTTTCATTTGAACTTTGCCGTATTTCGATATATTTATCGATAATTAAGTCATCCCTCAAAATGTCGTTCTCATTAAACCTTGAAATTTGGATGCAAAATCGCTGTCAAACGAAAGGGACATACACAGGTTTCATTTGAAATTTTCCATATTTCGATATATTTGTCGATAAACGACTTATCGGTCAAAATGTCGTTCCCATAAAACCATGAAATTTGCTTGCAATAGGAGTGTTATACGAAAGAGGAAGAACCCAGGTTTCATTTGAACTTGCCATATTTCGATATATTTATCGATAATTACGTCATCGATGCAAAATAGCTGTGAAACGAAAGGGACATACACAGGTTTCATTTGAAATTTTCCATATTTCGATATATTTGTCGATAAACGACTTATCGGTCAAAATGTCGTTCCCATAAGACCTTGAAATTTGCTTGCAATATGGATGTCAAACGAAAGGAGAAGGCCATATGTTTCACTGGAATTTGCATTTTTCGATATATTTATGGATAAATGAGTTAACGGGAAAAAAGTGGTTCCCATAAAACCTTGAAATTGGTGTAACGTACGGGTGTCAAACGAAGGGGGAAGGCCAATCCTTTCACTGGAGTTTGCACTTTTCGATATATTTATTGTAGGTGCAGTTTTCAATATGTTTATCGATAAATGAGTTATCGGTCAAAATGTCGTTCCCATAAAACCTTGAAATTTTCTTGCAATATGTATGTCAAACGAAAGGAGAAGGCCCTACGATTCACTGGAATTTGCATTTCTCGATATATTTATGGATAAATGAAATGATAAAAGTGGTCCCATAAAACCTTGAAATTTGGGTGCAATAGGGGTGTTGTACGAAAGAGGAAGGAGCCAGGTTTCATTTGAACTTTGCCGTATTTGGATATATTTATCGACAGTTAAGGCATCCCTCAAAATGTCGTTCCCATAAAACCTTGAAATTTGGATGCAAAATCGCTGTCAAACGAAAGGGACATACACAGGTTTCATTTGAAATTTTCCATATTTCGATATATTTGTCGAGAAACGACTTATCGGTCAAAATGTCGTTCCCATAAGACCTTGAAATTTGCTTGAAATAGGGGTGTTAAACGAAAGAGGAAGGACACAGGTTTCATTTGAACTTTGCCATATTTCGATATATTTATCGATAATTTAGTCATCCCTCAAAATGTCGTTCCCATAAAACCTTGAAATTTGGATGCAAAATCGCTGTCAAACGAAAGGGACATACACAGGTTTCATTTGAAATTTTCCATATTTCGATATATTTGTCGAGAAACGACTTATCGGTCAAAATGCCGTTTACATAAGACCTTGAAATTTGCTTGCAATATGTATGTCAAGCGAAAGGAGAAGGCCCTACGATTCACTGGAATTTGCATTTTTCGATATATTTATCGATAAATGAGTTAACGGGAAAAAAGTGGTGTAACGTACGGGTGTCAAACGAACAGGGAGGGCCAATCGTTTCACTGGACTTTGCATTTTTCGATATACTTATTTCAGTTGCATTTTTCAATATATTTATCGATAAATGAGTTATCGGTCAAAAAGTAGTTCCCTTAAACCTTGAAATTTGCATACAATATGTAAGTCAAACGAAAGGGAAGGCCACAGCTTTCATTTCAACTATTCTGTATTTCGATATATTTATCGATAAATGAGTTATCGGTCAAAATGTGGTTACCATTCAACCGTGAAATTTGCATACAATATGTGTGTCAAACGAAAGGGAAGGCCACAGCTTTCATTTGAACTATTCCGTATTTCGACATATTTATCGATAAATGAGTTATCGGTCAAAATGTGGTTACCATTAAACCGTGAAATTTGCATACAATATGTGTGTCAAACGAAAGGGAAGGCCGCAGCTTTCATTTGAACGGTTCAAAATTTCGATATATTTATCGATGAATGAGTTATAGGTCAAAAGGTAGTTCCCTTAAACCTTGAAATTTACATACAATATGTGTGTCAAACGAAAGGGAAGGCCACAGTTTTTATTTGAACTATTCCGTATTTCGATATATTTATCGATAAACGACTTATCGGTCAAAATGTCGTTCCCATAAAACCACTAAATTTGCTTGCAATAGGAGTGTTATACGAAAGAGGAAGAACCCAGGTTTCATTTGAACTTGCCATATTTCGATATATTTATCGATAATTACGTCATCGATGCAAAATAGCTGTGAAACGAAAGGGACATACACAGGCTTCATTTGGAATTTTCCATACTTCGATATATATGTCGATAAACGACTTATCGGTCAAAATGTCGTTCCCATAAAACCATGAAATTTGCTTGCAATAGGAGTGTTATACGAAAGAGGAAGGACCCAGGTTTCATTTGAACTTTGCCATATTTCGATATATTCATCGATAATTAAGTCGTCGATGCAAAATCGCTGTGAAACGAAAGGGACATACACAGGTTTCATTTGAAATTTTCCATATTTCGATATATTTGTCGATAAACGACTTATCGGTCAAAATGTCGTTCCCATAAAACCATGAAATTTGCTTGCAATAGGGGTGTTATACGAAAGAGGAAGGACCCAGGTTTCATTTGAACTTGCCATATTTCGATATATTTATCGATAATTAAGTCATCGATGCAAAATCGCTGTGAAGCGAAAGGGACATACACAGGCTTCATTTGAAATTTTCCATACTTCGATATATTTGTCGATAAACGACTTATCGGTCTAATGTCCTTGAAATTTGCTTGCAATATGGATGTCAAACGAAAGGAGAAGGCCATATGTTTCACTGGAATTTGCATTTTTCGATATATTTATGGATAAATGAGTTAACGGGAAAAAAGTGGTTCCCATAAAACCTTGAAATTGGTGTACCGTACGGGTGTCAAACGAAGGGGGAAGGCCAATCGTTTCACTGGAGTTTGCACTTTTCGATATATTTATTGTAGGTGCAGTTTTCAATATGTTTATCGATAAATGAGTTATCGGTCAAAATGTCGTTCCCATAAAACCTTGAAATTTGCTTGCGATATGTATGTCAAACGAAAGGAGAAGGCCCTACGATTCACTGGAATTTGCATTTCTCGATATATTTATGGATAAATGAAATGGTAAAAATGGTCCCATAAAACCTTGAAATTTGGGTGCAATAGGGGTGTTGTACGAAAGAGGAAGGAGCCAAGTTTTATTTGAACTTTGCCGTATTTGGATATATTTATCGACAGTTAAGACATCCCTCAAAATGTCGTTCCCATAAAACCTTGAAATTTGGATGCAAAATCGCTGTCAAACGAAAGGGACATACACAGGTTTCATTTGAAATTTTCCATATTTCGATATATTTGTCGAGAAACGACTTATCGGTCAAAATGTCGTTCCCATAAGACCTTGAAATTTGCTTGAAATAGGGGTGTTAAACGAAAGAGGAAGGACCCAGGTTTCATTTGAACTTTGCCATATTTCGATATATTTATCGATAATTTAGTCATACCTCAAAATGTCGTTCCCATAAAACCTTGAAATTTGGATGCAAAATCGCTGTCAAACGAAAGGGACATACACAGGTTTCATTTGAAATTTTCCATATTTTGATATATTTGTCGAGAAACGACTTATCGGTCAAAATGCCGTTTACATAAGACCTTGAAATTTGCTTGCAATATGTATGTCAAGCGAAAGGAGAAGGCCCTACGATTCACTGGAATTTGCATTTTTCGATATATTTATCGATAAATGAGTTAACGGGAAAAAAGTGGTGTAACGTACGGGTGTCAAACGAAGAGGGAGGGCCAATCGTTTCACTGGACTTTGCATTTTTCGATATACTTATTTCAGTTGCATTTTTCAATATATTTATCGATAAATGAGTTATCGGTCAAAAAGTAGTTCCCTTAAACCTTGAAATTTGCATACAATATGTAAGTCAAACGAAAGGGAAGGCCACAGCTTTCATTTCAACTATTCTGTATTTCGATATATTTATCGATAAATGAGTTATCGGTCAAAATGTGGTTACCATTCAACCGTGAAATTTGCATACAATATGTGTGTCAAACGAAAGGGAAGGCCACAGCTTTCATTTGAACTATTCCGTATTTCGACATATTTATCGATAAATGAGTTATCGGTCAAAATGTGGTTACCATTAAACCGTGAAATTTGCATACAATATGTGTGTCAAACGAAAGGGAAGGCCGCAGCTTTCATTTGAACGGTTCAAAATTTCGATATATTTATCGATGAATGAGTTATCGGTCAAAAGGTAGTTCCCTTAAACCTTGAAATTTACATACAATATGTGTGTCAAACGAAAGGGAAGGCCACAGTTTTTATTTGAACTATTCCGTATTTCGATATATTTATCGATAAACGACTTATCGGTCAAAATGTCGTTCCCATAAAACCATGAAATTTGCTTGCAATAGGGGTGTTATACGAAAGAGGAAGGACCCAGGTTTCATTTGAACTTGCCATATTTCGATATATTTATCGATAATTAAGTCATCGATGCAAAATCGCTGTGAAGCGAAAGGGACATACACAGGCTTCATTTGAAATTTTCCATACTTCGATATATTTGTCGATAAACGACTTATCGGTCAAATGTCCTTGAAATTTGCTTGCAATATGGATGTCAAACGAAAGGAGAAGGCCATATGTTTCACTGGAATTTGCATTTTTCGATATATTTATGGATAAATGAGTTAACGGGAAAAAAGTGGTTCCCATAAAACCTTGAAATTGGTGTAACGTACGGGTGTGAAACGAAGGGGGAAGGCCAATCGTTTCACTGGAGTTTGCACTTTTCGATATATTTATTGTAGGTGCAGTTTTCAATATGTTTATCGATAAATGAGTTATCGGTCAAAATGTCGTTCCCATAAAACCTTGAAATTTGCTTGCGATATGTATGTCAAACGAAAGGAGAAGGCCCTACGATTCACTGGAATTTGCATTTCTCGATATATTTATGGATAAATGAAATGATAAAAGTGGTCCCATAAAACCTTGAAATTTGGGTGCAATAGGGGTGTTGTACGAAAGAGGAAGGAGCCAGGTTTCATTTGAACTTTGCCGTATTTGGATATATTTATCGACAGTTAAGACATCCCTCAAAATGTCGTTCCCATAAAACCTTGAAATTTGGATGCAAAATCGCTGTCAAACGAAAGGGACATACACAGGTTTCATTTGCAATTTTCCATATTTCGATATATTTGTCGAGAAACGACTTATCGGTCAAAATGTCGTTCCCATAAGACCTTGAAATTTGCTTGAAATAGGGGTGTTAAACGAAAGAGGAAGGACCCAGGTTTCATTTGAACTTTGCCATATTTCGATATATTTATCGATAATTTAGTCATACCTCAAAATGTCGTTCCCATAAAACCTTGAAATTTGGATGCAAAATCGCTGTCAAACGAAAGGGACATACACAGGTTTCATTTGAAATTTTCCATATTTTGATATATTTGTCGAGAAACGACTTATCGGTCAAAATGCCGTTTACATAAGACCTTGAAATTTGCTTGCAATATGTATGTCAAGCGAAAGGAGAAGGCCCTACGATTCACTGGAATTTGCATTTTTCGATATATTTATCGATAAATGAGTTAACGGGAAAAAAGTGGTGTAACGTACGGGTGTCAAACGAAGAGGGAGGGCCAATCGTTTCACTGGACTTTGCATTTTTCGATATACTTATTTCAGTTGCATTTTTCAATATATTTATCGATAAATGAGTTATCGGTCAAAAAGTAGTTCCCTTAAACCTTGAAATTTGCATACAATATGTGTGTCAAACGAAAGGTAAGGCCACAGCTTTCATTTGAACTATTCCGTATTTGGACATATTTATCGATAAACGACTTATCGGTCAAAGTGTCGTTCCCATAAAACCATGAAATTTGCTTGCAATATGGATGTCGAACGAAAGGAGAAGGCTATACGTTTCATTAGACTTTGCATTTTTCGATATATTTATGGATAAATTATTTATCGTGCAAAAAGTGGTGCACAGGTTTCATTTCGATATATTTATCGATGAATGAGTTATCGGTCAAAATGTAGTTCCCTTAAACCTTGAAATTTGCGTGCAATATATTTGTCAAAAGAAAGGGAAGGCCACAGCTTTTATTTGAACTATTCTGTATTGCGATATATTTATCGATAAATGAGTTATCGGTCAAAATGTGGTTACCATTAAACCTTGAAATTTACATACAATATGTGTGTCAAACGAAAGGGAAGGCCACAGTTTTTATTTGAACTATTCCGTATTTCGATATATTTGTCGATAAACGACTTATCGGTCAAAATGTCGTTCCCATAAAACCATGAAATTTGCTTGCAATAGGGGTGTTATACGAAAGAGGAAGGACCCAGGTTTCATTTGAACTTGCCATATTTCGATATATTTATCGATAATTAAGTCATCGATGCAAAATCGCTGTGAAACGAAAGGGGCATACACAGGCTTCATTTGAAATTTTCCATACTTCGATATATTTGTCGATAAACGACTTATCGGTCAAAATGTCGTTCCCATAAAACCTTGAAATTTGCTTGCAATATGGATGTCAAACGAAAGGAGAAGGCCATACGTTTCACTGGAATTTGCATTTTTCGATATATTTATGGATAAATGAGTTAACGGGAGAAAAGTGGTTCCCATTAAACCTGGAAATTGGTGTACAGTACGGGTGTCAAACGAAGGGGGAAGGCCAATCGTTTCACTGGACTTTGCATTTTTCGATATATTTATTGTAGTTGCATTTTTCAATATATTTATCGATAAATGAGTTATCGGTCAAAATGTCGTTCCCATAAAACCTTGAAATTTGCTTGCAATATGTATGTCAAACGAAAGGAGAAGGCCCTACGATTCACTGGAATTTGCATTTTTCGATATATTTATGGATAAATGAGTTAACGGGAAAAAAGTGGTTCCAATAAAACCTTGAAATTGGTGTAACGTACGGGTGTCAAACGAAGGGGGAAGGCCAATCGTTTCACTGGAGTTTGCATTTTTCGATATATTTATTGTAGGTGCAGTTTTCAATATGTTTATCGATAAATGAGTTATCGGTCAAAATGTCGTTCCCATAAAACCTTGAAATTTGCTTGCGATATGTATGTCAAACGAAAGGAGAAGGCCCTACGATTCACTGGAATTTGCATTTCTCGATATATTTATGGATAAATGAAATGATAAAAGTGGTCCCATAAAACCTTGAAATTTGGGTGCAATAGGGGTGTTGTACGAAAGAGGAAGGAGCCAGGTTTCATTTGAACTTTGTCGTATTTGGATATATTTATCGACAGTTAAGGCATCCCTCAAAATGTCGTTTCCATAAAACCTTAAAATTTGGATGCAAAATCGCTGTCAAACGAAAGGGACATACACAGGTTTCATTTGAAATTTTCCATATTTCGATATATTTGTCGAGAAACGACTTATCGGTCAAAATGCCGTTTACATAAGACCTTGAAATTTGCTTGCAATATGTATGTCAAGCGAAAGGAGAAGGCCCTACGATTCACTGGAATTTGCATTTTTCGATATATTTATCGATAAATGAGTTAGCGGGAAAAAAGTGGTGTAACGTACGGGTGTCAAACGAAGAGGGAGGGCCAATCGTTTCACTGGACTTTGCATTTTTCGATATACTTATTTCAGTTGCATTTTTCAATATATTTATCGATAAATGAGTTATCGGTCAAAAAGTAGTTCCCTTAAACCTTGAAATTTGCATACAATATGTGTGTCAAACGAAAGGGAAGGCCACAGCTTTCATTTGAACTATTCCGTATTTGGACATATTTATCGATAAACGACTTATCGGTCAAAATGTCGTTCCCATAAAACCATGAAATTTGCTTGCAATATGGATGTCGAACGAAAGGAGAAGGCTATACGTTTCACTAGACTTTGCATTTTTCGATATATTTATGGATAAATTATTTATCGTGCAAAAAGTGGTGCACAGGTTTCATTTCGATATATTTATCGATGAATGAGTTATCGGTCAAAATGTAGTTCCCTTAAACCTTGAAATTTGCGTGCAATATATTTGTCAAAAGAAAGGGAAGGCCACAGCTTTTATTTGAACTATTCTGTATTGCGATATATTTATCGATAAATGAGTTATCGGTCAAAATGTGGTTACCATTAAACCGTGAAATTTGCATACAATATGTGTGTCAAACGAAAGGGAAGGCCACAGCTTTCATTTGAACTATTCCGTATTTCGACATATTTATCGATAAATGAGTTATCGGTCAAAATGTGGTTACCATTAAACCGTGAAATTTGCATACAATATGTGTGTCAAACGAAAGGGAAGGCCGCAGCTTTCATTTGAACGGTTCAAAATTTCGATATATTTATCGATGAATGAGTTATCGGTCAAAATGTAGTTCCCTTAAACCTTGAAATTTGCTTGCAATATATTTGTCAAAAGAAAGGGAAGGCCACAGCTTTTATTTGAACTATTCTGTATTGCGATATATTTATCGATAAATGAGTTATCGGTCAAAATGTGGTTACCATTAAACCTTGAAATTTACATACAATATGTGTGTCAAACGAAAGGGAAGGCCACAGTTTTTATTTGAACTATTCCGTATTTCGATATATTTGTCGATAAACGACTTATCGGTCAAAATGTCGTTCCCATAAAACCATGAAATTTGCTTGCAATAGGGGTGTTATACGAAAGAGGAAGGACCCAGGTTTCATTTGAACTTGCCATATTTCGATATATTTATCGATAATTAAGTCATCGATGCAAAATCGCTGTGAAACGAAAGGGACATACACAGGCTTCATTTGAAATTTTCCATACTTCGATATATTTGTCGATAAACGACTTATCGGTCAAAATGTCGTTCCCATAAAACCTTGAAATTTGCTTGCAATATGGATGTCAAACGAAAGGAGAAGGCCATACGTTTCACTGGAATTTGCATTTTTCGATATATTTATGGATAAATGAGTTAACGGGAGAAAAGTGGTTCCCATTAAACCTGGAAATTGGTGTACAGTACGGGTGTCAAACGAAGGGGGAAGGCCAATCGTTTCACTGGACCTTGCATTTTTCGATATATTTATTGTAGTTGCATTTTTCAATATATTTATCGATAAATGAGTTATCGGTCAAAATGTCGTTCCCATAAAACCTTGAAATTTGCTTGCAATATGTATGTCAAACGAAAGGAGAAGGCCCTACGATTCACTGGAATTTGCATTTTTCGATATATTTATGGATAAATGAGTTAACGGGAAAAAAGTGGTTCCCATAAAACCTTGAAATTGGTGTACCGTACGGGTGTCAAACGAAGGGGGAAGGCCAATCCTTTCACTGGACTTTGCATTTTTCGATATATTTATTGTAGGTGCAGTTTTCAATATGTTTATCGATAAATGAGTTATCGGTCAAAATGTCGTTCCCATAAAACCTTGAAATTTGCTTGCGATATGTATGTCAAACGAAAGGAGAAGGCCCTACGATTCACTGGAATTTGCATTTCTCGATATATTTATGGATAAATGAAATGATAAAAGTGGTCCCATAAAACCTTGAAATTTGGGTGCAATAGGGGTGTTGTACGAAAGAGGAAGGAGCCAGGTTTCATTTGAACTTTGTCGTATTTGGATATATTTATCGACAGTTAAGGCATCCCTCAAAATGTCGTTTCCATAAAACCTTAAAATTTGGATGCAAAATCGCTGTCAAACGAAAGGGACATACACAGGTTTCATTTGAAATTTTCCATATTTCTATATATTTGTCGAGAAACGACTTATCGGTCAAAATGCCGTTTACATAAGACCTTGAAATTTGCTTGCAATATGTATGTCAAGCGAAAGGAGAAGGCCCTACGATTCACTGGAATTTGCATTTTTCGATATATTTATCGATAAATGAGTTAACGGGAAAAAAGTGGTGTAACGTACGGGTGTAAAACGAAGAGGGAGGGCCAATCGTTTCACTGGACTTTGCATTTTTCGATATACTTATTTCAGTTGCATTTTTCAATATATTTATCGATAAATGAGTTATCGGTCAAAAAGTAGTTCCCTTAAACCTTGAAATTTGCATACAATATGTGTGTCAAACGAAAGGGAAGGCCACAGCTTTCATTTGAACTATTCCGTATTTGGACATATTTATCGATAAACGACTTATCGGTCAAAATTTCGTTCCCATAAAACCATGAAATTTGCTTGCAATATGGATGTCGAACGAAAGGAGAAGGCTATACGTTTCACTAGACTTTGCATTTTTCGATATATTTATGGATAAATTATTTATCGTGCAAAAAGTGGTGCACAGGTTTCATTTCGATATATTTATCGATGAATGAGTTATCGGTCAAAATGTAGTTCCCTTAAACCTTGAAATTTGCGTGCAATATATTTGTCAAAAGAAAGGGAAGGCCACAGCTTTTATTTGAACTATTCTGTATTGCGATATATTTATCGATAAATGAGTTATCGGTCAAAATGTGGTTACCATTAAACCGTGAAATTTGCATACAATATGTGTGTCAAACGAAAGGGAAGGCCACAGCTTTCATTTGAACTATTCCGTATTTCGACATATTTATCGATAAATGAGTTATCGGTCAAAATGTGGTTACCATTAAACCGTGAAATTTGCATACAATATGTGTGTCAAACGAAAGGGAAGGCCACAGCTTTTATTGGAACTATTCTGTATTGCGATATATTTATCGATAAATGAGTTATCGGTCAAAATGTGGTTACCATTAAACCTTGAAATTTACATACAATATGTGTGTCAAACGAAAGGGAAGGCCACAGTTTTTATTTGAACTATTCCGTATTTCGATATATTTGTCGATAAACGACTTATCGGTCAAAATGTCGTTCCCATAAAACCATGAAATTTGCTTGCAATAGGGGTGTTATACGAAAGAGGAAGGACCCAGGTTTCATTTGAACTTGCCATATTTCGATATATTTATCGATAATTAAGTCATCGATGCAAAATTGCTGTGAAACGAAAGGGACATACACAGGCTTCATTTGAAATTTTCCATACTTCGATATATTTGTCGATAAACGACTTATCGGTCAAAATGTCGTTCCCATAAAACCTTGAAATTTGCTTGCAATATGGATGTCAAACGAAAGGAGAAGGCCATATGTTTCACTGGAATTTGCATTTTTCGATATATTTGTGGATAAATGAGTTAACGCGAAAAAAGTGGTTCCCATTAAACCTGGAAATTGGGGTACAGTACGGGTGTCAAACGAAGGGGAAAGGCCAATCGTTTCACTGGAGTTTGCATTTTTCGATATATTTATTGTAGTTGCATTTTTCAATATATTTATCGATAAATGAGTTATCGGTCAAAATGTCGTTCCCATAAAACCTTGAAATTTGCTTGCAATATGTATGTCAAACGAAAGGAGAAGGCCCTACGATTCACTGGAATTTGCATTTTTCGATATATTTATGGATAAATGAGTTAACGGGAAAAAAGTGGTTCCAATAAAACCTTGAAATTGGTGTAACGTACGGGTGTCAAACGAAGGGGAAAGGCCAATCCTTTCACTGGAGTTTGCACTTTTCGATATATTTATTGTAGGTGCAGTTTTCAATATGTTTATCGATAAATGAGTTATCGGTCAAAATGTCGTTCCCATAAAACCTTGAAATTTGCTTGCGATATGTATGTCAAACGAAAGGAGAAGGCCCTACGATTCACTGGAATTTGCATTTCTCGATATATTTATGGATAAATGAAATGATAAAAGTGGTCCCATAAAACCTTGAAATTTGGGTGCAATAGGGGTGTTGTACGAAAGAGGAAGGAGCCAGGTTTCATTTGAACTTTGTCGTATTTGGATATATTTATCGACAGTTAAGGCATCCCTCAAAATGTCGTTTCCATAAAACCTTAAAATTTGGATGCAAAATCGCTGTCAAACGAAAGGGACATACACAGGTTTCATTTGAAATTTTCCATATTTCGATATATTTGTCGAGAAACGACTTATCGGTCAAAATGCCGTTTACATAAGACCTTGAAATTTGCTTGCAATATGTATGTCAAGCGAAAGGAGAAGGCCCTACGATTCACTGGAATTTGCATTTTTCGATATATTTATCGATAAATGAGTTAACGGGAAAAAAGTGGTGTAACGTACGGGTGTCAAACGAAGAGGGAGGGCCAATCGTTTCACTGGACTTTGCATTTTTCGATATACTTATTTCAGTTGCATTTTTCAATATATTTATCGATAAATGAGTTATCGGTCAAAAAGTAGTTCCCTTAAACCTTGAAATTTGCATACAATATGTGTGTCAAACGAAAGGGAAGGCCACAGCTTTCATTTGAACTATTCCGTATTTGGACATATTTATCGATAAACGACTTATCGGTCAAAATGTCGTTCCCATAAAACCATGAAATTTGCTTGCAATATGGATGTCGAACGAAAGGAGAAGGCTATACGTTTCACTAGACTTTGCATTTTTCGATATATTTATGGATAAATTATTTATCGTGCAAAAAGTGGTGCACACGTTTCATTTCGATATATTTATCGATGAATGAGTTATCGGTCAAAATGTAGTTCCCTTAAACCTTGAAATTTGCGTGCAATATATTTGTCAAAAGAAAGGGAAGGCCACAGCTTTTATTTGAACTATTCTGTATTGCGATATATTTATCGATAAATGAGTTATCGGTCAAAATGTGGTTACCATTAAACCGTGAAATTTGCATACAATATGTGTGTCAAACGAAAGGGAAGGCCACAGCTTTCATTTGAACTATTCCGTATTTCGACCTATTTATCGATAAATGAGTTATCGGTCAAAATGTGGTTACCATTAAACCGTGAAATTTGCATACAATATGTGTGTCAAACGAAAGGGAAGGCCGCAGCTTTCATTTGAACTGTTCAAAATTTCGATATATTTCTCGATGAATGAGTTATCGGTCAAAAGGTAGTTCCCTTAAACCTTGAAATTTACATACAATATGTGTGTCAAACGAAAGGGAAGGCCACAGTTTTTATTTGAACTATTCCGTATTTCGATATATTTATCGATAAACGACTTATCGGTCAAAATGTCGTTCCCATAAAACCATGAAATTTGCTTGCAATAGGGGTGTTAAACGAAAGAGGAAGGACCCAGGTTTCATTTAACCGTTGCCATATTTCGATATATTTATCGATAATTAAGTCATCCCTCAAAATGTCGTTTCCATAAAACCTTGCAATTTTGATGCAAAATCGTTGTCAAACGAAAGGGACATACACAGGTTTCATTTGAAATTTTCCATATTTCGATATATTTGTCGAGAAACGACTTATCGGTCAAAATCTCGTTCACGTAAAGCCTTGAAATTTGCTTGCAATATGGATGTCAAATGAAAGGAGAAGGCCATACGTTTCACTGGAATTTGCATTTTTCGATATATTTATAAATAAATGAGTTAACGGGAAAAAAGTGGTCGCATAAAACCTTGAAATTTGGGTGAAATATGGGTGTTATACGAAAGTTGAATGACACAGGTTTCCTTTAAAATTTTCCATGTTTCTATATATTTGTCGATAGTTTAGTTATCCCTCAAAATGTGGTTAGTATAAAAAGTTGAAGAAGTGCTTCACAGATTTCATTTGAAATTATTCATATTTCGATATATTTGTCGATAGACGACTCATCGGTCAAAATGTTGTTCCCATAAAACCATGAAATTTGAGTGCAATAGGGGTGTTTAGGCGAGATGCCTAAAGTCGTAAAAAATGTGCCACCCTAATGTAAATTTAGCGCCCTTCCAATCACTCACACCAACCCACCCACCTGCGTGGGCATGCATGCATATTCGTGTTTTGTCAGCACACATATACATGCATGGGGTGTGCATGTGTGGGTCACCTCCCCTTAAAACCGGAGGATAATTTTCAGGTTCAACGGTTTTCCTCGATTGCAAAACCGTCTACTTCTGCAGCGACACTCGACGCAGCAACAGCATCACGGCCACCCCAGGATTTTCGACCTCATCAAAATTATTCGTAAAGGTAAACTAATTGATTTTTGTTGGAACGATTTTCCGTCATCCCTTGTCAAGTTTGGTTTAGTGACAAACCGGTTTCGGCGTTCTGCCATTTTCAATGCCTAGAACGAAGCTAGGCATTGAAAATGGCAGAACGCTGAAACCGGTTTGTCACAAAACTAAACTTGACAAGGGATGACGGAAAATCGTTCCAACAAAAATCAGCTTACTACCCTGTCGGAAGATCAACACAACAAAGTAATATATATTTTATATATATTATATTTTATTTATATTTTATATAAATATACGGCCACTTTATTATAACGAGGATTCTCTTTTTTTTTCTTATTTCTTTTATATTCAAAATCACAATTCGACCGCGGTGCTTTTGAGCCACGGCCGCTCCAGCGAAGTACCATTGTCGACTTTTGTTCATGGTCCATTCTCCCCGTAGAAAAGAAGCCAGCCTTCCTATACAGTCCACAAAACAAACGTCTATTCACATAATTTGGATCAAACCACCAGAAGCTGCCACACAATAAAAGTAGAAAGAACTCAATACTGTTCACACTCTGCCGCAATTACAAACAACTCTGCCATACACTCTGCCACATACCACAACCAACAACACAAACTATATACAGGGTGGCTGATGAAAACCGCAACCAAAAAAAAATTAAATAACTTTTTTTCTATTTAATGAATCTGGTTAATTTTTTTTTTATTTTGCAGATTGACTTTTACATTTAACAAAAATGGATAACTGGGACACTGAAACAAGAATTTGGATTGTCCGCCGCTATTACGCACTGGAGTCCGTAGTTTCGGTTCAAAGAGAGTATAGGCGCACGTTTGGCGGCAATCCTCCGAGCAGATGGACCATAATAAGACTTGTAAACAATTTTGAAGAGCATGGGACAGTCAACAGAAGACCTTACCATCGAAACCCTTTAGTTCGAACGGAGAAAACAATCGCTGCTGTAGCTGCTGCCAAACAAAACAATCCACGTGTTTCGACAAGAAGCTTATCTGCTCAAATGGGTGTAAGCAGACAGTCATTACAGTCAATTATGCACAAAGATTTGGACTTATTCCCATATAAAATTCAAATGGCCAACAAACTGAACGCTGCAGACTTGCCGATTCGCTTGGAATTTTGCCAGAAGATGCTTCAAATGGTGGAAGAGGATGGAAACATGTTGAACTGTCTTTTCATGTCTGACGAGGCCCATTTCGATTTAAACGGCAACATAAACAAACAAAATTGTCGAATATGGAGTGCTTCCAACCCACAGATACTCTATGAAACGGAATTGCGTCCACTTCGTGTCACAGTGTGGTGTGCAGTTTCATCACGCTGCATTGTCGGGCCCTACTTCTTCGAAGAAAACGGTCACACCGTTACGGTTACTGGAGACCGTTACTTGAGCATGTTGAGAGAGTTTTTCTATCCAGAATTACGCCGAATGAGAGTTTCTTTCAACTCTGTGTGGTTTCAGCAAGATGGTGCAGCTCCTCATATAGCCCAACCTGTTATGACAGAATTCCACATTCCGTTGGCCACCCAGGTCGCCTGACCTTACTGCACCTGACTTTTTCTTGTGGGGTTATTGCAAACAGGAAGTCTTCAAAGCAAAACCAACAAATTTGAATGAACTAAGGCAATCCATTCGAGAAACAATTGCGGCTATTCCTGTCTCAACTCTCCAAGCAGTAATGAACAACTTTTTGGTAAGATGCCGCACATGCATCGACGAGCAGGGGGGGCATTTAAATTCCATTATTTTTAAAACTAATTAAGCTATATTTAATAAAATTTAATGAGCTTTAACACGAATAAAAGAAAAATTAATTCCATACACTGAAAAAAAAATTATTTGAGTTTCTTAATGTAGCAAAATTCATCAGTCACCCTGTACAACAAATTCGGCCGATCACCACATCAAAGCACGTAAGTTTTATATTTCTTGTCACTTAGTTTTTTTTTGTGTTGCAAACAAGTGTATAAAAGTGCCGCCCGCGAATGTAATCAAACGTAAGTGCGTTTAGTGAATGTTTAACACTAGTGATATTTTTAACAGTTAACTGTTATATTTTTCTTTAAATTTTAACTTAAATTAAACGCTTAAAAATCCTTGTGACTATCCGGATTATCCCCCCACCAGTGGTAAGGTTTTTTGGACACAGCGCAAGGCAAGAGGTAACATAACCTCATTTTCACAAAAAGTTCACTTAGCCTTTCGATCTTCAGTTTGTTTTTGTTTTTTCCACTTGTTTTTTTTTCGGTAATATACAGAACAGAATTTTAATCAAAGGCTAGTTTATTATTTTCTTATAAAATTCACTATTTTCATAGCACTTTTCTTTTGTTTTCACATTTTTTCATTTAATATTCACTTTCGCTCGTTTGATACACCGCGCACTTTATCTGTGTTTTGTTGTGTATTTCTTTATTGCGGCAACACATACACATATTTATATATACATATTCCCCTTATACGTGTGGGTGGCGAGTAAGTCACAAAGATTTTGTTAAAATTTTTGCTTCTGTAGCAAACAAATATTCGTCAGACAAATCGGCCAAGTCTGCAATATAATTCAAAAATTAACAATAAATAAAAATAATTGAATTGAAATATACATTAATTGAGTTTATTGCAATTTTATTGAGGTTGTTTTGATTTTCCTGGGTAAAATACTGCCTTTACGTTTTCTATTCAGCATTTATTTTGTACGGTTGAGCATTTCATCGTACCTTCAGCTATATTTTTTCGGTTTTGTTTTGATTCTACAGATCCTCTAAGTCCAAAATATGGAAAGTTTCATTAAGCTGGCTGATTCGATTTTTGAATTCGAATCAGACTACAATGAATTAGAGGATTCGGTCCACAGCAAGTACACTCTTGGGATTCAACAAGAGGACTTGAAAGCAATGTGGAGGAAAACCAGAACAGCTTATGACGACTTACTTAATTCAGATAAGTTAAAGGCCACTGGTATAGCTTCTGTCAAACAGAAATATAAGAGAGCATATGCAGTATATTTACGCTGCATGTCAGACATGACTACACGCCAAGCGACATACAACAAACCAGAAAATAAATCTGAAGAAAATCCCGAATTTGAACACAGTATCCGCCTGCCTCCATGTGATACTGAAGTTTTCAAGGGCGATTATCTGTCATGGCCAACATTTCGTGACATGTTCACGGCCATATATACAAAAATGTCCGCTCACGAATGAGGGATTTGATACGGCCTGGAGAAATTTATGCGAGAGATACGAAAACAAACGTATCTTAGTAAACTCGCAACTCCAAATTTTATTTAACTTGAAAAAGGTAGAGAGTGAGTGTGGTAGCGCAATTAAAACACTTCAGCGCGAAATAAATAATTGTCTTTCGTCCCTGCGAAGTCATAAAATTGACACTTCGAACTGGGATGCAATTATGACGTATTTGTGTTCGACGAAATTGGCGGAGAGTACGCTTGGTCTATGGGAGCAAAGCATAGACCACAAAGTGGAAATATCCAAGTGGGAGGATATGGACAAATGTTTGTCCTACCGCTTCCAGACACTCGAAACAGTGTCTGGGTTCATAGGGAGTTCTTCGAAAGTGCAAAAACCGCAAAGTACGCGGAATTCCAACGAAACCCCTGCAAAAAGACTTGGTACATACCAAGCAAACGTGACAAAATTACTGTGCACAAAGTGCAAATCGAATGCCCACAGATTACGAAACTGTCCCCGTTTTCTCAAATTAACTCCGGTGGAGAGAATTAATTTTGTCAAATCCACCAAGGGCTGTTTGAACTGCCTATCCCCAGGACATACTGTGTCGAAGTGCACCAGTTCTTTCGACTGCAACAAGTGCCACTCGCGACATAATACGCTCCTGCATGCGGAGTCTCTTCAGACGCAGGCAACCATCAGCCCTAATCAGTATCATGCTGATAATGCTGCCTCAACTTCAAAACAGGCACAAGAGAGACGGGAAGCTGAAAAATCTGTTTCGGCCGTAAACAGAAACGTTAAATCCTGCCATGTGCATTCGAGCGCAGGTGTGCTGCTAGGGACAGCTCGAGTAACCATTCATCATAATGGTACAGACTTCCCAGTAAGAGCACTGATTGATTCTGGTTCAGAGTGTTCGTTTATGACAGAACGACTCAAACGCAGAATCAATTTACCGGCAAAAAGGATGCATGCTCAAGTTTCGGGCATCACTAATGCCGTGTCCGCTCAAGTCAAGGAGGCATCCAATATTGAACTCCGGTCACCAGTGGACCCTTGCTTCAGCTTAACAACATCAGTGCTAATTCTAGCCAAACTAACTGGGAATCTGCCATCCTGCCATATCGATGCTACGACTATGCAGGCTTTCCCAGACTTAGTATTGGCAGATAAGCGATTCTACATCAACGAGGAAGTTGATATTATACTTGGCGGAGACGTATATCCGCAAATTATATTGAGTGGGCTGAAAAAGAATGTACTTAGTACACTTCTCGCCCAAGAAACGGTGTTCGGTTGGATATTAACCGGGCGCATAGAAGCACCGAATCCAACCAGAAATATAGTGTCCTTTACAGCGAAGTTGCTTTGGACAAACAGCTGACCGCATTCTGGGAGTTGGAAAATCTGCCCAGAAATAAAAGCCCAAACGCAGATGACAAGTACTGCGAAGATTTATATAGGGAAACTACAAGTCGTAGAGAGGTTGGGAGATATGTCGTCTGTCTTCCATTCAGACAGGACTGCCCAGATCAGATAAACATAGGAGGGTCTCTTAGGCGGGCGTGTTCACAATTTTTTAGAAATGAGACACGGTTAGCAAAGAACCCGGAATTAGGGAAAGAATATATGAGGGTCCTGTCTGAATACGAGACATTAGGGCATATGCGATAAGTTAATGCCATTGTACCAGCCGATTCGGCGGACTACTATTTTTTACCCCATCACGCCGTAGTCAAGGCGGAGAGTACCACCACTAAGGTACGCGTCGTTTTTAATGCATCAAGCTCGACGGCAAATGGTACACGTTTAAATGACATTCTCCTGCTAGGCCCAGTACTTCAGTCAGACCTTCCAGTACTTCTACTGCGATGGAGACTTTATCGCTTCGTTTTCAATAGTGACATCGAAAAGATGTATAGGCAAATTTGGATGAACGATGATCACATAAAATTCCAACGGATTGTTTATCGAACATCGCGTCAGGAACCCATAAGCCTTTACGAGTTGAAAACGGTAACTTTCGGGGTTAATTGTGCGCCTTATCTGGCAATTAGAACCCTTTTACAACTAGCAGATGAAGTAGAGAGTTCTCACCCTACAGCATCTAGCATATTAAGGGAAGGCATGTACGTAGATGACGTACTAGCGGGGGGACACACACTCGCATCGGCCATTAACGCGAGGAATGAGATTCGACAAGCCTTACTCTCCGCGGGCTTCCCACTACGAAAATGGACTTCGAATGCTGAGGAAATTCTCAACGACATCCCAATACCGGATCGGCTGAGCGAGGACTTTCTGGCATTCGAAGATACCAGCATTGGGCATAAGATGGAATGCCCATTCAGACCTGTTTTACTTTAAAGTAGGGTCACTAGAAGAAAGTGAAAAGTTAACAAAGCTAGCGATTCTATCCGCCATCGCCAGACTCTTCGACCCTTTAGGATGGCTTGCACCGATGTCCATTGTGGCCAAAATTTTGATGCAGAACATCTGGTTAGAGGGCACCGATTGGGATGAGCCAGTTTCGTCCAATACATTGGAACGATGGCAAAACTTCAGGCATCAATACCACGAAATCGACAAAATAAAGATACGACGATGGGTAAACTTTTCACCAGAAGATGAGGTCGAAATACATGGATTCTGCGATGCTTCGGAAAAGGCATACGCTGCAGCTGTCTACATGCGAGTCAAAAGCAATGATGATATCTTCGTGAATCTACTCCTTGCCAAAACCAGAGTAGCACCAGTGAAGACCATCTCACTTCCGCGTTTGGAACTTTGCGGAGCAGTACTGTTAGCGGAGATGATGGAATCAATATTCCGAAACATCAAACTGCCATCATCGTCTTGGCATGGATAAGGAAGCCACCCTGTTCCTGGTCAACTTTCGTCGCACACAGTATAACAAAAATCATCGACCTGATCGGCAGCAAAGACTGGTTTCACGTCAACTCGGAAACGAATCGAGCAGACTTAGGAAGCAGAGGACTACCGGCATCTTATTTGGTCAACCGTTTTTTGTGGTGGCAGGACCCTCTTGGCTGCAAGAAGGCAATTCCCAATGGCCAGTACACGAAAAGGAGTATAATACATCCGTGGAGGGAAAGAGAGCGCAGGCCTACGCAATATCAACGCAAAAAGAAATCGAGATTCTCGCCGGTTTTCGAATTTACCGAGGGATTTGAGGGTACTATCATATATTATGAGATTCTTTCGAAGAACTCATCCCAAGACAACAGCTCGTGCCTAATCTCATCCGTGCCTAATCTCATCCGGTGAGATCAAGACCACGACGCAACTCCTGATTAAACTATATCAGAGGCAACATTATAATGCGGAATATGTAAACTTGAAGAAGGGACAGGTAATCGATAGGAAAAGCGAGATATTGCCACTCAACCCATTCATCGACAAAGATGATATTATTAGGGCGGGTGGTCGTCTTGGAGCGTCTCAAAACCTCGCTTATAACGAGCGCCACCCAATCATACTGCCGTACAATTGTAGGTTGACGCGTCTGACTGTACAAATGATACATCAAATCTCCCTCCATGGGGAAAACCAACTGATGCTCCGTCTCATCCGCACCCAATATTGGATTCCGAATGTTAAGAACATGATTAGGGCCACCATCCATAACTGTAAGGTCTGCACCATTTATAAAAAAAGAGCGCAAACCCAACTTATGGGTACCCTTCCTTGCGAACGCACTACGTTCACCCGCGCGTTTACCAATACCGGGGTGGACTTTGCCGGGCCTTTCGACATTAAAAGTTACCGTGGTAGAGGATGTCGGCTATCAAAGGGTTACGTTTGCCTCTTTGTTTGTTTTACAACGAAAGCGATCCATCTGGAAGCGACCAGTGATCTTGGCACCCCATCCTTTCTAGCAGCGTTTGCGCGTTTTATCGCTAGACGAGGATGTCCGAGAAACATTTACTCCGACAATGGCACTAATTTTGTCGGAGCATCACGATCATTAAGATCTGAATTTAAGGCCTTTATCTCGGAAGCCCGAGGTAAGAATATTTCCAAATATAGCCATCAAGCCATGACATGGCATTTTATTCCGGCCGGGGCTCCACATATGAAGGGACTCTGGGAGGCGGGAGTGAAGAGCTTCAAAAGCCACTTCAAGAAGTTAGCCTCGCCTCATAAATTCACGCATGAGGAATTCCATACGCTATTGTGTCGGATTGAGGCATGCCTCAACTCGCGGCCACTTAGTCCAGCCTCAAATGAGCCCGCGGACCTGGAACCCTTGACCCCTGGGCACTTCCTGACTGGAAGTCATCTCCTGGCTCCGCTAGAACCCGAGGTGAATGAGAGCCCTGCCTCCATTATTAATAGGTGGCAGAAGCTCAAGGCTCTTCATCAAACCTTCTGCAGGCGATGGAAAGTGGAATACTTATCCGAACTTCAAAAACGAGTGAAGTGGAAGCATCCGAAACAAAATATTAAGGTGGGAGATCTCGTTGTCATCAAAGAAGACAACCTGTCTCCCAATGAATGGAGGCTCGGCCGAGTTACCCACGTACACCCCGGCGAAGATAACCGAGTGCGTGTAGTGGACCTCATGACCGAGAAGGGTCAGATCAGAAGACCGTTGGTCAAGCTGATTCTGCTCCCTATGGAGGGAATGGCTGGCGAGAGGCCCGGGGCCTCATCTTAACCATCCCCTTCCATGACCTCCCAGCCGTTTTAACCGCCCCTATCCCAAAATACCACCCTTCACTCGCTACCCTTAACGAGGACACCAGACAAGCCTAACGCAGAAGAAGAACCTTTCTGCCACAGAAAAGGTAATTGCTCTCGAGAACGAGGCCACAGAAACCTAACGCAGAAAGGCGGACCAATCTGCCACTGAAAATCTATCCATCTGCCACGACAAGTTGGTAGCAGATGGTCCCACCTTCGTATACATATACAAATATGTTAATTTTTTTTCAAATGTACATATGAAAGAAAAAAAATATTTTTTTTGTCTCACCCCAACAAGCAAGGTAAACTAAAAATAAATCTTTGAAAAGCTTTCCGAAATAAGTATTAAGCTTACAAAATTGTGATTTTTTCGTTTATAAAACGTTTGAAATTAAACGCTGTGTAATTGCAACGACACGCTGATAAAAAAACTGATTAATGTAAGCCAATAAACAATCTAGAAAGAAGTTTTGTTTTTTCTGTAAAAGGTGTTTTCTAAAGTGTATAAAAGGTTTATTTTAAACTTCCAAAAAAATTAACAAGCTTGCCTTGAATTATGCAAAAAAATATATCTTTGCAGAAAGGCTTGTTGGGTACATGTCGGGATGCCCCCAGATTTAGGATTATTATTTAATATACCCTACCGCAATGAACTTTACGAACCAAATTACCTTGGGGTGTTCCGAGATGTCCGGTGCTCGTTTTTTAAGTACCTCGTGTTTTCTTCATATTTCGGCTATATCTTTAGCCGCCACCACCGCAATATCGCAATTGTTCAGTAACTTGCAGGAATTAACTGGAACTTGAAAATGCTGTTTTGCCTCGAATACCCCGCTGCTTTTCATCAAGACAGCGTTACCTGAAAGTAGGACAACATTAGTACATATATTCCAAAGGGATGGACATCTATATATGCAACAACAACGTCAATATTCATCTTCAGCCGAGAAAATCGTTAGGTAAACCAGGATATGGCGAACGTGAAGTGAAGTTTGGTAATTGTTACCTTGAAGAGACAACTACTAAAACACTTCCGAAATTATCGGGAAAGGTATCAAAAGACGCGTTTTGACCCCGGTAACTCAGTGAAGAGATATTTGAAATCAAAGTTGGAAAATTTCTGATTTCATGTGGTTGTTGTAATCACAGATTAGGGTGTACCGAAAGGTGCAAAAGGTGTTCTGCGCAGGAATACTGTGGACCGCGTAGCCGGTCTTGGACCGACTAAGGGTTATTTTTTTGAAGCGCAACTGTTCACATACTGTAACAAATTTCTAGCCTGGGCAGTAAGAAAATGCATATCAATGCCACGCAAATGTTTCACTGTACCCTTAGCCGCATCTTCAGTAATGTTGGTAAACAAACCTTTTGGCTATTTTCTACAAAGGTTAAATTAATAGGGTCCAAAGAGTCACACAAATTTATTGCCTAGATTTGCTTCAGGTCGGAAAGGGATAAATGAATGGAAGGACAAATGCTTTCCTAACTCTATTTTCGGCTTTTTAAAAAAAAAAAATAGTTTTCACACTTACTCAGCGCAGTATGCTATATCATATATGTTGATGTATCGCTTGCATATTTACCGATGATGCTGGTTTTGCTTTTGATGCGGTTTGTCTTCCTGTTGCGCCCTAGCCGCCGTAGCCGCTATCAGTTTAAACTCATCGATATTAATTTTTTCAATATCCGTAGATTTTGCTTTCTTAACTGATAACTTTTCCGTAATAGGTTCGTCGTCATTTTCTAGCTCTTTCAACAAACCAGGACTAATGGTTAAATAATCGCAACCAGACAACGCCTTTATCTCTCCAACATTTCTGAAGGAAGCCCCCATTACAACTGTTATAATCATATTTCTTATAGTAATTATAAATTTATGTAACCGAGATAACACCAGGATCTTGTTCTGGTTCAAAGCTTTTAGTGTTGGCATTGGCAACATACCAATCTAGAATACGACCTACCAAAGGAGAAATTAGAGTAACGCCAGCATCAGCACAGGCAACAGCTTGAGCAAAAGAAAACAGGAGCGTTAAATTGCAATGAATTTTATGTGTTTCTTCTAAAGTTTTTGCAGCTTGAATTACTTCCCAAGTAGAAGCTATTTTTCTTAGAACACGATCTTTATGTACGCCCATCTGTTCGTATAATTTGATTAACTTCAGAGCCTTTGCGGCACTCCTTTTCGTATCGAATCGTCAATTTCAGTGGAAACTCTTCCTGGTATTATCTTAAAATTTTACAGCCGAAAATTGAACACCTGAAAAGAAAGAATACCATTAGAATTTGCATACAATTAATATAAACATATATGCATATACTCGTACATACAAAATGTGTCTCAAAGCATGCGCCGGCCGCCACAGTTTGTGACACACATTTTTTTGGTTCCTACGTAATTTGCGCTGCTACCGAACCGATACAGAGTTCCGGGCAGCGCTAATAAATACTTACCTTCCCCAACATATTTCTATGCGCCGACCAGGTGATCCTCCACAGCAGCATCTCCATTCACCCTTTATGCATCTGAAAAGAAAAAAAGGATGTTAAATACATTTTAAAAATAAAATATGCAATTTTACTTACCTTGCAGAACTGCTGACCAACGCGTGCCGGAAACAAGAAAATCATGAATTGTTCCAATTCAATGAATTTTCTTTGTTTCTTTTTCACGATTTTGCAAGGCGTGAGTACGCACATATACGAGTATGTATCTCTCCCTATGGCGCGATATATAACAGGTATATCATCATAAAACTCCTAAGAGATTTTTTCGCCAAGCTTCTCTTTCAATTTGTGGTGTGCCGATTTGAATTTTCCCTACAAATTGGTGGGACCTACAGTTTTTTGCCGACTCCGAACGGCATCTACAAAGGAGACGAATTTTTGCTGAGAAGCCATTCATGGCAGAAATACACTCGGAGAGTTTGCCAAACCACTGCCGAGGGGCGACCCCGTTTTGAAAAACTTTTTTCAAATCACTTTTGATGTTACATGTAGCAGGGCTCGAACCATGGACCTTCGGTGTGGTAGGCCGGCAACACTACCTTCACACCACGGCGGCCGCAAAAAATTCAACCATCACGCCATGCGAGCTCTCATTTACTCGCAAACAATTTGCTAGCATATGTACGTATATATATATATGCCAAAATCGGTACCATTCACTGCGGGATCAATAGGGTAACGAAATCTACGTTCGTACCCGATCGGCGAAGATGCCGCTAATAGGAAAATCGGAAATAAATTATACATAATACATTTTCAAACACAAAATTTGGTAAATTTGTTTTTCCAGCTAAGAAAAAAATTTTTTCCGTTATTCATTTTTCTCGGGGTTTTGTTTTTTTTTTGTTTTCGGAGGGGGCAGGACTGTTTTGCCCACAAAACAACAAAAAAAATAAACCCTAACAGTTACCACACTCACACACTCTACCCAGTTCGGTACCGAAACCAAGTACCGAAAAAAGCGAAAATGTCGCTGTGTGCACGGCACTAACGCCACTTATGACGGCGACCATGCAAGTAAGAATAAATCTCTGCATGAGGGCCAGTGGCGAATCGGAATACAAGGCGATCAACGTAATCAACTTGTCGTTACCGTGCCGTGTGGGAAAAAATAACCAATTCCCATGTACGAATAATATGCATTGTAATTATAAAATTTCTCCGTAGAATCGAGAATAATGCCACATCATATGGCATTGATAAGCTCCGAACGAGGTCGCTCGCCACCCACGTATATGGGCGTCCATACAAATATACAAATATTCAAGGGGATTTTTTTTGTTTCTTTCTTTCTCTTCTCTGTAGTATGACTCGCTACGCGTCCTTGCGCAAGAGGGCCGAACACCTAGCCGCCCGGTACCCAAAGCCATGCTCGCTGTGTGGCGAGAGCCACCCACTGCGTGCGTGCACCCGATACCAGGGGATGGAACCTCTACAGCGCCTCAAGGAGGTTATCCGGGCGGGCTATTGCGACAACTGTTTGTCAATGGTCCATAGTGCCAGGGACTGCACCAGCGACGTCAGGTGCCGACGATGTACAACACAACACACGCCCATGGACGATCAAGCACGCGAGTTATGTATAATGCCAATAACCCCCCAACTACCATTAATTCGTCAACTTATGTAAGTGCAGACTCAGCACCAGACGATATCGACAAATTCATATTAAGTATAACAAAATAAGTAAAAGTAACTTCCGGTCCAATAATTAATAAATAAAATGTAGAGTCAACAACAATTAATATTGCCCAATTCTTGTTAACTATAATGCAACTAAATAGCAAACAACATCCGGCCCAATACAAAATTATTGCTAGACTAAGCATTGCAAATTTAAGTAAACAATTCACGTTAATTAGTAATAAGCACTTTTACCATTGTTCATTTACACTTTCTTTTGATATTGAATAAAGAAAAGAATTCAGTTTGGATTTGAGTCTCTCCAGAATAAGTTCATTCGTTTTCAATTGTCTTAAGTCTTTTTTTAAAAATTCGCCCCTTGCTCTCCACGACAAGTTTGGCGCAGTCTTTAGTCCTTTAACTAATAAGAAAAAAATCGTGATACGAACAATTTCAAAAAAAAAAAAAAAAAAAAAAGAAGAGAGTGTCAGCTAGTGAAACAGTGACTACCAACAGCTATCCACAAAAACTGAAACAAACTCTAAAAAGAAAAAAGTGGTAGTAAGTGTAACAGTGATTATAAAACTGCTATCCACAAACAAATTCTACAAAAAACTGGCAGTGCAGTGGCATAATATTGAATTATAGCCACCACCCATAATCGTATAAATTTGAAATTGAAAATAAAGTGGCAGTGCAGTGGCTTAATACCAAATTTAAGCCGCCACCCACAAAGTAAGAGGCAAAATTACATCAAGAAGACAGCAAGAATTTCATACGAGGAGAATGGCTCAGGACCAACCTCAAATTCCGCCTTTAGAATTGGTGGAAGAGCTCGCCAGGAGGGAGCAACAAATAGAACAGCTGAGAAACGCCTATATTGAGTTACAACGCAGACAAACTCCTGATTACAACAGGACAGATCGCCTAGTCAAAAACATAGCCCAATTGCCAATCTTCACAGGATACGGAGATGTATCAGTTAACTCATTTTTCAGCAGTAGTGAGTACCTACTGTCTACAATAACAGACGACGACTTAAAGAAAGAAGCAACAAGAATGATATTCTACAAGGTGGTACAAGGAGAAGCGAAAAATGCAATAATAAACATCCCACAACCAGATGACTGGAGGTGCAAAAAGGAAACTCTGAAGATGCGGTTCAAACCAGACACGGAGCCACACGAGATCTATAGAAAAATTACGTCACTGAGGGTAAACTCGGTAAGTGAATTAGCGATAGAGATCCAAAAAATTAAGTACAAGTCAGATGAGTTAATTGTTTATTATAGGGGAAGTCAGGGCATTGATCTTACAAACATAGATAGTTTACTAGTAAACACAACAAAAGAAATGACACAAGGGACCCTATTGGACAAAATCTATGAGTGTAGGGATCTAGGCCAAATCATATCAATCATGAACCAAAGAAGATTCGAGGATACTTGCATAAGGCCAGAATACCGAAAAATAAATAGAAGGGAAGAAAAACCACACTATAGAGAATGGCCAAAGAGAAATCAAAATACTGACTATAGGAATTACCAGTTATTCTCCAGAATAAGTTCATTCGTTTTCAATTGTCTTAAGTCTTTTTTTAAAAATTCGCCCCTTGCTCTCCACGACAAGTTTCGCGCGCCTACGCCCTATAAAAGCTGGGCCCAACAAGTAGAAGAGGCCGAACTAGAAGCAGCTACATTGGACGCGATTGAGGAGGAGATGCTGTCACTCCATGCATCGGAGACAGCTTGGTCGCCAGAAGAAGGCGAGATCACCGAGCCGGTACCGGAACCACGGCCGTTCCGACCGGCAGAAGGGGTATCGGAGTCACTGCCGTTCCGGCCCGTTCTAGTCCACGAGTGGCGCGCCTTCCAACGGCGCACCCCGCGGTCACCGCAACGCAACACCCACAACGCCAGCCATCATAACAACACGGGCAACCGTACTGCACGACGCGCTCACCGAAATAGCGGCCAACGTCGACTGGCCACTCAGCCGCGCCACCGACTTCTCACCAATGATCGCCGCACACCTATAGACGAGCGTAGACTGGCCTCCCAGCCGCGCCAGCTCCGCACCAACGATCCCATCGACGGTAGACTGGCCCTACAGCCGCGCCAGCTACCACAAACTACTGGTTTCCGGGACGGTCTCAGCCGCGCTCTCGCCCGGGTGGGTCCACCGCTACGCCCCATGATTGCTCTTGAGCCAACCGCGATCGTGAAACTGGAAGCCGGGGGGGGGGGACTACTGCGCATCCGTGCGCTTCTCGATGCATGCTCCCCTCGCACAGTCATCGACCGCGGGCTGGCGGAAGAGCTAGGGCTGCACACCACCTACTCGGGCGGAGAGCGCGGTTGTTTCCTCCGAATCCGCTGCAACCACGGGAACAATAAAACGGTCACCGCCCACGCATTGTGCGTGAACCATATGCATTGCTGTTCCGTACCAGCACATCCGGTTGGCAGATCCCCATTTTTACAAGGCGGCGCCGATACAACTCGTGCTCGGGGGCGACATCTATGCCGACGTCGTAACCTCGGGCACGCTACCATCGTCTTTCGGCTCCTTGCTTGCCCAAAGCACTATTTTTGGCTTTGTTCTGTCGGGGGCCTGTAGCATGTAAGAGTAGATTTTAGCGTAAAATTACCATATTTTTTTTCTTTTTCTTGTTTTATTTAATAAAAATAAATTAAACCATTTCCTGGCAAGAAATATACAGCGTTCTTATTTTTTTAAGTTTCTTCCTCCGATTTCTTAGCTCTAGGTGCGATACGATGGAGCCACCAAACTTCAAACGGCAGTTCGGAGGCATACGACTGGGACAGCGCCAGCCGGCACTCACCATCCTAGTTTAAGTCCGTAGCTTAAGAGAATGCGTGGTGGGAAATCCTGTGGCGGGGTAAGATGTTGCGTATCGCAACGGGCCGGCATGTTTAGGCGAGATGCCTAAAGTCTTAAAAAATGTGCCACCCTAATGTAACTTTAGCGCCCTTCCAATCACTCACACCAACCCACCCACCTGTGTGGGCATGCATGCATATTCGTGTTTTGTCAGCACACATATACATGCATGAGGTGTGCATTTGTGGGCACCTCCCCTTAAAACCGGAGGATAATTTTCAGGTTCAACGGTTTTCCTCGATTGCAAAACCGTCTACTTCTCCAGCGACACTCGACGCAGCAACAGCATCGCGGCCACCCCAGGATTTTCGACCTCATCAAAATTATTCGTAAAGGTAAACTAATTGCTTGTAATAATATTTTATATAAATATACGGCCACTTTATTATAACGAGGATTCTCGTTTTTTTTCTTATTTCTTTTATATTCAAAATCACAATTCGACCGCGGTGCTTTTGAGCCACGGCCGCTCCAGCTAAGCACCATTGTCGACTTTTGTTCAAGGGGTGATATACGAAAGAGGAAGGACCCAGGTTTCATTTGAACTTTGCCGTATTTCGTTATATTTATCGATAATTAAGTCATCCCTCAAAATGTCGTTCTCATTAAACCTTGAAATTTGGATGCAAAATCGCTGTCAAACGAAAGGGGCATACACAGTTTTATTTTGTTTTGTTGTTTTTCCAACAGGGTGAATGATTGATGTATATTTAAACGATTTTTCGTCATCCCTTGTCAAATTTAGTTTTGAGACAAACCGGTTTCGGCGTTGTGCCATCATCAGTGTCGATTTTCGTTCTGATCTGTTGTGGTCGTTTGTCTTGTAAACCAATTTTAAAGTTTCGAATATTGTGTCGGAAACAGTGTTTGTCTGTTCGTTGATTATTCTTCCGTCGAATGTTTTTTGTTTGTAGATTTCCATGTTTTCGAGTACGTTCAGACGTCTGCCTTTTGCTTGTACATGTAGGACCTTGACTGTGTTTTTGATGTTTCCGTCTGAACGTACTCGAAAACATGGAAATCTACAAACAAAAAACATTCGACGGCAGAATAATAAACGAACAGACAAACACTGTTTCCGACACAATATTCGAACCTTTAAAATTGGTTTACAAAAAACAAAGCAACCATTCAGGTACAACAAACACACAGCAAAAGATCAAAAACAACAAACAAGCAAAAAGGTCAAACAACAAAAATCACCAACTTTTACCTGCCTCAGTAACCACAAAAAAACCGATCGATGCAAACCACCCCCGTTTCTGAATGTAAACACACAACACAAGCACACACGTACACAAACAGACACCCATGCTGACGTTACCTGCTACCTGCTTTATAAATACAAGACAAACGACCACAACAGATCAGAACGAAAATCGACACTGATGATGGCACAACGCCGAAACCGGTTTGTCTCAAAACCAAATTTGACAAGGGATGACGAAAAATCGTTCCGGCATACACAGGTTTCATTTGAAATTTTCCATATTTCGATATATTTATCGATAATTAAGTCGTCGATGCAAAATCGCTGTGAAACGAAAAGGACATACACAGGCTTCATTTGAAATTTTCCATACTTCGATATATTTGTCGATAAACGACTTATCGGTCAAAATGTCGTTCCCATAAAACCTTGAAATTTTCTTGCAATAGGTATGTCACTGGAATTTGCATTTTTCGATATATTTATGGATAAATGAGTTAACGGGAAAAAAGTGGTTCCCATAAAACCTTGAAATTGTTGTAACGACGGGTGTCAAACGAAGGGGGAAGGTCAATCGTTTCACTGGAGTTTGCATTTTTCGATACATTTATTGTAGGTGCATTTTTCAATATATTTATCGATAAATGAGTTATCGGTCAAAATGTCGTTCCTATAAAACCTTGAAATTTGGTTGCAATATGTATGTCAAACGAAAGGAGATGGCCCTACGATTCACTGGAATTTGCATTTCTCGATATATTTATGGATAAATGAGTTAACGGGAAAAAAGTGGTCCCATAAAACCTTGAAATTGGTGTAACGTACGGGTGTCAAACGAAGGGGGAAGGCCAATCGTTTCACTGGACTTTGCATTTTTCGATATACTTATTTCAGTTGCATTTTTCAATATATTTATCGATAAATGAGTTATCGGTCAAAATGTCGCTCCCATAAAACCTTGAAATTTGCTTTCAATATGTATGTCAAACGAAAGAGAAGGCCCTACGATTCACTGGAATTTGCATTTTTCGATATATTTATGGATAAATGAGTTAACGGGTAAAAAGTGGTCCTATAAAACCTTGAAATTTGGGTGCAATAGGGGTGTTGTACGAAAGAGGAAGGACCCAGGTTTCATTTGAACTTTGCCGTATTTCGATATATTTATCGACAATTAAAGCATCCCTTAAAATGTCGCTCCCATAAAACCTTCAAATTTGGATGCAAAATCGCTGGCAAACGAAAGGGGCATACACAAGTTTCATTTGAATTTTCCATATTCCGATATATTTGTAGATAAACGACTTATCGGTCAAAATGTCGTTCCCATAAAACCATGAAATTTGCTTGAAATAGGGGTGTTAAACGAAAGAGGAAGGACCCAGGTTTCATTTGAACTTTGCCATATTTCGATATATTTATCGATAATTAAGTCATCCCTCAAAATGTCGTTCCCATAAAACCTTGAAATTTGGATGCAAAATCGCTGTCAAACGAAAGGGACATACACAGGTTTCATTTGAAATTTTCCATATTTCGATATATTTGTCGAGAAACGACTTATCGGTCAAAATGTTGTTCCCATAAGACCTTGAAATTTGTTTGCAATATGGATGTCAAACGAAAGGAGAAGGCTATACGTTTCACTAGACTTTGCATTTTTCGATATATTTATGGATAAATTAGTTATCGTGCAAAAAGTGGTGCACAGGTTTCATTTCGATATATTTATCGATGAATGAGTTATCGGTCAAAATCTAGTTCCCTTAAACCTTGAAATTTGCGTGCAATATATTTCTCAAAAAAAGGGCAGGGCCACAGCTTTTATTTGAACTATTCCGTATTTCGTATGAGTTATCGGTCAAAATGTGGTTCCCATTAAACCTTGGAATTTGTGTACAATATGTGTGTCAAACAAATGGGAAGGCCACAGGTTTCATTTGAACTATTCCAAATTTCGATAAAAGTATTTATCGATAATGGGTTATCGGTTAAAACGTGGGTCCTGTTAAGCCTTGAAATTTGGATCCCATCAAAAAGTATACTAAAATGATCAAGAGGATGAGCTGAGTCGATGTAGGCATGTCCGTCTCTCGATACGTCTATCTGTCTGTCCGTCTGTCTATTTGAACGCAAATACGAACTGAAAGTATTAAAATAGACTTGTGTAAATTGGGCTGACATAATAGATCACTACTAGGTAAATAATGTTAGACTGCCTTATTTGTTAATGGTTTTCTTCGTTTTCTTTGCAGGTGATCAATAGCAACAACCTTTAAATGGATGAATGGGCTGATAATTTAAACATGGATGTAACCGATTTCCTGATTGGTGCACATCATAGCAAGAGCAATAGGAAATCTAACAATAGAAATGGGTATTGAGTCGATGGCAACAAACGGTATCAAATTCGTGCTTGCCAATTCGGGCATTGGTAAACCCTTTGGAATGTCACCAACCAGACAGACACATCGAGCAGACGCGATAGCAATTGCTGAAATAAATTCGCAGCAAAAGGGAGAAGGGGCAACTTTGACGAATATAATAGGTGATAAAGTCATTACAATTGGTCATGAAACATATGGTGTTGGTCATGACCATATAGTAGTGCTACGCAGACAAGGTATATTAACTTTAGTCGCCTAACAGTGGTATGTAACGACATAAACGGATCGAGAGAGAAATTGATTAAGCCATGCCCGTCCGTCCGTCTGTGAACACAATAACTTTAGTAAATTTTGAGATATCTTAATGAAATTTGGTATGCAGCTTCCTTGGCACTCATCTCCGAGCACTATTTAATATGGGCGAAATCGGACGATAGCCACGCCCACTTTTTATATATAGAATATTTTCGAAAATACGAAAAAAGTGATTATTCAGTACATAATACACTTCAACGGATACATTTTTTCAAGAAATTTCAAGAAAATGCGGGTGGCACCGCCCACTTTTGAATTAGTCAAATATAGAAATAATATTAATCATAAACCAAAAAGCACACATATTTATATTAATACAGATATGTTCCGGAAAAAAAAGATCCATGCCCACTTTTATACGAAAGATTTTGAAAAATATCAGAGATATTGTAACGACTGTTTTTACTTAATTGAGCTGCGCTGATGGTTAGCGTAAAGTCAATTGATTCTTCTTTATTGAAATCTTTCTCCATTATACAATTTCTTACTTTACATACTTATACATAATAACACTAATACTAACAAACTAAAAGTATTTACATTGTATGCAATGTCAAGAATAAGTTGGTAAGTCACATTGACAAACCGATACTGTCGATCAGTCATGCTGATCGATACGTGCGTTGGTCAATGTGACGAGTTGAGTAATTGGGTGACAAATGTAAGCAGATACGATATATGTTGCTGAACTCCCGTTGGGTTCAACATCATTTATTTGGGTCAATATTTGTATATGCAAAGAATTGCATTGAAAGTTAAACGTATTCTGAGTAATGCTACACTGGCGTGAACATCTACTACAATAATGCTAATTTTTCTGCGCGAGCACTGATAGATTCGGGGTCGGAAAGCTCATTTATTACTGAAAGGCTCAAGCGCCGCATAACTTCTTCTTTAAATGGTCATCTAACCGCCTGGGCGATTTTGACCGTCCAACATAGCTCGCCAGTCGTTTCTTCGTTGCGCCAACTGGCGCCAATTGGAAACACCGCGGGATCGCAAATCGGTCTCCACTTGGTCCTTCCATCGGAGTGGTGGTCTCCCTCTTCCTCTGCTTCCACCGGCGGGTGCCGATAAGAATACCTTCTGGGCTGGAGCATCTTCGCTCATTCGCACTACGTGGCCTAGCCAGCGAAGCCGCTGTGTTTTAATTCGCTGAACTATGTCGGCGTCTGCGTAAAGTTCATACAGCTCATCATTAAATCTTCTTCGGTACTCGCCGTCGCCAACGCGTAGAGGTCCAAAAATCTTTCGAAGAACCTTTCTCTCGAATACTCCCAGAGCCGCCTCATCAGATGTTGTTAGTGTCCACGCTTCTGCACCATATAGCAGGACGGGTGCGATGAGTGACTTGTAGAGTGTTATTTTCGTTCGTCGAGAGAGGACTTTACTTTTCAATTGCCTACTCAGTCCGAAGTAGCATTTGTTTGCAAGAGTGATTCTTCGTCGGATTTCTAGGCTAACATTATTGTTGGTATTAATGCTGGTTCCCAGGTAAACGAAGTCCTTTACTATTTCGAAATTATTGCTGCCAACAGTGGCTTGGTTGCCAAGGCGCGAACGCGCTGACTCTTTGCATGATGACAGAAGGTACTTCGTTTTGCCCTCGTTCACCACCAATCCCATTTTCTCCGCTTCTTTTTCTAATTTGGAGTAAGCAGAAGTTACGGCGCGGTTGTTAAGGCCAATGATATCAATATCGTCAGCATATGCCAACAGTTGGACGCTTTTATAAAATATTGTTCCAGTGCGGTTAAGTTCTGCAGCTTGTATTATTTTCTCCAGCATTAAATTAAAGAAATCGCACGATAGGGGGTCACCCTGTCTGAAACCTCGTTTAGTTTCGAACGACTCGGAGAGGTACTTCCCAATTCTGACCGAGCTGGCGGTGTTGCTCAAGGTCATTTTGCATAGCCGTATAAGTTTTGCGGGGAAACCAAATTCAGACATAGCGGCATATAGGCAGCTCCTTTTCGTGCTATCGAAAGCGGCTTTAAAATCAACAAAGAGATGATGCGTGTCGATTCTTTTTTCACGGGTTTTTTCCAAGATTTGGCGTATTGTAAAAATCTGGTCGATGGTAGATTTACCAGGTCTGAGGCCACACTGATAAGGTCCAATCAGTCTGTTCACATCAGGTTTCAGTCTTTCGCACAATACGCTTGATAGGACCTTATATGCGATATTCAAAAGGCTGATTCCGCGATAGTTGGCGCAGTTTGCAGGATCGCCCTTCTTGTGGATTGGGCAGAGAACACTTAGATTCCAATCTTCAGGCATGCATGCATCCGACCACATTCTGCATAGAAGCTGATGCATGCGCCTTACCAGCTCCTCGCCTCCGTGTTTGAATAGCTCAGCAGGCAAACCATCAGCGCCAGCTGCTTTATTATTTTTCAATCGGGATGTTGCTATTCGCACCTCATTGTAGTCGGGTTGTGGAACGTCAATTCCATCATCTTCGATTGTGGGCTCGGGTTCGGCATCTTCTCTGGTTTCTTGCTCAGTTTCTCCATTTAAAAGGGCAGAGAAGTGATCCCTCCATATTCTGAGTGTTCTCTGAACATCGGTCACCAGGTCGCCGTTCTCATTCTTACAGGAGTTTGCCCCGGGTTTGAAACCTTCTGTCATTCGCCGAATTTTTTGATAGAATTTTCGGGCATTATTCCCGTTGGCCAGCATCTCAAGCTCCTTTATTTCACGCTTTTCTGCCTCTCTTTTTTTCGCCCGGAAAAGCCGCCTCGCTTCCCTCTTCAACTCGCGGTAGTGTTCACACACACTCCTCGTTGCATTCGATCTCAGCGTTGCCTTGTAGGCTTCGTCCTTTCTTTTCGTTGCAGCGCGGCACTCTTCATCATCATACCAGTTGTTTTTTCGCGTTCGCCGGAATCCAATTACTTCTTCGGCTGCGGTACGGAGTGCTCCTGAGATATGATCCCACTGCTCATGCATTCCACTAGGTTGAATTGTGCTCTCAGAGAGCAGGTGTGAGAGGCGATCTGCGAAATAATTGGCGGTCTGTTGCGATTGCAGCTTTTCGACGTCCAGCTTTCCCTGCGTTTTTTGTTGCACCTGTTTTAACGTACAGAGGCGGGTACGAATCTTGGCTGCTACTAGGTAGTGATCAGAGTCGATGTTAGGTCCTTGTATTGTGCGAACATCTAAAACGCTGGAAGCATGCCGTCCGTCTATCACAACGTGGTCGATCTGGTTGCGTGTTTTTCGATCGGGGGACAGCCATGTAGCCTGATGGATCTTCTTGTGCATAAACCTAGTGCTGGATATGACCATGTTTCGGGCACCGGCGAAGTCGATCAGCCTGAATCCATTTGGCGAAGTCTGATCGTGGAGACTGAACTTCCCGACAGAGGGGCCAAATACACCCTCCTTACCCACCCTGGCGTTAAAGTCGCCAAGCACGACTTTGATATCATGACGGGGGCAGCGCTCGTATGCTTCTTCCAGGCGCTCGTAGAATGCATCCTTTTCCACGTCGTCCTTCTCTTCCGTCGGTGCATGAGCGCAGATAAACGATATGGTGAAAAATCGTACTTTTATGCGCATAAGCTTTCCGGTTTATTATTATGAGTAAAGTGGAGTGCTTATTTTTATTTTTATTACTAAAGGTTCTCTACTGTTTTAAGTCTACTCTTATGAATTATAATTTCTTTATTTTTGTTGGTATTATTGTTCTTTCCTATGCTATGTGGTATTAAAGTAAAATTATTATTCTTATCAATGCTTTTAACTTTATAGTGTCCGTTATATCCATGTTCAAACTTATGGGAGGCCTCTTCTCTAACTAATACTAAATCTCCTATGTTTATTTCCTTACAATATTCTGTACCAATTTCTTGGTTCTATCTTATTTGGACCTATATTTAATTTCGGTATCTTAAACTTCATAATTGTATTAATTGATTTTTCTTTTTATAATTTTTTTGTAGGGGTTCGTAAGGCAGATAATTTGTCATGCATGTCCAATACTCTTATTTTATTTTATTAGTTATTCGATGATTCCTGGGCGCCAACAAAAACAGGAGCATTGTATATTGTTTTATTTTCCGTCACATGCATAACCTGCAGAGTTATTGCGATATACATTTTTTTTTTTTTGAGAACTTGGGTACCTATTTTTTATTTTATAAATGTTCCTACTCGAGTATAATTATTTTTTATGCAATTTGTCCCTAAGGACGGCTGTATGATTCCTTTTTCCCGAATTGCCGGCTTATTTCAGCCTGGTAAAGTATTGTCCTGAGTCAATCTTATCCTCAACAATCGGTTTTTCATGCTACAAATTTTCTTTTGAAAACGAGCTAAACTAGTCTTTTTGTTTCACATTTATGTAGCGCTTCACATTTTTATTGTATGTCTCTTTGTGACTTTTTATATTATTAATATTGTTTTGTTTTTTATTTAGTATTAGTACTGGACTTTTCGTTATTTGCATGCTTTTTAGAGGCATTTCTCTCGATGAATATCGGGGTAACCTCGTGACTGTCTTTAATTTGGTCGGAAAACGGGATAAGTTTCTGGGTTTGCCATCGCACTCTGGTGATATTGATGGTGCCTTTTTGTTTTTCATTTTTGGAAAAAACGGAAAGAAGTCTCTGTTTTTTACTTTCTTTCTATTTTTCACCAACTTCTTAACAGAAGCTGCCATTTCTTCTTCTATATTGCATTTGAAATTTCATTAAATTTTTCCACCAAATTTAAAAATGTTCTTAAATAAGGCGAAAATTGGCTTCTGGTTATGTTCTTGTCCTTTTCCAAATAATTAGTTCTTTCTGATATTGAGTTGAATGGAAAAGGTGATGAGAAATAATAATGTGTACTATGTTTTGTTGAAATATGATACGTATAATAGCAACTTGTATATGTAGACTTTCAATAACAACCCTGTATATGTATCAATGCGAATGTCAAAACTGTCAATCTACATCTTGTATGTTTTCTGTATTTTCTTTCTCTCTCCGAAATTAAACGTTGAACTGCAAACACGTGTTTTAATTGAACTCCACTAAAAACCTCTAGAAATTCTACAGGTTATGGGCCCAGTCAGCTCAAGTTCAATTAAAGTAAAGTAGAAATCATTTTTTGTGAAAAAATGACTAGTGCGATGTACCAGATCGAAAAGCTGGATTATAAGAATTATGATTCTTGGAGCGTCCAGATGCGAAGCGTGTTGGTGCATGCGGAACTTTGGAAGGTTGCATCAGGGGAGTCGGTAAGAAACGAAGATGCTAACGCGGACGAGATAGCAAAGTGGACAGCTCGCGATGAGAAGGCTTTGGCTATGGTCACATTGAGCCTAACCACAAAAATATTGTATGCTATCGTTGTGGGCAGAAGGGGCACGTGAAAGCCAATTGTTCTGCAAAACAAAGCGATTCGACGAAACAGCAACAAAAACAACGTTCGTTTACAGCATTAGGTGCAACAGAAAGCGAAATGTTCGACAGAGCGGCATGGTGTTTGGATACCGGGGCGACAGCGCACATGTGTTGCAACCGCAAGTTGTTTTCAAACTTTGTTGATCATATAGAGAAGATTTGTTTAGCTGGTGACAACAGTATTTGCGCTGAAGGTAAAGGCGATGTAAAAATAAAAACTGAAATGTGCGAGTTGACCTTAAGGGATGTTTTGTTCGTGCCGGGTATGAGATGCAATTTCTGTTCGTCGTGCAGTCGCCGCAGGTTGCGAAGTTGTGTTTGACAGTAGGTTTGCTACAATAAAGCAGAGAAATGAAGTTATTTTGCAAGTAAAAAGAGTAGATAATTTGTTTATGCTACAAAATAAAAACAATTGTTGTTTTGCTGCCATTGAAAGTGATGTAGTGCTGTGGCACAATAGATTTGGTCACTTAAATTATGCGAGTATGGCCGATATGTCAAATAAATGTATGGTTGATGGCATGGGCAAAGTGAATTTTGCAATAAAGCCCAAATGTGAGACGTGTATGAAAAGTAAAATACATACACAGCCTTTTCCCTCTGCAACAGAGAGCAGATTAACAACTTTGTTGGAATTAATACATACATACGGACCTTTTGATACAACTTCATTAGGTGGTTCAAAGTATTTATTAACATTTATTGACGACATGTCAAGGCGAGTTTTTGTTTACTTTATCAAATCAAAAGACGAAGTATTTGATAATTTTGTTTCATTTTGCACGAGGGTTAAGCGGCAGACTGGAAAGAAAGTAAAAGCCATTAGAAGCGACAACGGCCGTGAATATATAAACAGATCGTTTAGTGAGTATCTTGATAAGCATGGCATTGTACGGCAATTGACGGTGCCATACACCCTGCAGCAAAATGGGGTAGCTGAGAGGGCTAATCGCACTTTGATTGAAATGGCGAGGAGTTTATTGGCATTATGGGCAGAGGCAGTAGCAACAGCTGCATATCTGCGAAATCGCTCGCCAACTAGGGCGCTTAACAACATGACACCATATGAGGCTTGGTTTGGTAAGAAACCTTCGGTGAAGCATTTGCGAGTTTTTGGATCTTTTGCTGTGGCATTGGATAAAACGCATCATCATAAGTGTAAGGCAAAGGATAAGCAGTATCCTATGGTAGGATATTCGATGGTATCAAAAGCATATAGGTTGTATGATGCAGACATACGGCAAGTTGTTGAAAAGCGTGACGTTTTATTCGACGAGTCCAATAGCATGGAAGCGTGTAACAGTTAGGCAGAATCTATGCGCGTAGAAGCGTGTAACACTGAACAAATTTCTATTGATTTTGTTACCGACAATGGCAATGGAAGTAGTGTAGTAGAAGAAAATCCGTGCAATGATGATGATAGCGAATAATATGAAAGTGCTGAATGGTGAACGCATTGGGCGTGGTAGGCCTAAGCTAGAGCGTAGTGGTAAGCCAGGACGACCAAGAAAAATATTTAATGTATTGAATGCTATGAACGTCAATGAAGTTACTATTCCTCAGTCATACGAGGATGCAGTGACTTGCGAAAAAGCTGATAGGTGGAAAGCAGCGATGCAAAATGAATATGATTCATTAACGACAAACGAGACGTGGTCGCTAGTTGATTTGCCAAAAGGGCAGTCAGTTGTGGGTTGCAAGTGGGTATACTCGTTGAAACGAGATACGAATGGTAACATTGAGAGGTATAAGGCACGTCTAGTAGCGAAAGGGTGTTCACAAAAGTATGGTGTGAATTACTCAGACACTTTTTCTCCTGTATGTTGATTTGAAACAATACATTGTGCTGGCATTAGCGGTGGAGTTGAAGTTGCATCTCCATCAGATGGATGTTTGTACAGCATATCTGAACAGCGAGTTAAGAGACGTAATTTATATGCGGCAACCACAAGGGTATCAAGATGTAACGCAGCCATCTAAGGTTTTAAAATTAAATAAGGCAATCTATGGCTTGAAGCAGTCCGGGCGAGAGTGGAACTTCAAGCTTGATGCAGCATTAAGGGAACTGGGTTTTACTCATTGCGAAAGTGAACCCTGTTTGTATAAACAAGATATTGAAGGTAATTTGTTCTTGATACTTGTTTACGTTGACGAGCTACTTTTAGCATGCCAGTCGAAAAGAGTTATGACCAGGGTCAAGGCGGATATTTCTGAAAAATTTGAGTGCGTTGACAAGGGTCCTCTTCATATGTTCCTGGGCATGCAAATCGAGCGTAAAGGCGAGCTTGGCGATATTTCTGTTGGGCAGTCACAATACATAAAAGAGTTGTTGGAACAGAATGGTATCGAGGCCTGTAGACCGGCAGCAACGCCTTTGGATACAGGTTTCCAGGTAGCATGTGATAACGAAAATTGTACGAAAGTAGACCAAACGGCATACCAGTCTACAATCGGGGCACTAATGTGGCTTGCACTTTCGACGAGGCCAGACATATTTCATTCGGTGGCAAAGTTGGCACAGCGAAACAAGGATCCACATAGTGAGCATCTGGCGGGTATCAAGCATGTTTTAAGATACCTGGCATCCACAAGAAGCTACATTACAGAGCATGTGGCGAGGCATTGAAAGGCTATGCAGATGCGGATTGGGGTGGTAACAGATTTGACCGTAGATCGTATACTGGGTATGTGTTTTACCTCGCAGGTGGTGTTATTTCCTGGAAGTCGGAAAAACAAGATTGTGTTGCGTTGAGTAGCACAGCGGCTGAGTACATGGCGATGTCATCAGCAACGAAAGAGGCACTACATCTAAGGCGCATAATAATTGAAATTGGGTGTGGTGATTGTCGAACCCCAACAGTTTTGTATGGGGATAATATAAGTGCGCAGCACTTAGCAAAGAATCCGGTGCATCATGCTAGTACTAAGCATATTGATATACGATATCATTTTGTAAGAGAGGTTGCAGAAAGAGGGGATATTAAATTAGAATATGTGTCAACGGATTGCATGATAGCTGATATTTTAACAAAGAATTTGTCAAAAATGAAACATGAAAATTTTGTCAAATTGTTGAACTTAGTTGAGTAACATCCGCAATGAGAAGGGTTGTTGAAATATGATACGTATAATAGCAACCTGTATATGTAGACTTTTAATAACAACCCTGTATATGTGTCAATACGAATGTCAAAACTGTCAATCTACATCTTGTATGTTTTTTGTATTTTCATTCTCTCTCCGAAATTAAACGAAATGAATTGCAAACACGTGTTTTAATTGAACTCCACTAAAAACCTCTAGAAATTCTACATGTTTCTTGTTTCATTTTAATTTATTTACATTGTGCCTAGGCGTTCGCACGCTCGAATCATGGCGACAGTTTCCGACTCTATGGTTTCCTGATTATAGTAATCGCGAAGTGTAGCTACTCTGTCTAATCCGATGAATCTAAAGATTAGGTTCATACAACAAATTTTATTTTTAATTGCTCTTCTACTCTCGCGAGGGCGTGACTTACGAGTCTCGGTGCGTGCCTCGAGTGTGCTTTCACACTCTCAGTTATCAACAGAGCGTTTGATTGCCGCGTAGTCAAGGTCGTCGGGCAATGCGCTATCCATTTTGGGGGGGTGGTCTTTCTTTCTTAGCTAGTTTCTCTATTTTATTATAATTTAAAGTTGCCCTGTTTTTTTTCATTTAAGGGGATTTTTCATCGAAATTAAGAAAATATATTTCGGGCTTCCAATTTACTCGATAATAATAAAAATTTGTTCTTTTTAATATTTTATTCGTGTTACAAAATCTTATTGGCGCATAATCAAAATGCGGTAACTACGCTATAAGCTCTTAATTTTTGTATTCTTAAATTTTGTATTCAGTCTTTGTTTTTTTTTTTTTTTCCGTTAACAAAATAAAATTTTGCTATTGGTTTAGCGGCCGTGAGCCGTGCTCAAATTATTCTAAATATACTTAAATCGCCGCCCGTCTTGCTGCCAGTCATGCTGCCAGTTCCCTTGTCTTCGGCACATCAATTTCAAATGACACTTCAAACGATTTTGACCATTTGTAATAACAATCTTTTTCTTGTAAGGATCTGCGAATGCTGCCCCTATTGCCATGCCATCGGTGGAGTTGTGCAATCCATCGCCCATCCAAACAACCGCGTTCATTGTGTGAACATGCCCATGCTTATGACTATTTCCATGATGTGATGATTCGTGCTCACGTAATATCACAGTCGGTACTGAATCAGTGGTTATAGCACGTTCTTTGGCGTTGCCATTCGTGGTTACAATGGAATTATAGGCTAATAAATTACTGTTTCAGGCAGGATCAGTAATAAAAAATACTGCGTCGTAAAGTCAATTGATTCTTCTTTATTGAAATCTTTCTCCTTTATACGATTTCTTCTTTACATACTTATACATAATTACACTAATACTTACAAACTAAAAGTATTTACATTGTATGCAATGTCAGCAATAAGTTGGTAGTTCACATTGACAAACCGATATTGTCGATCAGTCATGCTGAGTAATGCTACAATATATTTAAAAGCCAATAACTTATATCATTTCTATTTCACTTTCAAAGTGTCCGTGAAGGAAAGTCGAAAAATATCGATTTATCGAAACGATATTAAGCGAAAATGTTGAATATATAAAGGTAAATATTCATGGAAGGAGCTCAAGGCCAAGAAATAAATTGGTACGTTTTGAACTTTTTTTGTAAATTATTATTGTTTTTATTTTTTAATAATAATTTTTAATTAATTATTAAAAATTTTTTGATTGAATAGAGTAGGAATAATGTTTAGAGTCAACCGCCATAGCTTTTCTTATAGATCCACTTAGGAAGGTACTAAGCTTCTTCATCAGAGAAATTTTGGCAGGCATTGCTAACCATTAAGCTAGCAATACGCTGGTTTTGATGTCATCTAAACTCCTAGTTCTGTTCTTCTTTACCATGTGCACGAACGACTTCCGCCATTTGACAGTTAGTAGTGTGATCATGATGGATTTTTTGACAGATTGGTTTTATCAGCAGAACTGCCTTACCGCGTGCTCTCGGTTTTGTTAGTGTTTTTCTGCTGCTTTCAAAGGCGATTGCTTGTAGTTTGAACTAGATATCTCAGTCAAGATTGTTGGTGTTGTTCTTGTTAACAGTGCTTCGCCCTGCCAAGGAAACGGGCAGTTTCCGCGCGGTTGGACCAGAGGGATGTAGGTGTTAGAAGAGTAGGTTCGACTGAACAGGAGAGGAGATGTTTGGCAACATGACATGCAGGACATGTGTTTGGTATGTTGGGGTTCAGTTTGCATAAGTAAGAGTTTAACCTATTACAATATCCAGAGCGAAGTTGTGATAGCATGACTCTAGTCTCCCTCGGAAGTACACGCTCCTCTTCCTATGGTTCCGCAGATCAAACGGCAAAGAGATGTGGTGCTGGATATCATCGTAGTGCCTACGAAGATGTCTCCTTATGTCTCTGGGGGGCAGGACTACATCCAATAGATGTCGATTTGGACGACTGGGTTTATGACAGTTCAGATGAAACTGTCTACTCAAGAGTGCCGCGTGCGAGCGGCCTGAGGCTGAATCAATGACCTTGCGAAACCCTCTTTCACCTTTGCGTACGTCTATCGGAGTGGGTAAGGCAGCGAAGGAGCGCTCTGTATAGTCCGTAAAGCGGTCCCAGCCCGCTTTGGTGAAGTTAATGTATGTTAGTTTATCAGTCGTTATGAATTAGGTCGGTCGTTCAACGGAGAGTAGGATGGGTAGGTGGTCTGAAGATAATGTAAGCATCAGTCGCGAGATGACGAAGTTAACTAGGCCCGCGCTCGTTATGGAGATGTCTGGCGAACTGTGGCAGTTACCTGCCATCCTGGTGGGCGCATCTCCATTTACTGTACAGAATGCTAAGTTGTCTATTTGTCCTGCAATTGCGTGCCCTCTGCTGTCTGCTGGCAAGTTGGAGTGCCACAGATCGTGATGTGCGTTGAAGTCGCCTAGGATTAGACAGTTATCGCCTCTTAGCAACGCACTAATGTCAGGATGATAATCTCTAGGACAACGCGTGGCAAGGGAAATGTAGATGTTTATAATTTGCAGGTCGAAGTCGCCTGACCGGACTACTATGCCTTGGCATTCTAAGGTAGAGTCCCTGGGGTCGACGTCAGGGGAAAATAGATTATATTGTACAGAGTGATGTGAAATGAACCCAAGGCCACCCCATGACCGCTTGGACAGTCTTTTCGTTGTACATTATACCCATCACAAGTTCGTAAGTCCGATCTTGTGTTCAATTTTGTCTCTTGTATCGCGGCAATTTTGATGTTGTGCGACTTAATAGTCAGTTATCTCCGCGATCTTTCCAGCTAATCCATTACAGTTCAGCTGTAAAATTTTGAAGCGTGTAGGAGGGGAGAGGGGGGCATGCTAAGCATGACGGACGGATGCGCTTGCCTAGGTGGAGATAGGCTAAGGCTTAACTACAACAGGGGGCTATGAACGTATCCGTCCAGAGGTCTCCGTTTGCAAGCCCAGAGCACATAAGGGTGTGACCCAGGCCAAGGCAATTATTGCACTTGACCGATGGCGCAGGCGTATATAATCTTTGCCGTCAAACGGTGCACGTAGTAAAAGGTACGAGGTGGTGGTGGTCCTGGCCCACGTGCAAGCTGGAAGCAGAGGGGGGTTGGAGGGATTGGGGACAGAGAAAGAGGGGACTGACGCTCGGCGATGCTCATATCTGTCCTATTCCGGAGGGGATAAGACTGTTAATCGGCCGTGCGAAATGGAGACGCTGGTGAGCGTGAGCGACAGTCGGGAGAGGGTGAGGCGGGAATGGCAGCGGTGCTGCCAGTCGTGTACACTGAGCCACCATTGTGGCTACTTGAAGCTGGTAGGGGCGGTAGGGGAGCGCCAGAGCGACGTGTACCGCGGGACGCCCTGAGGCGTGTACAGCATCGTGCCTCGAAAGTACTAAAGAAAGTACGGGGTCTGTGGATGGCAAGGTTAAGCCCTGTGCATCCAGATTTATGTATCCATCTCCTACACTTGGCGCATAGAACCGAATGCGACCGTTTAATATAAATTTTCTTCCAGCAAACGCAGCAGATCCAATCTCTTGGGGCAGGGTTGGGCTCGTCCCCAGCCCGTAACAAGGGACAATGGAGCAACCCAGCTGCCAGGGTTTGCTCCGAGGATGACAATTTAAGGGTGGTACGAGACAGATTGGACAGCGTTACACTAAAATAACAGCCCTTGACCGGGTAAAAAAACCCGGGTCATTCCGGTACGATAGAACCGGCTGTTGGGGGAATGTTCAATCAAGATTGTTCATCTGCTTCTCAATAGTATATAGTATAATCCTGCCAAAAATTAAGCAAAACGGATAAAACACAAGTAAAATATCCGGGAAAGTTGTTAATACCCCACTGCAACAGGGAAGTTATATAAATTTTTTGATTTCCATACCATTCATGAACGTGACATGTTTGTGTATGATAAGATGATGCGATAGCCCCATCAATAAGTAAATTGAAATAATAAGGACGATGATCTGCGTCGATTAAGCTATGTCCGTCTCTCCGTCCGTCTGTCTGTCTGTCCGACTGTCTATTTGCACGCAAATTTTCCAAACATAAAATGCGCATGTAGTGCATGTAAAAAATGTGGTTAGCAGTTGTTGGTACAAAGTTTATACAAATAAGTTGCCGGCCTACCACACCGAAGGTCCAAAGTTCGAGTCCTCGGACATTAAAAGTGGTTTGAAAAAGTTTTTCAAAACAGGGTCGCCTCTCGCAGTGGTTTGGCAAACTCTCCGTGCGTCTTTCTGCCATGGAAGGATTCTCAGCAAAAATTCATGGCCTTTGTAGATGTCGTTTGGAGTCGGCAAAAATCTGTAGGTCCCGCCAATTTGTAGGAAAAAATGCAAAACGGGCACCCCACAAATTGGCAGGGAAGCTCGGCGCAAAATTCTCTTAGGAGGTTTATGATGATATACCTGTTGTATATTAAATTAATTTGACGCTCAAAACGCATAACCATAGTATATGTCTACTAGTAGCGCAACTTACTCCGAATCTGCACACACACACAAACCACACAGGATGTGTTGTATGCAATAATAAAACAATCAAATTAAAATACTGCAATATTGAACGTGAAGACATAAAACTCCTAAATTAGTGAATATAAAGTAGTTATAACACCTTATCAGTTGCTATAAAATGTAAATTTCAGTTCAAATTAACGTTTTTAGTTGTATTTTATACTTTGAAACAACTCTGAACGCGATTTCCTTCACTACACTTCCTCGGAGTACACTCATCCACTGCCTTCCACTCCGATTCGCAAAAAACGATTTCAAACTAGTACGGGTAAACAATGCTCATAACAGAAGTGTTTTTATTGAAAACAATCAGCCGGCTTTTTAATACGAGCTGAAAAGTATTAAAATAGACCTGTGTAAACTGGTATGCAATAATAGACCACTACTAGGTATATAATGCTCGGTTCCACCAGAACTTACACCTCCTTACTTGTGTTTTTTTTTTGATGACAGTGTAATTGATTTTAAAAAGCGCCTTTATCACGTGGCACCTGCGTGCCGAATACATTTTTTAGCTAGCTAACAATGACGTTAACGGCGGCATTGGTTGTAGTTATTTTTGAGTGGATAGCGGGCGTCTGTGCCAAAACGGAAAAAGCCCATAACGAGATGTTTCCACCCGTACAAAATACCAACGCAATTGCCATCTCTATCTTTGAGATTATTTCGTCTAATTATACACTTCAGTTGCACTGAGCATCATTGTATGGTTTGCCACCGCCACTGTCATGTGCTGATCCGTCGCACATGCTTGTAGGGCTTTTAAGGTCATCATAGATATCCTTGCAAAAGTTCCAATTGAAATGTGCTTCGAAGTAACCAGAATAATCTAACTAACACGATAAATATAGCGAGCGCCAAACGCACCACCCCAGCCTATATCCCCTACGCCACACTATGTGGGATACCCATAATGGCCACAGTTACTATCGCGAGAATAATACCCATTGCATCTCGTCACAATGAGTACCGCGGTAGCCATTGGAAATACCATTGTTGCCATAAACGCCGCATCCCTCACAGTGGGCTCTCGACGAATTTGGTTTGTACGACAATCTAGGCAATCGTACGATTTTCCATTAATATCTTTTGTGTGGGCTTGTAGTCTGCGGTTGTATTCGCGATTTCTCCATGATGTAGGCTGGTGTGAAAGGTTAAGTTTTATTATCACCCTTCTGCTGTGCCATCATATTCTCAACCACCTTGGTATATTGTTGTAGCAAACGTGGTTAAATTATTTATAACGTAAGCCCGTGTTCGCTGAATCGTAGCTATTCGAACGTTTTGAATTCGCACCAGATGACTTTTGAAACTCTTACATACTCTAGTGTTATTACAGCTGGAGCTCCCGAAGTGCCGGCTCTTCCACCATAACCATAAACCTCGCTGTTTCCTGAATCGTCTTTTCCGAACGTATATTTGCGAAATATCCGTGGTTTGTTGACTTGTGGATCACGTATGTGTCTGATTGGTGTGCCGTGTGGTCCTTCAAATACCGGAGGGTCAGAATAGCAATCAACCGGCTAGGGAGCACAGCTTAATCGAGATGCCAAAAGATTTTCGGTAGACGATAATGATTCTCAAATACTACTGATTCAGAAGCTTGATTTATGGTTATTGTGTTGAGGTATGCATGTAGGTAGACATTTCTTGCGGTATGGGAATAATTTTGGAGCGTTTTACCCCGGGAAAGGCGGTGAGTAGATCACTCCATTTTTTATGTATTTGTTGTTACGACTGTGAAACATTTTTACGCAAAAGCGGATGAATGTAATTCAATGCAATTTCGCATTGATACCATAACTTAATTCAAAATACCCTTTGTTTTGATAACTTGGCCGGTTTCGGAGTTATCCACGAATATGTGCTGTAGACCAGTGGGACATCAAATGTATTACTTCGATATTCTTTTAAACAACGAAAGGTGCTAATGATTTCTCCAAAAGGCGATGTAATAATGTACTATGCTGTCGGACTGCCTGGGATTTCATTCAGCATTGAAACTGTAAGTTTAAAGGACCACCTATGAAACCGTTCATATTAGGAGAACGCAGGGGCGCGTTCTTATTACTTCCTCACTTCCTCAGCTACGTCTTTTATTTTTTGTTTTACCCTCAGTGGCAAACCACTGGGTGCAATTGGGACTGCTATCAGAAGTGCCGCATACCTTAAATATAAGTCAGTCCCGCATTGCACAAAGGGGTGCGAGGAAAGACCTTTTGAATACGCTATTACGCCTGTTAGACATCCCCACAGGCAAAGTAAACTTAAAGTAAAGTTTTAACTCAATAAAATTGAAAAATCCGGCATCCAGCGTATTGTAGCGAGTTTATCTTAAATTATTATTATTTTTTTAACATTTGCGGAAATGCTTGTTGGGATTTAACATCCATTTTAGAAATCAATGTAACAATGTTTACGTGTATGTGTCAAAGATGGGTTGATTTTTCGTGGCAGATTGGTTCGCCTTTCTGCGTAAGGTTTTCCGTAGCCTTGACAGATCGGTTCGCCCTTCTGCGTTGGGCTTGTCTGGTGCCCTCGCTATGGGTAGCGAGTAAATTGTGGGATTTTGGAATGAGGAGTTTAAAAGGTTGGGCGGAGGAGGAAGGGATTGTTAGGATGAAGGCGCTGGCCTCTCGCAATCCATTCCCTCGATAGGGAGCAGAATCAGTTTGACCAACGGTCTTCTGATCTGACCCTTCTCGGTCGTAAGGTCAAAGACACGAACCCGGTTATCTTTGCCGGGGTATACGTTAGTAACTCGACCGGGAGATAAGTTGTCATCCCTAATGACGAGATACCCCACCTTAATATTTTGCTTCGAAAACTTCCACTTCACTCGTTTTTGAAGTTCGGATAAGTATTCAACTTTCCATCGCCTACAAAAGGTTTGATGAAGTGATTTGAGCTTCTGCCACCTATTTATGATGGAGGCAGGACCCCCATTCATATCTGGTTCTGTTGGAGCCTTGAGATGACTTGTGTGAAATTCCTCATGTGTGAATTTGTGTGGGGAGGCTATCTTCTTGAAAAGGCTTTTGAAGCTCTTCACTCCCGCCTCCCAGAGTCACCCATATGTGGAGCGCCGTCCGGAATGAAATGCCATGTCATGGATTGATGGCTGTATTTGGATACGGTTTTATCTCGGACTTCCGAGATGAATGCCTTGAATTGAGATCGTAAAAATCGTGAATCTTTGACAAAGTTAGTACCATTGTGGGTGTAAATGTTTCTCGGACACCTCGTCTAGCGACAAAACGCCAAAAGGCTGCTAGAAGATGGATCGCTCTGGTGGTAAAACAAACAAAGAGGCAAACGTAGCCCTTTGATAGTCGACATCCTCTACCGCGGTAACTTTTGATGTCGAAATTCCCGGCAAAGTCCACCCCGGTATTGGTAAACGCGCGTGTGAACGTAGTGCGTTCGCAAGGAAGGGTACCCATCAGTTGAGTTGGCGCCCGTTTTTTATTGATGATGCAGACTTAATAGTTATGGATGGTGGCCATAATCATATTATTAATATTCGGAATCCACTATTGGGTACGGATAACACGGAGCATGAGTTTAATCAAGAGTTGAGTTGTTATCTTGATCTCATCGAATGAGATTAGGCACGATTTTTCTCGAAAGAAAGCTTTTATTTTGGGATTTGTACTTTGAAAGAATCTCATGACATATGATAGTACCCTCAAAGTCCACGGTATATTCGAAAAACGGTCGAGAATATCGATTTTTTGTTGCTTTCGTATTGCGTAGTTCTGCGCTCTCTTTTTCTCCGCGGATGTATTATAGTCATTTTCTTGTACTGGCCATTTCGAGTTGTCTTCTTGTAGCCAAGAAGGTTTCTGCCACCAGAAAGAATTGTTGACTTAATCCGGTGCCGGTAGTCCTGCGCTTTCTAAGTCTGCTGGATTCGTTTCCGAGTTGACATGAAGCCAGTCCTTGCAGCCGACTAGGTCGATAATCTTTGTTATCCTGTGTGCTACCAAAGTTGACCAGGAACAGGGTGGTTTCTTTATAAATGTTGTTTTACTGGTCCCAATTTGATGTTTCGGAAAATCAATTCCATAATCTCCGGTAAAAGGACTGCTCCGCAAAGTTCCAAACGCGGAAGTGAAATGGTCTTCCCTAGTGCTACTCTGGTTTGGGCAAGGAGTAGATTTAAGCAGATTTCATCATCCCTTCGGATGCGCATGCAGACATCTGAAGTGTGTGCCTTTTCGGAAGCATCACAGAATCCATGAATTTCGACTTCATCTTCTGGTATCCTTATCTTGTCGATTTCGTGATATTGCTGTCCAATGTATTGGACGAAACTGGCTCATCCCAATCGGTGCCCTCTAACCAGATGTTCTGCATCAAAATTTTGGCCACAATGACCATTGGTGCGAGCCATACTAAAGGGTGGAAATGCTTGGCGATGACGGATAGAATCGCTTGTTTTGTCAGCTTCTCACTTTCTTCCAGGGACCCCTTTTAAAAGTAGAACAGGTCGGAATGGACATTCCATCTTATGCCCAATACCTTAACGGTGCTGGTATCTTCGAATGCCAGAAAGTCCTCGCTCAGCAGACCCGCGTTTGGGATTTCTCTCGCTAATTCCGGGTTCTTTGCTAAGCTACCTTCATTCCGGAAGAATTATGAACACGCCCGCCTACATTTATCTTATCTGGGTATTCCTGTCTGAATGGAAGCGAGGCTATATATCTCCCATCCTCTCTACGACTCGTAGTTTCCCTGAATAGATCTTCGCAGTACTTGTCATCTGCGTTTGGACTCTTATTTCTGGGCAGATTTTCTAACCCCCAGAATTCTGTAAGCTCTTTGTCCATAGCAACTTCGCTATAAAAGGACACTATATTTCTGGTTGGATTCGGTGCTTCTATAGGGCCGGTTAGTATCCAACCGCATACCGTTTCTTAAACCAAAAGTGTACTAAGTACATTCTTTCAGCCCACTCAGTATAATTTGTGGATATACGTCTCCGCCAAGTACGAGATCTACTTCCTCATTTATGTATAATCTCTTATCTGCCAAAACTAAGTCAGGGAAAGCCTGCATAATCGTAGCGTCGATATGGCAGGATGGCAGATTCCCAGCTAGTTTGGCCAGAATTAGCACTGAAGTCGTTAGGCTGAAGGGTCCACTGGTGAACGGAGTTCTATATTGGGTGCCTGCTTGACTTAAGCCGATACGGCAGTAGTGATGCCCGAAACTTGGGCATGCATCCTTTTTGCCGGTAAATTGATTCTGCGTTTTGTCATAAACGAGCACTCTGAACCAGAATCAATCAGTGGTCCCGCTGTACCATTATGATGAATGGTGATTCGAGCTGCCCTTAGCAGCACACCTGCGCTTGAATGCACATGACAGGATTTAACATTTCGGTTTGCGGCCGAACTAGATTTTTCAGCTTCCCGTCCCTCTTGTGGCTATTTAGAAGTTGAGGCAGCATTACCAGCATTCTACTGATGGGGGCTGGTTGTTTCCTGCGTCTGAAGAGACTCCGAATGCAGGAGCGTATGATGTCGAGAGTGGCACTTATTGCAGTCGTACGAACTGGTGCACTTCGACACAGCCCTTAGTGGATTTAACGAAATTAATTCTTTCCACCGGAGTTAATTTGAAAAAACGGGAACAGTTTCTTAATCTGTGGCCGTTGGATTTGCATTTTGTGCAGAATACCTTTGTGATATTTGCTTGGTATGCACCAAATCTTTTTGCAGGGGTTTCGTTGGCATTCCGAGTACTTTACGGTTTTTGCATTTTTTTACGATATCCTTTGCCTCATCTTGTGTCTTATGGGTAAGATGGAAAAGTTTCTGAACCGGTGTTAGGTGTTTGGTTAGGATATATATGGCTGTGAAAATGTCACAAAAAGTTGGCCTTGACAAATAATCTCCTTTGAAGACTTCAGTATCGCATGGAGGCAGGCGGATACTGTGTTCACGTTCGGGCTGTTCCTCAGATTTATTTGGTTTGGTTTATTGAAGGTCGATTAGCGGGTAGCCATATTCGACATGCAGCGCAAATAGACTGCGTATGCGCTTTTGTATTTCTGTTTTATAGAAACTATACCATCTGAATTTAATAAGTCATCATAAGCCGTTCTGGTTGTTCTACACATTGACTTGAAGTCCTCTTGTTGAAGCGCAAGAGCATACTTGATGTGGGCTGAATCCTCTATTTCATTGTAGTCTGATTCGAATTCACCAATCGAATCAGCTAGCCTAATGCAGCTTTGCATATTTTGTCCTGAGAGGATAGACGGAATCAAACAGAAGCAGAAAAATTGGTTGAAGGTACGATGAAAGGCTCAATCGTACAAAGATAAATGCCCAATAGAAAAGGTAAGAGACGGATTCAACCCAGGGAAATTTAATGAGAATTGTGATATTGAATAAAAATTTTGATAAATTTGAGCTTAATTTAATAAAAATAGCCTTCGACTTAAATACTGTGCGCGTTTGGTACCAAAAAAAGTGGAGAAAAGTAAAAACAAAACGTATGATGGACAGGTTAAGGGCCGTTTACTCAATGTCTGGTTACGATAAACTTTATCACATGATAACCTAATCATGGCTTGCCTCAGAATGACATTTTTGTTTACACAAAAGTCTGATTAAGTTGTCATGATAAAGTTGTTCATTGTGAACGTTTTTGGAAAAAAATCACAAGAGTTGCATTGTAAGCGCATAAAAAGTGGCTGCTGCTCTTGTTTACAAATTTTCGATTTTTTCGATTGTGATATTTCTTTATATGGATATTATTACATTTTCAAACTCCATTTCTCGCAGAGTTTGATAGCAAAACAATTTATCACAAAATCAGATTTTTACTTTCAGCTGTTACTTTTTGTTTTACTAAGCACATAATCAGAGGTCCACTCTTTGATAACTTATATTAGAAGATAATCTGCGCATCGTCGATAATCAGACACTGAGTAAACAGTTTTTGGGCCAACCTCTGATAAAGTCTTGGACAAGCAGTTACTCAGACATTGAGCTGAATTAGGCAGCAAGTTATTTGCTTATGCTGTGTTATGTGTGTGGCAGCCTCTAATATGGGCAACTTTTCCCAAATGCGGCAAAGCGTGCTGTTTTCGTGTTATGGCTGACCCCTGAGTTTTTAAAATTTTTGTTGATGTGGACTGTATAGTAGAGCGCTGAAGAAAACAAAAGAGAATTCTCGTTATAATATACGCCGTGTATTTGGTACAAAAAAAAAAAATTTACAATATTTGTGCTCCCTGTAATGGGCTGTGGTGGTAAATGCTGAAATGCTGGGAGCTGATGTGACGTGGTTGTGTCTTCTCGCGCGGTTGCTGGAAAAGTAGACGGTTGTCAAATCGAAGGCATCCGTTGAACCCGAAAAATCATCCTCCGGTTTTAAGGGGAGGTGAAGCTACGCATGCACACCCACATGCATGTATAGGTGGGTGGCTTGGTGCGGGTGATTGGAAGGACGCTAACAGTGGCATTAGGGTGGAAAATTTTTTAGGAACTGAGACGTGACAAAGTCGATGGGGCGATCGATTAAGAGGACTATCGGTAAATGACCTGGTGCAAGAGTCAACATCGGTCGCCAGTCAACGCAGTTTATGGGACCAGCGCAGACGATAGTAAGGTCTGGCGAGCTCTGTCGTTTACAGTGCAGAACGTCGAATCATCTATTTGTTCAGCCAGTTCCTGTCCCTTACCATGGACCTGTAAGCTCGAGTGCCAGAGGTCATGCTGTGCGCTAAAGTCTCCGAGATTTACACGATTATCCTATCCGTTGCAGTTCAACTGAGGGACATGAAAGTGCGAAGGTTGAGAAATAGCCACACTGGCAGGCTGGGTGGCGCACTACGTCAAAATCTAGAAGACGAAGGATCCGGAACACCCGGAGGAGGGAATCAGTCGACGTTCTAGGTTGCGTAGTTGAGAACATATAAGCAGGTGACATAAGCCAAGGCAAGATTTGCATTTGACTGATATCGCAAAGTCTATATAATCTCAACCGACAAACAGGGAATATGGTGTAAGGGACCAGGAGCTGGTGGCTTTGACTTACATTTGTGCAAGCGCTGGAAGAAGGGGAGGTTGTGAGTGGGAGAGGTGGGCTGTCGCTCAGCATTGCTCACATCTAAGAGAGAGATGCTACGTAGAAAATATCTGTGAGCTGATGTGTGAGGGGCTGGCGCTGGCGCTGAGCGGCAGCGGGATTTACCCACTACTTGCTGAGCAGTATTAGTGCTAGACCGACGATGGCCACGCGACGCCCTAGGACTTGAACAGCAAGGGGGCCACAAAAGTTTTCAATAAACTAGCAAGCGTATGTGTGTGGAGGGATTTAAACCGGAGTCATTCCGGTACGATAGAACCGGCTGTTGTGGGAATGTGGTCGCTGAGGCTAGTACACACACACACTGGAGAGGTTGCAGGCATATCAAAACACCGAACTCAAAATTTCCACGAGATGCCTCCTTATGTCAGCTGAACACCACCTTCATAGCGAGGCAAAAATGCTCGGTGTTGAAGAGCATAGTTTGATGTTGACGACGGAATTCCTGTTCAATTGCTGCAAACCGCGGCACCCGAACAGGCGCCTGCTTGCCGCAAATCCGCCTCACAGGAGAATAAGGAGTCATCTCCGTAAGCACTATGAGATCCGGCATCATATCTTTTCGCCGTTTGATCCAAATATACATCGACAGGCCCTCAAACTCATCCACACAGAGTCGGTAAACTTCTTTGTCAGCTCTCGTCCAGTGAACGCCGTCATTCAGGCAGAAGCTCCACCTGTTACCGAAGAGTAACGCGAACTGCCTAGGGAGACAAGACCCTGTAATCAACTGCCAAACTGGTTAGTAAACATCCTAGTTAATCAACTAGAATTTCGTGGGCCCTTTCATACTAATTTGAGCGACTGTAACATTTCCGCTATCATAAGCAGCAACAACCCTCTAAAATTGTCGATACATGTATACGTACACGAGCGAAAAAGAAAACAATTCAGTATTCGGACCGCATTCGTTCAATTAACAATTCAACAATATTCAGCAGCGAAGCAACAACGAATAAAAAATGTTCAAATGAAATCACTAAGAAAAGTGAAAACGAAACACTCATTTGTCAAATCAATTGTGTAAGTAAATAACTTTTTTTTTTGGAATAATTTAAGTAACCTTTTCCTAACAAAAAAGTTTTCAAAAAATTCACAAAAGAAATATTGAGTTGTCTTAATTTTCCGGGTTGATTTATTGTGATTGTGAAATGCAGTTTTCATAAATAAAATAACAATGAATCTCCAAATAAATCGTTTAAAAGCTGCAACAACGACATTGGCGAACAGAGACAGATACAACAACAAGAACTTGCAGATTATGTAAGAGTTTCAGAATTTAGCTATCCGGACTGAACCCGACATGCTAAATGTCATCTGCTCAACTGAGCCTACTTTTCTAACAAAAATTTCACTATGGTCCAACCCTATTGAAGCCGCGAGGTTTGTGGGACTCCCGTTATAAGAGCTTGATGACAATGTTAGGGAGGTGAGGACTATGCAGGCAAACAATCATTACAACAACAACAACAGTTTTTCAAACCTTCTCACTGTTTGCTTATTTTTTTAATCATATATTGTAAGCTTTACAAGCTTAAGACCAGTTGATCAGAATTATTATTCATTTGTTGTTTTTGATTTTTATCTTGATTTTAATGCGACTCCGGATTGACTAACGTGGTTAGCGAGAGGTTAAAAGAGGCGCTAAATAACTTTGTTTCGGAGCCAAGGTCTTTCAACATTTGTATGGCAATACTGCCGGGTCCGATTGATTTTGAGGGTTTGGCATTCAATATGGCTTTTTTGACTTCGGCGACGGTGACGACATTCGGCGTTGCATTGTGTCGGTGTTTGTGCGCCCGACGGATGGCTCGTATATCAGCTGGTGGATACCTTATAAACTGTCGACAGGAGGCGCACCGCTTGGGGTCCGACTAGACGCTGTCACCAAAGGTAATGGCGACCTTGTAGAGTTTGCTGAGGTTTGATAGGGGCCCTGACTGTTGACAATAGTTTGGCGACACCGCCGGAGCGCTTGCATGTCTCAAGATGTTGTTTCCACTTAGTAAGTTTGTGTTCGTTGACTGTCCGTCGGATTTCATTGTTGCGATCTTTTATTCGGAGATCTACTGGAGCGAAGGAGCGCCTTGGTGAAGTTAATAAAGGTTCAGATTTAATTAAGTCGGTAGGTCGCTGGATCGAGATCAACCGCGGGTTGGGGACTTTCTGCCCCTGCGGGTTAGGGGTTCAGATATGCCCGAGGTGGGCATACCGGTCGTAAAAGGCGACTAAAATGACCAAAGGTAAAGACGTGCAACTCGATGGTTGATCTAGGGATATGATGCCTTTCATCTCTCGTTACCCATGTTGCACTGCTACTTTACTCTGCCTTTCTCTGCTATCCGCTGAAAAGTTAGAGTGCCCGAGATCATGGTGGACCGGGACCTATGCCTTGGCATTCCAGGGTGGTGTCCCTGCGGTTTAGCCTCTTGAATCGCAAGAGGCGACTAAACTGAAGGTGCAAGTCTATGGTTGATGGATGATGCCTCTCACTTCTCATTAACCATGTAGGCTGACCCATGTAGATGACCTAGAAGGTTGCACTGGTCATACCAAATCGCTATCGGGACAGTCGGGCATCTACCGCAAGGAAGTACCGGAGCCTACCGGGTTCATAACCTTTAAAGGACTTTTGATAACATTCCCCAAAACCTACTCAGAATGTTTTTGTCGTTAAAAACTTCAACAACAAGAGATAATACATTTTAGCTTAAGGTGTATACGACATCGCGCAAATAACTGCGTCCCAAGCTCGATGGTAACGGTATGTAACTATATGATAATAAAATTGTAGTTGCAATAAGCTTTATAAACAAGACAAATGTAACGGTAAATATTCAAATGCGGACATATTTTTGGGGTACTCAAATAATATATTACTGTTATCTATTGCAAAATTCACTACTTAAGGTTCTTGTTTTCTTGCTATCTAAAATATTTTTCTATACTCTCGTTTCAAGTTACGTTTGTGTTACTTACAAAGGCCCGTAATCATAGTCGTTTCGTAACACGCGTTTTAAGTAAAATCTTTACTTAACTTAAAAATACATTTAAAATGTTGGTTAATCATAGTCATATTAAACAAAGATTTTAGCTAAAATGAAATGTATGAGAAAAAATTTAATTGGTTGGTGGTATGAAGAAATCTATTATGTCTTGCAAGGTGCCCCTGTATCACCTATTTTCTTCACAAACCGTAGTATATAGTGGTATATGTCTTGGAGTAAGCAATGTCACAAGTGCAACCATAGACACATAATGTGGTTTTAAAATGTTAAAATTACGTTTTCGTCATTTTAAAGGTCAAACTTCGTTTATACATAAAATGTATTTTAAGTTGACTATGACAGACATGAAATGAGGTTTGTTTTAGATCATGTTTAAGTAGATAAAACTATATTTTAATTTGACTATAACTACGGCCATTAGCTTTTGTTCTTATTTAAAATGAGGTTAGTTAAATTAGTTTGCACTTGGGTTAATTTGATTACTTTCGGTTGAAATTAAAGTGCGAATGTTGTTTATGATATGGTGTTATGAAAAACCATCACCACTAATTTTTTGCCAAACTAAAGACTGCAGTCAAAGAGTATATGTAAACTGCAGAGGTTGTAAATTACTTTAACACCCTATAAACGTGTAATTTGTTTTCCAATAATAAAACTCATATCATCAATCCAAATTCAAAACTCATGCTGGAATACAATTGCGAATTTCAATAAAAATATTTGATACTGTCTCAATTAAGAATAACGCGAGAAACAATTTGTTTACTAGTGATGATGACCGATCGTTAATATAGGAAGTAAGGCGCCACATATTAACAGGCCGAGATCGATATAACGGAGTCCTTTTGAAAGTCGTGTTGCGGCCGGCAAATCAACTTGAGATTCAATATCGTTCGTACTACTACGCAGCTGGTGATAATGCTGTTCACATGAATGAAAATGCATATCAGTACAGTTCTGAGAAAGTTCAGGCAGTACATGAACGGTAGCTACATACAAAAATGTTCCGGCTGAAAAAAGCATTGCTATACCGGTCGCATTCAAAGAATTTAGTGTTTCCTTTTGTTCCTGGCCAATTCCGAAATAAGTGAGTAGAGTAAATAAAGGAGCTGATATAGAAAATATGAGGAGATGTTTGCGAATTTTTCCATGCTCGATCTTTTCGTGTAAAAGGAAACTAACTAGCCCAAAGGCGGCGGGTGCCTTGTGCAGCATTATTGCTAAAAACACCATTATTTCAACTTCGTGATGCGTAGTGGCAGCTGCAGCTCCTAATGCTACCCCGTCAGCTGTAATAAAAAAAAAAAAAACATATATATTAATACAATAAAACTAAACGACTAACCATAACAAAATTGAAAATTTTACATTACCGGCAGCATGCACAACGAGTCCTAAAGTTGCTGTTATATTTTTATCTTTCGCATTGTTTTTGCTTTTTCGTTGTGATATTTGATCCACGAGCATCATAAAAATAAATCCTAACACAAGTGAAAAACCAATGGTGTAGGAAAAATCTGATTCAGCTGCAATCTGGACGTCCAAGTGACCTAAGCATAAAGGCGTGAAAGGAGCTTTAACTTCTGTTAAATGTGGCTTTAGCATGTCCAAGTAGAGTGAACGTACACCTTCGGGAATAATAACGGTCAGTGCGGTACCTACCAGTAATCCCGCACCTAGAAGCGTAACATATTTCAACTTTGCCTAAAAATATTAAATTTTTAGAAAACGTCAAATTATTGCAAAGAGTTTGTTAATTTGGTAGGTCTGATTGGTTGACCATATCATTTTAACACATTTCGATTATCATATTATACAGGTTTCATGTAAAAAAATTTAAAAGGCGTAAAAATGATGATTGCCAACCAATGCCGTAGAATGTGGGTTTACTTAAAAAAATATACACATCGTCTTTCTCGCTTTGGGGTAGTATTTTTTACAATTTCAAAAATTTGGCGGAAAACGAAGTCGAAAATAGACCTTTTCCGCTAATTTTCACCATTGCCAGTGTGAAATGTAAGTTTAACGTTGGGAGAAAGATGAAATAATTCGATTTTCTCATTTTTGTCCTTCTAATCATATTACTACTACCTTTATATTTGGTAGCTGGCCGGGGCCTTTGCATTGGACTGCTGAAGAATCTGCATGCGATTTTTAAGCGACATAACCCTAAAGCCTTCAAAATAACATCACTGGGCTTATTTCTTACTGCAATTTAATTTATTACAATTGCTCTTTTTTAATATTAAGTCAGTAAAACCGGCATAAAAACTTTACAGCTTTTAAAGCCCAATCATAAAACGAAAACGTATTTCATAACGTGGAATGTTTTATGTGGAGGTACGAACCAATGAGTACTTACCAATGAATAGTATACTTTGGCTGTACCACAGTGGTAATGCAATAAGTTCGATTGACCCACATAGACAAGATAATTTTGATATTCATGCTGAATTTAAAATGCAGCGTTTGGCATTTTCGGACATTGGTTTCGAAAAAGCGTTCATGGTGGCACATTTAGTAAATGTTTTTTGTTTACAAACATTTTTTGAGTTTATGAAAATTTGCAGCACGGGTGCACATATACACATCTTTATTAAATATTTCGATTAATTACATTCGCAAAAATCAGATTAACTTGTAGATGGTTTTATTTTAACAATATCACACAACACGCGCGCTAAATTATAAATTGAAAATCAGTATAAATTTACTGAATGCTTACGTATGACAGAGAATGAGAGAATGCCAAGAAAAGAATTCCACGCTTTTGAATTCGAATCGCGATCTTCTTGGAAGATGGCAGTGTTAATTTCAGTATTTATAATGCTAATGCAACATAAGGTTGCATTTAGGTGTCAAAACTTGTATGGTAAATTCGAAAATAAATTCTGCATTTTGGGTTTAATGCTATATTGCGAGATAAATGCAAAATACAGGCTCAGCATATAAGCCATCATCCGGTGGGCGTGACAGATAAAAACAAATTCCACGTAAAAGCAACAACAACGATTTGGGTCAGATAGTTCCATTCAATTTGTGAGTCAGATAATTTTGCTGGTTTCTTATCTTTAGTACGGCCGCACTACCTTTTGATAAACCAAATTTTTAAGTATGCGCCATGATTTACATATATATGCGCGGATTTTTGGATTTCCTGCTAAACGCAATTAATATTTTATGAAATTGTTTCGTTCCCATCAATATGAGATATATATGATTTATTTTATTTGTATACTAGCAGACCCGACAGACGTTGTTGTGCTAAAAAGTATACTTGACTTTCCCTTCTCATTAGATCCATATTCTTCTGCCTGCCCTTTATCTAGTTCTTCTTTTTCATATCGATTATGTCTTATTCAACTTACGCTATCACTATTACTACCACTATCACTATCTCTATCCGTCTCGCTATCCCAATCCCTATCCTAGAAACCTCTGCTAATCAATACTTTAATTTGATACCCATATCGTGGAAACATCTTCTAGGGTCACACCTGGTCCACATTTTGGTCAATATCTCGAAAAAGTGGTCTCGTATGGGACTAAGAACTTTTTCTTGTTAAAACCCTCATCACCTTTCATTTGATACCCATATTATAAAAACACTTTCTAGTGCAACGCCTGGTCAACATTTTGATACATAACTCGAAAACGGGTTGTCGTGTGGGCCGAAGAACTTCTCCCTTTTAAAACACTCATTAGTACCTTGGTCAATAACTCATCCATCGAGTAAATTTTTTGATAGAAACGTTCCCCAAAGCAACAACACATGTTCCAAATATAAACCAAATCTGTTAAGCGGTGTAGTAGTTTGGTGGCCTACAATGCACGGAAAACTCAACCAAATTGCGAAATCGTGACCTCTCTGCTGAATTCATTTTTCGGTAGCAAAACCTAAAATATTTTTTTTTTGTATAGAAAAACCTTCCACAAAGGTCCAAGAAAGTACTTTTTACAAAATGGAAATCGGTTTAGCCGCTAAGACATCCATCGCGGGCATACGAAAGACATTTAACTTTTATATATATAGTAAAAGATATACTTCAATGTTTCACTTTTTCACCATGTAAATTTCTTATCCGTGCCTGTGAGAATTATAGGAGCCTATATACTTTGAGGCACCGGCTGTGTTGGAAAAAAATTGTAATGGGGTTCAAATCAGAGTTGCGGCGTGTTTGGTGAGGTTAAACATTGAACTCAACTTTGCTTGTTAAACTAACTTCAGTTTGTATGCCAGGTAAAGTTGTATTAGCTAAAACACAAGGTGGCGCAAAAGTAAGCTTCCGATGTTCAGCATATCGGTTGTGGCACGTGCAGTGCGTGCTGTTGCACCGTCTTGTTGGAACCACATGTTTTCCAATCCCAATTCATCAAGTTGCGGCAAAAAGAACTCGTTGATCATTGCTTTGTAGCGCTCACCATTCACAGTAACCGTTTGGCCCCGACCGAGCAGTGTAGCGTAACATTGTTTATTAACGTGTATTTCGCATGTGTTTACTACACAAATGTCAAAACAGAACTGACTTTAGGGGCCAATCGCAAAATTTATAGCATTTTCTGATAGGAGGATTACTTTTGCGCCACCTTGTATTGTAAAACTGAGGTTTTTCAAATTTTTGTATGTTATTTATGAACACTAAGTCCAATCGAACAAAGGAAAGAAAAAATTATTGAAACCTGCAGTTATTGTGTATTTGCTTAAATATTATTCGATTGAGGATTTTTTAAAAAAGTTGTTGTCATAAATAAGCCGTGAATGAAATCGAATGTATTAAAAGAAAAAATTATTGAAATCGGTCAAGCCGTTTTTGAGATTTGAACGTATTCACGTACACAAATTCATTTATATATACACAAATTCATTTATATATATATAGTTTCACTTTTCCACCATGTAAATTGCCGTGTTGGGAAAAATTTATGATTATTTTCGAATCAAATTGGTGCCGTGGTTGGTAAGGCTAAGCATTGAACTCAACTTTAATTGTTAAACTAACTTCAGCTAAACACTCAACTCGACTTTGGTTGTTAGTGTGTATCTCAGGTAAAGTTGTATTAGCTATAATATTATTAACATTTATATTAACTTTAGTCGCGTAACGGCAGTACGTAACGGCATTAACGGATCGAGATAGATATTGACTTATATATATCAAAATGTTCAGGACGAAAAGAGAAATTGATTAAGCCATGTCCGTCCGTCCGTCCGTCTGCGAACACTTGAATAAATTTTGAGATATCTTAATGAAATTTGGTATGTGGGTTCCTTGGCACTCATCTCCGAGAGCTATTTAAAATGGGCGAAATCGGATAATAACCACGCCCACTTTTTATATATAGAATATTTTCGAAAACGCAAAAAAAGTGATTACTCAGTATATAATAATACACCTATAAGGATAAAATTTGGTGAATACATTGAGATTGAGGCATAAAATAAATTTTTTTAAATGGGCGTGGAACCGCCCACTTTTGATTAAGTGACATTTAGAAATAATATTAATCATAAATCAAAAACCGTTCAGGATATCGAAACGAAATTCAGCACGCAGGTTTTCAGGTATGCAAGGAATGTTCCAGGAAAAAATGAGCGAGATCGGTTAAGGTCCACGCCCACTTTTATATGAAAGATTTTGAAGAGGATCGTAGATATATTAAGTAGGCAATAACTTTGCCTTAAATAGCTTTACATCATTTATATTTCACTTTTGAAGTTTCCGTAAACAAAGAAATCCAAAAACTCAAAATTTTCGAAAATGGGCGTGGCCCCGCCCCTTTTATAGTGGACTATTCCACAAAACTGTTTATGCCATAACTTGGCCAAAAATTGATTTGTCGAAACGAAATTTGGTGATAATGTTCTATATATAAAGACAACTGTTTGCTGTAAAAATGGACGAAAGCGGGTAAAGTCCACAGTTTTTGAACATAGTTCTGAAAAATTTTTTTTGTAAAATTTAAAAAGCGATATTTCTACAACTAAGCAAGTTATATCAATCAGATTTTGCACACTTAATAAGCTTTGCAAGAAATACTCGGCCGCAAACAAATTTTATCATTTTTGAAGAAGTAGGCGTGGCGCCGCCCACTTCTCAGCATAAAATTTCTGCTATTTTCAAAGGCAATCGCTTATAATTCTATCTTGATATTTCAATGAAAATTGGTCAGCTGCTTCCTAGTAGTATGTATTATACTCCTGCCAAAAATTAGCCAAATCGGGAAACACACAAGCAAAATATTTGGGCGCGTAGTTAAAGCCCACTGCAATAGCGAATTTATATATCTTTATTGATTTTCATACCTTTGTAATCAAATTATTTTGATTGGTGTTGTGCCCTTAATCGGCACCAAACAGACAGAGCGTATTCGACAGTTTCTAATAGCTGCGTGCCGACTGTTTGTAAGTATGCATGTATTTATGTATGCATTTATTTTGGCTACACTACATCTACCTTTTCAAAAAGTTTTATATATATAAATATGTAAAACTCCAATTCGATTAATTTTTATAACTTGCTTAGATTTTGTGTTTATTTACTTTACTTCTTAATTGTAAGTTGATACAGTTTTTTCTTTTTTTGTTTTGGTTTGTTTAAGTGACAAAATTTTGTTCTTTGTTTACTTTACTAAATATGTTATTTCGGTAACATGTTTGTTGGTACATTGGTGCATTTTTACGACTTTGTTTTTTTTTTTTTTGATCATCTTTCTTAAGTGTTGAGTTACATTGAGAGTAATTAAATGAAACAATTTTATTTTAATAAGTTTTTATTTGTATACAATACATTTTCTAATTTATGGGTTTGTTTGTAAGTGTAAGTTAAACTATACCGAACTGTTGTTATTAAAAAAATATTTTTTTTCGCGGCAGCTAGCCGGTTCGTGTAGTTTATTTAATGTCAAAAATTGAACTGATTACAAATGTTTGAAACGCTTAATTATATTTCTCAATTCCTCCCAGTCGCGTCGCAGTTTCCGAGAAGTTCCGCGGCGTCGCAGTCGAATGCTTATTTGGAAGTTGCACTGCATTGCAGGTATGAAGAATTTGGCCTTGGTTGAAGGTGTCTGATGTCCAGACATACTGTCTGCAAATTTAGCGGATGCGCGTGTAGCTTTGGTATGCAGATGCATTGCATTAGCGTGAGAAATAATTATTTGGAGTTTTGAATGTTAGCTATGTTAACTCCTCCCTCCTTAAAAACGCTTGTCCCCGAGCGTCTGAAAAATTTGGAACGCTCTTGTTGAAGGTGAAGGGACTTGGGATGTATCTTCTTGTGATTGATTGGCCTGTACATTGGCCTCTGCTGATGGTTTTATGCGGTTTATTTGTTTTCTTATTTTCAAGCAGTATTTTGCGGAGCCGCCTATCAGGACTATGACTATGATGAGGGTGAGTCCTGAAAAACTTCGATTTACCATCCTTTCTGTTTGGAGTGACTTAATTTGAATTGTATTATTTATATGTAGTTCGCTAAGCGCTTCTAGCGATAAAAGTTTAGTCAGGCTTTCTTCCACTGGATTTGGCTGCGCAATTGCTGACATTATTCTTAAGGGGGGTGCTTCAAAATTTTTGTATGTTCTGTCTTTGACTTTCACAGTTTCATTCTTGAAATTTATAATATAGGTTCCATTCATGGCTCGCACATCGCCGCGCTTATTGTAATGTTACCTTGGTAGTTGTTAAGAAAGAGTATTCCGGGCGCGATAAGCTCATCTCTTGGAATATGGTGGGCGTTGATGAAATGACATGAGGAATTGAGGCTTTTTATTAACTTAGGTATACAAAAATCAGTACTTAAATCGAACAGCTCATTTTGCTTACAAATACTAATCTTATTATATTTCTTGCACTTATTTCCTATTCCAAACATCCTGTCTTTATTTCGTATAATATTATTGTATTTCAGATCAATCATTACATTATTTTTTATTGAAGCTTTTAGTATCAAATTTTCGTAATTATCGTTTGTAGTTAATGGTACTTTAATAATATATAAAATTGATGAAATATTTCTTAGTACGCTTACTTCAGCTAATTCTAATGCTTCTTCGACGGTATCGAATGGCAAATTTTCTTTATTCATTTCTCTTATGGCTAAGTCTATTTCCCTTTTGTTTAATATTATTGAACTTACAATTCCGATTCTTGCCCATTGTATGGCATACTTAATATTAATTATTTCCTCTTTAATCAATCTTAACTTATTTTGAAGGCTTATTGCCACTTCATTGGCTGTTACTTCGTCTTCTTTTATTGCATGCATTAGCTTATTAGTTATCTCAGTTATCTTATTAATTTGTTGATTCACAGCTTTATTTATAATTATCTGTTTATTATTATTTGTAATTAACTGATCTATATTATAGGTTATCATATTGAGGTCGTCATGGTCAGGGCTTCCTGCTAATTATTTCCAAGCGGTGCCGAGGAAATCTAGAGATCTTCGGGTCTTAGGATTTCGGAGAGGCTCAACAATTTGCAACATTTCGCTAGCTTGTTGGGCTTCGTGCCGTAAGGTGGGATAGAAAGGATTTGATGGTTGTATGTTTTTATCTATTGTATCTATGACATTTTCCAGGAGGGTTCTATATGTGTGTGTATTAATAATATGAATAAAATTTAGGTTACCATCCTTGATTTTGGAGGGGCCATTATCTATGGTTAACAAATGTGACGATGAATAGTCGTGTATTTGAATTTCTGCGTAAACCGTGCAGATGATGATACTGAAAGGGATTGATTATTCTTTAATGACCATAACGCTCAATTATTTATAATTTTATTTTTTAATACGTATAATCGTACGCCTATGGCATATTACTCGATTTTCCTAAAATCTAAAAGTCATATGTCTATCCTTATATCCTTATTTACTTATTCTTAGGTTACAATTGTTAATTTTGTAATTTTACTTATTTGAGTAAAAAATATAAAATTTTATTTTTTATTTTAAAATTTTTTTTTTTGTTTTTTTTTCTTTTCCTTTTTTTTTTGTTTTTAATTTTTTTCTTGTTATTGGGCCTTGATATGGCTTTTATGCACCGACCTTCCTGATGTAGTTGTGACCGTGTTTCCCTTGTCTTCCAGCACTATTTCCTTTTTGTATCGGGGTGATAATTTATTTCCTAACCTTTTATTAACTTTTACGTAAATTACGTCATTTCTACTATAAGTCCTAAAATGTGTCCTATTTTTGTTGTGGAGCTCTAAATCTTTTTCCTGTTTGCTTTTTAGATTTCTAATATTTTCGTCCCTGTCCAATTCTATTGGGGTCTGTCCAATTGTCCGTCCAAAGAAAAGTTCGAGGGGTTTGCGTTTGGTAGTGGAATGGATAAAATGATTATATTTTCGTAAGGATCTGTGGAGAAGGTCATGAAAATCTGTGTGGGTATTTTCAGCTTTGGTACATCGCAACAATTCGGATAGGGTGGAGTGGAATCGCTCGATTTGGCCGTTTACTGAGCTCTTATATGGTGGTGTTTTAAATATTTGTATTCCGAGTTGATTTTCCAGCATGAAGGTTATGGGGGCTGCGTTCAAGGATTTTTCGTTATCTATTACAATGTTTTCCGGAAATCCCAATAAGTCTCTCAATGGGGTCTTAATATCCTCGCATGACCTAGACTTAACGATTATCGCTTGGGCATATTTTGAGAATTTGTCGATCGCTGTTAGTACTATCTTGTTATTAGTGTAATAGAGATCTATATGCACTATATGTCCTGGATAATTTGGAGTCGGGGTGGCTTTTAGTATGGGGTTTACTGGGTGTCGTTCGTATTTATTTTCGAGACAAATCCTACACTGTTTGGCTATTCTTTTAATTTTCGCATTCATCTGGGGGAAGTAACATCTTCCCAAAAGTTGAGCTTTATTCTCGGTAGGATTGCGATGGGCTCTGTTGTGTTCGCAGATAATTACTCTTTCCTGTTCGGATTCAGTAATAATGTCCTGTACAAAGTTTCGCGTGTAGCGGACCCTGTATCTACTGAAGTGTGTTTGGTAAATGTTTTGGATTTTTCCTAGTATGTTGTCTTCCGTCTTTATACAATTCGTGACTGAGGGATTTAAATATCTCTTTAGTAAAGCGGTAAGGTTTTCGTCGGTGAAGTCTCTTTCTACTATGGTGTGCCTATGATAGGTTGGGAAAATTATTTGGAATTGGTATGATGAGGTCTCGCCCGTGGAAAGGAAAATTTGGTTTTTAAACGCGTTGATAGGTGCATCTGTATAAGGTATCAATGTTTGGGCAGAACTCTCGTCGATATGTCGGGTTGCTGTTAGGGAATCTATTTGGTCCTGCTGTGGTGGTCTAGATAGACCGTCGGCAACTACGTTCATCTTGCCGGGTTTGTATCTTAGTTCGTAGTTGTATTCCTCAAGTATAGCTTTCCAGCGTTTCATTTTATTTTTTTATTGTTTTTATTACTCATCGCATAGGTTAAAGGTTGGTGATCTGTAAAAATTTTGACTTTTGCTGAACCGTAAAGGTAATTGCGTAGAGATTTTAATGCCCATATGATGGCAAGCATTTCCTTCTCATTGGCTGCATAATTTTCTTCCGTTTTTGAGAGGGTCCTTGATATGAAAGTAATGGGTCTGTCTTCTTGTGACAGGACTGCGCCTATTGCATAATTGGAGGCATCGGTGGTCAGCTCGAAGTCTGTATTCAAGTTGGGGTAGGTCAACATTACTTCTCTTGAAATAAGAACATTTTTAATTTTGTGAACGCTGCCATTGCGTCCCCATTAAGGATGATCTGTTTTTTTGCCGATTGGCTTTTGGACACACGTCCCTCCTCCCCTCTTAAAAGGGATGTCAAGGGTTTAGCCAACTTGGCATAGTCCTTAACGAAACGGCGGTAATAACCCGACAGACCCAAAAAGGATCTGAGCTCCCTGAGGTTCCGTGGAACTGGAAAATTTTTAATGGCCTCAATTTTTGAAGGATTTGTTTTAATTCCTTCCGGTGTTACAATGAATCCTAAAAATTCGACCTCATTTTGGAAAAATTTGCATTTGTCTAGCTGTACTTTCATGTTTGCATGCTCAAGCGTGCAGAAAATATTTTTAAGGTGGGCTGCGTGGTCTGTTTCAGTTTTGCTGAATATTATAATATCGTCTATGTTAACATAGCAGCATTGTCCTATGTAATTTCATAAAATGTCGTCCAGCGTTCTTTGGAAAATTGAAGAGGCATTCTTTAGGCCAAATGGGAGTCTAGTGAATTCATACTTCCCGTTATTTATGGAGAAAGCGGTCTTTTCTATATCTGAAGTTTTTAATGGGATTTGGTGAAAGCCGATTTTTAAGTCAATGACCGAGAAAAATTTGTTGCTTGTCCATATCGGACAAATTAGTTCGATATCTATCCTCAATAGTTTGGTCTGATATGGGCTGTTGTGTTGGGTGGAGTATATCTCTGAGAATCCTATTCTCGTCTGTGATAAGAATTTCTCTCATCAGGTCCTTAATAAGACCTCTGAATTCAGGAGTGGGGTTAGCAGCCTGTGGAGCAGGAGCGTCAGGGGCTTGTGGTGGTACTGGTACACCTGCATTGCCTAGCAAGGGGGGTCTCAACAGGTTATTTTGTGCCATTTTTATTTAAATTTTATTTTTTCCTAATTTAATGTGATGATTTATGGAACAATTTAACAGTCTCTGGAGGGTCCCTTTGGTAGTGAATCGCAGAGCTGTATTTAATTTATTATAGAATATATATGTATATTATTTTATGAGCTGTACAAGCTCTTTATTTATTTCTTTAATTGAATTTAAAATTGATGGAAAGAAGAGAAAAAATAAAATTTACAATCTACAATTAACTTTCACTTGATTATATGTAGGATGTTTTTCCTGATTTAAAAATGTTCACTTTTTTAGTTTTCTAAAAATTACTTTTCTTTTTTCAACTTTCACGTATTTAACTATTTTCTTATTCAATAACTTTAATAATAATCTATTTTTCTTACATAGCTACTCCAACACGCATGGCTCCGGGATTGTCCTTTTTACTTGCTACTGCTACTGGGGTCCTGGTATTCCACTTCTGTCGCGCGCTGGCCCTTCCTCAAGTGTGGGTAAAGGGATGAGTCCGTTGATCCTTTTGTACGCGAAGGCTACGGCAAGCCTTGAGGGTTGTCTTACGTTTAATTAAAATTTTAATTTTAAAAGCACTTCACGACTGGACCCTTTGACGTTGGGCGCCAGTTAAACTATACCGAACTGTTGTTATTAAAAAAATATATTTTTTCGCGGCAGCTAGCCGGTTCGTGTAGTTTATTTAATGTCAAAAATTGAACTGATTACAAATGTTTGAAACGCTTAATTATATTTCTCAATTCCTCCCAGTCGCGTCGCAGTTTCCGAGAAGTTCCGCGGCGTCGCAGTCGAATGCTTATTTGGAAGTTGCACTGCATTGCAGGTATGAAGAATTTGGCCTTGGTTGAAGGTGTCTGATGTCCAGACATACTGTCAGCAATTTAGCGGATGCGCGTGTAGCTTTGGTATGCAGATGCATTGTATTAGCGTGAGAAATAATTATTTGGAGTTTTGAATGTTAGCTATGTTAACTTGTACAATAAAAATTTGTGAGTAAACATGTGAGTCAAAATGCAGTGTATTTATTATAACAATTTAAGTCTATTTTTGTGTACTAAGATTTTCTTATTCTCATTACTTATAATATACTTATTATTTCTATCTATTCTTTCTACCTTATAAGGAACTAGAGTAAAGTTATTGTTTCTATCAATATTTTCTACCTTTATACCTATTGTCTAACTTATGACCTGCTTCATTTCTGACTAATACTAAATCTCCTATATTTATTTCCTTATACTGTATTTTCCTATCACAGCTAACTTTTTGTTTTTGCTTAGATTCCTGTACTAATTTTCAAGTTTTTTCTTGTGCTAACTGTAACCTATACTTAATTTCCTTATCGTAAGCCTCATGATTATATACTGGGCTAATTATATTTTCTTTTAAAGATTCGTAAGTCAGAGGTGTCTTTCCAAAAACTAGTTCAAAAGGGCAATAGCCGTGAACTGTTGAAGGTGTTGTATTGTAACAATACGAAAAGTATTTAAGGTACTCATCCCAATCGTCTTCGTCAATGGATATGTTCTGACTGCGTTCGACAGTACCTAAAGTTTGATGGTGGTGGGGTGTTGAGGTTTTATGCTCTATATTTAAGAGCTTGCACAATTCCTCAAATAAACTATTTTTGTATTCGGTTCCCATATCCGTTATAATTGTTTTCATACAACCATAAATTAGAATGAAATGTTCAAATACTGCCTTAGCAACTGCTACAGCATGTTTGCTTTGGACGGGTACTATAACCAAGTATTTGGTTAGGTCACATATAATAGTAACTGCATATTCATTTCCCTGTATCGATTTTGGAAATGGTCCTATTGTATCGATCTGTACTATATCGAAAGCTTTTGGTGGCGTCTCCGTTATAGTCATTCGTTCTTTCAGGTGTTTATTGGTTTTATTTTTATTGCAGTGAATGCAATTTTTGATATGTTTTCTTATGTCATTTTTCATATTATTCCAGTAATACTTTTGTGTTATTTTATTTGACGTGCGATTTATTCCTGGGTGGCCACCAAAAACAGGATCGTCGTGATATTTATAAAGAATTTCTTTAATTTCTTTTTTATTCGTCACATGCGTAACCTCCGGAGTTAATGCTATAGTTAGATTTTTGAGAACTTTGGTACCTATTTCTTTAAATTTATCTATTCGAGTATAGTTATCTTTAAACAATTTGTCTCCTAAGGACAACTGTATTTTTACAATCTTCAAATTGCCGGCTTCTACCATTAGCCTGGCAAAGAATTGTACTAAGTCAATCTTTGCCTCAACAATTCGGTTTTTTATATTTATTTTACTACAAATTTTCTTTCCTTTCTTGAAATATAATTTCGGAGGATTGAAAACGAGCTTGACATGTCTTTTAACTTCATATTTATTAAGCGCTTCATATATTATAGGGTTCTCATTGTGACTTTGTTTTTTGTTTGTATTATTACTGGATTCATTACTGGTTTTTTGTTTTATTTCAGATCTGGTTGTAACCTTTAATATTTTGCACGCTTCTACTGCAATTTCTTTAAGATCTTTGATATCTATGCGTGATAATGCGTCTGCTACATAATTTTGTTTTCCTGCTATATACTCCACCTCGAAGCCATATTCTTCCAAATCTAGTCTGATTCTAGTTAATTTTGATGAGGGGTTTTTCATTGTCTACCATAAACGTATGGTCTAAAATATATTACGGCCCAATGAATGGCCGCCAATTCTTTTTCAATTGTCGCTTTGTTAATTTCTCCTTTTGTGAACGACCTTGATGCATAGGCAACTGGCAATTGTTTTCCTTCATACTCTTGGCTTAGCACTGATCCGCAGGCGTAGCCACTTGCGTCAGTTGTTATACAAAATTGTTTACTGAAATCGGGGTATTGTAAGATATTAGGGCTTATTAACGCAACTTTCAAATAGTCAAAGGATTTTTTACAATTCTCTGCCCAGTCGAAAACTACATTTTTCTTGCAAAGCCTTGTTATTATCCTAGAATATTCTGCAAAGTTTGGAATAAATCTTCTGTAATAATTGCAAAATGCGACGAATCGTTTCGCTTCATCCGCATTTTTAGAAGTTGGATAATTTTTAACAGTTTCAAACTTACTGGGATCTGGCAAAATTCCTTTGCTTGTACACTTATGACCAAGGTATGTTACTTCTTGATTGAAAAAAATGCATTTATCCGGATGTAATTTTAAATTATACTTCCTACAAGTTTCGAATACATCCCGTAAGTTTTTAATCATGTTCAGGAGTTTTGCCGACAAAACTTCTACTGATTAACCCCTAACTTTTGACTTTAATCTTTGTTTAATTTCTTGAATAGAGGATTCAGTACTTATTATGTTTCTAGGTGTCCCTTTGAGTTTTGGTTTTATCATGGATACCGCGATAGCCTAGTGACTATCCTTGATTTGCTCCAGTATATCAAGGGCATCCAGAAAACTGAACAGATTTTCCGATTTTCCATCAAAATCTGGTAAGATCGATGATGCAGTTTTAATGCAATCTACATTTGTCAGCTGCATTTTCGCGTTTTCTGTTTGTGATTCTTTTTCAGTAATTTCAATTTTTACGGCTTCCTCCAGACTGGGTTGAGCCTCCGGCAATAAGATGGCAAAATCTAGTTCTATTTCTTCTTCAAATGAATTTGGGACCAATGCCTCAATGTTATATCTGGCTAGCAAGGATACTAATTTATCCCTGACACTGGAAAATATTTGTTGTACCTCTAGCTGATGCTTATCTGTCAACTTGGTATACACCTTTTGTGTGGCTTTTCCTATATTATTCAACGACTGTAATATTGCCGTGAGATGTTTCAATACCGTCACTCTTTGTATGGGTATATTTTTGTTAATACACTTATATGACCTTTCCGCCAAAATTTTCTCTTCCACCAGTGTATTCAGAACGGTTTCCCATTTGTCCATTGGGGTATATAATTTTCCTTTGGGTTTAGACCTTGTCTAGACCATCTGCTCGGCTCATGTATTTTTTCTTTAAAAATTTGTTGTGAGCCGAGTATAATTTGAGGAACAAATTGAGGCAAGTGCAGATTGCCAATATTATTAACAAGATTTTAATAAACTCTAGTGCCTCAGTGTGGTCGGCTATTTGGATTGAGTTAATCGCATTAGCGTTAGGCTCTTCCACTTTGGATTATTGGCCTCCCATCGTAAGAAAAACTATAAATGCAAAGATGCCTGACTTATAATATCTGACTCCTCATTCATTTGGAAAAAACCAAAACGTAGAGAAAGAAAAAAAGTCTTATTGGACAAACAAAAATCTACTTTTTGCCCTTAATGGTAGCAGCCGTTAGGTTGCTATATGCTTCTAAATAAATATTAATATACTTAAATTATATAAATTTTTCCTTCTTTTCCTCTTGATGTGTCCTTCTCTTGCTGCGGGATTTGCTTTGTTTGTTCAGTCCAGAATCCTAATTCCACTTCGCTTATGCATATGTGGTATGGTTGGATCGTATCGTTTTGATGTTCGATTCTTAGCTTTTATATTTTGTTGTATGTTGGGCACGAATTGTAGTCGAAAAATATCTGTTTTACCCAGTATAAGTGTCCGTGCTTTTTCTGCTCATTAGTAGTTCTGCTGGCGATGCATTTATATCTTTCAATGGAGTATTGCGATATGCGAGCCAAAGTTCCCCATTGCTTCCTTGTGATTTTTTATAAAAAATTTTTTGTTGTTTTAAATTTTCAGTATGTGTTGGAAGGAGACTGCCGGCTTAGTTTCGGCAGCTCAAGGTTTTCGGCACGATTTAAAAAGGATTCCGCTTTTTTTCCAGCAGATCTGGCAGGATTTGAAAAAAAGATTCCGCTTTTGTTGAGCGGATCTGGCAGATTCTAAAAAGGCAGGATCTAAACAGGCAGGATCGCCACGTAATCAAATTATTTTGATTGGTGTTGTGCCCTTAATCGACACCAAACATCAATTGCTTTATTGAACATCTTTTCATTCTATTTATACAAATAGTTCTTATATACAAGGTGGCGCAAAAGTAAGCTTCCGATGTTCAGCATATCAGTTGTGGCACGTGCAGTGTGTGCTGTTGCACCGTCTTCTTGGAACCACATGTTTTCCAATCCCAATTCATCAAGTTGCGGCAAAAAGAACTCGTTGATCATTGCTCTGTAGCGCTCACCATTCACAGTAACCGTTTGGCCCCGACCGATTATTGGCGTTCTGGAGCAGTGTAGCGTAACATTGTTTATTAACGTGTATTTCGCATGTGTTTACTACACAAATGTCAAAACAGAACTGACTTTAGAGGCCAATCGCAAAATTTATAGCATTTTCTGATAGGAGGATTACTTTTGCGCCACCTTGTACTACTTATTTACCATAATCAACCAAAGTATGTAAGCCAGCGTATGCAAACGCTCGCTGGTACATTCATACCTACATTCATACACAAACATTGGCTTGTGCATTCGCACATATGTTCATACATATATTCATATGATTGCAACGCATTTGTGGGCATTGCCGCACAGCGTGTGACTTTTCTGACAAAGCGTATTCGACAGTTTTTAATAGCTGCGTGCCGACTGTTTGTAAGTATGCATGTATTTATGTATGCATTTATTTTGGTTACACTACACCTTTCATAAATATTAAATGTATGTAGGTATGAAAACAAGACGAGAAAAGTTCACTAAAATGATTAGTACGATGAGTGGAGTCGATTTAGCCATGCCCGTCTCTTCGTCCGTCTGTCTATTTGAACGCAAACTAGTCTCTCAGTTTTACAAAATAATGCTGAAATTCGTTGTTTGTTTCTGCATTTTATAACCTGCTATACGTTGTTTTGACGTTTTGATACATAGAACACATCTATATATAAAATGTCATTATCTTGAATCAAATAAACTCCTAACTATACCGAACTGCAGCTTTATATAAACTGGGGCTTTTCCAAAAGCTATATGCAGACTGGGTCGTGCCCAGCGAACTCCTGAACATATCGTGAAATTTCTAGAGCAAAACAAAACACAAAATATGTGGGCGTGTTTTTTTGAAAAATTATGTACATAGATATTGACTAAGTAACACATATATCCCAATTTCATTAATTTAGACCAAAAAAGTTCGGAGTTATGACGAATTGAAACTTTATATAGCCTGGGGGCGTGGCTCCGCCTACTTTTCCAAAACTATATAGTGTCTATGCTGTACCCAGTGAACCCATGTATATCTTGTGAAAATTTCATAAAGATCGGTTGAGTTCTTTGGCGCCTATAAAAGACACCCTTTTTTATACCTAGTAGTGCTTCGCACACAAGGTATATTAACTTTAGTCGCGTAACGGCAGTACGTAACGGCATTAACGGATCGAGATAGATATTGAGTTATGTATATCAAAATGTTCAGGACGAAAAGAGAAATTGATTAAGCCATGTCCGTCCGTCCGTCCGTCCGTCCGTCTGTGAACACGATAACTTGAGTAAATTTTGAGATATCTTAATGAAATTTGGTACGTGGGTTCCTTGGCACTCATCTCCGAGCGCTATTTAAAATGGGTGAAATCGGATAATAACCACGCCCACTTTTTATATATATAATATTTTCGAAAACAAAAAAAAATTGATTACTAAGTACATAATACACCTATAAGGATACATTGAGATTGAGGCATAAAATAAATTTTTTAAGAAATCTTTGAAAATGGGCGTGGAACCGCCCACTTTTGATTAAGTCAAATTTAGAAATAATATTAATCATAAATTAAAAACCGTTCAGGATATCGAAACGAAATTCAGCACGCAGGTTTTCAGGTATGCAAGGAATGTTCCAGGAAAAAATGAGCGAGATCGGTTAAGGTCCACGCCCACTTTTATTTGGAAGATTTTGAAGAGGATCGTAGATATATTAAATAGGCAATAACTTTGCCTAAAATAGCTTTACATCATTTATATTTCACTTTTAAAGTTTCCGTAAACAAAGAAATCCAAAAACTCAAAATTTTCGAAAATGGGCGTGGCCCCGCCCCTTTTATAGTGGACTATTCCACAAAACTGTTTATGCCATAACTCCGCCAAAAATTGATTTGTCGAAACGAAATTTGGTGATAATGTTCTATATATAAAGGTAACTGTTTGCTGTAAAAATGGGCGAAATCGCTTGAAGGCCACGCCCAGTTTTTGAACATAGTTCTGAAAAATTTTTTTGTAAAATTTAAAAAGCGATATTTCTACAACTAAGCAAGTTATATCAATCAGATTTTGCACACATAATAAGCTTTTCAAGAAAAACTCGGCCGCAAAAAAATTTTGTCATTTTTGAAGAAGTAGGCGTGGCGCCGCCCACTTTTCAGCATAAAATTTCTGCAATTTTCAAAGGCAATCGCTTATAATTCTATCTTGATATTTCAATGAAAATTGGTCAGCTGCTTCTTAGTAATATGTATTATACTCCTGCCAAAAATTAGCCAAATCGGGAAACACACAAGCAAAATATTTGGGCACGTAGTTAATAGCCCACTGCAATAGCGAATTTATATATATTTATTGATTTTCATACCTTTCATAAACATTAAATGTATGTAAGTATGAGAACAAGAAGAGAAAAGTTTGTAAAGTCTTCAAATGAGGTACGCAGATGTATATCGTTGAATTGATCGTTCTTTATTCAAAAGCTTTTTCTTTTATACATTTCTAGCTTAACTTACGTATACAAACTTACACTAATACTTAGACACTAAAAGTATTTGCATTGTGTGCAATGTCAGCAAATAATTTGGTAGTTCACGTTGACCAACCGATAGTGTCGATCAGTCGTGCTGATCGATACGTGTGTTGGTCAAAGCGACGCATTGAGTAATGGGTTGACAATTTGATAGGTGTCAGTTGGTATATGCTGTTGAACTCCCGTGGGTTCAACATAATTTAAGTGGGTCAATATTTGAAGTGCATTGACAGTGAAAAGCATTCTGAGTAATGCTACACCATCCGCCTTATGAATAGTCGTATACACTTGAAGGCAATTGTATACGATTATTAAAGCGACTTATTGACCCACTTAGGGTTTGTTTGCGTTTACAAAATTTTAATTGTTTTTGGGCTCTTATTGCCATTATTGCATAAGAATTTTTGTTTCTTCACTTGTTTGCATTTGTTTCTCGTTTGTCATTATTGCATTTATATATATATTTTTTTTTTTGTTTCTTTTTATTTTCAGTTGTTTACATTTATTTATTTAGTGTATAGTTGTATTTTGAACATAATATGTGGTTTTTATTTTCTTTGGCTTGGGCCTGTTTATTAAAGTGAGTAAACTTGATTGCTGGTGGTGAGTGGTGTTATACTGTTTTAAGTCTATTCTTATGAATTATGATTTCTTTTTTGTTTTTATTGCTATTTCTTATGCTATGTGGAATTAAAGTAAAATTGTTGTTCTTATCAATATTTTTAACTCTATATTGTCCATTATATCTATTTTCTAGCTTATGGGAGGCCTCTTCTCTAACTAATACTAAATCTCCTATGTTAATTTCCTCACTATAGCTATTCTTATCATAATTCGTTTTTTGTTTTTCTTTAGCCTCTTGGACTAATTTCCTAGCTCTTTGCTCGGCTATTTGGAGTCTATATTTTACCTCTTTGTAGTAAGCTTCGTGATTGTATAATGGGCTGATTATATTTTCTTTTAAAAATTCGTAATTTGGTGGGTTTTTCCAAATATGAGTTCAAAAGGGCAATATTTATGTGTAGTGGATGGCGTCGTATTGTAACAATACGCGAAATATTTGAGGTATTCATCCCAATCGTCTTTGTCACTGGATATGTATGAACGTATGTACTCGTTGAATGTCCGGTGACTGCGTTCTACAGTGCCCAGAGTTTGATGATGGTACGGTGTTGAAGCTTTATGTTCAATTTTCTACAATTTACACAGTTCTTTGAATAAGCTATTTTTATATTCTGTGCCCATGTCCGTTAAGATTGTTTTCCTTTGTCCGTAAATCAATATGAAATGTTCGAACACGGCTTTAGCGACTGTTATTGCGTGTTTGCTTGGAACTGGGATAGCTACCAAATATTTGGTTAGATTGCATATAATGGTAACTGCATATTCGTTTCCGTTTATCGACTTCGGTAATGGGCCTACTGTATCGATTTGTACAATATCGAATGCCTTCGGAGGTGTCTCTGTTATTGTCATTGGTTCTTTTAGATGCTTGGTAATTTTATTTTTCTTACAGTGGATGCAGTTCTTTACGTATTTTCTTACGTCATTTTTCATATTCAGCCAGCTATATTTCTGCTTGATTTTATCTGTCATGCGATTTATTCCTGGGTGGCCACCATTAATCGGATCGTCATGATATTTATGCATAATTTCCTTAATTTTCCCGGGATTTGTCACGTATATAACCTCTGGGGTTAGAGCGATTGTTAACTTTTTGAGAACTTTATTACCCATTTCTATAAATTTGCCTGCTGCAGTATAATTCTTTTTAAACAATTTGTCCCCTAAGGACAACTGTACTTGTACAAGTCCTAAATTGCCGGCTTCTTTTTCAAGCCTGGTAAAGAATTGTCCTAAGTCAATCTTATCCTCAACAATTAGGTTGCTTGTATCTAAATTGCTACAAATTTTCTTTCCTTTTTTGAAATAACATTTCGGAGGAGTGAAACCGAGCTCGACATGTCTCTTTACTTCAAATTTATTTAGCGCTTCGTAAATTTTGGGGTTCTCTTTGTGACTTTCTTTATTTTCAACATTACTTTTGCTGATATTTTTTGCTGCTGATCTTGTTGTTATTTTTAATATTTTACTTGCTTCCACTGACATATCTTTTAAGTTTGTTATTGTTATGTGGGATAATGCATCCCCTATATGATTCTCCTTTCCGGCTATGTACTCCACTTCAAAATCGTACTCTTCTAAATCGAGTCTTACTCGTGTCAGCTTAGATGAAGGACTTTTGATTGAAAATAGGTATGTTAAAGGACGATGGTCGGTTTTAACTAGGAATTTTCTGCCATAGACATATGGTCTGAAGAAGGTTATGGCCCAATGGATTGCGGCCAATTCTTTTTCTATTGTGGCTTTGTTGGTTTCGCCTGTTGTAAAGGAGCGTAAGCAATTGGTAACTGTTTGCCATCATGTTCTTGGCTAAGGACTGCTCCACAAGCGTATCCACTAGCGTCTGTTGTTATGCAGAATTCTTTATCGAAATCTGGGTATTGCAAGAGTTTTGGACTAATTAATGCTTCCTTTAAGTAGACAAAAGCTTTTTGACATTCTTCTGTCCATTTGAAGGCAACATTCTTTTTGCATAGCCTAGTTAACTGTCTTGAATGTTCTGCAAAATTCGGTACAAATCTTCTGTAATAGTTGCAGAAAGCTACGAATCTTTTAACTTCATCGGCTGTTTTTGGTGTTGGATAATTTTGAACGGTTTCAAATTTGCCTGGATCGGGTAATATTCCCTTGTTTGTACATTTATGTCCTAAGTAGGTTACTTCTTGGCTGAAAAATGGGCATTTATCTGGATGTAATTTTAGGTTATATTTTCTGCAAGTGGAGAATACGTCTCTTAAATTTTTTAGCATGTGATTTTCAGAACAACCTAATACAACTAAATCATCCATGTAGAGAAATGCTTGAGAGGGTTTGAGGCCTGAGAATGCCAGGGTCATCATTCTTTGGAATGAATTCGGTGCTACTTTTAATCCGTAGGGTAGCCTTTTAAATCTATATGTGCCATTTTCGGCTGTGAATGAGGTTATATCCCTGGAGTCTGTGTATAATTCAATTTGATGAAAGCCTGACATAAGGTCTAGGCATGAAAAATATTTAGCTCTTCCAAGTTGATCTAAAATATCGTCAATTCTTGGAAATGGGAATTTGTTTGCTGCTAGCTTTTTGTTTACTTGTCTGTAGTCTACCACTAATCTCCATCTTTTTTCTGTTTTGCCTGGGAGTGATTTTTTAGGGACTAGTAAAATTGGGCTATTATACTTACTTGTTTGCTTATTTCTCCTTTTTGTGTTTGAGGTAATCTATAATTTTTTATGTAAACAGGAGTGTCCTCCTTCATGTATAATTTTTGTTTGTAAAAGTTATTAGAAGAAATTGGTTCTGTTTCTAGTACAAATATGTCTATGAATTCTGTGCATAGCGTTGTTAATTGAGAATTGACAAATTTTGGAAAATTTTTGGTTAATCTTTTTAATTTTTCTGTATTGTTGCTCTTTTTACTGTGTGTTTCTGCTTTAATTAGTGTGTAATCGTCTAAATTTTCGGTATTAATCTTGTAATTTTGGATAGTTGTGTTTTTATGTGTTGTGTTGATAATTCTAACAAAAGTTTGATGTTTATTTGTGATAGTGTTTGCTATGAAAATGCCTTCAGATAATTGTTGGTGTGGTATGAAGATGTTTTTGTTATCGGTGTTTACTTTAACTTGTCTAATGACTTCAGATCTAGCAGGGATAGTTAGTGTGTTGACAGACAGACAATTTGTTAGGTGCATTGTTATTGTTTGGGGGAAATCATATGACCTTAGTATTAATTTATCCTCTGTTTTGCGATAATCTAAAATGCAATTGTATTTCTTTATGAAATCTAGTCCTATTATTCCATCACACGGGATTGGAAAGTCGTCTTCTACCTTTTAAATCAGCTTTAATTGTGCCTAATGTGCTAGTTATTCCCTGACCAATGCCCTTTAAATCTATAATTTGTTCTTTATTAATTTTGTTAATTTTTCTAATTTGATGCATATTTATAATGGAAATGTCTGCTCCCGTATCAATTAAAAAATTTTAAATCGAATTATTTAGAGATGTCCTTGTGGATATATAGCTGTTTAGATTTAGGTTCAGTACAAATATTTTTCTTTCTATTAATTTTGAAGTGGAGCTTCCTGGTTTTCCGTCTGGGTGCAGCTGCGCACATTACGGGTCTGGTTGTAGGCTCTATTGTCGTTTTGGGCTTGTGATCCTCTTCGGTTATTATTATTATTATTGTACGACCTCGAGTTATTGTTGTATCTCGGTTGTGGTCTGAATATCCGATTTTGGTAATTTCCATAGTTGTTACTTCGGTATCTTCCCCGGAAATTGTTCCTGTACTGACTTTGTTGTCGTACGTTCAAAATTGTATTCGAGCTGCCTGTTATTTCGGTGCAGCTGTTGGTGAACTTAGAGATCGCATCGTTCATTGTTGTGAACGTTCCCGCTTGCATTATCATTTTAACATTATTGTTGGAGCTGTTTTTACACATTGCCTTGACGGCTGCCTGTGTAGAATATCTCGTTGCTAGGTCTGGATTGAGTCCGTCCGAGATATACGCTCCTTCTAATGATTTTGTTATTTTTTCTATTTCTGCTGTGTATTGGTTAGCAGTTTTGCTACGTTGTTGAACGTTTAGAAGTTTAGCGGTTAAAACCTCTACCGATTCACCTTTTATCGCGCTTTTGAGTTTTGTTTTTATTTGTCCAATCGTGTTTTCATTACTGATGAAGTTTCTTGCCATTCCTTTTAGCTTGGTCTTTATCATTGTTATTGCTAAAAGTTCGTGCTCATCCTTGATTTGATCGAGTATGTCGAGGGCATCTAAGAAACTGTGTAAGTTTTCTGGCTTCCCATCAAACTCTGGGAGTACTGACGAGGCGGTTTTAATGAATTCGACTACTGTTTGTACCATTGTGACGTTTATGATGGGGATGTTTACTTTTTGGGTGTCTTCCCCTTGACTAAAAGAAGGTGATGGAGTCCGGCTTCGGACACGTTCTGACAAAAGTAAGTTAAAATCAACTTGGAGATTCTCCTCTAATGTGGTTGGTATTGTCACTTCTATATTGTGTCTAGCTAATGAAGATACAAGTTTATCTCGTACTGCAATGAAAAATTGGTAAGCTTCTTTTTGGTGTTCTTCCGTAAGCAACTTATTTACCGATTTAATCACCTGTCCTATGTTATTTAAAGATTCTAATATTGTATTCAGGTGCTTTACTATTGTTTCTGTTGTAATAGGGATGCTTTTATTTATACATTTGTACGACTTGCTAGCTTTTGCTTTTTCTTCATGTAATTTTTCGTGGATTTCTTTCCATTGGTTCATTTCTTGGTATAGCGTGTTAATTCATATGCGTGGTTGTACATTGTTTAATCGTCTCAATTTATTTTTTTATATAGCTTTTTATTAGGACTGCAATTGCGACGATTAGACATGTAATCACGCATGCAAAAACAGTCAACCATTTATCGGAAAGCTCTTCCTTGTTTTCTATAATAGGATGTGGTTCATATTTGACCAATTTATTTTCCTGACTTTTCTCTGCTGAACTTTCTTTACCAACTTCATATCCTGCTATACCTACTAAAATGCTGTTTAGGGCAATTTTCCACCATGATGCCATTTTTTCAGCCTAAAATTTCTTCTTTAATATATTTTGTGTTTATTTATTTAAAAATTTACAAGGTTTACTTATTCTTTATTTGGGAATGTTATTTTAATCATTCTCATGATTTCCTCTTCCGTAGTTGTAGGGTATAGAATATCACTTAAAGTAGGTTCCCTATTCATTCCTATATTGTACCAATGTTGCCTTAGCCAATTTAAATGATTCCTGTCGCTTCCCTTGTGACGAGGTCTTGACCTACGTGTTTCTATTTGTTCGTTTTCACGTTCTAAACGATCAATAATATCATTGATTATTCCATAATCAAGACCAGGTGAAAGTGCACTATCCATAGGAAATAGATATTTACCAGTATTCAGTAATCAATTTATTGACATTTCAGTATATATTAAAAGTTTTTCACATTCCAATTTACTCAATTTAATATATTTAATGACATTTCTTAGTTGCGAAATATTGTATAAGCTCTTCTTTATTTTACATATTTTTTTTCATAACTTTCTATTTCTTAATACATTAATTTTTTCTTTCAGTTTTAACCTATCAAACGTGTTTGTTGTTAAATTAAGGAGCCTAAACGTTTTGGCTATTTCTATTTGTCTTTCGACCTGTTTGCCTCCTCTTTTTCTGTTATGAATTATTGTAGGGGCAGGTATTTTTGGAATTTCTTGCTTTTTGCTAGGCTTATTCCTTCGCCGATACTCTTCTATAGTGATCGGTGTAGGACCTTGCTTTTCTGCGTTACGATTCTTCAAAATTTGTTCGGAAATAGCTAGAAATTCTTTAATAGTATCGTGACATTTCTTAAAAATTCTGTCAAATTCTTCTTTTGTTGTAATTTCTTGCATATTATTTTAACTATTTACTTATTTTTTTTTTATTAAGGATACTTGTCCCTAAGCAAATTTAATTGCTACTTGTTTAGCGGCCATAAGGCGTGCTCAAATTATTCTGGGTTTTTTGTTAGTGGTATACATATTTTAACAAGTCTTACAACTAATTTAAATCTGTGTGCTGTTTTTGGTGCTTGCTGCCAGTCAGTGATTTTGTATTCAATCTTCACTATTCACTGCGTGCTGCCAGTCAAAATTTTTTGTGTTTCAATCTTCAGTAGTTAAGTGTTGCGTGGTGCTGAAATATAATTTCTTGCAGACATTGCCTTTGCCGGGCCAAAATTGTCAGTTGTTGGCGTTGTTAACAATGTGTTGTTGTTGCGTTTTAAGCGGTTTCGCTATTTTAGCAAAATTTATTTTCGCTGATATCTCTGATCCTGAAGCGATCCAATAATCCAATAATACGGTTTTTATGTCATCATGCAGTGATCCAATAATCCACTGGTTTATACTGGCAGGATCTGGTTTATGCTGGCAGGATCTTTTGACCCAAACTGAGTTTGTAGATTCCTTCTGCTCAGTCTCTAAGCGATTTCGCAAATTTAATTGCAAAGTTTTCGCTATGTTGTGAGACTGGCAGGATCGCCATGTAAAGTCTTCAAATGAGGTACGCAGATGTATATCGTTGAATTGATCGTTCTTTATTCAAAAGCCTTCTCTTTTATACATTTCTAGCTTAACTTACGTATACAAACTTACACTAATACTTAGACACTAAAAGTATTTGCATTGTGTGCAATGTCAGCAAATAATTTGGTAGGTCACGTTGACCAACCGATAGTGTCGATCAGTCGTGCTGATCAATACGTGTGTTGGTCAAAGCGACGCATTGAGTAATGGGTTGACAATTTGATAGGTGTCAGTTGGTATATGCTGTTGAACTCCCGTGGGTTCAACATAATTTAAGTGGGTCAATATTTGAAGTGCATTGACAGTGAAAAGCATTCTGAGTAATGCTACAAGTTCACTAAAATGATCAGTACGATGAGTGGAGTCGATATATCCATGCCCGTCTCTCCGTCCGTCTGTCTGTCTGCCCGTCTGTCTCTTTGAACGCAAACTAGTCTCTCAGTTTTACAAAAGAATGCAGAAATTCGTTGTTTGCTTTCTGCATTTTATAATATACTAGCAAACCCGCTATACGTTGTTTTGACGTTTTGATACATAGAACACATCTATATATAAAATGTCATTAACTTGAATCAAATAAACTCTTAACTATACCGAACTGCAGCTTTATATAACCTGGGGCTTTTCCAAAAGCTATATGCAGACTGTGTCGTGCCCAGCGAACTCCTGAACATATCGTGAAATTTCAAGAGCAAAACAAAACACAAAATATGTGAGCGTGGCACCGCCCACTTTTGAAAAATTATGTAGATATTAACTAAGTGACACATATATCCAAATTTTATTAATTTAGACCAAAAAATATCGGAGTTATGACGATTTGAAACTTTATATAGCCTGGGGGCGTGGCTCCGCCTACTTTTCCAAAACTATATATTGTCTATGCTGTACCCAGTGAACCCACGTATATATTGTGAAAATTTCATAGAGATCGGTTGAGTTCTTTGGCGCCTATAAAAGACACCTTTATATCTATTTTTGTTACGCACACAAGGTAAATTACTTCATTCGGCATAAACGAATCGAGATATATATTTATTAATGTATATCAAAACGTTCAGGATGAAAAGTAAAATATCCGGCAAGTAGTTAATACCCCACTGCAAAAGCGAAGTTGTATATCTTTTTTGATTTTGATACCTTTCATGAACATGAAATCTTTGTACGTATGAGAAGAAAAAGAGATAGTCCCATCAAAGAGTATACTGAAATGATCAGGAGGATGAGCTGAGTCGATGTAGCCATGTCCGTCTCTCGATACGTCTTTCTGTTTGTCAATCTGTGTATTTGAACGCAAATACGAACTGAAAGTATTAAAATAGAGCTGCGTAAATTGGGATGACATAATAGATCACTACTAGGTATATAATGTTCGGTTCCACCCGAACTTAGTTATATATGAACACTAAGTCCGATCGAACAAAGATAAGAAAAAATAATTGAAATCGGTCAAGCGGTTATTGAGTATTACCTAAAATATTATTCACTTGAGGCTTTAAAAAAAAAAAATTCTCGCAACTGAGGCCTGAACCAGATCGAATATATTAAAGAAAAAATTAAAACAATCGGTCAAGCCGTTTTTGAGTTTTCAACGTATTCATGCACACAAATTCATTGTTATATACATAGATTAATAACTAGAATATACGTATATGGGTTGTTCCATATCATTTTTATAACTTGTTGAGCAGGTTACACCCTGTGTTAAAGATCATTTAAATTCATAAACTGGTCACTGCCATTGCACTGAACACACCCACATGCTTATGCATCCCTATGAATATTATAACAAAAGCAATTGGCGCATAGTCATAATCATAGTTAAGTATGACTTAAATTCAGATGAAGCGTTTTTGGCGATAGCCCATATAAAATTACGTCAAATAAGTTTAACTAAATTTAGGTCATATTTAAATTTGACTATGACTAACTAAATTTAGGTCATATTTAAATTTGACTATGACTATGCCTCCTCATATATATTATTTCTGTAAGGTCTTTTTGTGTTATTTCCTAATTTTCTGCTCTCATTTGGAACCAATATTAATAAATAAGGTATCGTTTTAAAGGTGGGGGTTAGCTCTACATGCGAAACCATGTTTTAATTAGCGGAGTGCTTTTGTTTAAGCGTATTTTATAAAAATGTATTCTTTAAAATAAACGATTGTGAATGCACAAAAAAATTAATTTGTACTGCAACGCTATTGTGACTGTGACATTCACAGTGCTAGAATAATTAAAGACGAGCGCGCCATCTACACTTGAACATTGCTAAAATAAGTGAATAAGACTGCGTTCACATTGGGCCATAAACTCGAGTTAAAAAGACATTTTTTGAGTTAATTCATATTGATGTTGTCAATCAACTCAAGTTTATGGCTCAATGTGAATGTAATATAAGTGGTGGAATTTCAAATAGCTGTTTGCGCATATTTGTACAATTTTTTAGGGTCTCACAACAAGTGTAGCTGAAAATCTTTTTTTATAATTTGAGAAAAAGGTTTGAAAAATCCTGGACCTGGACTAACAAACTCAAACCATTTTTGTTTTTTTTTTTTTTTGCGCAAGGAGCGCACGGGTCCAGCTAGTTATATTTAAAAGCAAAACGACCGTTTGTTTATTGTAACATGGTAGAAAAGCAATGCTGAAAATAAAAGTTGCACAAAAAAAGACAATTATGCGTGCAGTAGAACGACTGCAAATTTAAGTTGCCAAAAGCGTGAATATCAGCATAATATATACTTTTTGATCGTACAACAACCATAACTTCGTAATCGGTGTACAAATTTAATAAAGGTTGGTAGGATGACTAACGGTAAGAGTGATGATATCGCAAATCCGATTTTTGACGGTGCTAAGTAAAGCCACTAGAAAAAAAGTTGGTCGTATTCCTGAAGAGAAGTTGGACACCAAAACGGACCAAACGTGGAGCGAATGGCTAAACACGGCCATTAATAACATCTACAGCGCCATATTCAATTGGCAACTGGAGTACATTTACGAGCTAGACAGCGCTAGTGCACTATTACACAAACTTGATCAAATGTACGAAACCAAATCAACAGCTCTTCGAATTATTTGCCGAACCAATTTAGAAATTTTGAGACTAAGAAATTATAGTAATGTGATTACATTTTTTGATGAATTCGAAAAACCCGCAAACGACCTAAAAGTTGCCAGCGCTACTCTAAGGGAACCGGAAAAAAATTAACTACGAGTATATGCTTAAAGCTCTGCCGAGGGAGTATAGTCACATCGGTGGCATAATAGATCCTGTGCCGAAACCTCAGAGAATGGTGGTATACCTGAAAAGTAAATTTAAAATAAATTTAAAGACAATGAAAAATCAAACGTTTTTGCTGCCCATCAAAACAGAAGGGAAACCCAAAAGAGCAATGATCAATTAGGCTTTTTCCAAGCCGATGTAGGAAACAAACAAAAATTCAAATAGAGGTACATGGCGTGGGTATAGTCGAGGCAATCGTGGAAAATTTCGAGGCAAAGGTCGCAGTCAAAGTCAATTTATTATTTGTATTTATTATTTATTTACTCCAATACAAGCAACGAAAGTAAGCAAAATGTTTGTACAGTTTTCTACATATGATAAAGTTGAAACGACTACACGGAGAGAAATATCAGCAAGAATAAATTAAATAAATTATAATAAACATTACTTTACAATACTAAAAAGTTTTGAACGTTTATTAATAACGCGATCACCGATTTCTACCTACATCAACCTACCGCTTAGCTAACAAGCGGTATGTCTACATACCTACAAAAACAACCCTTGGGATAATAACGGACGTATCAATGCCGCGCACACACACGCATATTAACGTTACCTACCACGAACACATAGATTGACGTTACCTGCCACAGCACCCACGGACTATAAAAACAACGCAGCGGGTAGACACAGACCAGAACGAAACTAGGCATTGAAAATGGCAGAACGCCGAAACCGGTTTGTCACAAAACCAAACTTGACAAGGGATGACGGAAAATCGTTCCAACAAAAATCAGCTTACTACCCTGTCGGAAGATCAACACAACAAAATAAATCACTTACCGCCTGTCAGGCTTTTAATTTAAACACGGATGGACTACTAACGAAATACGAACGGAAACTGCGAAAAATGCATACGACTAAGGCAAATATTTGGTTCAACAAGCAATGTTTAGAATTGAATGTTACACCGAAATTTGCGCGAATAAAAATAAAAACCAACACCCAAGCAAGTATTTTGATTGGTGTTGTGCCCTTAATCGACACCAAACATCAATTGCTTTATTGAACATCTTTTCGTTCTATTTATACAAATAGTTCTTATATACAAGGTGGCGCAAAAGTAAGCTTCCGATGTTCAGCATATCAGTTGTGGCACGTGCAGTGTGTGCTGTTGCACCGTCTTGTTGGAACCACATGTTTTCCAATCCCAATTCATCAAGTTGCGGCAAAAAGAACTCGTTGATCATTGCTCTGTAGCGCTCACCATTCACAGTAACCGTTTGGCCCCGACCGATTATTGGCGTTCTGGAGCAGTGTAGCGTAACATTGTTTATTAACGTGTATTTCGCATGTGTTTACTACACAAATGTCAAAACAGAACTGACTTTAGAGGCCAATCGCAAAATTTATAGCATTTTCTGATAGGAGGATTACTTTTGCGCCACCTTGTACTACTTATTTACCATATTCAACCAAAGTATGTAAGCCAGCGTATGCAAACGCTCGCTGGTACATTCATACCTACATTCATACACAAACATTGGCTTGTGCATTCGCACATATGTTCATACATATATTCATATGATTGCAACGCATTTGTGGGCATTGCCGCACAGCGTGTGACTTTTCTGACAAAGCGTATTCGACAGTTTTTAATAGCTGCGTGCCGACTGTTTGTAAGTATGCATGTATTTATGTATGCATTTATTTTGGTTACACTACACCTTTCATAAATATTAAATGTATGTAGGTATGAAAACAAGACGAGAAAAGTTCACTAAAATGATAAGTACGATGAGTGGAGTCGATTTAGCTATGCCCGTCTCTTCGTCCGTCTGTCTATTTGAACGCAAACTAGTCTCTCAGTTTTACAAAATAATGCTGAAATTCGTTGTTTGCTTTCTGCATTTTATAACCTGCTATACGTTGTTTTGACGTTTTGATACATAGAACACATCTATATATAAAATGTCATTATCTTGAATCAAATAAACTCCTAACTATACCGAACTGCAGCTTTATATAAACTGGGGCTTTTCCAAAAGCTATATGCAGACTGGGTCGTGCCCAGCGAACTCCTGAACATATCGTGAAATTTCTAGAGCAAAACAAAACACAAAATATGTGGGCGTGTTTTTTTGAAAAATTATGTACATAGATATTGACTAAGTAACACATATATCCCAATTTCATTAATTTAGACCAAAAAAGTTCGGAGTTATGACGAATTGAAACTTTATATAGCCTGGGGGCGTGGCTCCGCCTACTTTTCCAAAACTATATAGTGTCTATGCTGTACCCAGTGAACCCATGTATATATTGTGAAAATTTCATAAAGATCGGTTGAGTTCTTTGGCGCCTATAAAAGACACCCTTTTTTATACCTAGTTTATATATATTTTGTTACGCACGCAAGGTATATCACTTCGTTCGGCATAAAAGAATCAAGATATATATTTATTAATGTATATCAAAACGTTCAGGATGAAAAGTAAAATATCCGGGCAAGTAGTTAATACCCCACTGCAAAAGCGAAGTTGTATATCTTTTTTGATATTCATACCTTTCGTGAACATGAAATGTGTGTACGTATACTGAAATGATCAGGAGGATGAGCTGAGTCGATGTAGCCATATCCGTCTCTCAATACGTCTATCTGTCTGTCCGTCTGTCTATTTGAACGCAAATACGAACTGAAATTATTAAAATAGACCTACGTAAATTTTGATGGCATAATAGATCACTACTAGGTATATAATGTTCGGTCCACCCGAACTTAGACTTCCTTACTTGTTATACCTAGTTGTTCTACGCACGCAAGGTATATTAACTTTAGTCCCGTAACGGCAGTACGTAACATAACGCATAAACGGATCGAGATAGATATTGACTTATATATATCAAAAAGTTCAGGACGAAAAGAGAAATTGATTAAGCCAAGTCCGTCCGTCCGTCCGTCCGTCTGTGAACACGATAACTTGAGTAAATTTTGAGATATCTTAATGAAATTTGGTACGTGGGTTCCTTGGCACTCATCTCCGAGCGCTGTTTAAAATGGGTGAAATCGGATAATAGCCACGCCCACTTTTTATATATAGAATATTTTCGAAAACACAAAAAAAGTGATTACTAAGTACATAATACACCTATAAGGATACAATTTGGTGAATACATTGAGATTGAGGCATAAAATAAATTTTTTAAGAAATCTTTGAAAATGGGCGTGGAACCGCCCACTTTTGATTAAGTCAAATTTAGAAATAATATTAATCATAAATTAAAAACCGTTCAGGATATCGAAACGAAATTCAGCACGCAGGTTTTCAGGTATGCAAGGAATGTTCCAGGAAAAAATGAGCGAGATCGGTTGAGGTCCACGCCCACTTTTATATGAAAGATTTTGAAGAGGCTCGTTGATATATTAAAAAAGCAATAACTTTGCCTAAAATAGCTTTACATCATTTATATTTCACTTTTAAAGTTTCCGTAAACAAAGAAATCAAAAAACTCAAAATTTTCGAAAATGGGCGTGGCCCCGCCCCTTTTATAGTGGACTATTCCACAAAACTGTTTATGCCATAACTCCGCCAAAAATTGATTTGTCGAAACGAAATTTGGTGATAATGTTCTATATATAAAGGTAACTGTTTGCTGTAAAAATGGGCGAAATCGGTTAAAGGCCACGCCCAGTTTTTGAACATAGTTCTGAAAATTTTTTTTGTAAAATTTAAAAAGCGATATTTCTACAGCTAAGCAAGTTATATCAATCAGATTTTGCACACATAATAAGCTTTTCAAGAAAAACTCGGCCGCAAAAAAATTTTGTCATTTTTGAAGAAGTAGGCGTGGCGCCGCCCACTTTTCAGCATAAAATTTCTGCTATTTTCAAAGGCAATCGCTTATAATTCTATCTTGATATTTCAATGAAAATTGGTCAGCTGCTTCTTAGTAATATGTATTATACTCCTGCCAAAAATTAGCCAAATCGGGAAACACACAAGCAAAATATTTGGGCACGTAGTTAATAGCCCACTGCAATAGCGAATTTATATATATTTATTGATTTTCATACCTTTCATAAACATTAAATGTATGTAAGTATGAGAACAAGAAGAGAAAAGTTTGTAAAGTCTTCAAATGAGGTACGCAGATATATATCGTTGAATTGATCGTTCTTTATTCAAAAGCTTTCTCTTTTATACATTTCTAGCTTAACTTACGTATACAAACTTACACTAATACTTAGACACTAAAAGTATTTGCATTGTGTGCAATGTCAGCAAATAATTTGGTAGTTCACGTTGACCAACCGATAGTGTCGATCAGTCGTGCTGATCGATACGTGTGTTGGTCAAAGCGACGCATTGAGTAATGGGTTGACAATTTGATAGGTGTCAGTTGGTATATGCTGTTGAACTCCCGTGGGTTCAACATAATTTAAGTGGGTCAATATTTGAAGTGCATTGACAGTGAAAAGCATTCTGAGTAATGCTACACCATCCGCCTTATGAATAGTCGTATACACTTGAAGGCAATTGTATACGACTATTAAAGCGACTTATTGACCCACTTAGGGTTTGTTTGCGTTTACAAAATTTTAATTGTTTTTCGGCTCTTATTGCCATTATTGCATAAGAATTTTTTTTCTTCACTTGTTTACATTTGTTTCTCGTTTGTCATTCCTGCATTTATATATATTTTTTTTTTTTTTTTCTTTTTATTTTCAGTTGTTTACATTTATTTATTTAGTGTATAGTTGTATTTTGAACATAATATGTGGTTTTTATTTTCTTTGGCTTGTGCCTGTTTATTAAAGTGAGTAAACTTGATTGCTGGTGGTGAGTGGTGTTATACTGTTTTAAGTCTATTCTTATGAATTATGATTTCTTTTTTGTTTTTATTGCTATTTCCTATGCTATGTGGAATTAAAGTAAAATTGTTGTTCTTATCAATATTTTTAACTCTATATTGTCCATTATATCTATTTTCTAGCTTATGGGAGGCCTCTTCTCTAACTAATACTAAATCTCCTATGTTAATTTCCTCACTATAGCTATTCTTATCATAATTCGTTTTTTGTTTTTCTTTAGCCTCTTGGACTATTTTCCTAGCTCTTTGCTCGGCTATTTGGAGTCTATATTTTACCTCTTTGTAGTAAGCTTCGTGATTGTATAATGGGCTGATTATATTTTCTTTTAAAAATTCGTAATTTGGTGGGTTTTTTCCAAATATGAGTTCAAAAGGGCAATATTTATGTGTGGTGGATGGCGTCGTATTGTAACAATACGCGAAATATTTGAGGTATTCATCCCAATCGTCTTTGTCACTGGATATGTATGAACGTATGTACTCGTTGAATGTCCGGTGGCTGCGTTCTACAGTGCCCAGAGTTTGATGATGGTACGGTGTTGAAGCTTTATGTTCAATTTTCAACAATTTACACAGTTCTTTGAATAAGCTATTTTTATATTCTGTGCCCATGTCCGTTAAGATTGTTTTCATTTGTCCGTAAATCAATATGAAATGTTCGAACACGGCTTTAGCGACTGTTATTGCGTGTTTGCTTGGAACTGGGATAGCTACCAAATATTTGGTTAGATTGCATATAATGGTAACTGCATATTCGTTTCCGTTTATCGACTTCGGTAATGGGCCTACTGTATCGATTTGTGCAATATCGAATGCCTTCGGAGGTGTCTCCGTTATTGTCATTGGTTCTTTTAGATGCTTGGTAATTTTATTTTTCTTACAGTGGATGCAGTTCTTTACGTATTTTCTTACGTCATTTTTCATATTCAGCCAGCTATATTTCTGCTTGATTTCATCTGTCATGCGATTTATTCCTGGGTGGCCACCACTAATCGGATCGTCATGATATTTATGCAGAATTTCCTTAATTTTCCCGGGATTTGTCACGTATATAACCTCTGGGGTTAGAGCGATTGTTAACTTTTTGAGAACTTTATTACCCATTTCTATAAATTTGCCTGCTGCAGTATAATTCTTTTTAAACAATTTGTCCCCTAAGGACAACTGTACTTGTACAAGTCCTAAATTGCCGGCTTCTTTTTCAAGCCTGGTAAAGAATTGTCCTAAGTCAATCTTATCCTCAACAATTATAGTGGACTATTCCACAAAACTGTTTATGCCATAACTCCGCCAAAAATTGATTTGTCGAAACGAAATTTGGTGATAATGTTCTATATATAAAGGTAACTGTTTGCTGTAAAAATGGGCGAAATCGGTTAAAGGCCGCGCCCAGTTTTTGAACATAGTTCTGAAAAATTTTTTTGTAAAATTTAAAAAGCGATATTTCTACAACTAAGCAAGTTATATCAATCAGATTTTGCACACATAATAAGCTTTTCAAGAAAAACTCGGCCGCAAAAAAATTTTGTCATTTTTGAAGAAGTAGGCGTGGCGCCGCCCACTTTTCAGCATAAAATTTCTGCTATTTTCAAAGGCAATCGCTTATAATTCTATCTTGATATTTCAATGAAAATTGGTCAGCTGCTTCTTAGTAATATGTATTATACTCCTGCCAAAAATTAGCCAAATCGGGAAACACACAAGCAAAATATTTGGGCACGTAGTTAATAGCCCACTGCAATAGCGAATTTATATATATTTATTGATTTTCATACCTTTCATAAACATTAAATGTATGTAAGTATGAGAACAAGAAGAGAAAAGTTTGTAAAGTCTTCAAATGAGGTACGCAGATATATATCGTTGAATTGATCGTTCTTTATTCAAAAGCTTTCTCTTTTATACATTTCTAGCTTAACTTACGTATACAAACTTACACTAATACTTAGACACTAAAAGTATTTGCATTGTGTGCAATGTCAGCAAATAATTTGGTAGTTCACGTTGACCAACCGATAGTGTCGATCAGTCGTGCTGATCGATACGTGTGTTGGTCAAAGCGACGCATTGAGTAATGGGTTGACAATTTGATAGGTGTCAGTTGGTATATGCTGTTGAACTCCCGTGGGTTCAACATAATTTAAGTGGGTCAATATTTTAAGTGCATTGACAGTGAAAAGCATTCTGAGTAATGCTACACCATCCGCCTTATGAATAGTCGTATACACTTGAAGGCAATTGTATACGACTATTAAAGCGACTTATTGACCCACTTAGGGTTTGTTTGCGTTTACAAAATTTTAATTGTTTTTCGGCTCTTATTGCCATTATTGCATAAGAATTTTTTTTTCTTCACTTGTTTACATTTGTTTCTCGTTTGTCATTATTGCATTTATATATATATTTTTTTTTTTTGTTTCTTTTTATTTTCAGTTGTTTACATTTATTTATTTAGTGTATAGTTTTATTTTGAACATAATATGTGGTTTTTATTTTCTTTGGCTTGTGCCTGTTTATTAAAGTGAGTAAACTTGATTGCTGGTGGTGAGTGGTGTTATACTGTTTTAAGTCTATTCTTATGAATTATGATTTCTTTTTTGTTTTTATTGCTATTTCCTATGCTATGTGGAATTAAAGTAAAATTGTTGTTCTTATCAATATTTTTAACTCTATATTGTCCATTATATCTATTTTCTAGCTTATGGGAGGCCTCTTCTCTAACTAATGCCTGGTTTTCATTAGGTCAAAATGACTGACATCAAAAGCTGACTTAACTGCCACCATGGCGATTTGGTGTCAAATGCGTTTTCATTACGTTTTAAAAACTGACATGAAATCGATAACGCAGTGCGTGTCAAAGACTGTCGTCAAATTTTTGTGTCAGTCGATTGGCAACCCATTTTCACTATCGATGTCAAACGTGAAAAAAATATTTATGGCAGCTGATCAGCTGGTACATTTTTGTTAACAAAACACAAACAGTGGAAAAAGTGAAAATCATACAAAATAATAATTTAAACCAAAAAAATGCGTAAAAATAAACAAGTGGCAATAGCTGCTGCCACAATTTGTATTGTGACAAGTTTAAGGGCATGGATAAGGAAGAGGAACCAGTTAAGAAAGCGGAAGCAATGGTGGGTTAGACCAGGTCTGCGGGATAGAGGAGCATGTGGGTTCTACACCACACTGCGTTCTAAGCTGTTCCTGCAAGATCCAAAGTGGCTGAAAAATTTTTTGAGGATGACTCTGGAGGATTTTGACTTCCTTGTAGATCGCCTAACGCCTTACTTGTATAAAAACAATACCAGGTTTCGGGAAGCGATTTCGGTAGGGGAAAAGGTGGCAGTAACTTTACGTTACTTGGCAACTGGAGATAGCTTTTCCAGTCTAATGACTGTTTTTCTGTTGGGAAAAACTACGATTTGTCATGCAATACATGAGACATGCCGTGCTATATTTGAGGCTTTAAAAGCCGAATTTCTAAAGGTGAGTATTCATGTAACGTTTTTCTTATCAGAAACAAAAATAAATTGGTTGGTTATATTTCCTCAAGGTTCCCAGCAGTGGTGAAGAATGGACCGCGGTTGCCCACCGCTTTGAACAGCGATGGAATTTCCCTAATTGCTGCGGAGCATTGGACGGCAAACATGTAGCTATACAGGCGCCTGCAAACTGTGGCTCAGAATATTTTAATTACAAGAAGTACAACAGCATTGTACTGATGGCTATGGTGGATGCCGACTACAAATTTTTGTTTGTAGAAGTTGGTGCATATGGTCGTGAGTCTGATGGTGGTGTTTTTGGAAGGTAATACTGCTAAATAAATCTTGGAATTTTACCTTAATATTTATGAACTTCTATTCCAAAATACACAGATGTCCACTTTCTAGTGCACTTGCTGACAACACAATCAATTTTCCACCACCGAAACCACTCCCACATGAAGGAAATGAAATGCAATTTGTCATTGTTGCTGACGACGCTTTTCCATTAAAGCCGTACTTAATGAAACCCTTTTGTTATCGTGAACAAGTTATGTCGCACAAAATTTTTAACTATAGGCTGTCTCGAGCAAGAAACGTAGTCGAAAATGTGTTCGGGATATGTGCATCGCGATATCGAATTCTGAGAAGGCCAATGGACGTGAAGCCAGAACCTGCAAAATCTATTGTTCTCGCCATTTGCGTCCTACACAACTTTCTATTAAGCCGCAAATCAGTATACCTAAGAAGATCTGACGTGGACAATGAGACAGATGGCGTTGCTGTTGAAGGAGATTGGCGAATGGAGCTTGGAGAAAACGGAACCCTCCCATCAATTCGGCCCAGCAGTGGTTTAGGCAGGCCAGCAAGCGACGCGGTAAATGTACGCGAACAATTTATGAATTACTTCATGACACCCCATGGTGAAGTTGCATGGCAATACAATAGGACTATACTACATGACTCATTTTGGTAGTTTTCAAGAAAGTGAGCAATAACTATCTGTAACTCGAAAGTAATAAACAACATCATAAATTTCATATTATTTCATTTCATATTTTTATTTATTAAAAAATAATTTGTACTTTTAAAGTCTTATAGTTTTCTTTGTACTTGCTATCCTTAAAATAATAGAAGCGAAGTCAATTGCTAAGTTATGACATCTTAAATTATTTTTATATACAGCATTGGCAGAACAGTTTTTTGCTGAATACCCATTTTTGTACGCTCTTTAATTAAACATTTCATATGCTAACTTTTACTTACATTCAAAATATGTTTACTTATCATTCCCAGCCGTTCATATAGTCTTTGTTAAAATAATTTTATTAAGGCTTAAATTTTGAAAAAATCGCATAAAACTGTTCTGCCAATGCTAATGTGCACCACTGTATATAAAAATAATTTAAGATGTCATAACTTAGCAATTGACTTCGCTTCTATTAATTTGTGGACAGTGAATAGCAGTGTATGCACATAAAAATAAAAAAATTCATAAATATGTAATAAAATAAAAAAGGCACTTTTCATTTGGCTAGCTATTAATAAATATAAAATAATATATATAGTGAACCGAATGTAAATAGGGATTTAATGGTAAGTTTTAACATACATTTTTTTATGTGTATTTTAAAATTTTCTTTCAAAATATAGGAAAACTTATAGCTCATGTATAAATGAAAATTGTATAAGCTCAAACAAAGCTTAGGAGAGTTAGTCAAGTTTTGGTAACTCGTTAATTTATTCACAGAATTTTTAGAAAATTTCTGAGTATACAGTTTTGTAGCACTATCAAATTTAGATCAGGAATGTGCAGGTTGGAAGTAGCTAAAAAATTTCCGTGAATTTTCAGAATTTTTTTCGTCGAGGGTGTTGAGTAATTCCTTTCATACAAAACTTAATTTGTTTGTTGCATGAAAGGAATTGCTCAACACCCTCGACGAAAAAAATTCTGAAAATTCACGGAAATTTTTTAGCTACTTCCAACCTGCACATTCCTGATCTAAATTTGATAGTGCTACAAAACTGTATACTCAGAAATTTTCTAAAAATTCTGTGAATAAATTAACGAGTTACCAAAACTTGACTAACTCTCCTAAACTTTGTTTGAGCTTATACAATTTTCATTTATACATGAGCTATAAGTTTTCCTATATTTTGAAAGAAAAATTTAAAATACACATAAAAAGATGTATGTTAAAACTTTCCATTAAATCCCAATTTATCTTCGACGCATACATACTTAAATCTAAAAATACATAGCTAAATCTAAAAATACATTCTTAAATCTAAAAACGGCATCATTCCGGGCTAAAATAAAAAAAGAAAAATTAAGATTTTATCAACACCATTCTGTTTCTGCTCTTACCGTGCAAATTTGTTCTGGTATTTCAATATCAGCCCATACAACTCAGCCTTGAACTCCTTTGCCAGCTGAGGGAGTTCAGCTGCCCATTCGCGACCATTTGATGCCACGAAGTTGCCCACATCATCCCAAGCATCAGTTTTTGCTGCCGCTGACATCGTCTCCAATGCACGTTGCATCACCTCAGAAAATCCATCGTCGTCTTTAGGAGCGCGTCGTCGTGCCACCGATCCTCGGGATGTTGACGGCGTTGACATCACGTCCTCAAGCTCCAAAAGACTGTCCGTATCAGACAGGGAAGCTGGTGGCATCTGCGGCGATGAACACTTCTATAATATACATGGATACATATACAGTGGATGTGTAGATACATATACAGTGGAGGACATAAGTTAACATACAGCACATTTTTTTGGTAATGGTCCCAGGACGTAGTGCAGAAATGTGTTATGCGCTAAGCTACTAAATATCACGTAGCCGGCTTTGGATCGGCTGAGGGTTATTGTTTTGAAGGGCAGCCAAAGGCCGCCTCTGCACATAAATATGTTGTGAAAACTGTATGTAAACTTAACTCCACACATATTTATGGATATTAATAAAATATACTTACATCTGGCAAGTTTGAGGTCGTATTTGCCTCAATTTGCAGTGACGGTTCAAGAAATTTGAGGGAGTTGTACAGCGGATTCATTGAAATAGATCGCACTGCACCTTGGCCACTCTTGCTGAGCTGCTTTCGGTTGAACGCCGCCTATTACAAAAGTTTGGATTAGCAATTATATTTCTATAAACCAAAAACAAACTTACCCGAAAAGAGCAGCGCAGGCTGTTCCATTTGGCGGACACTTCCGATCGTGGCATCTTTAGGCTATCGGCCACATCTTGCCATTGAGCCTCCCTCAAATTCCTATCCCTGTATTGAGGTGAAAGGAAGTTCCAGGTACCTTCCCTGACCTCTACTTCCTGGATTAAGCGTTCAGTTTGGTCGGCTGTCCACGCTTCCTTCAGCTTTCGCACCCGCTTCTTCTTTAGAACGCCAGCACTGTCTGGGTGTGCGAAAGCTATGGAATTACTTGACTCGTCCATTTTTATTATTTTAAACTAAAAACAAGAATGTAAAAAGTTAATAAATAAACTTTTGTAAAAATTGTATTCCACTTACCATTGATGTGTGAAGAAGGCGAAAAACAGCTGTTCGCACGTCAAATAAAACATTTGCCAACATGTTGTCAAATTGCTTTTTTGTGTCAAACGTTGCTAACTCATTTGTCAAACAGAAATTTGATCGTTTTCATATGGCTGTCATTTTATATGACAGGGAGTGGTCATAACTGACTGCAAACGCAATTGACACCGTATGCCAACCCGTTTTCATTAATTTGACAACATTTGACGTCATATATGACATAATGAAAACCAGGCATTATACTAAATCTCCTATGTTAATTTCCTCACTATAGCTATTCTTATCATAATTCGTTTTTTGTTTTTCTTTAGCCTCTTGGACTAATTTCCTAGCTCTTTGCTCGGCTATTTGGAGTCTATATTTTACCTCTTTGTAGTAAGCTTCGTGATTGTATAATGGGCTGATTATATTTTCTTTTAAAAATTCGTAATTTGGTGGGTTTTTCCAAATATGAGTTCAAAAGGGCAATATTTATGTGTGGTGGATGGCGTCGTATTGTAACAATACGCGAAATATTTGAGGTATTCATCCCAATCGTCTTTGTCACTGGATATGTATGAACGTATGTACTCGTTGAATGTCCGGTGACTGCGTTCTACAGTGCCCAGAGTTTGATGATGGTACGGTGTTGAAGCTTTATGTTCAATTTTCTACAATTTACACAGTTCTTTGAATAAGCTATTTTTATATTCTGTGCCCATGTCCGTTAAGATTGTTTTCCTTTGTCCGTAAATCAATATGAAATGTTCGAACACGGCTTTAGCGACTGTTATTGCGTGTTTGCTTGGAACTGGGATAGCTACCAAATATTTGGTTAGATTGCATATAATGGTAACTGCATATTCGTTTCCGTTTATCGACTTCGGTAATGGGCCTACTGTATCGATTTGTACAATATCGAATGCCTTCGGAGGTGTCTCCGTTATTGTCATTGGTTCTTTTAGATGCTTGGTAATTTTATTTTTCTTACAGTGGATGCAGTTCTTTACGTATTTTCTTACGTCATTTTTCATATTCAGCCAGCTATATTTCTGCTTGATTTTATCTGTCATGCGATTTATTCCTGGGTGGCCACCATTAATCGGATCGTCATGATATTTATGCATAATTTCCTTAATTTTCCCGGGATTTGTCACGTATATAACCTCTGGGGTTAGAGCGATTGTTAACTTTTTGAGAACTTTATTACCCATTTCTATAAATTTGCCTGCTGCAGTATAATTCTTTTTAAACAATTTGTCCCCTAAGGACAACTGTACTTGTACAAGTCCTAAATTGCCGGCTTCTTTTTCAAGCCTGGTAAAGAATTGTCCTAAGTCAATCTTATCCTCAACAATTAGGTTGCTTGTATCTAAATTGCTACAAATTTTCTTTCCTTTTTTGAAATAACATTTCGGAGGAGTGAAACCGAGCTCGACATGTCTCTTTACTTCAAATTTATTTAGCGCTTCGTAAATTTTGGGGTTCTCTTTGTGACTTTCTTTATTTTCAACATTACTTTTGCTGATATTTTTTGCTGCTGATCTTGTTGTTATTTTTAATATTTTACTTGCTTCCACTGACATATCTTTTAAGTTTGTTATTGTTATGTGGGATAATGCATCCCCTATATGATTCTCCTTTCCGGCTATGTACTCCACTTCAAAATCGTACTCTTCTAAATCGAGTCTTACTCGTGTCAGCTTAGATGAAGGACTTTTGATTGAAAATAGGTATGTTAAAGGACGATGGTCGGTTTTAACTAGGAATTTTCTGCCATAGACATATGGTCTGAAGAAGGTTATGGCCCAATGGATTGCGGCCAATTCTTTTTCTATTGTGGCTTTGTTGGTTTCGCCTGTTGTAAAGGAGCGTAAGCAATTGGTAACTGTTTGCCATCATGTTCTTGGCTAAGGACTGCTCCACAAGCGTATCCACTAGCGTCTGTTGTTATGCAGAATTCTTTATCGAAATCTGGGTATTGCAAGAGTTTTGGACTAATTAATGCTTCCTTTAAGTAGACAAAAGCTTTTTGACATTCTTCTGTCCATTTGAAGGCAACATTCTTTTTGCATAGCCTAGTTAACTGTCTTGAATGTTCTGCAAAATTCGGTACAAATCTTCTGTAATAGTTGCAGAAAGCTACGAATCTTTTAACTTCATCGGCTGTTTTTGGTGTTGGATAATTTTGAACGGTTTCAAATTTGCCTGGATCGGGTAATATTTCCTTGTTTGTACATTTATGTCCTAAGTAGGTTACTTCTTGGCTGAAAAATAGGCATTTATCTGGATGTAATTTTAGGTTATATTTTCTGCAAGTGGAGAATACGTCTCTTAAATTTTTTAGCATGTGATTTTCAGAACAACCTAATACAACTAAATCATCCATGTAGAGAAATGCTTGAGAGGGTTTGAGGCCTGAGAATGCCAGGGTCATCATTCTTTGGAATGAATTCGGTGCTACTTTTAATCCGTAGGGTAGCCTTTTAAATCTATATGTGCCATTTTCGGCTGTGAATGAGGTTATATCCCTGGAGTCTGTGTGTAATTCAATTTGATGAAAACCTGACATAAGGTCTAGGCATGAAAAATATTTTGCTCTTCCAAGTTGATCTAAAATATCGTCAATTCTTGGAAATGGGAATTTGTCTGCTGCTAGCTTTTTGTTTACTTGTCTGTAGTCTACCACTAATCTCCATCTTTTTTCTGTTTTGCCTGGGAGTGATTTTTTAGGGACTAGTAAAATTGGGCTATTATACTCTGAAATAGAAGGTTCTATTATATCATCTTCGATTAACTTATTTACTTGTTTGCTTATTTCTCCTTTTTGTGTTTGAGGTAATCTATAATTTTTTATGTAAACAGGAGTGTCCTCCTTCATGTATAATTTTTGTTTGTAAAAGTTATTAGAAGAAATTGGTTCTGTTTCTAGTGCAAATATGTCTATGAATTCTGTGCACAGCGTTGTTAATTGAGAATTGACAAATTTTGGAAAATTTTTGGTTAATCTTTTTAATTTTTCTGTATTGTTGCTCTTTTTACTGTGTGTTTCTGCTTTAATTAGTGTGTAATCGTCTAAATTCTCGGTATTCATCTTGTAATTTTGGATAGTTGTGTTTTTATGTGTTGTGTTGATAATTCTAACAAAAGTTTGATGTTTATTTGTGATAGTGTTTGCTATGAAAATGCCTTCAGATAATTGTTGGTGTGGTATGAAGATGTTTTTGTTATCGGTGTTTACTTTAACTTGTCTAATGACTTCAGATCTAGCAGGGATAGTTAGTGTGTTGACAGACAGACAATTTGTTAGGTGCATTGTTATTGTTTGGGGGAAATCATATGACCTTAGTATTAATTTATCCTCTGTTTTGCCATAATCTAATATGCAATTGTATTTCTTTATGAAATCTAGTCCTATTATTCCATCACACGGGATTGGAAAGTCGTCTTCTACCTTTTAAATCAGCTTTAATTGTGCCTAATGTGCTAGTTATTCCCTGACCAATGCCCTTTAAATCTATAATTTGTTCTTTATTAATTTTGTTAATTTTTCTAATTTGATGCATTTTTATAATGGAAATGTCTGCTCCCGTATCAATTAAAAAATTTGAAATCGAATTATTTAGAGATGTCCTTGTGGATATATAGCTGTTTAGATTTAGGTTCAGTACACATATTTTTCTTTCTATTAATTTTGAAGTGGAGCTTCCTGGTTTTCCGTCTGGGTGCATCTGCGCACATTACGGGTCTGGTTGTAGGCTCTATTGCCGTTTTGGGCTTGTGATCCTCTTCGGTTATTATTATTATTATTGTACGACCTCGAGTTATTGTTGTATCTCGGTTGTGGTCTGAATATCCGATTTTGGTAATTTCTATAGTTGTTACTTCGGTATCTTCCCCGGAAATTGTTCCTGTACTGACTTTGTTGTCGTACGTTCAAAATTGTATTCGAGCTGCCTGTTATTTCGGTGCAGCTGTTGGTGAACTTAGAGATCGCATCGTTCATTGTTGTGAACGTTCCCGCTTGCATTATCATTTTAACATTATTGTTGGAGCTGTTTTTACACATTGCCTTGACGGCTGCCTGTGTAGAATATCTCGTTGCTAGGTCTGGATTGAGTCCGTCCGAGATATACGCTCCTTCTAATGATTTTGTTATTTTTTCTATTTCTGCTGTGTATTGGATAGCAGTTTTGCTACGTTGTTGAACGTTTAGAAGTTTAGCGGTTAAAACCTCTACCGATTCACCTTTTATCGCGCTTTTGAGTTTTGTTTTTATTTGTCCAATCGTGTTTTCATTACTGATGAAGTTTCTTGCCGTTCCTTTTAGCTTGGTCTTTATCATTGTTATTGCTAAAAGTTCGTGCTCATCCTTGATTTTATCGAGTATGTCGAGGGCATCTAAGAAACTGTGTAAGTTTTCTGGCTTCCCATCAAACTCTGGGAGTACTGACGAGGCGGTTTTAATGAATTCGACTACTGTTTGTACCATTGTGACGTTTATGATGGGGATGTTTACTTTTTGGGTGTCTTCTTGACTAAAAGAAGAAGAAGAAAAAAGTAAGTTAAAATCAACTTGGAGATTCTCCTCTAATGTGGTTGGTATTGTCAGTTCTATATTGTGTCTTAGCTAGATGAAGATACAAGTTTATCTCGTACTGCAATGAAAAATTGGTAAGCTTCTTTTTGGTGTTCTTCTGTAAGCAACTTATTTACCGATTTAATCACCTGTCCTATGTTATTTAAAGATTCTAATATTGTATTCAGGTGCTTTACTATTGTTTCTGTTGTAATAGGGATGCTTTTATTTATACATTTGTACGACTTGCTAGCTTTTGCTTTTCTTCATGTAATTTTTCGTGGATTTCTTTCCATTGGTTCATCTCTTGGTATAGCGTGTTAATTCATATGCGTGGTTGTACATTGTTTAATCGTCTCAATTTATTTTTTTATATAGTTTTTTATTAGGACTGCAATTGCGACGATTAGACATGTAATCACGCATGCAAAAACAGTCAACCATTTATCGGAAAGCTCTTCCTTGTTTTCTATAATAGGATGTGGTTCATATTTGACCAATTTATTTTCCTGACTTTTCTCTGCTGAACTTTCTTTACCAACTTCATATCCTGCTATACCTACTAAAATGCTGTTTAGGGCAATTTTCCATCATGATGCCATTTTTCCAACCTAAAATTTCTTCTTTAATATATTTTGTGTTTATTTATTTAAAAATTTACAAGGTTTACTTATTCTTTATTTGGGAACGTTATTTTAATCATTCTCATGATTTCCTCTTCCGTAGTTGTAGGGTATATAATATCACTTAAAGTAGGTTCCCTATTCATTCCTATATTGTACCAATGTTGCCTTAGCCAATTTAAATGATTCCTGTCGCTTCCCTTGTTACGAGGTCTTGACCTACGTGTTTCTATTTGTTCGTTTTCACGTTCTAAACGATCAATAATATCATTGATTATTCCATAATCAAGATCAGGTGAAAGTGCACTATCCATAGGAAATAGATATTTACTAGTATTCAGTAATCAATTTATTGACATTTCAGTATGTATTAAAAGTTTTCACATTCCAATTTACTCAATTTAATATATTTAATGACATTTCTTAGTTGCGAAATATTGTACAGGGTGTTTTTTTACAGGTTTGTTTTTCGAATAGAGATAAAACTGGCATTTTGTGGTCAAATCTGGCAACTCTAATGTCATTTATGTTCAGTTTGGTTTGCCATTTCATCATGAACAGGTTGACAAAAGAACAACGCTTGCAAATCGTGCAAATTTATTTCGAAAATAATGGTTCAGTTCGCGAAGTTTACCGTGAGCTCCGTCCATTTTATGGTCGACATAATCGTCCATCAGAGCAATTAATTCGGTTAACCATGGATCGTTTTCGCACTACGTTTACTCTATGTGATAATACGCATCCGCAGAGACGTCGAACAGTGCGCACCGAAGAAACAATTGCCGCTGTAGAGCAAAGTGTTGAAGAGGACCCGAATGAATCGATTCGCCACCGTGCACAGCAATTGGAGCTTTGTCCATCAACTTTATGGAAGATTTTGCGCAAAGATCTTGGCTTGCGACCTTACAAGATCCAGCTTGTGCAAGAATTAAAGCCGCGAGACCATGCAATGCGTCGTGATTTTTGGTGTATGGGCCGAAAATGAGATTGATTTCGATGCTGATTTTCATCGCAAAATTTTGTTCAGTGATGAGGCTCATTTTTGGTTGAATGGCTACGTCAACAAGCAAAATTGCCGCATTTGGAGTGAAGAGAATCCACATGAGACCCTTGAAACGCCATTACATCCACAAAAACTGACTGTTTGGTGTGCTCTATGGGCTGGTGGAGTCATTGGGCCATACTTCTTCCGCAATAATGCTGGAGAGGCAGCTACCGTTAATGAAGACCGGTATAAAGTCCTGATAACCGACTATTTTGTTCCCGAATTGGATGGCATGAATGTGGATGAGTTGTGGTTCCAACAAGACGGCGCTACATGCCACACAGCGCACGTCACAATCGATTTATTGAAGGAAACATTCGATGAGCGCATAATTTCGCGGAATGGACCTGTCAATTGGCCACCAAGGTCGTGTGATTTGACACCATTGGATTATTTTCTTTGGGGATATGTGAAGTCGCTCGTCTACACCAACAAACCAGAAACGTTAGGGGAATTGGAAGCCAACATTCGTGGCGTTATTGCCGACATACGGCCCCATATGCTCGAAAAAGTGGTTGAAAATTGGACCTGTAGAATTGGCTTTATTCGAGCCAGCCGCGGCGGCCACATGCCCGAAATCATATTGAAACATTAATGGCATAAAATTATCCTTCCAATAAAGCCAAATTGATGGACCTTAAAACGATTTTCTTGTGTTTTATTTCAATTCGAAGTTCTCTACCCCTAAAAAAACACCCTTTATAAGCTCTTCTTTATTTTATATATTTTTTTTTTTCATAACTTTCTATTTCTTAATACATTAATTTTTTCTTTCAGTTTTAACCTATCAACCGTGTTTGTTGTTAAATTAAGGAGCCTAAACGTTTTGGCTATTTCTATTTGTCTTTTGACCTGTTTGCCTCCCCTTTTTCTGTTATGAATTATTGTAGGGGCAGGTATTTTTGGAATTTCTTCCTTTTTGCTAGGCTTATTCCTTCGCCGATACTCTTCTATAGTGATCGGTGTAGGACCTTGCTTTACTGCGTTACGATTCTTCAAAATTTGTTCAGAAATAGCTAGAAATTCTTTAATAGTATCGTGACATTTCTTAAAAATTCTGTCAAATTCTTCTTTTGTTGTAATTTCTTGCATATTATTTTAACTATTTACTTATTTTTTTTTTTTATTTAGGATACTTGTCCCTGAGCAAATTTAATTGCTACTTGTTTAGCGGCCATAAGGCGTGCTCAAATTATTCTGGGTTTTTTGTTAGTGGTATACATATTTTAACAAGTCTTACAACTAATTTAAATCTGTGTGCTGTTTTTGGTGCTTGCTGCCAGTCAGTGATTTTGTATTCAATCTTCACTATTCACTGCGTGCTGCCAGTCAAAAATTTTTGTGTTTCAATCTTCAGTAGTTAAGTGTTGCGTGGTGCTGAAATATAATTTCTTGCAGACATTGCCTTTGCCGGGCCAAAATTGTCAGTTGTTGGCGTTGTTAACAATGTGTTGTTGTTGCGTTTTTAGCGGTTTCGCTATTTTAGCAAAATTTATTTTCGCTGATATCTCTGATCCTGAAGCGATCCAATAATCCAATAATACGGTTTTTATGTCATCATGCAGTGATCCAATAATCCACTGGTTTATACTGGCAGGATCTGGTTTATGCTGGCAGGATCTTTTGACCCAAACTGAGTTTGTAGATTCCTTCTGCTCAGTCTCTAAGCGATTTCGCAAATTTAATTGCAAAGTTTTCGCTATGTTGTGAGACTGGCAGGATCGCCATGTAAAGTCTTCAAATGAGGTACGCAGATGTATATCGTTGAATTGATCGTTCTTTATTCAAAAGCCTTCTCTTTTATACATTTCTAGCTTAACTTACGTATACAAACTTACACTAATACTTAGACACTAAAAGTATTTGCATTGTGTGCAATGTCAGCAAATAATTTGGTAGGTCACGTTGACCAACCGATAGTGTCGATCAGTCGTGCTGATCGATACGTGTGTTGGTCAAAGCGACGCATTGAGTAATGGGTTGACAATTTGATAGGTGTCAGTTGGTATATGCTGTTGAACTCCCGTGGGTTCAACATAATTTAAGTGGGTCAATATTTGAAGTGCATTGACAGTGAAAAGCATTCTGAGTAATGCTACAAGTTCACTAAAATGATCAGTACGATGAGTGGAGTCGATATATCCATGCCCGTCTCTCCGTCCGTCTGTCTGTCTGCCCGTCTGTCTCTTTGAACGCAAACTAGTCTCTCAGTTTTACAAAAGAATGCTGAAATTCGTTGTTTGCTTTCTGCATTTTATAATATACTAGAAAACCCGCTATACGTTGTTTTGACGTTTTGATACATAGAACACATCTATATATAAAATGTCATTAACTTGAATCAAATAAACTCTTAACTATACCGAACTACAGCTTTATATAACCTGGGGCTTTTCCAAAAGCTATATGCAGACTGTGTCGTGCCCAGCGAACTCCTGAACATATCGTGAAATTTCAAGAGCAAAACCAAACACAAAATATGTGAGCGTGGCACCGCCCACTTTTGAAAAATTATGTAGATATTAACTAAGTGACACATATATCCAAATTTTATTAATTTAGACCAAAAAATATCGGAGTTATGACGATTTGAAACTTTATATAGCCTGGGGGCGTGGCTCCGCCTACTTTTCCAAAACTATATATTGTCTATGCTGTACCCAGTGAACCCACGTATATATTGTGAAAATTTCATAGAGATCGGTTGAGTTCTTTGGCGCCTATAAAAGACACCTTTATATCTATTTTTGTTACGCACACAAGGTAAATTACTTCATTCGGCATAAACGAATCGAGATATATATTTATTAATGTATATCAAAACGTTCAGGATGAAAAGTAAAATATCCGGCAAGTAGTTAATACCCCACTGCAAAAGCGAAGTTGTATATCTTTTTTGATTTTGATACCTTTCATGAACATGAAATCTTTGTACGTATGAGAAGAAAAAGAGATAGTCCCATCAAAGAGTATACTGAAATGATCAGGAGGATGAGCTGAGTCGATGTAGCCATGTCCGTCTCTCGATACGTCTTTCTGTTTGTCCATCTGTGTATTTGAACGCAAATACGAACTGAAAGTATTAAAATAGAGCTGCGTAAATTGGGATGACATAATAGATCACTACTAGGTATATAATGTTCGGTTCCACCCGAACTTAGTTATATATGAACACTAAGTCCGATCGAACAAAGATAAGAAAAAATAATTGAAATCGGTCAAGCGGTTATTGAGTATTACCTAAAATATTATTCACTTGAGACTTTAAAAAAAAAAATTTCTCGCAACTGAGGCCTGAACCAGATCGAATATATTAAAGAAAAAATTAAAACAATCGGTCAAGCCGTTTTTGAGTTTTCAACGTATTCATGCACACAAATTCATTATTATATACATAGATTAATAACTAGAATATACGTATATGGGTTGTTCCATATCATTTTTATAACTTGTTGAGCAGGTTACACCCTGTGTTAAAGATCATTTAAATTCATAAACTGGTCACTGCCATTGCACTGAACACACCCACATGCTTATGCATCCCTATGAATATTATAACAAAAGCAATTGGCGCATAGTCATAATCATAGTTAAGTATGACTTAAATTCAGATGAAGCGTTTTTGGCGATAGCCCATATAAAATTACGTCAAATAAGTTTAACTAAATTTAGGTCATATTTAAATTTGACTATGACTATGCCTCATCTTATATATTATTTCTGTAAGGTCTTTTTGTGTTATTTCCTAATTTTCTGCTCTCATTTGGAACCAATATTAATAAATAAGGTATCGTTTTAAAGGTGGGGGTTAGCTCTACATGCGAAACCATGTTTTAATTAGCGGAGTGCTTTTGTTTAAGCGTATTTTATAAAAATGTATTCTTTAAAATAAACGATTGTGAATGCACAAAAAAATCAATTTGTACTGCAACGCTATTGTGACTGTGACATTCACAGTGCTAGAATAATTAAAGACGAGCGCGCCATCTACACTTGAACATTGCTAAAATAAGTGAATAAGACTGCGTTCACATTGGGCCATAAACTCGAGTTAAAAAGACATTTTTTGAGTTAATTCATATTGATGTTGTCAATCAACTCAAGTTTATGGCTCAATGTGAATGTAATATAAGTGGTGGAATTTCAAATAGCTGTTTGCGCATATTTGTACAATTTTTTAGGGTCTCACAACAAGTGTAGCTGAAAATCTTTTTTTATAATTTGAGAAAAAGGTTTGAAAAATCCTGGACCTGGACTAACAAACTCAAACCATTTTTTTTTTTTTTTTTTTTTTGCGCAAGGAGCGCACGGGTCCAGCTAGTTATATTTAAAAGCAAACCGACCGTTTGTTTATTGTAACATGGTAGAAAAGCAATGCTGAAAATAAAAGTTGCACAAAAAAAGACAATTATGCGTGCAGTAGAACGACTGCAAATTTAAGTTGCCAAAAGCGTGAATATCAGCATAATATATACTTTTTGATCGTACAAAAACCATAACTTCGTAATCGGTGTACAAATTTAATAAAGGTTGGTAGGATGACTAACGGTAAGAGTGATGATATCGCAAATCCGATTTTTGACGGTGCTAAGTAAAGCCACTAGAAAAAAAGTTGGTCGTATTCCTGAAGAGAAGTTGGACACCAAAACGGACCAAACGTGGAGCGAATGGCTAAACACGGCCATTAATAACATCTACAGCGCCATATTCAATTGGCAACTGGAGTACATTTACGAGCTAGACAGCGCTAGTGCACTATTACACAAACTTGATCAAATGTACGAAACCAAATCAACAGCTCTTCGAATTATTTGCCGAACCAATTTAGAAATTTTGAGACTAAGAAATTATAGTAATGTTATTACATTTTTTGATGAATTCGAAAAACCCGCAAACGACCTAAAAGTTGCCAGCGCTACTCTAAGGGAACCGGAAAAAAATTAACTACGAGTATATGCTTAAAGCTCTGCCGAGGGAGTATAGTCACATCGGTGGCATAATAGATCCTGTGCCGAAACCTCAGAGAATGGTGGCATACCTGAAAAGTAAATTAAAAATAAATTTAAGGACAATGAAAAATCAAACGTTTTTGCTGCCCATCAAAACAGAAGGGAAACCCAAAAGAGCAATGATCAATTAGGCTTTTTCCAAGCCGAATGTAGGAAACAAACAAAAATTCAAATAGAGGTACATGGCGTGGGTATAGTCGAGGCAATCGTGGAAAATTTCGAGGCAAAGGTCGCAGTCAAAGTCAATTTATTATTTGTATTTATTATTTATTTACTCCAATACAAGCAATGAAAGTAAGCAAAATGTTTGTACAGTTTTCTACATATGATAAAGTTGAAACGACTACACGGAGAGAAATATCAGCAAGAATAAATTATAATAAACATTACTTTACAATACTAAAAAGTTTTGAACGTTTATTAATAACGCGATCACCGATTTCTACCTACATCAACCTACCGCTTAGCTAACAAGCGGTATGTCTACATACCTACAAAAACAACCCTTGGGACAGATAACAATTCGGACGTATCAATGCCGCGCACACACACGCATATTAACGTTACCTACCACGAACACATAGATTGACGTTACCTGCCACAGCACCCACGGACTATAAAAACAACGCAGCGGGTAGACACAGACCAGAACGAAACTAGGCATTGAAAATGGCAGAACGCCGAAACCGGTTTGTCACAAAACCAAACTTGACAAGGGATGACGGAAAATCGTTCCAACAAAAATCAGCTTACTACCCTGTCGGAAGATCAACACAACAAAATAAATCACTTACCGCCTGTCAGGCTTTTAATTTAAACACGGATGGACTACTAACGAAATACGAACGGAAACTGCGAAAAATGCATACGACTAAGGCAAATATTTGGTTCAACAAGCAATGTTTAGAATTGAATGTTACACCGAAATTTGCGCGAATAAAAATAAAAACCAACACCCAAGCAAGTAGGAGAACGACCAGGAAGGCGGAAAAGGACTTTTTAAAGTTCGAATTACAAAGCCTATGCGCTAAGAAAGACAAGATAAACACCGAACTACTGAGGATACATCTGCAATTGTCCGGATTCTTGCCCACGACTGCATTGATGGACTGCTTCGACCATATAAAGACGGGAATCAAACGCGAACTACAACGCAAATATGAAAAACTGAACCGAAAATTGGACCAGTTAACGGGCCGACGCGATCACAGTAACAGTCAACAAACACACGAATTTAACAAAAGGTTCGTAAACCTAACAACAGTGGCCATTAGCAACGAAGAAGCGCAACTTCTAGGGAAGGGTCTGAAGCACAACATCGCGGATAGCAATGAAGCAAAAAGAACTGAGCAAGCGATAGTAGATGCAGAGATTGCAATATCCCTTCTTCCATATGAGGAACTGGAGCACGCAAGGCACATGTGCAGAGAAATCATAAGCAAGGAAGTAAGAGCCCAGGAAGCACAAAAAGGAAATAAGGAGCTGAAAATATTGAAAAGGCTACAACGAAAGCTAAAAAATAACAACATCGTCACAACGAAGGCAGACAAAGGAAACACAACGGTGCTAATCAGTAAGGATAAATATATAGCAAAGACAGAGAAGCTCATCGAGGAAATGAAATGCCGCATTATTAGGGATAACCCTACGGATAAATACCAGACCGAAGTTAAAGAGGTTATAAAAAATGCTACCAAAATAATAGACGAGAGGATGGCATATACCCTAACACAAATGAATCCATCTGCTCCTCCACTCATTGCGTTACCTAAAATCCACAAACAGGATACGCCGATGAGACCTATAATTAATTTTAAGTCCGCGCCGGGTTATAAACTGTCGAAATATCTAAAAACGATTTTAAAGGACACTCTGAAACTAGGGCACGAATACACAATAAGCAATACGATAGAACTACTATAAAGACTTGAGACCGTTAAACTCACAAGGAGCAGTAAACTCGTATCCTTTGACATAAAGGACTTATACCCGTCAATACCACTAACAGATACAATGGATATAGTCAACAAAACACTACTGGACAAAACTGAAGATAAGATAAAAACTGCTCAAATAACCAACGCGCTAAGAACAACGCTGCGGCAAAACTATTTCCGGTTCAACAACAAAATATATAGACAGACAAACGGACTAGGGTAACGGACTTGGGTAACCCAACATCGGCCATTCTCATGGAAACATTCATGCAAAACTTGGAAGGAAAATATATACAGGAGTTAAAAACCAAGTTAGGCGTGGCATTCTACGCTAGATACGTGGATGACATCATCTGCATCCTAAATGACGATAACGAAGATCAAATACTAGAGTTCCTCAACAGGCAACATAGCAACATAGAGTTCACAATGGAAGTAGAAAAAGATGGAATAATTAACTACCTGGACCTAACTATAGGGATTGACAAAATAACAAATAGGTTCAACTACGGCATTTATAGAAAACCGACTGCCACGGACACCATTATACACTCTACATCAAACCATCCGCAACAGCACAAAAATGCAGCATTGAGGCACTTAGTGGATAGGCTTCAGAGAACGCCGCTCACACAGGAAGCATACTGGAGAGAGCTTAATACAATATATAACATAGCGGCAAATAATGGATACAAGAAAGCACTTGTGGATAAACTCAGAAGTAGCCATGGAACACAAAAAAGAGTAAACGTAGAGGAAAATCCAATGGTTTGGACGGCAATGACATACACTGGAAAAGCGACGCACAAATTAGCAAAGTTCTTTAAAAGATATAACATCAACACAGCATTCAGAACATCTAGCAACGTCGGACAAAAACTAAGAACCGACACTAATTCTGATGACCCATTCAACAGACACGGAGTATATAGGCTTACTTGTGAATGTCAATACAGCTACATAGGACAAACAGGAAGAAAAATAAGCACAAGATTCCGAGAGCATATCAGGGACTACAACAAAAAAACACGAAAACCCACCATAATACCAGAATCTAATTTCGCGAACCACATGTTTGAGAACAACTGCACCCCAGCTAACATAAAAACAACGGCTCGAATACTTCACGTACAAGGAAAAGGCCGGCGGCTTAATGTACTTGAGAACATGGAGATATACAAGTTAAAAACATTTGACGGCAGGATCATAAACGAACAAACCAACACTATCTCTGACGAAATATTTGAACCCTTAAAACTAGTTTACAAAAAACAGCACAAGCCAGCAGGTACAGCAACCAAACACGTAACAATGAACAAGCAAAAACGAAATATGAACCAAACTGCAAAAATCACCGATTTCTACCTACATCAACCTACCGCTTAGCTAACAAGCGGTATGTCTACATACCTACAAAAACAACCCTTGGGACAGATAACAATTCGGACGTATCAATGCCGCGCACACACACAAGCATATTAACGTTACCTACCACGAACACATAGATTGACATTACCTGCCACAGCACCCACGGACTATAAAAACAACGCAGCGGATAGACACAGACCAGAACGAAACTAGGCATTGACAATGGCAGAACGCCGAAACCGGTTTGTCACAAAACCAAACTTGACAAGGGATGACGGAAAATCGTTCCAACAAAAATCAAATTGGCACATATCATGCCAAAGATATTCGGGCATAATTCCCTCTAATACTCCATCCAAGGTATCGTATTATTGGATTTTGTAATGGTCACTATCTTGATTGGTAACTACTATATTTATACTTCTAAGAGTAGGTGGTTTCAAAGGCAATTGCAAGGCGATTCGGCCAGAATTGGAGCTACTGGGGGAACTAGTAACTCCACAGCTTAGCAAGGCCTCGGCAAAGGTAATCGCCGGTGCTTGGGGAACAATAGGCAAGACCATGCTCTGTAGGGTCTACGTAGGGTCTACGGAGCCTTCGGAAGTACCCACAGCTGATATGGCCTCGACTTGACCAGTGGAAGGTACAACTGAGGGACCTCGAGGAGGTTCTTTAGAAATTTCCTTGCTTAAATCTTTTACCGGAGTACACAAGGAAATTAAAACATGGGATGTACTCAGCGTAATGGGAGACCCCTGTCCCTGACTTGGGAGCAAGTCGGAATTCGTTTGTTTATCTAACAAACACTTCTTCCGTTTCGGCGGTTCCGAGATGACTTTCAGTATTTTGAAATCTTAAATTTCTCGTGAAGGTCACGAAACCCAATAAAAATATTGCCGAACTCTTTCTGGATTTGTCTCATGAAAGCCCGCATATCACTTTCAATATTTCGGCATTCCGTACACGTGCAGTTCGGTCTGCTTTTATTTGAAATCAAGTCAACAACCCGGCCACCAATGTTGCTCATGCCGGCAAAAGTAACGTGTAATGGGCACTATCTTGATTGGTAACTAAGGTTTTCATCGCAAATTTCGGTCGACGAAAATTTGTCGCATGCGATAAAAAACAATCATAAGTTTAATAGAGAGATTGCGCTGCTGTCAACAATCCAACACGCTTTACCCTACGTAATACTTAATATACACAAAACTGCAACCAACTTCAGTAGAGATTTTCCAAAAAAATATTTACTGAGAACGGATTTACGAAGCTATATAAAGCCTCACAACCCTATAGCTAGCTTTTTTTTTGGAGAACAGTACTACCACCCTATATTACTGGTTCAGCTTATATACAGGCTAACTTGGCGTGCAGACTTTTTGTACTTGCAAAGTCTACTTACCTATGTATAAAGGTATGTGGGAAAAATAATATTAAATCTATAGGAAAGTGTTAGGTTTTCTCCTACTTAATTATACTTTTTAATTCTTTTAGTGCCCTATAAATTTTCGATACAACAAACACAAAAACCACACCCGGCACTAAATATCTACAAGCATTTGCGGAGTGCGTGTGTGGATACTATTTTATGTGGGTCTAATTTATGTGGATCAAAGGCACATGGGTACATTTTGTCTCGGCCTATTACATTCGGTTTTTGTACGTTCTGGCTCCCCTGCATGTGGGCTACTTAAAGTTGGGAAAATCAGAGATACATCGGGAGGCACAACGTAGTCAAGTAACACAAAATCAACGCATTTCCGCATGTCCACCCTAGTAAGGAGAAGTCTGAATTTATAGCAACATCCATAGTTACATAAGTGAGGTACCCAGGCACATCATAGTGATCGAACCCAGGATTGATAATCAAGGAATCATCGAATTCGTCACAATTGGTGTCAGAAACGGTATTGTTGAATAAATACCAGTGATTTCAAGGATAACAAGACGCATCGCGTGGAAGTGGACACTCCGGCTTGGGTAGACAAAATTTTGGAAGCGTTGAACGGAGTACAGACAAAAAGTGATGGTGCAATTAAATGCTTTAAGTGTGGAAAATCTGGTCATATAGCACGTTATTGCGGCACTGGCTGTAGTAGCCCCAGTAATTCACGTGAGTAATGTTACTGTTGAAGGCTACGTGGACGGAAATAAGCGCTTGCTGACTGTGGATACTGGTGCATCACATTCCATCATTCGGAGTGACTTGGTCAGCGGGAAGGTGACACAATTGCAGTAAGCTAAGTAGGGGACAGTAACTAGTGATAGCAAGCCAGTCCTTGGAAAGGTGACACGCAAGGTTGTAATTGGAAATGTGGCTACACATCACAACTTCTTGGTAGCTAATATTGTCGATGAAGTCATCATTGCCATCGACTTCCTGGCTGAGAGAGACATTCACATCAACGTAAGCAACAGGGTTATGACTTACAATGGCCAAGAGGTTTCTCTGATCTTTGAACACCATAGTGACTTTAGCACCAAGGGAGTGCTCTTCGACATGGAGCAGCAGGAGCCTCGTAAGGCAGAGGTAGCTCCTCGACCATTGGCTTTCATGGGCAGGTGCCTCCTGAAGAAGATTCAACAAAGCCAGGAGGAAGAGCCAGATTTGGCACGTGTATTGAAAGGACTGAAGGAAAGCAATCAGCAAAGACGAGAAGAGATGGTAGCAGAGAGTCGCATTGCAAAAGCATACTGGGCACAGTGGAGTAGTTTGTATCTAATATCTGGTTGTTTGCATCGGATATGGGAAAGTGAAGATGGCCGGAATCATCGAGTACTTATTGTTGTTCCCAAGGCAAGAATTCCAGATCTTATCAAAGTATCACATAGTTGCCCAGATGGATGACACATGGGATTCAAAATACATTGCAAGAGGTAAAGCGGCAGTTCTATTGGATTGGTTGCAGAGAATTTGTAAAGGAATGGATTAATAAGTGTGCTGAGGATAAAAGACGAACATCTGGTAGTCATGGTCCGAGGAAGCAACGCAACTTAGTGGATAAGGTGAAACAGTGTACTGGGTATGAGAGAACGGAACGGAATCCTGAAGAAACGAGTTACAGGAAAGTGTGCCGGGTACCACTGGGAACGAAAGTGAAGGTACAAATCCATTCGGGATTAAGAACGGACAAAATGGTTGGAATATGTGACACTACAATGCATTGTGGGAATCTCTGCAGGAGAGGATTGATGTCGGAGTTTCACTCCCTGGAGAAAATGAGGTTTAATAAAGCAGTGACAACCATTGAGTGTCTAGCAGCGTTTGGTTCGGGCAACGTGTCTGATCGGGACGATCAGAGTTAGGTGGAGGGCAGTGTGGCGATTATTCTCAAGCATGTACCATCCCTAACTTAACAACACTCCCACCACTAGTGAAACACAACAGAGAAACCGAAGGCTACGCTTATGCATGCAAGCATGTACAAAGCAAGAGGAAGAGAGATCGCACGAGTGTTTGCGAATACCATGCAAAGAAAAGATGCCAATAAATAACACCGATCCTTCGAGAACACGAAGAGCGAATAACCAAGAAAGTTCTCGGTGCGTAGGCAGTGACCAAGCAAGGCAGGTTGATCAGTTTATTTTCAAGTGTTGTTCAGTGAGCTACTGCGAAGTTACCAAACTCTTCAATTTGTATTGCGTTTATTACTAGTAAATAAAACTAGCTAGTAGTTACAATATCTATGCGTGTGTTTATTTGACTTTATAGTGATCGAACCCAGGATTGATAATCAAGGAATCATCGAATTCGTCACAATATGTAAGTAATAAATTTTATATTGTTTTAATCATTTTATATGTTCGTTTAAAAATTTCGGTTGCCTTAACCCTAAAACTTTAAATTTGTTTTTTTAAGTTACTAAGTCTTGCCATGAGACCTTTTGTTTCATCTAAATTCATATTAAATTTTAAGTGGTAGTTGCAACATATTATTTTTGCTTTTGGTGCATTTTTCATAACATAGCAGTGTGCCACCCTATAACTCGTATTTGCTTGCGAGAGTGGGTATAACGCAAACGTCAAGCTGTGTAGTTCTGTTTATATTTTTCTCTGTGATTATATTTAATAAATTAATAATATCTTTTATATTCTAAAGTTAAAATTAAAGTTAATAGAGATAAATATCTAATTGTGCTTCACTACTTGGTGTGAATAGTGTTAAAAAGTTTTGATAGTGATTCATTATTATAAATTAATTTTGTTTAATTTGTGTGTGCCGAGTTCTTTGCATATTTTATTTGTTGCTATTGAAAGGCTTTATTTCATATTGCAATTGTTGTTGTGCTCTGACTTGCTCTTCTTATTTCTTTTTCGTTACAGCTGTTTTGCGTGGTTTGTTGAACGTCAGATACAGTGTGTTTAAAACTGTTCGCTCAGTACTGTGTCATTTAAACTGTCAGGGTTGCTTTTCTTTAATCCGCTAAATTTTTTTTCTTAACTTATAATTTTTATTATAAATTTATATAAGTATTTATATGAAAATGTCGTGCATGATAGCAAACTGCCAGTTAAAAAGCGAGTCCGAACGCTTTGTAGCTTGCTGGCTGTGTGATGGACTTGCCCACGCCAAGTGCACTGGGTTAACCGGTAGAATAGCTGACCTGCTTAACGAAGGAAAAGGCCTGCGCTGGTCTTGTTCCAAATGCCGGTCGACGGAAGTTGATCTGTGTAAAATCTTTAGGCATATCAGAAACGGTTTTTCTGAAATAAGCAAAGATTTTTCATTGCTGACTGAAAAGTTCCAAAAATATGAAAATATTTTCAAACCCTTGGAAACTTTGGAGAATTCGCCTCATTTGGAATGCCCTGATCATCGCGAAAACAAGCGCAGGCGTACGGATGATCGGCCTACTACCTCAACAGTCCCTAACTTGCCTCAACCCCTTGAACTTATAGATTTGGCTTCTCCAATTCCTAGTACGGTTGTCCGAGCAACGTCGAAGAACGCCCCTTCAAAAATGTCCACTAGGAAAAACCAGGAAATTCCAACTATTGCAATGGAGTCTGAACCAATCGTTGGTAAGATGGTTGTGGTTCCTCGCAAAAAATCTATTTTTGTGTCTAGGTTCCATCCAGACACTACCGAGGATGATTTGTTGTACCATATTTCTTCTAAAGTTAAAGATCAAAGCGTAACTGTTAGAAAATTTAATTTCACATATCAAAGAAGTATGTCTTCGTTTAAGATTGATGTATCTGGGAAAGATTTCGATACTCTTTTGGACAGCTCTTTTTGGCCTCCCGGGGCTCTTGTGCGGGAGTTTGAATACAGACCGAATAGGAATGTTCAAAATGTAGCGAAGATTTCTCGTAATAACGTTGAGTCAAAAAACTGAGCACTAAATCCGTGAATATCTTTTATCAAAATGTCAGAGGTCTAAATACCAAATTAACTGATCTCTTTTTGAAATCTTTTCATTGTAATTATAACGTAATTGCTTTTACCGAAACTTGGCTAAAACCTCATGTTTTCAATTCAGAGTTTTTATGTAATGAATATCAAGTATATAGAAATGATCGCTTGAACAGAGTCGGGGGTGGTGTTCTACTTGCCGTTCATTCCTCCATCCCTTCAGAAGAGGTTAATATTCCTAACATGGATTTCATTGAGTTTAAATGCATCCGCCTTCAACTAGACAACGTCTCTATGTACTTATATGTTTGCTACATCCCTCCAGCATCAGATTTTTCAGTTTACATGCAACATGTCTCTCTGCTCAAAACTGTTAACCTTATGACTAAAGCTTCAGATTCAATTATTGTTTTGGGTGATTTTAACTTACCTCATATATCGTGGAACATATCTGATGGTAACATTATTCCAAATCCGTCCAAACTGGGGTTCAATGACTTTTTAGATGGAATTTCCGATCTTTGCCTTAATCAAATAAATGTTACCGCTAACAAGTTTGGGAAAGTCTTAGATTTAGTGTATGTTAATGATATAAACCAATTTTCTGTAAATCGTTGTGATCCGTTGGTTTTACCAGAAGACCTTTACCACCCTTCTATGGAAATAGTCTACGAAACCATAAGTAATGGCCAAGGCACTCAATGCTACTCATGTAGTAGCTTTGATTATAACTTTTCCAAAGCAAACTACAAGAAATTAAATAAAGAACTGTCTAAATTAACTTGGCCTGAATTTGGTTGTGATATCGATCTAAACGTCTCACATTTCAATCACACTATTTACTGCCTATTTGAGAAGTTTATTCCTAAACGTAAAGTAACTTATGATCATCCTACGCAAGCTTGGTTTACTAAAGAGCTTAAGGCTCTTAAAAATAGGAAAACGCGATCATTTAATTTATATACGAAATCCGGATTAAATAAACATTACCTACTGTATTCCATTCTACGTCAGAAGTACATAGATTTAAATAAAAAGTGCTATAAAGCTTATATCTCTAAAACGAAAAGAGACATTATTCTCAACCCTAAGTCATTTTATGGTTTCGTAAATTCTAAACGTAAAGTATCAGGGTTTCCTTCAGCCATGAAATATCAAGACATTATATCTAGCGATAATCAATGTATCGCAAATTTTTTTTCTCAATTTTTCACTTCTAACTATTCTGCTGTCACCAATTCAAACTTTCAAAACTATCCCTATAAGCTACACGGGACAAATTCAATTAATTCACCAATTATATGCGCCAAAGATGTTCTAATTTACCTTAAAACCTTAAAAGAATCTTTTAAATATGGTCCTGATAGGATTCCTACATGTTTCTTGAAAAAGTGTGCGAACCATATTTACCAACCCCTTACCAATTTGTTCAATCTATCACTAAAGTGTGGTGTTTTTCCAACTGCGTGGAAAGAATCGTTTCTTCTACCGCTGCATAAAAGCGGGAGTAGGTCTTCTATAGAGAACTATCGTGGCATCGCAAAGCTTTCTGCCATCCCAAAATTGTTTGAAGCTATTGTTACAAATCAACTTACGGGTCCGATCTCTACTTTGATAGCTGACTGCCAACACGGGTTCAGTAAGGGAAAGTCCACAGTTACGAATTTACTTGAGTTTACCAGTCATGTCTCAAATGGCTTTAGAAAAAATCTGCAAACCGACGTTATTTATACGGATTTCAGCAAAGCTTTTGACAAAGTGTGTCACTCATTACTTATTCATAAACTCGATTAGTTGGGCTTCCAGCCGGGTCTCAATCGCTGGATCTCTTCTTACCTTAGTGACAGGACACAAAGAGTAATGTTTAAAAATTTAGTATCCGATGTCATTTATGTCTCTTCGGGGGTTCCTCAAGGAAGCCATCTTGGTTTTTGTTGGAACGATTTTCCGTCATCCCTTGTCAAGTTTGGTTTTGTGACAAACCGCTTTCGGCGTTCTGCCATTTTCAATGCCTAGCTTCGTTCTGGTCTGTGTCTATCCGCTGCGTTGTTTTTATAGTCCGTGGGTGCTGTGGCAGGTAATGTCAATCTATGTTTTCGTGGTAGGTAACGTTAATATGCGTGTGTGTGTGCGCGGCATTGATACGTCCGAATTGTTATCTGTCCCAAGGGTTGTTTTTGTAGGTATGTAGACATACCGCTTGTTAGCTAAGCGGTAGGTTGATGTAGGTAGAAATCGGTGATTTTTGCAGTTTGGTTCAAATTTCGTTTTTGCTTGTTCATTGTTACGTGTTTGGTTGCTGTACCTGCTGGCTTGTGCTGTTTTTTGTAAACTAGTCTTAAGGGTTCAAATATTTCGTCAGAAATAGTGTTGGTTTGTTCGTTTATGATCCTGCCGTCAAATGTTTTTAACTTGTATATCTCCATGTTCTCAAGTACATTGAGCCGCCGGCCTTTTCCTTGTACGTGAAGTATTCGAGCCGTTGTTTTTATGTTAGCTGGGGTGCAGTTGTTCTCAAACATGTGGTTCGCGAAATTAGATTCTGGTAGTCCCTGATATGCTCTCGGAATCTTGTGCTTATTTTCCTTCCTGTTTGTCCTATGTAGCTGTATTGACATTCACAAGTAAGCCTATACACTCCGTGTATGTTGAATGGGTCATCAGAATTAGTGTCGGTTCTTAGTTTTTGTCCGACGTTGTTGGATGTACTGAATGCTGTGTTGATGTTATATCTTTTAAAGAACTTTGCTAATTTGTACGTCGCTTTTCCAGTGTATGTCATTGCCGTCCAAACCATTGGATTTTCCTCTACGTTTACTCTTTTTTGTGTTCCATGGCTACTTCTGAGTTTATCCACAAGTGCTTTCTTGTATCCATTATTTGCCGCTATGTTATATATTGTATTAAGCTCTCTCCAGTATGCTTCCTGTGTGAGCGGCGTTCTCTGAAGCCTATCCACTAAGTGCATCAATGCTGCATATTTGTGCTGTTGCGGATGGTTTGATGTAGAGTGTATAATGGTGTCCGTGGCAGTCGGTTTTCTATAAATGCCGTAGTTGAACCTATTTGTTATTTTGTCAATCCCTATAGTTAGGTCCAGGTAGTTCATTATTCCATCTTTTTCTACTTCCATTGTGAACTCTATGTTGCTCTGTTGCCTGTTGAGGAACTCTAGTATTTGCTCTTCGTTATCGTCATTTAGGATGCAGATGATGTCATCCACGTATCTAGCGTAGAATCCCACGCCTAACTTGGTTTTTAACTCCTGTATATATTTTCCTTCCAAGTTTTGCATGAATGTTTCCATGAGAATGACCGATGGTAGGTTACCCATTCCTAGTCCGTTTGTCTGTCTATATATTTTGTTGTTGAACCGGAAATAGTTTTGCCGCAGCGTTGTTCTTAGCACGTTGGTAATTTGCGCAGTTTTTACCTTATCTTCAGTTTTGTCCAGTAGTGTTTTGTTGACTATATCCATTGTATCTGTTAGTGGTATTGACGGGTATAAGTCCTTTATGTCAAAGGATACGAGTTTACTGCCCCTTGTGAGTTTAACGGTCTCAAGTCTTTGTAGTAGTTCTATCGTATTGCTTATTGTGTATTCGTGCCCTAGTTTCAGAGTGTCCTTTAAAATCGTTTTTAGATGTTTCGACAGTTTATAACCCGGCGCGGACTTAAAATTAATTATAGGTCTCATCGGCGTATCCTGTTTGTGGATTTTAGGTATCGCAATGAGTGGAGGAGCAGATGGATTCATTTGTGTTAGGGTATATGCCATCCTCTCGTCTATTATTTTGGTAGCATTTTTTATAACCTCTTTAACTTCGGTCTGGTATTTATCAGTGGGGTTATCCCTAATAATGCGGCATTTCATTTCCTCGATGAGCTTCTCTGTCTTTGCTATATATTCATCCTTACTGATTAGCACCGTTGTGTTTCCTTTGTCTGCCTTCGTTGTGACGATGTTGTTATTTTTTAGCTTTCGTTGTAGCCTTTTCAATATTTTCAGCTCCTTATTTCCTTTTTGTGCTTCCTGGGCTCTTACTTCCTTGCTTATGATTTCTCTGCACATGTGCCTTGCATGCTCCTGTTCCTCATATGGAAGAAGCGAAGCATCTTGGCCCGATTCTGTTCTTGTTGTTTATAAATGATATTTCTACAATAATAAAATTTTCAAAAATGTTAATGTATGCCGACGACGTAAAGCTTTTCATGTCATTCGCGTCATTTGAAGATAGAAATAAGCTACAATCAGATCTAGATGCACTAGTTACTTGGTGCGATTTAAATTATATGCCACTTAACCTTAAAAAATGTAAACACATGGGTTTTTCGCGTGGAATTTCTCAGCCGGCTTCCTATACAATTAAAAATTATAGTCTTGAGCAAGTGCATGATTTTGTTGACCTGGGGGTTACTATGGACTATAAACTCAGTTTCAACCGCCATATTAATACAACAGTCAATAAGGCTAGAGGTGTCCTAGCATTCGTTAAACGATGGTCTAAAGAATTTAGCGACCCTTATGTAACTAAAGCCCTCTTCACTACATTAGTCAGACCGATACTTGAATATGGTTCTATAATTTGGAACCCGAGTTACCAGGTTCATGTAGATCGCCTTGAATCAGTTCAAAAACAATTTTTACTATTTGCCTTAAGAGATTTTCATTGGGATCCCTCGTGCAATCTGCCACCCTATTCGAATCGTTTAAAACTCATTAATCTACACACACTTTCTAGTCGGAGGGAAATGCTTGGAATTATTTTTATGATTAAATTGCTAAATGGTTCACTATCCAGCCCATTTCTTCTAAGTGAAGTGAACTTCAATGTACCGTCTCGTCCTTCAAGGCATTTTAAACCTCTAGTCTTAAAACAGTGCCGAACCAATTTTCAGTTAAATGAGCCTTTTCGCTGATTGTGTCAAGATTATAACTCTCTTTCTGGTAGATTTGATATTTCAGACTCGCTTTTCAGCATAAAAAAATCAATTCTTTCTGTCCTAAATTCATAGATACTAATTGTTTTTTATTCTTTGACTTCTATTTTAACTTTTAACAATAATTTTATTCTGTTAACTAGTTATTTCTTAATGTATAATCTATCCTATATCTACTTTACTTAGCTGATGAGGTTTTCTCTGTAGCTGAGCAGTTTTAGATCTCGACGATTAACAAAGCAAAGCCTTTCAACGACTCGGCACGAACGAATAATCCGCGCGTTATGCGGATGCGCCCCTCGCGCCGGTCGGGCGGGATATGGTGGGTAATCCGTTGGGAATTATTATTAGCTTCCCTACCTTTCTTTTATTTCATTAAGGCCCAGTTTTTCCGTGCTTGGTTAAGCTCAGTTTAAACTAATTTTGCTTAAACTCGGCATAAATTTAAACTCCAGTTAAACCTGCAGAGCGGTTTTTCAGTGAGAGTTTAAGGCCACTTTTAAGGTTTGCTTTTTATACGGCAACATTGGTTTTTCTTTGTCTAGATACGGCAACAGATGACGTTTGTTTACATATTCAACGCCATTGCTTCGGCTCAGTATTGTAATAGTTAGGATTTCGCTAATTTCTGCATCACTATAATCACTTTCGTCAGATGATATATCCGTTATTTAATTAAATATAAAAATATCGTCCTTTTTTAATTGGGTTCAGTTTATTGTTTCACAACCAAAACCATCAAATATGCAAACAGCTGACAGGTTAACTAGAGTTTAACCCTGCCAAATTGGCCGCTTAAGCTACGTTTAAGCTTCGTTCAAAGTTGACTGAAAAACTGCGTAACAAGTTTAAGCTTAGTTTAACTGACAAATTGAGTTAAACTTGTACTGAAAAACCGGGCCTAAAAATACATACTTACATATGTACTTTCATAAGTTTGTCAATGAGACAAAAACAATAGGCTTTGCATTTTTTGCGTTTGATCCCATTAATCACTTTAACTTTGCATCATTCATAAGTCTCCCTGAGCGGGAAAGAAGAAAAACAGATAGTAAAATAGTATTTACGTATCTATCCTATAATTTTAGAAAAATGTTGTTATGGCTTACCACTAAGAACAATTGTGTTACGTGGGCTGCCTGTAATTCTTTGAGTCTTAGTGTAAGTTTAAAGCAGTCTAAGTTTAAAGTCTAAGGAACTAATGTCGTGTTAATTTTTTTTAATTCCTGGTAGGCATGGCAATTCAAAGAGGTGAAATACGCTTCGTATAGGTATCTTCTAAAAAAATGTAATATAGAGGATCATGGTAGGGTAGGGTGAAGAAGGCAAGAGTCAAATGTCACCAAAGAAGGCAAGAGTCAAATGTCACCAATGATCTTGCTCCCTAATGCACACTTAACTAGAATGAAATAGTTCAGTTAAAGTAATTAATAACACGGTGTTACAGTCAAAAAGTACTTTTTGCGAGACATACCTCATTTTGTAGGTCTAGTCAGACTGACTAAAACTGCATACTCAGAATTTCCAATACACCCCCAAAATCTGAAGTTAGGGGACAAAAACCCCTTTTCCATAGGTGAAGCCATATATTGGCCTATAACTTTATTTTTGGTCGCCCTATGTAAAAGATTTTGGTATTATTGGAAAGAAGACATTTTGAGGCTTCTCTCGATTTATGAATGTCTTATTTTTTTGACAGAAAATTCAGAGAAAAAATAAGAAACACACAAAAAATTTCAATTTTTGGAAAAAAATTCCATCTTGAGTCACAGTTTTTTACACTATTTTGTTCACCAGTGTATATAGCTTGATTTAGGTGTAGAGTCTCCTGTCAATTTTGTTTCCAACGAGTTATAGTTTTTAAGAGCCGTTGAGGTTTTTCTAATGTAATTCGTTTCTTTATTGAAAAACTAAAAAAAAACTTTTTTATGGGCATACAAATACATTTTGGTCAATTGAAAATGTTTACAAACTCTTTTTCTTCTATACAAACTATCATCTGTATTCCGTTTAAGAGATCAGCAATACTCCGAGAGCATATTAACAATATCTTTTCCAGAAAACCTTCTCTCTATAGCTTCCGTCTTCTGATGCATGCGCTCCCCTTGTTCATCACTGAGCTGACCCAAATTCTCTGCAAAAACGTCCAAATGAGAGTGGAGTAAGTGAATTTTGATGGACATTCTACATCCCGTTGCTAAATACGCATTCAGAAACTCATGAACGACGTCTTTGTAGTCCTCACGCCTTTTGTTGCCTAGAAAATTCGTACATAAAGATTGGAAGCTACTCCAGGCTCTTTGTTCAACCGGACTTAGTTTGAATGAAAATTCAGTATTTTTCATTAGCTTGCAAATCTGAGGCCCAATAAAAACGCCTTAAAATTATAAAAACCAATAAATGAAGCATGAGTCATAACATACAGAAATAATATCAGAACTACCTTCTTTTATTTTAGCCTCACTTAATTTTGGAAATGAAGATTTTATATGGAGAAATGCTTCACTGTCTACATTAAGCCTTTTAACAAATTGCTTCATGTAGTCCAGTTTTAAGTGCTGTGGTGGCAAAATTATATTTTCAGGATCCACAAGTGGAGGTCTCAACATATTTTTCTCTCCAATTTAAAAGGTGCTTCGCTCTGGCCACTTATCTCTTTCGTACCTAAGCGAAGAACGGCTATCACACTCCCAGAAATAGCAGGGATACTTTGTGTAGCCTCCCTGCATGCCCATCAGTATTGTTAAAACTTTAAGGTCACTAACAATTTGCCATTTGTGCATTGCATAGTTTATTAAGTGAAGAATTTTTTTTTAATGGAATCGTATGTTTCTTTCATACCAGTGGCGTACGCTAATGGGACCGAAGGCATCTCGTTTTGGTTGTGTAGCAATACAGCTTTAAGGCCTAAAGAGAATTCACATAATATTATTAAAAAAATTTTTTTGTTAGTTACTTTTTATACTTCTACAAAATCCATCTATGAAAAGGCGCCAATATTTTGGTTCGTAGTTGTATCCAAATCGGACGAAGAGTTCAAACACATCCGCACAACAAGCCAAGTTTTTTTCGTCTTTATCAATTTTAAAAACTTGGTTATCCATCAAGCGCTCATTACTTCGCAACAGCGTAATTTTAAAATCTTCTTCCACTATATTCCACTGCTTTAATCTAGAAGCAAGTACTTCCGTTTGCCGAATTGTTATAACTAGATCTCTTACCAGATCTTCAAAATCCTCGTTAGAAACCAAATGGCGCTCGGATGAACGCGACCCGTGTGGTATAAACTCTTTGTCGCCGTCCTCTGTCGAAAAGTCTTCAGCTTTGTTGAATTTTTGCTCGACAGTATTTGTGCACTTCACTTGACCTTGATAAGGTATTGCCTTCGAAACACTAGAAACATTGGCATATTTGATATCTTTAGGAGTTTTATAACTATACCCATATAAATTTGTTTTACAGAAGTATCAATCACTTATATTGTGGTAGAACTGAGGATGCCATATCATAGGCGCTGAATAAGGGAAATCCCAAGTTTGATCGACTCTTTTTCGTGGACACTTTAGCAGCTTCATCATACAAGAAAAACAAGCATACTCTGGCTCATACCCTCGGCTTTTTACAAATGATTTGCCAAACAAGATGTTGTAACTTGTAACCAAACCATTAGAATTTTCTAGTTTTTCGCGTGTTTTTTCGCCTACAAAGAAGCCACAAATGTAGCAAAATTTATTCCGATTTTCACACACTTTTTACAACTAAGATCCACAGCTTTTATCACATATGTATAGTACTGTAAAAAAAAAAAACTGTAGGTCCCACCAATTTGTAGGGAAAAATTCAAATCGGCACACCACAAATTGGAAGAGAAGCTTGGCGCAAAAATCTCTTAGGAGGTTTATGATGATATACCTGTTGTATATCGCGCCATAGATAGATAGATAGTACTGTAATATCATATACATAGTACATACGAGTACATACACTTTGAAGAAGTTTGGGTCGTAGCTAACACAATCAAAAAAATGTAGCGCACATATTTCGCTGTAAAAATTGATCAAAGTTGAATAGCTGAGGAACGCCTGCTCGAATAAAAAAAATGTATATATCATTGAAGACAGAATTGATAGGAGATTAATTTTAATTAAAATTACATATGCACTGGTTAACAAATTATTCGAAAAATCTGTCATTAAAGATGAAAAAATTAAAAAAAAAAATTATTTTTCGATATTGTTTCGCCCGTTTTTCTGACATTTATCACGGTATATGAACAATTTATACATTGTTGGAAACGGAAAAGTGTCTCCTTTAAAGTGACACTAAATTCGTGTTAATCGGATAAACAATAAAAAAGTTATTGAACAATGTGTGTTTTAATCTATGAAAAAGCGGGGTTTGGCCCCTAACTTCAGATTTTGGGGGTGTATTGGAAATGCTGAGGATGCCGTTTTTATATGTCTGACCAGACCTACAAAATGAGGTATGTCTCGAAAAAAGTACCATTAATTTTTTTTTTTGTCACACCGTGTAATCGAGAATCGTGGAGTTAATCTCCCTAGTTAGTTTCTGTTAGGAGTTCTATAATAAGTTTATGTATTTGCGGTTGAGGATCGGCAACAAGTCACCCACGCCGAAAGAGCTAAGGCACGAGAGAGCTCCATCCGCCGACCCCCTTCAACTATTTGTAGGTGAGAAGGTTACTATACTTTCACCCTACATTAAACGAGGGGAATAAGTTTTTATCCTGCACTACGGATATGTTACTATACTATATATATGCGTTAACATAAATTTTTGGCGCCCAACGTGGGTGCGCTTACATTTGAACAGCTAGTTAGTTTCTGCATTTTCGTACCTTTTGGTAGGGATTGCGTGGAAAAAAATTAATTATCTTAAAGGTCCATAGTTAGCAGTCACATGCCTATTTTGGTATTGTAGTGAAAACCTTATCATAGCTTTGCACCTCGCTTGCCGAAGTTGTTTTGATTGACTTAGTCAAACATCCGCATCTGTAGATGTTAGGGGATTTTAGGAAGCCAATAGGTCTACGATGCTGGCGAATTTGGCTAAACTCGGATCCCAAAACTGATTGTCAATGGGGTATATTTTTCCTGGTAGAGTACATCAGAATATTGATGCAGTGAGGTGGCATAGATTTAGATCGGTTTCTGAATATGTTGGCCCTAACAAAAAAAGAAATTTTGTTGCTGTCCGGAACTCGTGTGAAGTAGAATATGGTTACACTTGCCGAATAGCGAAATTTTCAGGGAGTTAGACGTCGATTATTTATCTACGCTTCGGTTTTTAGTTTTAATAGTTTTTTTAGTCCTACTTTCATCATACTTGTGTGAAGTATTAGAATATTTTGCTTCTTTATTGCTGTATGCTGAAGCAAGGAATATTAATATTTTAGATTTAAAAAACAAATATGCCAATAGGACATAGCCCTCAGAGGAATCAACCGTCAGGTACTATCCCGAAAAGACAGTGTCCTTTATGTAAACAAAATTTTATTAATACAGAGCCATACTAGGAGCTCCAATGTCGACATGTCTTTCATCTGCCTTGTTTAGATGGTGGTTGGAAGATAACCATCTTGTTTTACTTGTCAAAAGTCGATTAGTTCACAAGAGCTGAAAGTTTGTAAGCGAAACTATCCACCTGATGCCCAATTGTCATCAGCGGGAGCAGCAACGGTTACTGGAATGGTGACTAGGAACTTGGCCAAGACTCTAAATTTAGGTTTAGTATAACATGTCGGCGAAGCACAAGAGTGGCACCAATCTGAGGCCAGTGTGTTGCAATCAACTGCGTTAGATGCCAGTAACAGTCTTAATCAAGAAGAAGCTGTCCCTCAAGGGCAAAGTATAGGTAGAAAAAGAGCTAGACCTTCGCGAAATACTCGTCGAAATCCCGCCATCGACTATAACCTTATTCAGAAAATGGTTGAACAATCGAAATACCGATTTATGTCCTCTTTAAATGTTCGATCGAGTTCCAATCCTTGTCCCAGTTCAGTCCCAGCAATACTCAAAGAGTAGCAGCTGCAGTACAGGAAGCCCCGTCATCGAGGTTACCTTCAGTATTGATTAGGAAAACGGCAGACAAATGGAACTTGCAATTTGACGGTTCATCGGAGGGTTTGGGCGTAGAGGAATTTATTTATAGGGTTAAGTCACTTACAGACGAAACCTTGGAAAGTAATTTCACCGCCATGTGTAAGCACATGCACATTTTGTTTGTGGGTAAGGCACGTAATTGGTATTGGAGATACCATAAACAGGTGAATCGTGTTGTCTGGTCAGACATCTGTGGTTCGCTTCGCCAACAGTATAAAGATTATCGATCCGACTTTATGAGTAGGGAGATGATTCGATTGCGCAAACAAAAGGTCGGCGATTCGTTTTCAACCTTTTATGAGGCAGTGGCTTCCTTGATTGATAAACAGTGTGTTAAAATTGACGAGAAAGAGCTACTAGAAATTTTGGGAACAATTTATTACCTGAGGTTAGGAAAAAATTGTTATATCAGCCAATTCATTCAGTAGGCCATTTACGAAGATTAGTAAAAATTTAAATTACGAGATTAGCCTGAAGGTGGATAGGCACGGCCAACCTAAGTCTTTGACTAGTCGCCGCCTAATATATGCAATCGAGGACGAGTGTCCAGATGTCCCCAAGGATACAACACTGGAGATTGAATTAGCAGCTCTGCAGCAGCGGCAATCGAAACCGCAATGCTGGAACTGTGAGGAAACCGGACATGTTTGGGAAAATTTTTTATCGGATAGAAGTATTTTTTGTTATGGATGCGGCGCCCCCAACGTGTACAAGCCGCAGTGTACAACTTGCCTTAGAAAACGAACGGAAAACCTACCAACGGGTGCACCCAACAACAATGCCACCGAACGCATAAAAATTTTACTGAGAACTTAAGTTCAAGCATTCCCTTAACATCGGTCGATTTAAAGGCAAGGGAGCTCAACCCTAATAATATTCCCTTACACCTCCGTTCTTATGTAGACAGACTGCAACATTATACCTTAGTAAGGAATAGGATCTTTAATAATGAAAATCCTGCAATAAGTAAACGTACCTTAAGATTAAAAGCATTTTACGATAATGTCAAAAGAAGCAAAAAGTTGCTTCTGTCTACTATATTTAGTAATCATAAGGATATGCGCACCTATGCTGAAGTATCCTTTCTTAAATACAGTGAGTTTGGTTTACTAGACACCGGCGCGAATATTAGTTGTATAGGTTCCTCTTTGGCAGTAAAAGATTTGGAAGGTAGGCCAGAATTTAGAGCGATCAAGTCGCATGCAACTGCCAATAGAGAAAACCAAGAGATAACATTAGTGCTAGATGTGATGATGAAATATAAAGCCGTCGCAAAACCTATGAAACTCTATGTAATTCCCTCGATTAAACAAAGGCTTATATTAGGACACGATTTTTGGAAAGTTTTTGAACTTGCACCCAACATAATTGGTTCCCTAGATTCGGATATAGCTCCGTCTATGGATCTGGATTCATATAATTTCAGTCAACAGCAAATCCATCAGTTGGAAGTTGTTAAAGAAATGTTTCCTAACGCCAACGAGAGTTAAGGTCGTACCACTTTAATTCAACACCACATTGATATCGGCAATGCAAAAACAATTAAACAAAGCTTTTACCCTGTCAGCCAAGCTGTGGAAAAGCTGCTATATGAAGAGATAGATCGAATGATAGCTGTTGATGTGATTGAACCATCCGTAAGTCCGTGGAGTTCGCCTATGCGGTTGGTTATTAAGCCAAACAAAGTTCGTCTTTGCCTCGATGCACGTCGGCTTAACGACGAGACGAAAAAAGATGCTTACCCTTTGCCCAGCATAGATGGTATTTTTGTTCGCCTTCCTAAAGCTAACATAATCTCTAAAACTGATTTCAAAGACGCGTATTGGCAAATCGAACTTAGTCCGAAATCAAAGCCTTTAACAGCCTTTACGGTTCCGGGGCGACCACTTTACCAATTTAAAGTGATGCCTTTCGGGCTCTGTAATGCGCCGTCGACTATGTGTCGTTTGATGGATAGTATTATTCCACCCGATCTTCGAAATTGTGTATTTGGCTATCTGGACGATCTGTGTGTTGTTTCAAACAACTTTTCCTCACATCTTACAGTACTAGTACGGTTAGCGAAACAATTTCATAAAGCCAATCTTACGATAAACGTTGCGAAAAGTCAGTTTTGTGTTACGTCCGTTGCTTATCTCGGGTATATTATTGGCAGTGGAGGCATTCGCACAGATCCCTCAAAAGTTTCACATATTTTGAACTGGCCACCGCCCAGAAATCTGAAGGAAGTTAGAGGATTCCTTGCAGTTTATAGGTTTATACCTAACTTTGCAGATCTCACTTGCCCTATAACAGAAGTGTTGTCTACAAAGAAAAAGTTTGTTAAACAAGTTCTGACTTCGGCTCCCGTGTTGACCAATCCCAATTTTGAAAGGAAGTTCTATTTGCATTGCTACGCTAGTGATGTTGGTATCGGCGCTGTTCTAGTGCAAATGACCGATGAAAGTGAAGAAAAGCCCATTGCATATATATCGAAAAAACTAAGATGTGCTCAACGTAACTATAGCGTTACAGAGCCAGTGTTTGGCAGTGATCACAGCAATTGCAAAATTTCGATGCTATTTATAACTTGAAGAGTTCGAGGTAGCCACTGACCACTCCAGTTTGGTTTGGCTCATGCGCCAACAGAACGTTTCGGGTAGACTGCCACGCTGGATATTTCGCCTACAACAATTTAAGCTTTGAATCTCACACCGGAAGGAAAATACCATATTGTCCCTGATGCCTTGTCTCGGCTTCAATAAAATTAAACTTCGGAATTGGACATGGGTCCTGTGGTAAACCTAGAGTCAAATGCCTTTCGTGAGGAATCGTATTTGGCATTAAAGAAAAAATTTCAATAAACCCCAGACCGGTTTCCAGATATCAAGGTGATAGACCAATTCGTATATATTCGTACAGCACACTCGATGGGAGAAGGTAGTCAAGAGATGACCTGTTGGAAATTATGGGTTCCAGAGGCACTTAGAAGTGAGATTCTTAAACAAGCGCATGACAGCACTACTTGTCACGCTGGAATGCAGAAAACCATCGAGAAGTTACGTCGCTATTTTTCTGGCTAGGGCTTGCAAAAGATGTTCGGAATTATGTCCGAAACTAATAATCCGACTGATCGACCTTTTCAAAGGTTCTATATTGATCTTTTAGGACCGTATCCTCGCAGCAAAAATCGACATGTAGGGTTGTTGATAGTGCTAGATCATTTCAGCAAATACCACTGGATACATACGCTAAAGAAATTTACGACTGCAGCAGTTCAGAAATTTCTGTTGGAAGACATATTTCATAGTTTTGGGGTACCAGGGACAATTGTTAGTTACAACGGAACTCAATTTAAGGCCAATGATTTTAATGCATTTCTTATGAATTGGGTACGAATCATGTACAGAGCTGTGTACTCGCCGCAAAGCAACGCTGCCGAAAGAGTTAACCGATCGCTGTTAGCTGCAATTCGGTCGTACCTAAAACATAACCAAACAAGGTGGGTTGTTCACCTTACTAGCATATCGTGCTCGTTACGACCTTCCCTCCACAAGTCATTAGGCTTTTCTCCGTGCCGCGCTTTGTTTGGTTTAGATATGATAACCCACGGCCCGGATTACAAGCTACTAAAAGAACTTGCCTTGTTGGAGGAACCTGTTGCTCCAATGTCGCGAACAGATAACCTAGCATTATTACGAAAAGACATACAAGCCAACATTAAGAAAGCATATGATCGCAATGTTAAGCAATATAACGTGCGATCCAAGCCAGTTAGTTTAAAAAAGGTCAGGAAGTTTATCGACGAAACTTTGCGCTTAGAAAGTTTGCACAAAACTTGAATGCTAAATTAGGTCCTCGGTTTCTTAAATGCAGGATTCGTAAAAAGATCGGTAATTGTTACTATATAATTGAAGGCTTGCAGAAAAAAGTAATTGGCACATATCATGCCAAAGATATTCGGGCATAATTCCCTCTAATACTCCGTCCAAGGTATAGTATTATTGGATTTTGTAATGGTCACTATCTTGATTGGTAACTACTATATTTATACTTCTAATAGTAGGTGGTTTCAAAGGCAACTGCAAGGCGTTTCGGCCAGAATTGGAGCTACTAGGGAAACTAGTAACTCCAGAGCTTAGCAAGGCATCGGCAAAGGTAATCGCCGGTGCTTGGGGAACAATAGGCAAGACCATGCTCATTGCCCACAGCTGATATGGCCTCGACTTTACCAGTGGAAGGTACAACTGAGGGACCTCGAGGAGGTTCTTTAGAAATTTCCTTGCTTAAATCTTTCACCGGAGTACACAAAGAAATTAAAACATGGGATGTACTCAGCGTAATGGGAGACCCCTGTCCCTGACTTGGGAGCAAGTCGGAATTCGTTTGTTTATCTAACAAACACTTCTTCCGTTTCGGCGGTTCCGAGATGACTTTCAGTATTTTGAAATCTTAAATTTCTCGTGAAGGTCACGAAACCCAATAAAAATATTGCCAAACTCTTTCTGGATTTGTCTCATGAAAGCCCGCATATAACTTTCAATATTTCGGCATTCCGTACACGTGCAGTTCAGTCTGCTTTTATTTGAAATCAAGTCAACAACCCGGCCACCAATGTTGCTCATGCCGGCAAAAGTAACGTGTAATGGGCACTATCTTGATTGGTAACTAAGGTTTTCATCGCAAATTTCGGTCGACGAAAATTTGTCGCATGCGATAAAAACAATCATAAGTTTAATAGAGAGATGGCGCTGCTGTCAACAATCCAACACGCTTTACCCTACGTAATACTTAATATACACAAAACTGCAACCAACTTCAGTAGAGATTTTCCAAAAAAATATTTACTGAGAGCGGATTTACGAAGATATATAAAGCCTCACAACCCTACAGTTAGCTTAGGCGACAACCTGGTAAGGCCACTATGACATACTCGGTTTAAGGGATTGCTGGGGGGTTCAAACAGCAGCGTCTGATCACCATGTGGTGCGGCTGCAAGCGGGTGTCTGTCTTGGATCAAGCGGCTCGCTATGCAAACGTGTAAATGAATTCAACCTCCCGTTGTGCGTTGGGTTTGGGACCCACCACATAAAACAACGTTCCAATGAAATTCAACAACAAATCCTCGGATATGAGAACCCCTTTTTTACATGACAACACCCGCAAACGAAATAAGGATTATAAGATAAGGGCATGTACCTGGAATATCCGGTCCCTTAATGGGGAAGGTGCCGCTGCCCGGCTGGTTGAGGTCCTGAGGAAAGCAAAAGCTGACATCACCGCCATACAAGAGATGCGATGGACAGGGCGAGGAAACACGACCAAAACACCTTGTAACATCTACTGGAGTGGGCATGAAGACAAGCGCAGATTCGGCGTGGGATTTGTGGTGGGAGAGAGACTCCGTCATCGAGTACTGTCGTTCACACACGTGAAAGACCGTCTCGCTGCAATTCGCATAAAAGTACGATTTTTCACCATATCGTTTATCTGCGCTCGTGCACCGACGGAAGAGAAGGACGACGTGGAAAAGGATGCATTCTACGAGTGCCTGGAAGAAGCATACGAGCGCTGCCCCCGTCATGATATCAAAGTCTTGTTTGGCGACTTTAACGCCAGGGTGGGTAAGGAGGGTGTATTTGATCCCACTCTCGGGAAGTTCAGCCTCCACGATCAGACTTCGCCCAATGGATTCAGGCTGATCGACTTCGCCGGTGCCCGAAACATGGTCATATCCAGCACTAGGTTTGTGCACAAGAAGATCCATCAGGCTACATAGCTGTCCCCCGATCGAAAAACACGCAACCAGATCGACCACGTTGTGATAGACGGACGGCATGCTTCCAGCGTTTTAGATGTTCGCACAATACGAGGACCTAAAATCGACTCTGGTCACTACCTAGTAGCAGCCAAGATTCGTACCCGCCTCTGTACGACAAAACAGGTGCAACAAAAAACGCAGGGAAAGCTGGACGTCGAAAAGGTGCAATCGCAACAGACCGTCAATTGTTTCGCAGATCGCCTCTCACACCTGCTCTCCGAGAGCATAATTCAACCTAGTGGAATGCATGAGCAGTGGGATCATATCTCAGGAGCACTCCGTACCGCAGCCGAAGAAGTAATTGGATTCCGGCGAACGCGAAAAAACAACTGGTATGATGATGAAGAGTGCCGCGCTGCAACGAAAAGGACGAAGCCTACAAGGCAACGCTGAGATCGAATGCAACGAGGAGTGTGTGTGAACACTACCGCGAGTTGAAGAGGGAAGCGAGGCGGCTTTTCCGGGCGAAAAAAAGAGAGGCAGAAAAGCGTGAAATAAAGGAGCTTGAGATGCTGGCCAACGGGAATAATGCCCGAAAATTCTATCAAAAAATTCGGCGAATGACAGAAGGTTTCAAACCCGGGGCAAACTCCTGTAAGAATGAGAACGGCGACCTGGTGACCGATGTTCAGAGAACACTCAGAATATGGAGGGATCACTTCTCTGCCCTTTTAAATGGAGAAACTGAGCAAGAAACCAGAGAAGATGCCGAACCCGAGCCCATAATCGAAGATGATTGAATTGACGTTCCACAACCCGACTATAATGAGGTGCGAATAGCAATATCCCGATTGAAAAACAATAAAGCAGCTGGCGCTGATGGTTTGCCTGCTGAGCTATTCAAACACGGAGGCGAGGAGCTGGTAAGGCGCATGCATCAGCTTCTATGCAGAATTTGGTCGGATGAATGCATGCCTGAAGATTGGAATCTAAGTGTTCTCTGCCCAATCCACAAGAAGGGCGATCCTGCAAACTGCGCCAACTATTGCGGAATCAGCCTTTTGAATATCGCATATAAGGTCCTATCAAGCGTATTGTGCGAAAGACTGAAGCCTGATGTGAACAGACTGATTGGACCTTATCTGTGTGGCTTCAGACCTGGTAAATCTACCACCAACCAGATTTTTACAATACGCCAAATCTTGGAAAAAACCCGTGAAAAAAGAATCGACACACATCATCGCTTTGTTGATTTTAAAGCCGCTTTCGATAGCACGAAAAGGAGCTGCCTATATGCCGCTATGTCTTAATTTGGTTTCCCCGCAAAAAACACCGCCAGCTCGGTCAGAATTGGGAAGTACCTCTCCGACCCCTTCGAAACTAAACGAGGTTTCAGACAGGGTGACCCCCTATCGTGCGATTCCTTTAATTTAATGCTGGAGAAAATAATAAAAGCTGCAGAACTTAACCGCGCTGGAACAATATTTTACAAAAGCTTGCAACTGTTGGCATATGCTGACGATATTGATATCATTGTCCGTAACAACCGCGCCGTAACTTCTGCTTACTCCAAATTAGAAAAAGAAGCGGAGAAAATAGGATTGGTGGTGAACGAGGGCAAAACGAAGTACTTCTGTCATCATGCAAAGAGTCAGCGCATTCGCGCCTTGGCAACCAAGCCACTGTTGGCAGCAATAATTTCGAAATAGTAAAAGACTTCGTTTACCTGGGAACCAGCATTAACACCAACAATAATGTTAGCCTAGAAATCCGACGAAGAATTACTCTTGTAAACAAATGCTACTTCGAACTGAAAAGTAAAGTCCTCTCTCGACGAACGAAAATAACACTCTACAAGTCACTCATCGCACCCGTCCTGCTATATGGTGCAGAAGCGTGGACACTAACAACATCTGATGAGGCGGCTCTGGGAGTATTCGAGAGAAAGGTTCTTCGAAAAACTTGTAGACCTCTACGCGTTGGCGACGGCGAGTACCGAAGAAGATTTAATGATGAGCTGTATGAACTTTACGCAGACGCCGGCATAGATCAGCGAATTAAATTAGGCCACGTAGTGCGAATGAGCGAAGATGCTAAAGCCCAGAAGGTATTCTTACCGGCACCCGCCGGTGGAAGCAGAGGAACAGGGAGACTACCACTCCGATGGAAGGACCAAGTGGAGACCGATTTGCGATCCGGCGGTGTTTCCAATTGGCGCCAGTTGGCGCAACGAAGAAACGACTGGCGAGCTATGTTGGACGGTCAAAATCGCCCAGGCGGTTAGATGACCATTTAAAGAAGAAGAATTCTTTTAGTGCCCTATAAATTTTTTGATACAACAAAAACAAAAACCACACCCGGCACCAAATATCTACAAGCATTTGCGGAGTGCGGGTGTGGATATTATTTTACGTGGGTCTTATTTATGTGGTTCAAAGTCACATGGGTACATTTTGTCTCGGCCTATTACATTCGGTTTTTTACGTTCTGGGTCCCCTGCATGTGGGCTACTTAAAGGTGGGAAAATCAGAGATACATCGGGAGGCACAAGGTAGTCAAGTAACACAATTTCCGCAAATCAACGCATTTCCGCATGTCCACCCTAGTAAGGAGAAGTCTGAATTTATAGCAACATCCATAGTTAAATAGGTGAGGTACACAGGCACATCAGCAAAAGCCGCAGAGACATATGCCATCCAGTTCGTCTTGGCATACGGACGGGAGAAGCAGACACAAATTAAGAAAAAGTAATACGGTGATATGTGTGAAAAACTATTTGCTATTTGCTAAAGAAAAGTAGAAAAGTTAAGTGGAAAAAAAAAAAAATTAGATTTTAAAGGAAAATTTAGTGCTAAAGACCAAGTTTGAGTGTGAAAAACTTATTGTATAAACAAGACGAGTGCAAAGAAAGAAAAAAGATAATATGCCTATGTATATATATATATGTAACTACACATATAAATATGCTCAGATTAGTACAGTTGGCATTATGATTAGCAATATTCTAGTTTAACTTCAAGTTTTAATACTAAATTTTAAAAGATTCGAAACCGCGAAAATAGTCGGAAGAAGTTTTAAGAAGGTAGTTTTTGAGCCTAAAGCTCAAACATCATCACTTTGCATCAATAATAACCACTTGGTAATTGCGAATCGTCAAATAATTAACAAGCATTACACAGCATTTGTTCGCAAAATAACTATTTACAACGATGAAAGGCCTTTCAACGCTGGAGCTGATCGCGAATATAAAAATGTGTAAGTAATAAATTTTATATTGTTTTAATCATTTTATATTTTATATGAATTCGTAATAACCAAATCCCTATCGACCTTATTAGTTTTTCTGTTCGTTTAAAAATGTCGGTTGCCTTAACCCTAAAACTTTGAATTTGTTCTTTTAAGGCCCGGTTTTTCAGTACAAGTTTAACTCAATTTGTCAGTTAAACTAAGCTTAAACTTGTAACGCAGTTTTTCAGTCAACTTTAAACGAAGTTTAAACGTAGTTTAAGCGGTCAATTCGGCAGGGTTAAACTCTAGTTAACCTGTCAGCTGTTTTGCATATTTGATGGTTTTGGTTGTGAAACAATAAGCTGAACGCAATTAAGAAAGGACGATATTTTTATATTTAATTAAATAATGGATATATCATCTGACCAAAGTGATTATAGTGATGCAGAAATTGGCGAAATGCTAACTATTACAATACTGAGGAGAAGCAATGGCGTTGAATATGTATACAAATATTATCTGTTGCCGTATCTAGATAAAGAAAAAACCAATGTTGCCGTATAAAAAGCAAATATTAAAAGCGGCCTTAAACTCACACTGAAAAACCGCTCTGCGATTTAACTGGAGTTTAAATTTATGCCGAGTTTAAGCAAACTTAGTTTAAACTGAGCTTAACCAAGGACTGAAAAACCGGGCCTAAGTAACTCGTATTTGCTTGCGAGAGTGGGTATACGCATTTTTGTAGGCACATTAGCTTACCTAGCTTCGTTTATTTCATTAAAAATACATACTTATATATGTACTCTCATAAGTTTGTCAATGAGACAAAAACAATAGGCTTTTCATTTTTTTGCGTTTGATCCCATTGATTACTTTAACTTTGCATTTGTTGTTCATTCATAAGTCTCTCTGAGCGGGAAAGAAGAAAAACAGATAGTAAAATAGTATTTACGTGTCTATCCTATAATTATAGGAAAATGGTATGGCTTAGCACTAATACCAATTGTGTTACGTGGGCTGCCTGTAATTCTTTGAGTCTTAGTGTAAGTTTAAGGCAGTCTAAGTTTAAAGTCTAAGAAAATAATGTAGTGTTAAGTTTTTTTAATTTCTGGTAGGGATGGCAATATAAAGAGGTGAAATACGCTTCGTATGGGTATCTTCTAAAAAAATGTTATATAGAGGATCATGGTAGGGTAGGGTGAAGAAGGCAAGAGTCAAATGTCACCAAAGATCTTGCTGCCTAATACACACTCAACTAGAATGAAAGTGTTCAGTTAAAGTAATTAATAATCGAGAACGTATTTACTTTTGATTATATTTGTTGTTTTATGGTCGTGGAGTTAATCTCCCTAGTTAGTTTCTGTTAGGAGTTCTATAAATAAAGTTTATGTATTTGCGGTTGAGGATCGGCAACACACCACCCACGCCGAAAGACCGAAGGCACGAGAGAGCTCCATCCTCCGAGAGAGAGGAGTAAGTTGTTATCCTGCACTACGGATATGTTACTATATTATATACGTGCGTTTACAAACGTGAGCCATATTCTCACAAAGTCAGCTTATGTTTCGCCACGCGATATATTCTTTTAGCTGGAGCACTTCTTTATGCCATAATCCAGCATGGTAATAGGCGAACCGGTGAACAAGAAACTACAAAAAGAAAACTAGGTTTTTTTATAGTTGGAAGCCTGAGTGTTATTCAGGAGCACTGGACTGTGAGTTATCCGGGGGCACGGAATTTTAAGTTATTTAGGAGCACTGAATAAAATAGTTAACCAGGACTACTGCAAAAGTTTACGCAAAAGATGTTGTGTAGTCAGCAGTCACTCAACACAGCAGAAAAAAGTTAAAGTAAAAAAAGTAGCACACGATTACTTGCAAGCAGCAACACACAACTGATATAGTCCGAATTTTATATAAAATTGTCGCACACTTTAATTGTTAAATTGCACTAAGTCACTGTTTTTATTTTAGGTTTCATGTAGTTTATATGAAGCAAATATCAAGTGAAAATTTTCAAAGAATTAGACTTAATTAGGATAATGTAAAATGAAACTTTAAAGGAGCGATAAAGAAACACGTCCGCACTCAACAACTACATACGTTTACTTACTACATACTTTTAAAGTTTACGGTGGAAAAATTAAACCTAGCGTAAAACGTTGTTAGGTTTTTTTTAAGTCCCAACAACAACCCAAAACAAGAAAAGTTATAACGGCGTTCTTTGAATGGAATTACTTGCTAGTCGCCAATACGAGCACTGTTGCTGCAGCTATGATTTAAGTGTACGTATGCACATATATGTGGGCCTAACAAAAAAATGGAAGATCTTGAGACTGCTCTGCTAACGGAAATACGGAGTGATCTTTTGTGAATTATGAATAAAACAAGTCAAAGTTTACTGAATGGCACTATGGCTATGGATTTGTAGCAAAACTTTAAGAATCTCCGATAAGTTATGTTAATAACGAACGCATAAATTTTTATCAGTACGAAAAGAATAAAAAGAAACTGCAAGGCAAGGAAAAGTTTCGTGTAAATAGTTTCATTCCCATAGTTTAAGTACACATTTAAAAAAACCTTAAGCAGAATACCAAGAAATTGATAATCGATTTAGTTTTTATAAATCAGCTGATTCAACCAGCATTATGAGCACCAATAAAATCGATTATTGGTGCTATATCGTGTAGTTCCCTATCGGTAAAGTAACCTATCGCAAGATTCACAAAGTTTCAAGTCACTACGCTACGAGAAAATTAGTTAAAAATCGATCGCAAGATTCCCAATTTCAAAACAAATATTCAAAATAGGTCTATATACAGGGTGACTGATGAATTTTGCTACATTAAGAAACTCAAATAATTTTTTTTTCAGTGTATGGAATTCATTTTTCGTTTATTCATGTTAAAGCTCATTAAATTTTATTAAATATAGCTTAATTAGTTTTAAAAATAATGGAATTTAAATGCCCCCCCTGCTCGTCGATGCATGTGCGGCATCTTACCAAAAAGTTGTTCATTACTGCTTGGAGAGTTGGGACAGGAACAGCCGCAATTGTTTCTCGAATGGATTGCCTTAGTTCATTCAAATTTGTTGGTTTTGCTTTGAAGACTTCCTGTTTGCAATAACCCCACAAGAAAAAGTCAGGTGCAGTAAGGTCAGGCGACCTGGGTGGCCAACGGAATGTGGAGTTTCTGGATATCAGCTTATTGGGAAATTTTCGTCGCAATTCTGTCATAACAGGTTGGGCTATATGAGGAGCTGCACCATCTTGCTGAAACCACACAGAGTTGAAAGAAATTCTCATTCGGCGTAGTTCTGGATAGAAAAACTCTCTCAACATGCTCAAGTAACGGTCTCCAGTGACCGTTTTCTCCGAAGAAGTAGGGCCCGACAATGCAGCGTGATGAAACTGCACACCACACTGTGACACGAAGTGGATGCAATTCCGTCTCATGGAGTATCTGTGGGTTGGAAGCACTCCATATTCGACAATTTTGTTTGTTTATGTTGCCGTTTAAATCGAAATGGGCCTCGTCAGACATGAAAAGACAGTTCAACATGTTTCCATCCTCTTACACCATTTGAAGCATCTTCTGGCAAAATTCCAAGCGAATCGGCAAGTCTGCAGCGTTCAGTTTGTTGGCCATTTGAATTTTATATGGGAATAAGTCCAAATCTTTGTGCATAATTGACTGTAATGACTGTCTGCTTACACCCATTTGAGCAGATAAGCTTCTTGTCGAAACACGTGGATTGTTTTGTATGGCAGCAGCTACAGCAGCGATTGTTTCCTCCGTTCGAACTGAAGGGTTTCGATGGTAAGGTCTACTGTTGACTGTCCCATGCTCGGCAAAATTGTTTACAAATCTTATTATGGTCCATCTGCTCGGAGGATTGCCGCCAAACGTGCGCCTATACTCTCTTTGAACCGAAACTACGGACTCCAGTGCGTGATAGCGGCGGACAATCCAAATTCTTGTTTCAGTGTCCCAGTTATCCATTTTTGTTAAATGTAAAAGTCAATCTGCAAAATAAAAAAAAAATTTACCAGATTCATTAAATAGAAAAAAAGTTATTTCATTTTTTTTTGGTAACGGCTTTTATCAGCCACCCTGTCTATATATATATATGTACAACGAATTTTTTTGATCAAATATTGCATTGTCACCAGATTCGAAACTATGTGACGATTCGGGTCTCTGGCTTAACAGATCAACCAAGCGCAATTCTGTGTCAGGGTACTCCGATGTATTTTGTTGTTGATTTCTATGCCAAGTTTCAATGCACTACCTTACCGGGAAGTCACTTAAAAATTAACTGCAAGATTCCTCATTTTGTATTTTGTTCATATTGCATTGCTACGGAGTTCAAACAAGAAAGAGGCTTAATTAAAGGTAGTAAAAATTAATAGCAAACAACAAGGTTACAACAACGACTAAGTAGTTTGTCAATTAAGTGCATAGAAAGCGATATACTTAAGAAATTGAGTTTGAGGAGAAGAAGATTTCACCGCTCAACGGAAACCCAGGAAGAAACCATTATCGTAGTCGCGTCGTGCGCCAAATAAACATATTTCAAATTTTTTTTGCTGATAACCCATAATAAAGATCATGGTAAAAAAAATTTTTTTATTCCTTTTCGCTTTCTGTACATTTAAAAAGGACCCCAAATTCGTATGTACCCAAGGGCCCTAGCATAGTTAAAGAAGGCCCTGAGTGCACGGATGCGCGGTATTCCCCTTGTTTCTAGTTTCACGACCGCCGTCGGCGCAAGAGCAATCATGGGGCGCAGCGGGGGATCCACCATGGAGAAACCTCGAAGAGTTGGTGCTTGCAGAGATGGTTGGTGTCTGCGTAGTTGTTGCGTAGCTGCCCTCCACCTAAGTCTGGTCGTCTCGATCTGACAAATTATCCAAACCAAACTCTGCTACACACTGAATGGCTGGTACTTCTTTATTAAACCTCATTTCAAACTCTGACATCAATTCCCTCCTTCGGAGATCCCCACAATGCATTACATAGTAACATGTTCCAACCATTTCTTCTGTCTTTAATCCCGCATGAAGTTGTGCCTTCACTTTCATTCCCAGTGGTACCCGGCAAACATTCCTGCAACTCATTTCTTCAGGACTCGGTTCCATTCTCTCAGTGAACCTTTTCACTTCATCCAATAAGTTGCGCTGCTTCACCGGAACATGACCACCAGATGTTCGTCCTTTATCCTCAGCACACTTTGCACACTTAAGGTTTGCTTTGCTCGAAAAGCCGTGCCGCTATATGACGGCCACTAAATAACCATCGCTGTGCTTACCGTCATTAGCGGCACCGCTTTGCTGTAAACTCAGCCAATTGTATGAGGTTGACTTGGCCTAAGCTATTTGCACGATTTTGACTGCGTTTTAGTTTTTTATGATTTATAAAATCTACTTTTGTTTTTTGCGAAAATATTTTTAGTTTTTGAATGAATAACGGTGAGAGGACGATGAAAAAAACGTTGAAGAACGAATTGCCACCGTCATGACGGCGTAATATTTTATGCTTTCCGCTATATTAAGTTGTGCTGAACTTCACCGCCTTGTAATTACTTTTACATTGCAATGTTTTTGACAACCTTCTCCACCGTTATGTGACGGCCGGTATATAACGGCACCGCTTTCGAGGAAACCAAAGCTTTAGTAATCCATTCCCTTACAGGTTGTCTGAAATTAATCCAATCGAACCAATCGTATTGTACCTCCTGCAGCGTTTTCTTTATTCTCATGGGATTTCCATCTGAGCAACTATGCGACGCTTTGATAACATTTTTATTTTATTATTTATTGAATAGTCTACAAATTGAATTGAAAAGACAGCAAGAGGGTACTGTACAGAAGAATATAAAGTATGTGTCTGAAGTTTACAATCGATTAGTTACAGCTTACAAATTTTTTTTTTTTTTTTTTTTTTTTTTTTGTTTGTTATTACTTTATTTGCAATCTGTCATTTTAACATTCAGCAAATGTGATACATTTGTTATAAGTAGCAGAATATAAAAATAAATATAAAGCATATTTCAGTGCGGTATTAATTAATTAAATTTTTGGTTTTCTTAACAATTATGGCGTGTATATTTGGTGTACATATATACATATGAATGAGCAGACATACTTAATTTCTAAAGGGCAAATCAAGGACGTGCAACCTTTTAAGTCGTTTTGTTTCTTCACTATCATCTAATAAGCATATAGCAAGAGTATTACTGTGATCGCTAAGTTTGTAGTTCAAGTATCTATTGGATAACCTCCGCACTTCTTCTTTGACGTAGGGAATTTCCAGGTCGTTATGTATATTTTCGTTTGTTATAAACCATGGCGCATTTAGAATCATTCTAAGTGTCTTTGATTGATATCGCTGTAGAATTTCGATATTGGAGTTGGAAGCCGTGCCCCATAATTGTATACCGTATGTCCAGACTGGTTTTAAAATCGCTTTGTATAATCGAATTTTGTTCTCAAGACTGAGTTCGGACTTTGCTCCAAGGAGCCAGTACATTTTGTTTGTCTTTATCTTAAGTTGTTCGCGCTTTGCTTTAATGTGGTCTTTCCACGTAAGTCGTCGATCTAGGTGCATTCCAAGATATCTTACTGAGTTTTTCTGAGGAATAGGTGTGTCATTTATATATACCAGGGGACAGCTTTCTCTTCTAGTAGTGAAAGTCACATGAACAGATTTGTCGGTGTTCACTTTAATATTCCATTTTTTCGCCCATGTTTCTATTTTCATCAGCTCGGGCTGAATATGTGATGTAGCACTGGTTGGAGTTTCGCCAAGGGATAATAAGGCTGTGTCATCTGCAAAAGTTGCAATCATAACCTCATCATTCGTCGGAAAGTCAGAAGTGAATATGTTGTAAAGGACAGGTCCCAGCACACTTCCCTGAGGCACCCCGGCCTCAATTAAGTGTATTTCAGAGCGCTCATTCCTGTGTTTTACATAGAAGCAGCGATCGCTCAAATACGATTTTAGCATTAGGTAAAATGGCAAGGGAAAATGTTTTTTTATTTTGTAAAGCAGTCCTGGGTGCCACACCCGATCGAAAGCTTGCTGTATATCCAAAAATACTGCCGAGCAATATTTTTTGTTTTCTAGAGCATCAGTGATGATACTAACAACTCGGTGGCATTGTTCTATTGTTCCATGTTTATTTCTGAACCCAAACTGGTGTTCAGGTATAATATTGTCTCTTTCAATAACCAGCAGCATTCTTCTCAGAAATATTCTTTCAAATATTTTGGAGAATGTCGCCAGCAAACTAATCGGTCTGTATGATTTAATATCATTTTCTGGCTTTTTCGGCTTGGTTATCATTATAATTTCCACACATTTCCATTGGGTTGGATAGTGGTCAAGATGGAGGATTTTGTTGTATAAAATTGTCAAGTACCGAATGCATTTTTCAGAAAGCGATTTAATCGTTTTTGCGTCGATTCCATCATATCCAGGTGTTTTTGAGTTATTAAGTTTTATTATCTCTTCCTCAACTTCTAATTGAGATATACGTTTTATCGGTAGGTCCATTTGGCAGGCAACATCTAAGAAACCTATAACTTCTTCATTGTCGAAGTAGCTGTTTAGTGAGAGCGGTTGGAATGTCTCTTTTAGGTATTCGCCAAATGCTTGTGCTTTTCCAATGTCTGTTTTACACCATGAGCCATCAGCGTTTCTAATAGGTACATTTCTCTTTGCTGGCCTTTTTAAATATTTCGTTGTTTTCCATAAGCAGTGTTCGTTGTTTTTATTAACATTGAGATTTTTGAGAAATTCCGAGACTGTCTTATTTTTATAATCGCTTAATGCTAGCTTCAGTTCTTTGCTGGCTTGATTAAGTTTCTTTTTATCATTTGGTAGTCGTCTTATCTGCCAAATTTTACGTAATTTGCGCTTTTGTCTAATCATGTCTCTTATTTGAGATGGAAGGAATGTTTTGTGAACGACTTGCTGATTAACAGGAGTGGCCTGATACGCAGCTTCATAAATAAGCTGAGTAAAGGACTCTATTGCAGTATCTAGATCGAATCCATTTTTAATAGATGTATTGAAATGTATACGAGTATCCATATACTGATGAAAATAGTCAATGTCAGTTTTCGAAGTTACTAATCTTTGCGTCTTGATGGTATCAGGTAGCGTATTTACAGTGACAAGGATTGGCGAATGATCCGAACTCAGATCAAAATTTTCTGCAACGGATAGCATATGTCTCGAAATGCCTTTGTACACAACAAAGTCTAGAAGGTCGGGAATTTTTCTTGGGTCAGTGGGCCAGTAGGTTGGCGTGCCTGTAGATAAAACGGCCAAATGATCGCTAGTTATACATTTATGCAATTGTTTTCCTTTTGGATTAGTGAGTCTTGAGCCCCACCATGGATGTTTGGCGTTCAAGTCTCCGCCTACAATGAAGATTGGCCCTAGTTTGTTAAAAATGTTATGATATTCGTCTTGCGTTATGGTAAAACGGGGAGGAAAGTATACTGCGCAAAGAGCAATATTGTAGGAATTGCATTTAACCTTCACGCAGGTTGCTTGAAGTTGAGGACGTACTATTTCTTCCTCAATTGTGTATTTAAGTGTTGACTTAATAATAATAGCTGCTCCCCCATGGGCTTTGCCATCAGGATGATTGCTGTTAATGAGATCATAGCCTCTTATTCTAAAATAAGATCGTGTCGTAAAATGTGTTTCTGAAATAAGCATGGCGTCGATATTGTAAGTGGAAAGAAATATTTCCACTTCACGGATGTGATTTACTAAACCATTGGCGTTCCACACTGCAAGCTGTAGGTTTACTTGCATAGCTGGTTAATTAGCATTGTCATCATATTTATTAAGTTGTTTGTCATTTCTAGTTGCCTACTTAGAAGTGTTTCAATTTTTTGCAACGTGTTGGGCTCATTTGTTTGCTCGGAATTACCTTTCAGTGCTGCCGCAAATGTAACATTTCCATTTGCTGCATTATCGGTGAAATTCTGCTGATAAGCTGATCTATCAGCTTTTGTTTGATATTTTTGGCTATTGCTACGATTAAAACTTTTTTGTTGAACTAGTTTTTGGTAGATATTACAGCCTTTGTAGCTAGCTGGATGGTTTTGAAGGCAGTTAGCACATTTAGCAGGTAAATCTTTGCTTTTAGGACATAGGGTACTGGGATGGTCAAGCCCGCATCTAACACAATTAAAAGGCTTTGTACAGTAAGTCTCTGTGTGTCCAAATTGTTGACATCGGTGACATTGCACAATGTCATTCGACTTCCTTGGTGGCTCAACGACTACTATAGCATTATTAATATGCTTCAATTCATAAATTGTTTTGTTGTTAGAATTTGGTTCAATATCAACAAAGAACATTGGTAAAGGTAACTTGGTATGGCGACTCCGAATATTCACAATATTCCGTACTTTGTGCCCTAGCAGTTCAAGCTTAATTTTTTATATAACTGACATCAGTTGAGTGGTGCAAATTCTTAATAACAACTCTATAAGCTCTTTCTTGTTTGAGCTGGTAGGTGTGAAATATGATATCATTAGTTTTCAGATGTTTTATTAGAGTTCTATAAGAATCCACATTTTTTATCATAATTCTTACTTCCCCTCCCCTTGCTGCCTTGTAATTGTATTCCGTGTGAGGAATGACAGAGTTAAACATTTCAATCATTTTTTTTATATCACTAACGTTAGGCACAAATATAGGTGGTGGTTTTATGGCTGCCTCTCTTAGAGAAGCTGCTTCTTCTATTTCAATTTCATCTTGGTTGTTGTTCTCGTCTGCTAACTCAGCAAACCTGTTTGCATTTGATGACGTACTTGCGCCGTCGTTTTGTTGTTGATGTTTTTTTCTTAGCACTTCAGGTGAAGAGAGATTACTTCTTTTAGTACCTTGGGCACGTGTCGTCACAGTCTGCCATTCCATTGTTCCTATAGTTTATTTACTGCAAGGTGCGTTGAGGGGATTACCCACAACTTCCTCTCAGTGATATGTTCTTACTCTTTGTTTTAAAGAGGTATACACATTTATTTTTTTATTGTTCCTTTTTTTTTTTCTTTTATGCAAATGCTTGCAAATGTTCTATTGTGTTTAATGTATTAGAAAACTATCAGCACTATGCACTCGGTTGTTAATCGTTCCGCGGCTCAATGCAGACTTGCTTACAAATTAAAATGAAAAAATAAATATTATAAGTATACGAGTAAAAGGCTTAACTTTTTTTTTTTTAACATAGTAGTTTACAAACAGGTATGGTGCACAATACGTATGTTTATTATATGTAAGATCAGTAAGCAGCTGATGCGTGATGCCCAGAAAGAGGCGCATGAGCCAGGAAGAACTCAATAGAATAAGCTCAGTAGGGAGCTGATACGTAGTACCCCGAAGAAAGCACGTGAGCCAGAAAGGACTCTTCAGAGTTCTGCGAAAAAGGAAGTTGAGACCAAGAGTTTGAATCTCACTACATGATTATATAAATATAGCTGTTGTGTTGCTGACGTTGTCGTAATGGAGGCGATTCCGAGCATTTATTTTTATTTATTACATTGTTTCCAATCCTTCTTTAATCGATAAAATGTCTCAAACTCTAATTTAAGTTGACAAGAATACATTTTTTTATTAAGGAAAGTGAGTCTGAGGTATCAAAGTTATTGTAATGTTTATTGTAGTCCACACAGAAGCAACGAAAAGCTTCGACCATTTCGAAATTTCTACCAGTAAAAATGAGCTATTCACAATGCCTCTTATTAATTTTACTATGAACAACACACCAAGCATTTCCCTACGGCTCTCAAGAGAGGGCAGATTTATCAGTTGCAATCGACTTTTGTAGGATGGAAGATTCTCTATTTGATTCCACGGTAAGTTCCTCAATGCAAAAATCAAAAATTGTTTTTGGACCGACTCAAGTTTTTAGTCGCGATAAATCTGATACCGAGTGTTCCAAACGATTGATGCATATTCTAATATGGGCCTTAACAAGGCCCTAAAGAACGATTTTGTAATGTAAGGATCGTTAAATTCTTTAGACCATTTTTTAATAAAGGCCAGCACTCCCTTTAATCGACTCACGCAAGTTTCAATGTGCAATTTAAAGTCAAGTTTAGGGTTCATTGTAACACCGAGGTCAATAAAGGTAGTTACTTGCTCAAGCTGATAGCCATCAATCATATAATTATGCACCTGAAGTGATTTTCTGGTAAAGCTCATAAATTTTAAGTTTTTTCAGGTTGAGTAAAACGTCATCAGGAGCTATTGCAGGACCTTGCACACAATCAAAAGTTGGCAAGCTAAAATTATCATGATGCTGTTTGAAGGATGCTGATTCCGAATTGCTTCGGTAATTTGATTTGCAGAAATCAGCAAACATACCGACAATTTTGTTATCATCACTTAAAATCAAGTCGTTAAACTGAATGACAGAGAGAGACAGAGTTGCGTTTAGTATTAACAAAATTTTAGAAGACTTTGGAATATAGTCATGGTAGCATTTCTTGTTTAACCCAGGAATGCCCATTGCAAGCCCGTAAAGATTTTCAAAATACTTTGCAGTTATATTTGGGCAAAATTACAATAAAAAGACTTTGTTGTTGTGGTTTTATAAAAATTTATTTGTCTTTAGCCATTTCTTTCGTTTATTTCATTTGCATTGCATGCAATTCGCAATCAGCTTATGAAATATTCCAAAGATATAGTTTATGCTTTGCAATCCCAAATCGGGGTTTTTCACAACGAGAATGAGGAAGCCAATCCCGCACAACGTCTCAGAGCCAACAGTACTCGCCCCAATTAATATATACAAGGTGTAAAGGCGCCTCGCACTAACCTTCTATATAGAACAAATAATTATAATAAAAAACAAAAAATTTTAACCAAACATTCTCCCCTATGCAACATGTGCTCCGCACCCCCCGTTCTACTCTCTGAACAAATAATAAAATAATATACAATAAATTAACTTAAAAAAACTACTCGCCCTCCATAAAGCTTAGCCAATTTGAAAAAATGGATTTCAGAGAAGTCCTATATATAGGATATTGGGCACAGAGCATACTGTCAACGGGTTTAAATTTATTTGGTGTGATATGTAACAAAACCTCTCACGTGTAATCACACTTCGAGATTTTGGCACCTAGTTGTGGTTTTCTGCTGACAAGCCGCACAACTTGTTTGTTTCTCTGAGGGATGTCCACGCCTCAAGTACTTTACACTTTTCTTACCGGAAAATAAAGTTTTTATAATTTCACTCAAGGGTATATCGTCATCTGACTTATGTTTGAAAAAACTTTAACCTAATTTGTGATGCCGGTAAATTGTTTATATCCACAAAATCTTCATCTCCAGAATCTTCATCTGTAACGTCTTCAGTTGTGTATATTTCTTGGGGGGTAAGTCTATATTTTTTGGGTGTATATGGTGTCACTGTATTATATTTGAAATAAAACGCACTGATTTTCACTCAAACTCTACTGAAAAATGATCACCGTTGGCGGGCGGTACTTATAGACGATCTAACTTGACAATTTTTTTCTGATCTCCTTGCGCAGCAAGGAAACTGTAAATATGTACTCGTATGTATGTAAATATGTAAACTAGAGCAAACGGTAAGTTATTCGATAAGTAAAAAATGAGCAGATTTCTTAATTTGTTTTGTTTACAGGGTGCGTTAATCGTATGTATTTTTTAGTAAATTAATTTAAGTAGATCTTTGTATTTAGTGCATTTAGGATTTTAACGAAGGTAAGTATTTTGATAAAGGTAAGTATTTTAAATTAAGTTTAGGTATTTTAAGGTAAGTAAATTAGGTAAGTATTCAAATTGGTATAAAATTAATTATTATATAAAAAAGGAGATTTTTAGGAGAATTCTTTAAAATTCGATTAAATTGGAACCCATGCCCCCAACAAGTTGCATTTGTGGGAGGAAACAATGTAATGCAGTGGGCGTTTTAATCATCATCCTCCAAAAGAGCCAAAGCTTAATGCAAAGGAATTCCCCTGAAAAAATATGATGTATGCTCTATGCCCAATGTCCCACATATAGGACACTCACATTTTCGCTAATATTACAAAAACAACAAATGACAGAAATCAACAAAACATGATATATCACTTAGGTTATACGTTTTATAATTAAATACAAACAAAATACTTTGTTTATTAATTATTAGTTAAGAAAAATTCTACTTACCGTGCAAACGTAACGCCATATTCCGACATTTTGAAAAACTGTCAGGTTTATGATTCAATAATACGAAAATTATGGAAAAGAACTAACCAAGCGTACTGTCAACCGCGAGCTACTGACAAATACTAACTTGATAAAACAAAATAAAAAGCACGTGTCGCGCTATGCAAGCACAAATTTGGGCGTCCTACATGTAGGGCATTGGGCATATCTGGGTTAAGGAGTTATATTTGTAACGTAAAGCAGAATAGACGGTGTAGTCAGTTGATAAACCAGATTATTTATATTGCTAAGCCAGCGAGTTTTTTTGTTTTTCACGCCGTTCAATTCTGAGAAGTTTTAAACCGACTTGCTTGAAGAACACAGATATTAAATATGGAGTGCAGCGCATTAATGAAATGCATTGCACTTTCCTCAATATTTCCACTTCTGTATGGGGGCCTAATTATATTGGATACCTCTAGCTTCAGCTTATCAAAATCAACTTTTCTAAACAAAAGCCGAGAAGCTGGCATACTTTTATATAATATCGAGTTATATGCATCCTCTGGCAGTACCAGTGGTTCACATCGGACTAACGATAATTTGGAACTATCACTAATATAAAGCAGGTCCAAGCATTTGCCATATTTATTCATAATGCTGTTTATCTGAGATAGCCCACTATCCGCGATAGCATCTGCAACTTTTGCTTGGGGGACAACAATAAGTGCTCGATGATTCTGGACATCTTCACTTTCCCATAGCCGATGCAAACAACCAGATGATAGATTAAACTGATCCATTGTACCCAGTATGCTTTTGCAATGCGACTCTCTGCGATAGTTTCTTCTCTTCTTGGCTGTTTGTTCTCCTTCAGTCCTTTTAACACACGTGCTGGATCTTTCTCCTGGCCTTGCCGGATATTCCGAAGGAGGAACCCGTCCATGAAAGCCAATGGTCGAGCAGCTACCTCTCCTGCTGCAGCTGGCTCCTGCTGCTACATCTCCAAGATTACTCCCTTGGTGCTATAGCCACTATTATGTCCAAAGATCATAGCTACTTCTTGGCCGTTGTGAGTCATAATCCTGTTCCTTACGTTGATGTGAATGCCTCTCTCAGCCAAGTAGTCGAGCCCATGAAGACTTTGTCAGCCACATTCCCAATCACAACTTTACATGTAACTTCTCCCGGAGGGCATCTGCACTGCTAAGAAAAGATCGAAGCCATGAAGGATTGGCAAATACCAGTGCCGTAGCCAGGAGGGTGGGGGATTGTGGGGATAGATCCCCCACCCTCGTCAATGAACTACTTTTTTTTTACTTTCGATTGAATAACACCATTTTATGCTTCTGATTTATAATATTCTTATTTTACTTATGACAAACGGCAGTTTTATGAATATATGTAATTATCGGTTAGTGGATAATGCATTTGCATATTAAGCCTATATACATATAGGCTTCTTTTCAGACCTTCCACAAAATTCACAAGGCTTTTAAGACGATAAAACCGGTTTCGAGGTATGCATACACATTGGTTCTGGTAGTAATACTTGTAAAATACCAGATCGAAATAATAATGTTTGAAACTACTGAGCTAAAACTCTACTTCCTTATCTTTCACGTCTTTAAAAATCCGAATTCAGACGGTCTGAAAGTACTAGAGTAGGCAGGCTCAATAACTTAGTCAGAGCACGCAACGGCGGAAAAATAGATATGGACGAGAATTGTTTACACATTTTTTTATAAAAGTATAGCCCCATATCTAATAAAAAACATTCAAGAACAAATTTCAAACTTTGTTCAAAACCAAGGAAAATCTAACCAAGTTTTATAAAAATTCTACAATTTTTAATCCGAATTTTTATAAAAAAATTGGATTTGCAGTTTTACGACCTATTCAATTTTAGTATTTATAATAAAGTGCCATGTTGAAGCTGGTACAAAATAGTGCCATTATGGGCTTTTATTGATACATTTATGGAGTCAGTTTTGTTATGTGAAAGACTCAAAATTTAAAAAATTTCAACATTTTCTTTATTGCTTAGTATTATAAAATCCTTAGGTCAACATTAAAAATAATTTTTTTTTTATATAATAAACGCAGTCTTTTAGGATCTTTGTTAACACAATGCATTCTGCCCTTGTGTAATAAACTTCAACCAATAACGAAAGATTTAGGGCTTGCAGTGGATTTCGCAAAAGACTTAGTACTGGAGTTACAACGTATTCGTTCCGACGAACATGACTTTGAAAAATAGTTTAGAACTTGTAACATGGATACTGAAATCAAAAAGAACCGATTCAAATTTAGTCAAAGTCTGCAAGCATGTAACCTAGATGTTTATTTCAAGATTAGTGTTTTTTATCCATTCATACATTGATCATATAACAATGGAAATAAGTAGTCGATTAACTCAACATAAAACGATCTTTAGAGATTTCGCTTCAGTTTTTCAACAAATCACAGAGAAGAAAATGACAAACATTTATTTAAGCTTGCTCAATTTCATGAACCACTTTTTCAAAACCCAAAATATAGTGGCAGAAACCAACTTATGGAGAAGTTTCTTAAAATTTATATAATCTTCCGCCAAAAACAGCGTTTTACGCACTTCAGAGATGCCACAAAACGTCATTTCATAACTTATACAAATTGCTACAAATTTTTGCAACTCTCCCCGTTTCCACTCCTGTAGTAGAACTCACTCCTTCAACCCTTCTTCTTTAAATTTCACTGAATCGTATAAGCGATCTTAGCCCTTTACCATAGCTCGCCACTTGTTACTTCTTTCTGTCAATTGGCGCCAATTGGAAACACCACAGGGTCACAAATCGGTCTCCACTTCGGCCTTCCATCGGGGTGGTGGTCTCCCTCTTCCTCTGCTACCATCGGTGCACCCACCCGGTGCAGATATCTTCTGGGCCGGAACATCTTCAATCATTCGCACAACATGGCCTAGCCAATTAATTAGGTTTTAATTCATTGGGCTATGTCGGGGTCTGCATATAGCTCTTCGGAAAAAAAATTGCAAAAAGTCAGAAGAATGTGTCACGACTTTAAGACTGACACAGTGTTGCATTAAAATGTAATGTACTACAACTCTGCATACCCCAAAAAATTCTAAAAATTCTTTGGTGCAGACACTTGGGTTCGTATCTCAGTGTCCGAGAAGGGGTCTGATGAGAAGCTGGGCACTTCGAAACATGTCATCCCATACCATCGCTGTGCATAACGTTGTAATTTTTTCTCTAATATCAATTAACAAACAAACATAAAAAAATTCGAGCTTTGCTCCAACCACCAATTCTAAAAATTGTGAAAAAAAAATTTGAAATTTTAATAAAATTTCTTTGAATTTTCGCGAATTTTACGTGAATTTTTAAAACAAAATTTCTTGTCTCAAATTTCAGGTCTAGAAAAAAAATTTCATTTGCATGATTTACGAAATTAGTTTCCTTGGGCTGTGCACTTATATTATTAGTACCGAATTCCGCCAGCTTAGCCAATAGCCTCCAGGATCTTACCAGGAAAAACATGTGCTTTAAATGGAAGAGGAACATGAAGTTTACATGAATACACGAATCTCTTATTTTTTTCTTGAAAAAATTGGGAATATGCGAACAAATCACAAGTTTCTCCTTTACGATAATTTCGCTCTCAATGTCTTATAAGAGTGAGTGCGTTCGAGTCTCCACAAGATCCTCTGAAATAGCAAAACTATACGAATTAGTCTGATGAGCAATCGTGGCGGTTTTCGAAATAGTACTATAACTATAGCCTGTATATGTTTATTGCTTTCAATTTTTCCTCTAATCAAAAATAATAATAATTAACTAAGAATTATTATCAACTGGTCTTGAGCTCGTTAAACTTGCAAAACTATAAAAAAAAAAAACAAGTATCTGATAAATGCAAGCTGCTGCATGACTAGCATACATGCGGAAAATCTGTATAGGTAAGAGTTTGGCCTGTTAAGCTTTGGTTTCGCCGAGAGCGGTGCCGCCACATAGCGGTCGTAACATTGCGGTGGAGTACGTTGTCAAAAATGCTGCAATGTAAAAACAATCATGTGGAAACTAAAGAAACGGTGGATCCCACCGTAATGTAATAAAGCGGGGCCGTAATATGTGTGACGGCCGTCATTACGCTACCAATTCATTCGTCAACGTGTTTTAGGCAACGGCCTGTTTGTAGCGGTGAATTTTGTCACTATTATTTCAATTTTGTTGACATCTTTCAATTTGAAAAAAAAAAATAAATAATTTAACTTCAGTTTGATAAATATATAGGTTTACATTTGGGTAAGTTTTGATAATATAAATTACATATTCCATTTTAAACATGAATCTTCCATTTACAGAAGCAAACATGGAAGGAGCAGAGTGGGCAGCGGAACAGAACAAGGAGCTGATTGATTTCGTTAAAACCAACGAATGCCTTTTCAACGTCTAGTGTAACCACTATAGGAACATTCAGAAGAAACAACGGCTCTGGACGGAAATCCCAGAGCGGCTCCAAAAAACTAGCTAGTATGTACTATGTTTTATTATCTGACCTTGAATGTAATGCTTTGGTTAACGTTGGTCTTATATTCTAAAGGTTTTGAATTCGAGTCGGGCTTTGGTGGAAACGGACAGTAGCTGGCATTAAGGCTGGGTCGTGGCGCCAATTTTTTGGCGTTGATACCTTGAAGCCAGCGCCATAGCCGGTATAAGCGCAGTGCGTTAACGCAATTGCGTTATGCAGTTTATGAGACATCAGCGAAAACTAATACAAAGCGTTTTGAGGGGATCTAGAGACACGTATTCATGCCAGGATAAAGAATCCAAAGGCGGAGTCTAACTTTTCTTACCCGTTCAAAAATATAATAATATAGTTTGGGAGACACCATCGAGTACTGAACGAAAATGGTCCGATGGGGCATCTACACCCACGTATCCATGCCTCGATGAAGAATCCGAAGGAGTGTAACTTTGTTTACCCGTTTAAAAGTAATGCACAAATTATTCAACCTTTTTTTGTGAATAACTTGTAAATTGTTTCAAATCTTAATTTTTCGCACTCGGATTGTGATTCCTGACACCAAAATGCGTCTTTGGGTATACCTCTCAACATTTTTGGTAGCGCCTTGGTAGCTGTAGCGCGGATGTTGGGTCACTAGCGCTGATATTTGTGATACCATAACGCCAGCAGTGCCAGAAACACCTTCAACTCAATGGCGCCACTTCAGTGTAGCGAAACCAGAGCAAAACATAAACTCAATGGCGTTACGGAATCACAAATGAAGGTATCAGCGCCAGTGACGCCAACACCGGTATCAGTGCAATTCCGTGAAGCCGCGCAGCGTTACACACCCTTAGCTGGCATATTGTGTATGTATGCCATTAAGAAAACTTGTTTCGCTACTTAGCTTGATTCCGAATCATGCATGAAGATGTGGTCCTACAATTTAATTTTAATGACGACTCCAGGCAAGGATCTATTGAATTAAAAGAAATCCCAAAAAACAAATTTTATTAGCACACACTAGAACATTTTTGCATTGAAGTTCATAACTAATCGGAAATCTAGGTTCCAACCCCCTCGATAACTGACCATATTCTATATACATTTGTTAGTTATTCACACAATGTTGCACCTGCCATTCCACATGCGTGTTTGCTCCACGTCTATTATTTTGATTTAGAGATAATAAATTATATTCAGGTAATGGAAGTTTATCATTGCTTCCAACTTGCAAATTGGCATCTCGTAAAATGTTATGTAGTATGCAAGCACTGGTAACGAGATTATCTTTAACTTCTGGGGTGGTTGCAATTGGTTTAAAAACCAATCGAAGAAATGCACAGAATATGGCAAATGTATTTTCCGTAGTTCTTCTTGCCCTCGAAAGCCGATAGTTGAAAATAGCTTTAGATTGTCTTGTAAACTTTGTTTTCTGGGATATGGTTTCATTAAATGCTCATGCAGTGCAAACGCTTCAAGGTCGACGAACACGTTTTTTCCTCTGATCCCGGTAAAGGACGTGGTGCTGGGAATTTCAATTCATTATTTTGAAATTTTCGACCAATTTTGCTTTTTAAAAAAATTCCTGCAATCATTGATTTGTTTTATTATATGTTCCACGTTAATCGAATTTAGCTTGAACTACCTGCTTCACCCTCTCTGCCATAAGTCCCACATCGACTGCTATAAATTTTCAATCTTCGTCAACTATTGCAAACAAAACTATAAAGTAACATTCCTTATAATTAAAAAAGAATTATCCACTATTAATAGGTGCTTTTATGCGTATATGTTTTCCATCAATGGCTAATAGATCCAAAAATGGGACACTCTGCATTGAAACGAAAAACCTATTATAGCAAAACCTGAAATGAAATCCAATGCACATATAACATCGGACATCGAATGGGGATTGTAAAGTCTGGAAATTATTGAGATCGCCGCCACGACAAAAACAATTTTCTTAATATAATATGTCATGAATATATCGATGGCTGAGCGGAAGATCAATCTATCCCAAAAAACGACCTACTTTAGCTGAAATGTAAAGACGTTTAGACAGTGCGTTCCTGAAACGAATTCTAAGATAGGGCTTTAGATAGGATATTAGCAATGTTCAAGAGAGCGTAAAACTGCAGCAGGATGATATTCCCAGCGATTTTTCAAACATCGCATTGGTTGATTCGGTGGAGTTTCTTTTGGAGGAATGGCAGTCGGAGGATAATGGTAGCCCACAAGAGAGCGAAATAATGAAAAATGTGGCTTGCAGCAACTTTAAAGCAAATAAAATGTCTGGCCAATCCCGAGGTCCCCTGGCTCTCCCAGAGGAAAAAAATAAAACAAAACAGCAATGGAAAAAAATGCAGAGGAGAGGTTAAAACTTTTGCGGGAAGGAGGAAATTTTTTAACACAATGACCCACTATAGTCATCAATCTTCTCTTACTGGAGTTCTAGGAAACAGGTAGTTTCATAAGGGTTGGACCAGAGTAAAATTGGTGTTAGTAGAATTTGCTCCGCCGAGCAGGTAAATAGATGGTTGGTATGGTGAGGGATTTGGAACATGCCGGGCTACCGCACTTTTTCAGATTCGACAATACCCTATTAGCGAAGGTCATGTCTATATTGTCGTAAGGCGTTTTCGGATTTTAAAGCAGATACGTTGCAGTACCTTAGGAGGTCTTCTCATATGGCATGTTTGCTGTTCTACCAGCAGTCTGATTTTCATTTAGATCCCTGATGTGGAGATCGTTCTCCAAGGCCGCAGCCTTGGTTGGGAAATGTGGCCTAATGTGCTCTATCCAACCTGCCAGGATGTAAAGTGCTGAGGCCGAATCGATGATATAATTATTTAGTTATCACCGCAACTACCGTTACAATTGAGCTACAGAAATTGGAAGCGCGGCGGGGACAGGTAGTGGTGCATATGCCTAGGTGTAAGGAGGTTAGGGCGAGTGCGCCGCCGCAGTCTACGTATTGGGGAATCTTGGAGGCGCGACCGAACCCGTAGGCTCCGCAGCTCGACAACATGGTGCAATGTACCTATGAGACCACAGGTTTCTCTTGCCAAGCTCTGAGCATATGCGCAAGTGACACAAGCAAAGGCAATAATTGCAATTTACTGATTGCGCATGCGCATATAGCCTTAGCCGGCAAAGAGTGCACGTGGTGAAAGTGACCTGGATATGGTTGCCTAGTGCCGTACGAGGTGGTGGCGCCATAGGTAGCGATTAACCGTAGAAATCACAGGCGGTTGGATGGACAACCGTTGGTTTCCAGGTCGTGGAATGGAATAACGGCGGTGTTACGCTATAGCGTATGGAAGTGAACAGCAAAATTCCACATAATGTTTATAAAAGTTAATGGAATGTGAACGTTTCATATGGGTTTTCCGGTATAGTAGTTGCCCTTTAAATCAGAATGGCATTCTCTGAACTTTCCAAATTGCATCTACTGGCGTCCTTATAACAGGTGCAATAATGGTTGCATTTAATATCAAGCGGGCATCTATGCAATACTAATTTGAGGAAGAAGAGAATCTTTATTCAGAGAAGGCATAGTGGGTTTAATAAACTTGGAGTGCGCTTTAATGACCAGGCGCTCGTAGTACATTGAAAAGGCAGGGAGGTAGTAGCACTAAAAGGATGGATGTTGCGACAAGAACAAGGCAAACGTAATAGGGAAAGTTGCACACACTATAAAACCTTTCATGGAAGGTTTCCTCCTGACACTCGGATACATAGAGGCAGTCATTTCTAATGTGTTTATTATAACGTCGTCAACGTCATTTATCAGATAAATATGTTGCCCTCTAGGCAGTGTATTCCACTAAATTTTAATTTAATTAATTTTACAAACACCCAATGAATCTTTTGAGGGATTTGACTAGGTATTATAACGATCAATAGTTTTACTATTAATGTTAGTGATTTAATTCTTTAACTACATATTTGGTTACCTCAAAAGTATAGCCAATTTATGCTCCGGCGATATTGGTGTTGGGCCCCGACTTGTTGGCTTTAGCACATAATCAAAAAAGACGGGTGGCAACCGAAAATATTCTCGGACTTCGCATCCGCTTGTTTTTGGTGCCGCAATACCAAAAGCTCGAAGCGTCCCTCTTGCGTACGCTTCTCAAACAGCTCAGATTATGACTCCCGTTCATTGTCATCGTCTGAAAGCTCCTGATCTAAAATGATCACACGAGCAACATCGATATCATCCATTGTTTTTTGACAAAAAATAAATACAACACAAAAACAATAAACAAACAACAGCACTTGACAATGAATAAAAATTAAAGCACTGAATGAAATTTGACAAAGAAATCCAGAAATCACGATAACCTGACTTTACGGTACCGCTGTTGACGGTGAACAGAGCGTTGAAAATGTTGCTGCCATAATATGACGGCACCACTTTTCGAGCAAACCAAACCTTTACAGTACCCCGATGGAATTTCGATCAGGATGACTATTTTCTCCTTCTGTTTGGACATTGTTGAGGGCCATAGTCGGGGACAGTGTCAAGTTCCGTGCGGCGAAAAACCGGAAAGAGTCGGGAGATAGCTACTTATTCTGGAGAACAGCTTATCGAAGAATGGACTCCTTAGGGTGGAAGAGGCAGCATGAAAATGTAATAACTAAACAACATTGTAAATGAGTAGATACACGAATATGGACGTAGACATAGTTTTATAGTTTAGTCTCCATCATCGCTCTCATTTAACTTATCTTTAACTAAGAAAGAATGCTTCAAACATTAATAGTCCTGGTGAAATGTTGATGGTATACTACTACTTAAACATAAGTTCTGCAAATCATTGAATTTGTTGCAGGATATACGTAATGGTTTGTGATAAAATGTTTCTAGATTAAATTTTAAGTCAAAGTTATTCATAGTATTTTTATTGCAATTCTTAAAATACCCATAGTTAAGTTCCAATGAGTTTAATTTTTTTTGAATGAAGCGATGCGAAGGTTTCTTAATCGTAGTTTAATTTTATTCGGAATTCAAAAGTTTGAAAACGACTTCCAATTTTTAAACTCCGCGTGTAATATTTCATTACAATCATATCCGGATTGGTTAGTTCGCGAATTTGGAATAACTGGATGCCCAAATGGTACGACTTCGGACAAAAGTCCCGATCGTGCTGTGCATAGAATCAACTCGCATCATTTTATGGCCGGGAAGTAAATATGTGATTTTTATTTCTTCTATGAAATTGGAAGAATTTAGAAAATACGTAATCATTGCTAACACAATATGGACATGATTCCTTATCTGTCTGCCTTTGGTCCATGAATTTTAGATATTTATAAACAGCAGTAAAAATTTCATTGCATCCTCGCTTCCCGTCGCATTGTCCACACAAGAAGCAATATCAATTTCTAACACCGTTTCCATAAACGCTAAAGTTATTGTTGCAGCGGAGTCGATCAAATAGGGGTGGCGCGCTCGCACGTAATAATGGAAAGAAAAGAAAAACAACGAATAAGCCAATTGAAAATGCGGCACTTTTAAAAATTCACTCAAAATAGTTCACAGATTTTTTTTATTAATTTAATCAGAATTAATGAAAGTTAAGTGAAAATGAACTTTTATATATTGAATGCTTACCTGGCTGCAGCAACCATGCTCACCTGCGTTATCAACCTTAACATCAACTATTACATAAAGATAACAATAATATAAAGGTAGTAAAAATATATGACACATTGTCACGCTAGCCGACTCTTCTTGACAACTGCTGTGGATGAAAAGAGAAAAAATGGTTAGTGTATAAGGACATGGTTTTGCTTGGATTCAATGCACCTTTTATCTAATCTTGGTAACTTTTGGGTGGTATCTGCTGCTAAGTAAGTATGACAATATTAACGCAAAAATACTAGCTTGGAGCATCAGTAAATTGACAACTGACGGTGGCGTGCCGTGAGCATAACTGGCGTAGGCGTCGGCGCCCAAGGTGAGCAGCACCGGTGAAGCTCGGTAAAAAGTAGCATCCACGAGCTTCATGAACTGGAACGGCGTGGCTACCGTGGCATCGAGCGTTGCTCGTGAGTGCAGCCTGGCGTGTTGGGCTACCACTGCCACTAGCGTCGTTACCTTCCCGGTTGCCCCATATCTCCTCTGAAGTACTAGAGTGCATCTGCATTGTCGTGCTGTGCCGATGCGGCCAGTCCGAGTTCCTTGGCGATATTGGCATCTATTACTGACGTCGGAGCTAATGGATCGATTAGAGCGCGTATCGGTACCGGATATGTGTGCGATGATATGGGACGAGCTCTGTACGTTTGTTGTTCTGGTCATGGTAGTACGGGGCCGCCCTCCACGATGGGTGCCGTGAGGAGCGGAACGCACGTGGTTTTTTCAAAAAAAAACATTTTTTTGGGTTTTGGGAAGTGTTTTGGTCAAAAAATTTATCCTTTCGCCATTCTTTTAGGGTTTTTTCAGCACACATACGGTTTATTGAAAAAAAAAAATTGTTTTCGGGTTTTGGGACTTGTTTTGGTCAAAAAATCGACTTTTCCAAAACCCGAAAATAACATTTTTTTTTTCAAAAAACTGTTATCGCCAACGTTTCTAGCACATAATTTTAAGAGGGACAGGAAATATGAGACAAATTCGTTTTCATCGAAAATATTTTTGCATGTATGCTGAAAGAACCCTTAAAAAAATGGCCAAAACGCTCCCCAAAACCCAAAAAAAATTTTTTTTTTTTTCAAAAAACTGTTATCGCCAACGTTTTTAGCGGACATTTTTGGGTCGGACAGGGTGAAAATTTTAAAATTAAATGAACATTTTTTTAGTAGGTCATGAAAAAAAACCTTAAAAATCAAAGTCGAAAAAAGTCAAAAAAATTAAATTTCGTAGGCTCGAAAATTATTTTTTTGGGTATGTAGTGGAACTTTTATTCCTGAGCCCAAAAACTATCGAAAAATCGATGGCACGATATCGGTTAATAAATCGACCCAGTCTAATGCTCATGTTCGGGCTGTTCTCCAGATTTATTTTCTGGTTTGTTGTAGGTCGATTGGCGTGTAGCCACATTCGACATGCAGCGCAAATAGACTGACAGAAACTATACCAGTGGTTTTTAGCTTATCTGAGTTTAACAACTCATCATAACCCGTTAAGGTTTTTCTCCACATTGACTGAAGCGCAAGAGAATACTTGCTGTGGGCAGAATCCTCTATTTCATTTTAGTATGATTCGAATTCACCTATCGAATGAGCTAGCCTAATGAAACTCTCCGTAATCTTAGAGTGAGGTTATTACTATTGAAACGGCCAACGTTAAAAAAGCAGTGCACATAGGAAGGGTTTAACCCAGAAAATTCTACACCAAGTCAATGAAGGTTTTAACACAAAATTAAGTAATTTTATGATTATATTTGTTTAGTTGTTTTTTTGCAGACTTAACCGATTTGTCTGACTATTTTGTTTGTTAAACAACCAAAAAATAAACATAAAGCTCTGTGTCTTCCTTCACGAAAAGTGATTACATCAACGTCTTGGGAAAATTACTCTGCGGAGAACTTGATACATTTGTTACGACAATGTGACTTCAGTGTATTGAATACTATGCATATCAATAATATGGCCGTTACATAAATGCTTGTTTAATGAGTTGTATGGATTCATTAACCTCCGAGAAATTCCGAACGTTAAAACTTAGAAATAAATGGTACAATCAGGAATTGACCGAGGTTAATAAACATAAATATTTTTTGCAGTTGCAAGCTAGGTCAATGGGTGACTATACGCTATACAACGGCATCGCAAAGCACTACAAAAAACTCAAAAATAATAAAAACAGTTAAGTACGAGTACATGGGAATAAAATTGATCTAAATAGTGCTGACAGTAAATTAATGTGGAAGCACCTGAAACAGGCAGTCAATTTAACCGAGGAGCTAGACAGTATCTTGACGGTGATTGTAAAAGGGATGACGTACGAGACACCCAAAGAAATCGCTGAAGTCCTAAACTCATTTTTTATTGATATCATTGTTGATATAAATAGGGAAATTGAAGAAGTGGCTAATACCAACAACATTACGTGCACTAACAGGACATGTATAAAATTCGAAGAAATAAACGTATTTAGAAGATGTGGTTAAGATTGTTAACAGATTTAAAAATAAAATTGGCGGTAAAAACTTACTTGCGGAAGGAGTAATAAAAGATTCTATTTTTTACATGGGACATTTTAATGCTGAAATTATAAATAAGTCCATTAAAACTGGAATAGTGACTACCCCATGGAAAATATCAACAATAGTACCAATAATAAAGGTAAAAAATTCAGTTATAGGGGAGGAGTTTAGACCGATAAGCACCTTGCCAAATATCGAAAAATTCTTGAGATAGTAGTAAAAAAACAACTTGTTAATTATATCGAAAATAATTAAATACTGATAAAAGGACAATACGGTGTCAGAGTTGGACATTCTTGCGAAACCGCATTAAATTATGTTATCTCGAGTTGGAAAGAAGAACTTAATACAAAGAAAACTATAGCTGAAGTTTTCATTGATTTGAAGAGAGCATTTGAAACGATAGACAGAGATCTAATGTATACTGTAATGTGTACGATGTATACTGAGCTAAAGTGGTTTAAGAGCTTTTTAACAAACCGCACAAAAAAAAATGCTATAGAGTGAAACAAGGATTGACACAAGGATCGGGCCCGTGTAAAGCACCTAATATTTTATCATAGATGCTGAGAGTCAGCGCATTCGCGCCTTGGGAACCAAGCCACTGTTGGCAGAAATAATTTCGAAATAGTAAAGGACTTCGTTTACCTGGGAACCAGCATTAATACCAACAATAATGTTAGCCTAGAAATCCGACGAAGAATCACTCTTGCAAACAAATGCTACTTCGGACTAAGTAGGCAATTGAAAAGTAAAGTCCTCTCTCGACGAACGAAAATAACACTCTACAAGTCACTCATCGCACCCGTCCTGCTATATGGTGCAGAAGCGTGGACACTAACAACATCTGATGAGGCGGCTCTGGGAGTATTCGAGAGAAAGGTTCTTCGAAAGATTTGTGGACCTCTACGCTGTATGAACTTTACGCAGACGCCGACATAGTTCAGCGAATTAAAACACAGCGGCTTCGCTGGCTAGGCCACGTAGTGCGAATGAGCGAAGATGCTCCAGCCCAGAAGGTATTCTTATCGGCACCCGCCGGTGGAAGCAGAGGAAGAGGGAAACCACCACTACGATGGAAGGACCAAGTGGAGACCGATTTGCGATCCCGCGGTGTTTCCAATTGGCGCCAGTTGGCGCAACGAAGAAACGACTGGCGGGCTATGTTGGACGGTCAAAATCGCCCAGGCGGTTAGATGACCATTTAAAGAAGAAGAAGATGCTGTGTTGATCGGAAGCACGTATATTCGGACAACATTTAGTATAAACACTTGTCTATACAAACAAAAAATTTTCGTCTGGGAGTCGTAGTATGGGTGGATTGGAAACACGTCCTTTCCAAACTCCCAAAAAACAGGGGCTCGTCATTTCAACTGCCATGTGATTTATATTGTTGATCGGAATCCTGTCCACTCCGACAGTCACAGCGCTGATCGGAATCGTATGCATTCCGACAACATAAATACTCCCAATATTATTTAAATATAGTTAATAAATGTATTATTCCAAGTTTTAGGCCTGAAAAGCCGTGATAATAAATAAAAATAATATTAATAAACTTCTCCACTGTGTGCAATATAGCTTGGAAACAGGACTTTCTTTCACACGTGTAAGATCTGGATCTTCGTGCTAACACTTCCTTAACTGATCCATGTCCCATTCGTCCGTAGATGTCACAGTCATCAGCTGCACATCTATAATGTTTTCTTTGGCCTCAGCTTTGGAACAATGCTTGCATTCCAAGTTACATGGTCGTCGTGACATTGCACCAGCATTTCCGTGGGTGTTACGTTTGCGATACTCTATGGAAAAGTCATAACTTTGTAGTCGCTCTCTCCACCGTTGCAGTTGACCTTGCGGATTACGGAACTGGGTAAGAATTTCTGAAACGAATCACCTAAAAATGAAAAAATTATTTTTACAAACAAACGCCTGTCCTTGAATAACAGCCGATATACTTCACTGATTTTGATAATTTGAATACTAATGTTCTCGGGGTTTAAATATTTTCATGACCTCATTTCTTATTTGTTTAAAAATTTATTTTAAATATCCCTATTTTGAAAATCTTTGCAAAACCCGTTAAAAACAAATTTATCCAGAGCAAGTTTCCGCAAAAAAAAAATAGCACGTACAATTTTATTGTCTCAAATATTCCGTTGAGAAAAAAAATAGTCCGGCATTTGGATTTCAGATATTTTTATTTAAATACCTCCCACTTTAAAATTTTGAACATAATATAATTTTTAAATTCATTTATTAAACAATTTTTAGAGTATTTTAGTATTGAAAACAGTGCCTTTAATATATAGGAATACGTTTTTGGGTGTTTAAGGTAATTTTAAGTGATTATGGACTTTTTGTCGCGATTTTTTCAATTATTTAACTAATGCTTAACATAAAATGACATAACATTAATTATATGAGTCCTTTGTCGCACTTTGCAGTTTAACACTTGTTACCTGTTATTTCTTAGCGAAAAGTAGCTTAGTATTTTTGTGTAACATTGATTTTATAAGTGTAATATACAATTTCAAGCTCACTTTATTCAGCTAATAGTCGTGATATAAAAAATGCCGGTCCGGATGGTGTGTTGTAATCAATTGGAAAAGATTAGCATGGTTACGAGTATGTGTATGTGGAGTCGCGCATGCCACAATTTATTCGGTGAATATTTGTGCGACTCATTAAAAAAAATTAGGAAAACCGTATATCCAAGAATGACTTAAATATTAATTGTGCCTCGAGTGATCCTGAAGTAAACAGTAAGCCCCAAAATTATATCGAAGAGCAAAAACCGTGTTTAAAAATAAACATAGCCGTTTTAGAGAGAAAATGTATGAGGTGGAACAAATAGTTTTGTTGACGAAGTGAAAATGGCTCTATGCAAAGCTGTGACAAAAGCGGGCAAATAGATTGGAGTGTACGCAAAATCCAGAAAAAAAAGGTCTGCTAGTATCCTTATAGGTATCCTTGACCGAGGTAATGAATTTTACCCAGGGGCAAGAATCGAGGTCGTCGACTGAAAGGATATTCACAACGGGCTTTCTAAAACTGGTCTAAGTGTGCCTCTGCGGCAGCCACTTGAACCTAACTAATCTAAACTAAACCTCTAAACACTACATATTCAAAAAAAAAAACCTATTTGTTTCCTTCTAGATTTAATTAAAATATAATTCACATTGCACATTCAAAAACCATTCAACATTTAATTGAAACAAGAATTTTAAGTTATGATATATCAGCACAATCTTTCGTGCTCCAGTCTTATTTTCTCCATTTCGATCCTTTCTTCTTTCTCCAGTTGTAGTTTCTGCAACTCGAATTTGTTTTGATCTTTTTCCTTTTCGAGTTCCAGTTGTTGTGATTCTAATTCCACTTTTTTCGTTTGAATTTCAAATAATGAAGCAAATGGGCTTGAGTTCAGGGGTCTTTTTAAATTTCGTTTTGGTGTAGTAGTATTAATCGTGCTAGCACCTGATGCGACGGACGGGACAGACGGACTTGCAGAGCACTCTGATGGAGAAGGAAGCATCACGGATGGACTGACCAAAGGAGTTTCAGGTAAACTTGTGGAACCATTTTCTTCCAACATATCTACTGCAATTGTAACCAACGATGTCACGAGCATATACGATTGATATATGGCCGGCGGCTGCACAATTTCGCGCTGTCCAAATATTGCGTACAGGTCATCATCAAATGGACACATTTTGTTTATGTAATCTTCAACACTTTTTACCTCGCCACTTTCGAGCAATCCCGCACCTGTTTCACCCTTCCATTTCAGTGCGGACGAAAAACTCGTTTTAAGGTGCTTCATTTTTGTGCGCATAACATCCCATTTGATGCTGCCTAAGGTTGTTGAGTTTGCTGCAATACGCTCATAGAACTTTTGAGCAGTTGGTTTCTACAATTAGTTCATTTAATATTATACCACTGATTAGAAAAGGCAAAAAATGTTACCTCAAACTGTTCCGGATTAGCTGCTACACTTTCCACTATAGTGGTCACTAAGTCTTTTGTTAACTGTTCTGTCCACCGAAAAGTTCTATTTACCCGCGCACGTTTTTTCTGTAAACGCATCTACATATAGAACACAGACAATTGTTATTTACAGATAAATATTAGTGCATAAAAGTTAAATATACTTACTTCTTCCATTCTCCCAGAAAAATTTTGTGCGTGCTTTCTTTCTACTCTTTTAATGATCAGCTGATGTTTGCGACAAATTTGCATAGATGCCACTCAAAACAGGCTCGCATAGTTGCCATTCTGTCGCAAAGCAAATTGCATACAAAAATTGACAGTTCAGTTGCGACTTTGCCATTTCGCGACGTTTGCAACATATGCAATAAGTTTGCTATTATAAATGAGTACCATTAATATATACAATAAAAAAATTATCGACTTTTTCGCAAACATACACGATAGAGAGCATATAAAAAATATAATTTTTTTCTCGGGTGGGTCAGCAGAACAATATAAAAACAAATCCAATTTTATAAACATGGTACACATGCAGCGAAACACCGGTATACGCATTCAGTGGAATTTTTTCCCAAGGGGAGTTAAAAGAAATGATTACCGAGTAAGCTCACAAAGACCGGTGCATTCACAAATTACCACGACAATGGATTTATTTGAATGGGCCAAACATTTTTTTAAAAATATAAGCTTCGACTTTTGCACGCTATGTGAACATGAAATTGTGTCAGATCGGCTGACATATAGATTTGCGAATGCGCTAACTATTCCAAAAACGCGCAAATATCACTCGTTTCAACCAGCAATGAAAAGTGATTTATTTTGTTGTGTTGATCTTCCGACAGGGTAGTAAGCTGATTTTTTTGAGAACGAAACTAGGCATTGAAAATGACAGAACGGCGAAACCGGTTTTTCACAAAACCAAACTTGACAAGGGATGACGGAAAATCGTTCCAACAAAAATCAGAAATGAAAAGTATTATATGCAAAATCACCTCGAGCTCGGAAGATAGTGTTTATGCAGGATCGAGAATCCTTTTTTTGTTTCAATATTCCGTGGATTCCAATTTACAACAATGTTCGCCAATGTCCACCTTGGCAAAAAGTCCATAAGCATATTTTTATAACATACGAACACATTCCTAGATATTACGTGCACTGTTTTTAATGTGTAAATACTCTTAAGATTTTCAAATAAATGAATTTAAAAATTATATTTCGATTTAAATTTTAGAGTGGGAGGTATTCAAATTAAAATATCTGAAAAACAAATGCCGTTTCATTTTTTTTCTCAACGGCATATTTCAGACAATAAAATTATATGTATGCTGTTTTTTTTTTTGCGAAAACTAGCTCTGGATAAATTTTTTTTGCACGGTTTTTGCAAAGTTTTTCAAAATAGGTATTTTTAAAACTAATTTTTAAGCAAATAAAAAACTAGGCCATGAAGAGATTTTAAACCCGAGAACACTGGTATTTGAATTATCAAAATCGGTCAATTATATCGGCTGTTATTCAGCTTTGAAAAAAAGGACAACATTTTTCAAAGACCATAATAAAGGATAACAATTTTTTTCGAAAAAATTAAAGATAGACGTTTGTTTGTATTGTCAATAGCTACTCGATAATATTTCTTTTTACAAAGAACTCAGAAACATAAGAAGGTTCAACGGGACGAATAGTGGGAAGGAGTAAACCATCAATTCGCGGCTAGGTAATTCACCACTGGGGAAATTTGCGTTTAAATCGCGACTTTTAAGCCTATCACTAACCACTTTTATTTTTATTCAATATTCACAATTAAACGTTTTTTTTTTAACTCAAACACAGTTTTACATGCATCATTATTATTATTGGTGTGTAAAAATTTTCAAAGGCAAAATAAAAAATTTTAAATATAATTTAGTAAATAATTATAAAACCATTTAAACCCAATTAAATCGGCGTAAAAGGAAAAATTCGTATATATTACAACGTCCAAAGAAATATCTGGAAACAGTGTGTTCTCAGGAACCAAAAAGTTCATCAAAAGTAACCACAATTTGTAACGATTTGCTAGCAAAACGCATCTTGGCGTGCCAGAATTTTTGCAAGATACGTTTTATTATACGTATAATAGTGCTCGTGAAGAATTTACAAAACTTTAAGACACCGTAAAGAAAAATATTAAAAAATATTGCTTGAAACCAAAAAATTTAGCTTAAACCCATTGCGGCAGCAAATAATTCAAGGAATTTAAGTGTTTCGTAAATTCAACAAACATTTACCCAAAAAAAAGGGAATAACAAATTGTATTGCACGGCCGAAACCCACCATCGCAAACCGTGAGTATTGCATGAAATTTATACCTATCATCGATTTGACAGCGTGCCCTTGCATCCGCTGTTAGATCTTCTTATAGTTATATGTTCTATTGTTCGGCTATAGTACGGAACTACCTTGTTGCCGCTAAATATCAAACGTTATTAGTTAATACTTATAAATACTTCCCTGAAATTTATCTTGTACTTGGTATAGAAATTCAGCTATTTGTAAACATACATTTGTACAAATGTAAACTCAGTACCGTTTGCGTATGCAAAGAAACAAAAAAAACCAGTTCTGCTGTATATAAGACCGTAACGGTGCCTTTTTTTTAGGTCACTTGGTAAAGTCAAAGAGACGACAAGTTCACAAATATTTTTTAAAGCGCAAGACATTGCAAATACGAATAAATTGTAAGTCATCTTAAAACTTGTGTTTTAATTAAGTCGTCTCGCCGCAACAAATCTTTAAAAAATATTTAAATTTCATTGACACGGATTGTGGAATTCTAAACCAAAATGACGAAAGGGCACAGCTGCAAAAATTGCGATAGGAGAGACAATGACCGCATGGTGCAGTGCGATTCGTGTGGCCAGTGGTACCATTACGACTGCGTCGGAGTTAATAATGAAATTGCAGATATAAGCTAGAGTTGTAAAACCTGCGGATCCGCGCAGACAGCATTTACTGCACCGAGCGCCCCCGCTCCTCTGACAGAATGTAATGAAACATGTATGGCAGTTTCAGGACAACCACAAGCATCGTCATCACCTAGTAGTCGTACATGCGGGAGCACTTCTCCACCCGTATTAAACGAAGGCATTCAGCAGGCTACATATGTACCCACTTCATCGTTGGTAAGTAGTGTTTTGATTTCGATGGGCCCGACACTGGGTTCAACTGTCGTTACTTCCACGGCACATCGTGCGATCCCTGCCATATTACCCCCCTCAACAACATTTACGACTGTTGAAAATGTCGACACTCGCAAAAATAGGTTGAGCGGGCCAGCAGCGTTGTACTCGTATACGGCCAACCCACAACATGATGAGCAAAATTTAATCCCATCACAACCAGAAGGTAATGTTGCAATTCGAAGAGATCACGAAAGCTATATCCAGCGACAGATGCTACAATTAGAACTTTTGGAAGAAGAAAAGAACATTGAACAAAAGTACTTGCAGAGAAAATACGACTTCTTGAGTCGAAGCGGTGCTTCACTGAGCGGAAATACGCTCAACACAACTAATCCAACACCGTCTCAACTTTCCGCCAGACAAGTAATCCCGAAAGACTTGCCGAGTTTTATTGGCAGCCCAGATGACTGGCCACTTTTCATAAGCAATTATGAGAATAGTACCGAAGTCGCGGGATACTCAAATGCAGAGAATCTCATGCGTCTGCAAAAGAGCCTCAAAGGCAAAGCATTGGAGATGGTGCGTTGCAAACTACTTTTACCGTCAATGGTGCCTGAAATTATTTAAACGTTAAGAATGTGCTTCGGAAGACCAGAGTATATCCTGGATTCTCTGATCGAGAAAGCAAGACGCATTCCACCACCAAAAGAAAAGCTCGAGTGCTTTATAGAATTTGCTTTAAATGTACGAAACATTTGCTCTACAATGGAAGCTTGCAATATGCAAGCACATTTGAATAACCCCATGTTGGTGCAAGAGTTTGTTGATAAACTACCAAATCAGCACAAATTAAATTGGGCTATGCATTCGCGCGACGAACAAGTGCCCGCCATAAAGGCATTCAGCGATTGGATTTTCGTAAATGCTGAAGCAGCAAGTAAAGTAGTTCCACCGTTCGTTTCTAAAAAGAGTGCTTCTCTCAATGCACATTCGAAAGCTGTACACAAGGCTGACGATAGTAAGACATTATGCTTCGCATGTAAGAGCGACAACCACAAAATTCAGAATTGTGACGAATTTAAAAGGTTAAACCTAGAGCGCAAATGGGATGTGGTAAAAGAATATAAATTATGCCGCCAATGTCTCAATGCACACCGTCGTAAGTGCATATTTAATAGAGAATGTGGTATCGATAATTGCATGTCAAAGCATCATGCTTTGTTACATAAAAGCACAGTTCCACTGCCTAAGGTACCATCGGTCCAACCAGTTTCGTTAGCAACAAACAAGCGGTTGGTGAATACCCATACGGATATAGAAGAGGCTTCGTGTTGTTTCCGCATTATCCCTGTGAGAGTATATTCGAAAAACAAATCTATACACACCTACGCCTTCTTAGACGAAGGATCATCCGTTACCTTGATGGAACAACAAATTTATGATTCGCTCCGTCTGTGTGGAGAACGAGAAAGTCTTTGTCTACGTTGGACAGGTGAAAATACCCGGGTTGAAAATGACTCGATGAGAACGTCAATAGAAATATCAAACGCCTACCATGGCGTCAAATATAATATAAGCCAAGTGCATACCGTCCGAAAACTAGGTTTACCTAGCCGGTCACTCAACATGGAAAAAATTGTGCAAAAGTACCCATACTTGCGTGGGCTTCCGATCAGATCGTACGACAACGTAAAACCAACTATCCTTATCGGAGCCAACTGTTGGAAGTTGGCTGTACCATCTAAAATCAGGGAAGGTGGTTGGCTCGAGCCGATTGGCACCAAGTGTCGCTTAGGATGGGCCTTACAAGGAACCGTCGCTACCAATCCAAAAACGCTCCAGTTAAATATACATCTATGCGAGTGCCAGTGTCACAAAAAATATAAAAGCCTTCATGAAGATGTAAAAGAGTATTTCAATCTCGAAAAATCACGACCGAAGAAGCTTATGTCGCTCAAAGATCAAATAGCGCTCCAAATACTGAATTCCACTTGTCGGCAACTTGGTATGAGTTATGAAGTTGGCTTACTGTGGAAGCACGACGTAGAGAAGCTGCCCGACAGCTTTGACAATGGTCTTAAACGTTTCGCGTGCATGCAAAAGAAATTAGCCAAAGATGCGAATCTGCGACAAAGCATGCAAGAGCAAGTAAACAACTTGCTAGCTAAGGGCTACGCGAGAAAACTATCGCCTGAAGAAATATACAATTCAACGGATCGCGTGTGGTATTTGCCTATTTTTATCGCCCTCAATCCTAATAAGCCCGGAAACGTTCGGCTCGTTTGGGACGCTGCCGCAAAGTCCAATGGAATCGCTCTCAATGATTTAATCGCCAGCGGTCCGGATCTACTGAACTCCCTTACCGACGTCTTAATTGCATTTAGGACTGGACAAGTGGCTATATGTGGAGACATAGCGGAAATGTTCCACGGAATAAAAGTCAGGGATGCCAACGTATATGCTCAGCTTTTTTTGTGGAACGACAATAACCAAGAGTTGAAAAATCCGGATGTGTACGTAATGAAGTCGTTAACCTTTGGCATCAGTTGCGCGCCATGTATCGCCCACTTCGTTCGCGACACAAATGCTAAGAAATACGAGCATACATCTCCACGGGCGGTCGAATCCATACAAAAGTTTCACTATGTGGATGATTTCATTGACAGTGTCGATACAGAAGAGGAAGCAGTACAACTCGCGACACAGGTAAGAAGCATTCACGCTAACGCCGGATTTCATGGTCGTAATTGGATGTCGAATTCGCCTATTGTGCTCAGAGAACTTGGCGAGGAAACTGCTGAAACTCAAATCCCAAAGGGCATGGGCCACACAGAAAAAATATTGGGTTTGTGTTGGGATCAAAGTAATGATGTATTATTTAGATTCATTTGCAGATTCTCCAAAATGCGTCGGGACATCCTGCTGAGTGAACTGGTACCCACAAAGAGAGAAGTGCTGCAAACGCTGATGTCGATTTTCGACCCTCTCGGGTTTCTAGCGAACTACACTATAGGTTTAAAGGTGTTGCTGCAAATGGTGTGGCGGTCCTGCATCGTCAATGGTGCCTTTGGAAGACTTTGTTGTCATCTATATCAAAAACAACGATTCCACGACGTTACTCGCCCCTATTAACAAAATCGACGTGTAACGAGATTTATACATTCGTGGATGCGGGCGAATACGCATACTCAGCCATTTGTTATATACGAAGTCAGAGTGGCAACAAAGTCGAAACCATTATAGTTGCCGCCAAATCAAAAGTTGCCCCCCTGAAACCAGTATCGATACCGAGACTAGAACTACAGGCTGCGGTAATAGGCGTAAGGTTAGCAGCTTCCGTCACTGCCGCAATGAGAGTTCCAATACACGCTAGGTTCTTTTGGACGGATTCGAAAACCGTTCTGAGGTGGCTACGTATGGACCCTAGGAACTTTAAACAATACGTCATGCATCGCGTCGGTGAAGTACTCGAGACGACGAACGTTACCGACTGGAACTGGGTCCCTATAAAGTCAAACCCAGCTGACTTGGCTACGAAGTTCACAACACAGAACAACCCAGAATTCTGGGTCCATGGACCAAAGTTTCTGTCGCTCGATGGCTCAATGTGGCCGATATGTGAAAACCTGGGTTCGGAAGAACGCACTGAGTTGCGCAATTACGTTCTACATACTACCAAATATACCACTGAACAGCCACTTATAGATGTTAAAAAATTTTCAAGTTGGCGACGTTTATATCACGTAATGACGATAGTCATCAAATTTTTAACGAAACTAAAAGCGGCTGTCAACAAAGCCGTGGTGCCCATCGGGGACTATGAACCAATCCTGAAGGCCAAAGAAGTACTTATACGCGAAGCGCAGCTGAGTGAATACTGCCCAGAAATACAAACACTCAAGTCTGGTAAGATGATCGAAAGATTTAAACATTTGCATAGACGACGATGGCATACTGAGAACAAGAGGAATGGTAACGCTATCATTTTGCCATGTAACCATCACGTCACGTTCTTAATAGTTAACCACTATCACCTGAAAAACCATCACCAGCTTCACGAAGCCACTATAAATTCAATTCGAGAAAGGTTCTACATTCCTCGACTCCGCGTGCTCTACCGAAAAGTAAGAGGATGTTGTCAGCGTTTTAAGAACGAATGTGCTAATCCAGGCACCCAGCAAATCGCACCGTTACCAGCCGCAAGCTTAGCGAGCTTCGAACGCCTTTTACTTTCGTCGGTATAGATCTTTTTGGGCCACTATACGTATCAGTAGGAACACGTCGAGAGAAACGATGGGGCGTCATCTTCACTTGCTTGACGATTCGAGCTATCCACTTGGAGGTCGCACACAGTCTGGATGTCGCTTCATGCATATTGTGCATTCAAAATTTTATTTCAAGGCGGGGTAGACCACCAGATAATGGTACAAGTTTTAAGGCTTCAGAAAAGTCCCTAAGACTACAGTCAACAGTCATGGAAAGCGCGCAAGCGAAATACGACGACATTAATTGGCGGTTCAACCCGCCTGCAGCGCCCCATATGGGTGGTGCTTGGGAGAGATTGGTGCGATCAGTGAAAGCAGTGCTTAATGCAATCTACCCTTCATTTAAATTCAATGATGAAACGATTCGGAGTGCCCTATGTGAAGTAGAGCTCATCATTAACTCCCGCCCTCTCACGTTTGTGTCACTCGAGAACGCAGATGACGATGCGCTGACCCCAAATCACTTATTACTAGGTTCAACAGATGGCTATAAACCCGCTTTTGATGATCTGATTTATCTTGTACTTGGTATAGAAATTCAGCTATTTGTAAACATACATTTGTACAAATGTAAACTCAGTACCGTTTGCGTATGCAAAGAAACAAAAAAAAACCAGTTCTGCTGTATATAAGACCGTAACGGTGCCTTTTTTTAGGTCACTTGGTAAAGTCAAAGAGACGACAAGTTCACAAATATTTTTTAAAGCGCCAGACATTGCAAATACGAATAAATTGTAAGTCAGCTTAAAAATTGTGTTTTAATGAAAGTCGTCTCGCCGCAACAACCTTCTCCTGCTCTTCGCCGATCTATGACAAAACAGCTCCTATAGCATAACCACTTGCATCTGTATGTTGAGCCTGGAACTGGATAGTCTAACATTGGAGCAGTGCAAAGGTTTCGAATGCGCCTTCATGTTCCTTCTCCCGTTCAAAGCACATGGTTTTCCTGAAAAGATCGTAGACGCTACTGGTTACGCTGGTTACTATGTGCACATCCCAAGGAAACTTCGTAAATCATGCAAATCCCTCGGTCTGGGTCAATCCTTAACGGCTGCAATCTTTTCCTTAGCAGTGCAGATGGCCTCCGTCGTTACCTTGTGACCCAAATAACTTACTGCTTTCTTAAACAAGGAACGCTTTTTGGGACCTAGTTTCAGACCAGCACAAGCTATTCTTTAGAAAACTTCCTCAAAGCTTTTTCCCAGCATGATAAAGTCGTTCAGGTAAACGAAACATGTTTTCCAATGCAACCCTTCTAGTACCTGATCCGCGAGTCTCTCAAAAGTAGCTGGAGTATTACAGTCCGGAAGGCATTACCGTACATTGCCAGAGCCTTTCTCCAACGCTGTGTATCTTTATCCTTTACCTCCACTTGCCAGTAGCCGGTTTTCAAGTCCAGTGTCACTCATTCCCTGTATAATTTCTCTTACCACTTGTCGTTTGGTTAATGGAATACAACGAGGAGCTTGGCGGATTGGTGTTGCATCACCAGTATCAATTTGATACTTCACCACTTTTGTCCGACCTGGTTTGAAACCGTCCTTGTCAAATATGCTCGAGTACCTTAGTAGAAGTTCCTTTGCCTTTTTCTGATAATATTTCTAGAGGCCTGCCGCCAACGCCGTCATATCATCTGAAAGAACAATCTTACTGATAGAACCATTACTACCTCGACATCTTATCCTTCCAATATTGCGGTACTCATTAAGTACTCTTACCGGTACTCTTAACGGTACCCATATTCTTCATCAACTTTTGCCCATATGATTGCTTCCGACTTTTGGTGGAATTTGTTGGCTCTCCTTCATGATCACCCACTTACTAACATATTTGTTCTCGTAACCAAAATTTAGTGGCACATCCATGTTCTGGTAATTCATAATCCTGTTTTGCATGTCGATTTTGAGGATTGGCTGCGTAAGTAGTCCATACCAATTATGATTTCGTCAACAATATAGGCAACTATAAAATTGTGTAGAACATCCACGTTATCAATTACAATTTGACATGTTGACTAAATCAGATCAAATTATGGAATGAGATAAATGCGCATCCACAGTCAGTCAATGCTCTTTTCCATCCACTTATGCCACAATAGTAACATGACTAGCTTTCCTTCCGATTTGTGAGGCAGAGATTATGAGACATTCAGTTTCGGGAGCTAGTCCAAGCCCAGATGGCTTGACTGAGTTTAGCAATTGTCCTGGTTGCGATATTGCTCATCTGCTTCCAAAATTTGGCAACCCAAGATGGCGTTTCCACTTCTACGCGATGAGCTTTGTATGTAAATTTTTTGTCTCAGCGAATGATCTCTCTGGATTTCCATATGTGGCTCTTCGTGTCCACATCACGTATTCCATTTATGAAACTTTGGATTTTTACACTTTTTGTATTCTACGAGTGCGTCTGCGGTTGCTTAATGCACCAACCTGTTGATGTCAGATGCAAACTTCTGCAATGTCTCATTAGGTTTCTGGAAGCGATTCTGTAGCTCTATTTGGTTTATACGTGTATGCGATGTGCGCTACCATAATAGCGTCTCTCTATCGCACCTATCAATACCTCATAGTTGTTTCGTTCGCCTTCAGGAATAGTCTGTAAGATTTGGGCTGCAGGTCCCTTCAATGCCACGAATAATGCAGCAACTTTATCTTCAGTTCCCCAATTATTCACAGCTGCCGTCTGCTCAAATTGCAGCTTAAATACCTGGAATGGAAAAGAACCATCAAAAGGTGATTTTACCTTGGGAGTATTCGCTAAAGCAGATGGAAGATTCAGTTGCAATTCCTGGATACGACCTCTCAAAAGCTTCCGGCGCAGCCTCTTCAAACTGCAATATTTGCTCCTCCATGCGTGCCTTTAGCTTATATGACATCCTGCTTCTGCCGCTTTCCAGAGATCTGACCTAATACCTGTGCTTAAATTAATGGCGACATTTTGAAAATACGTGTCTCTTGTGCCTCGAGTTGAAATAACGTATACGTTTTCTGATCTTCCAACTGTGTCTCCAACTTTGATGTAATGCCCTTCAGTAGAAATGTAATCCGTGTCTCTTGTTCTTCAAGCTGTGTTGGAATTTTTGCAGACATCTGAGTTTATACAGCCAAGAACGATTTTGTGTCCACGCTTGTAATTGGATTCGTAGGCTCCTTTTTCTTTTCTATTTTTGTCGATGTTTCATACACAAGATGGAAACTGTGACCATCAGCGTTAATTCCTTCAGCTTTCATAGCCTCCCGCAATCTCGACTGTAGTTCTGATTTGTTGTCCGTTGTATTTAATCCACGTTGCTTCAGCTCATTTTTCAATTGCTGCATCTGGAATTCATTCAATTTAGCCATGCCCTTGTTCTCCTTGCAATCAGTGGTATTTATTCAACAACACCACTTCTGACACCAATTGTGACTAATTCGATGATTCTTCGATTCTTCCTGGGTTGGATCACTATAAACTCAAATAAACACCCAGAAATACTGTAAGCAATAGCTAGTTTCATTCACTAGTAATAACGCAATACAAATTTAAGAGTTTGGTAACTTCAGAGTAGTTCACCAAACAACACTTGAAAATAAACTGATCATGTTGTTGCTGTTGTATTAGCGATATGTTGCCTGCCTAGTCGTCATTTCCTTCACCAAGCATTGTCATCAAGCTCTTCTAACGGAAGTCCCAGAAACCTCGCGGCTTTAGTAGGGTTGGACCATAGTGAAATTGCTGTTAGAAGAGTCTGCTGAGTTGAGGAAATGTAGTAGACGATCGAGATAATGAGTTAATGAGTTGCTCATGAATGACCGTAGCGAAGGCTTTCGACAGGTCAAGAGCAACCAGCAGTCATGTCATTTTAAGCGCGGTGGTCGTGCTATGCATTTTACGGAGTCCATGCTGATGTTCGGCGAGTCGCAGGTTAGCGGTGTAATAAGGGAGCAGGACTGTATCCAAGGTCTTCAATACTGGCGAGAGGAGCGATATCGGGCGATAAGACTCCCCCTAGTTGGCTGGCTTGCCAGGCTTTAGTAGTGTCACCATCTTTGCCTGGCTCCATTTTTCTGGCATTTTTCTGGAATGACAAAGTTGGTCATGAACATATTGAAGACAGTTGTGAGGTACCTTACTCCCACATCGCCGAGATGTTTTAACATCAGCATGGATATACCGTCGGGGCCGATCGATTTGGAACCTTTAGACTCCCGTTTGGCCTCCCCGGTGGTGATGGCAGTGGGCGATTGACTATTTCTACGTTTTTGCGCTTCCTTGGTGGCTCGTCTAATTTCCTTGTCAACCGGAGGATGCAGTACGAATTTCCGGCAGAAAGCGCTCGTGCATCTCTTCGGCTTCGACTGGACCTTATCACCGAAGGCGATGGATATTTTGTCGTTAGGTTTAGTCAGATTTGACAGTGGACCACAATTTGCCAACACCAGCAGAGAGGTTGCAGGACCTTAGTGTGGATCTTTGGTGATCTCCCCATTTGGCGCGTTTGTGTTGATCACCCAGCCGTCTGATTTAAACATTGAGATCCTGAATTTGGGGATCCGTAGGGTCTAAGCGTATCATCAGACGGAATGGGAAGAGCAGCGAAGGAAATCTCAGTGAAGTTAAGAAAACCAACATAATCAGATTTGCTGAAATAAGTGAAGATGCGATTTTCAGAGATTTCAGGAGGTATGTAAATGTTAATTATTTCGAGATCGACATTGCCTGTCCCGACCACCATACCTTGAAGTTCTAAGGTGTTATCCGTCGGGTCGACGTCAGGCTAAAATAGACGGCATTGCACAGATTGATGAGTGATGAAAGCAAGTCCGCCCCCACGTCCTCTCGCACGGTCACGCCGATGGATGTTGTAGCCGTCTCAAGTCCCAAGATCTGATCGGGCACCGAGCTTTGTCTCCTGAATTGCAGCAGAGAGGTTACAGGACCTTAGGTGCTCCTCCTAAGGGTCTAAACATCGCAAATGGTCGCGTTCGTTAGCCAGGGCAGCTCCCTCTGTGTAGAAATACGGGCGCACCTCCTTGATTCTCCCTGACGGAATGTACTGATTTGAGGCTGAAGTTATAAACGACTTTTCCCCTTCTCGTAATTTAGACGGGTTGGAAGGAAGCAGCTCTCAGTGAAGTTATGAAACCCAACCCAGTCAGCTTTGTTGAAATTAGTGAAAGTGCGTTTTTCGGGGGTGACAAAGTCGGTTAGGTGGATCGGATCGGACGAAAGATTCAACATAGATCGCCAATTGATGGTAAGGTCTGGCGAGCTTGAAGAATTTGCCGCGACTCTCGTGGGGGCATCCCCATTCACCGTGCAGAACGTCGAATCACATATTTGTTCAGCCAGCTCCTGTCCCCTACCATCGGCTTGTAAGTTTGAGTGCCAAAGGCCATGGAGTGCGTTAAAGTCTCCGAAGATTACACGATTATCGCCTATTTCAAGACCGGACAACCATACCTTGACGTTCTGAGGTGTTGTCCCTAGGGTCGACATCTTGTAACGCAGAAATCTTGATAATTCATAAAGTTCACTATATTACTAAACTTGCCGGTTCGGCCGTTGCAGTTCAACTGCAGGACACGAAAGTGCGAAGGGGGAGTCAACGGCTGGTGCGTATGCCTATAGATTTGCGAATCCGCTAACTATTCCAAAAACGTGCAAATATCACTCGTTTCAACCAGCAATGAAATGAAAAGTGATTTATTTTGTTGTGCTGATCTTCCGACAGGGTAGTAAGCTGATTTTTTGAGAACGAAACTGGGCATTGAAAATGACAGAACGCCGAAACCGGTTTGTCACAAAACCAAACTTGACAAGGGATGACAGAAAATCGTTCCAACAAAAATCAGAAATGAAAAGTATTATATGCAAAATCACCTCGAGCTCGGAAGATATGCAGGATCGATAATCCTTTTTTTGTTTCAATACTCCGTGGATTCCAATTTACAAAAGTCCATAAGCATATTTTTATAACATACGAACACATTCCTAGATATTACGTGCACTGTTTTTAATGTGTAAATACTCTTAAGATTTTCAAATAAATGAATTTAAAAATTATATTTCGCTTTAAATTTTAGAGTGGGAGGTATTCAAATTAAAATATCTGAAAAACAAATGGCTGGCCATTTTTTTTTCTCAACGGAATATTTCAGACAGTAAAATTATATGTATGCTGTTTTTTTTTTTTGCGAAAACTAGCTCTGGATAACTTTTTTTTGCACGATTTTTGCAAAGATTTTCAAAATAGGTATATTTAAAACTAATTTTTAAACAAATAAAAAATTAGGCTATGAAGAGATTTTAAACCCGAGAACACTGGTACTTGAATTATCAAAATCGGTCAATTATAACGGCTGTTATTCAGCTTTGAAAAAAAGGACAACATTTTTCAAAGACCATAATAAAGGATAACAATTTTTTCGAAAAAATTAAAGATAGACGTTTGTTTGTATTGTCAATAGCTACTCGATAATATTTCTTTTTACAAAGAACTTAGAAACATAAGAAGGTTCAACGGGACGAATAGTGGGCAGGAGTAAACCATCAATTCGCGGGTAGGTAATTCACCACTGGGGAAATTTGCGTTCAAATCGCGACTTTTAAGCCTATCACTAACCACTTTTATTTTTATTCAATATTCACAATTAAACCTTTTTTTTAACTCCAACACAGTTTTACACGCATCATTATTATTATTAGTGTGTAAAAATTTTCAAAGGCAAAATAAAAAATTTGAAATATAATTGAGTAAATAATTATAAAACCATTCAAACTCAATTAAATCGGCGTAAAAGGAAAAATTCGTATATATTACAACGTCCAAAGAAATATCTGGAAACAGTGTGTTCTCAGGAACCAAAAAGTTCATCAAAAGTAACCACAATTTGTAACGATTTGCTAGCAAAACGCATCTTGGCGGGCCAGAATTTTTGCAAGATACGTTTTATTATACATATAATAGTGCTCGTGAAGAATTTACAAATCTTTAAGACACCGTAAAGAAAAATATTAAAAAATATTGCTTGAAACCAAAAAATTAAGCTTGAAGGAATTTAAGTGTTTCATAAATTCAACAAACATTTACCCAAAAAAAAAGGAATTGCAATAGGCAAAAAAAGGAAATTGTACCTACATTAAGAAACAAGCCTTGGCAGGTAACCAGCTTCATTTCTTGACCGTAAGCGGAAAAGTGTATTGCACGGCCGAAACCCACCAGCGCAAACCGTGAGTATTGCATGAAATTTATACCTATCATCGATTTGACAGCGTCTCCTTACATTCGCTGTTGGATATCCTTATAGTTATATGTTTTTTGCTTCTTATCAAAAAATAATTTTTTAATTTTTAAGTGATCCTTTTCAGAAATTCTTACCCAACTGCAAGATCCATTTCAACGCTGCATGGAACCGCTTTCCATAGAAACATTTGTGGAAATGTTGAACGCACTCTACCAATGCCAAGAGTTCTCTCCGTGTTACGCAATAGTTTCTTTCACTCTTCCTGATTGTTCGGCTATAGTACGGAACTACCTTCTCCTGCTCTTCGCCGATCTATGACAAAACAGCTCCTATAGCATAACCACTTGCATCTGTATGTTGAGCCTGGAACTGGATAGTCTAACATTGGAGCAGTACATTGGAGCAGTGCATAGTTGATCCTTAAAGGTTTCGAATGCGGCTTCATGTTCCTTCTCCCGTTCAAAGCACATGGTTTTCCTGAAAAGATCGTAGACGCTACTGGTTACGCTGGCGAGATTCAGTACAAATCGGCGATAATATGTACACATCCCAAGGAAACTTCGTAAATCATGCAAATTCATCGGTCGGGGCCAATCCTTAACGGCTGCAATCTTTTTCTTAGCAGTGCTGCTGACCCAAATAACTTACTACCTTCTTAAACAAGGAACGCTGTTTGGGACCTAGTGTCAGACCAGCACAAGCTATTCTTTAGAAAACTTCCTCAAAGCTTTTTCCCAGCATGATAATGTCGTACAGGTAAACGAAACATGTTTTCCAATGCAACCCTTCTAGTACCTGATCCGTGAGTCTCTCAAAAGTAGCTGGAGTATTACAGTCCGGAGGGCATTACCGTACATTGCCAGAGCCTTTCTCCAACGCTGTTTATCTTTATCCTTTACCTCCACTTGCCAGTAGCCGGTTTTCAAGTCCAGTGTCACTCATTCCCTGTATAATTTCTCTTACCACTTGTCGTTTGGTTAATGGATTACAACGAGGAGCTTGGCGGATTGGTCTTGCATCACCAGTATCAATTTGATACTTCACCACTTTTGTCCGACCTGGTTTGGAACCGTCCTTGTCAAATATGCTCGAGTACCTTAGTAGAAGTTCCTTTGCCTTCTTCTGATAATATTTTTCGAGGCCTGCCGCCAACGCCGTCATATCATCTGAAAGAACAATCTTACTGATAGAACCATTACTACCTCGACATCTTATCCTTCCAATATTGCGGTACTCATTAAGTACTCTTACCGGTACTCTTAACGGTACCCATATTCTTCATCAACTTTTGCCCATATGATTGCTTCCGACTTTTGGTGGAATTTGTTGGCTCTCCTTCATGATCACCCGCTTACTAACATATTTGTTCTCGTAACCAAAATTTAGTGGCACATCCATGTTCTGGTAATTCATAATCCTGTTTTGCATGTCGATTTTGAGGATTGGCTGCGTAAGTAGTCCATACCAATTATGATTTCGTCAACAATATAGGCAACTATACAATCGTGTAGAACATCCACGTTATCAATTACAATTTGACATGTTGACTAAATCAGATCAAATTATGGAATGAGATAAATGCGCATCCACAGTCAGTCAATACTCTTTTCCATCCACTTATGCCACAATAGTAACATGACTAGCTTTCCTTCCGATTTGTGAGGCAGAGATTATGAGGCATTCAGTTTCGAGAGCTAGTCCAAGCCCGGATGGCTTGACTGAGTTTAGCCATTGTCCTGGTTGCGATATTGCTCATCTGCTTCCAAAATTTGGCAACCCAAGATGGCGTTTCCACTTATACGCGATGAGCTTTGTATGTAGATTTGCTGTCTCAGCGAATGATCTCTTTGGATTTCCATATGTGGCTCTTCGTCTCCACATCACGTATTCCATTTATGAAAATTTGGATTTTTACACTCTCTGTATTCTACGGGTGCGTCTGCGGTTGCTTAATGCACCAACCTGTTGATGTCCGATGCAAACTCCTGCAATGTCTCATTGGGTTTCTGGAAGCGATTCTGTAGCTCTATTTGGTTTATACGTGTATACGATGTTCGCTACCATAATAGGAATTCAGGAATAGTCTGTAAGATTTGGGCTGCAGGTCCCTTCAATGCCACGAATAATGCAGCAACTTTATCTTCAGTTCCCCAATTATTCACAGCTGCCGTCTGCTCAAATTGCAGCTTAAATAACTGGAATCAAAAGAACCATCAAAGGGTGATTTTACCTTGGGAGTATTCGCTGAGGCAGATGGAAGATTTAGTTGCAATTCCTGGATACGACCTCTCAAAAGCTTCCGCCGCAGCCTTTTCAAACCGCAATATTTTCTCGTCAATGTGTGCCTTTAGCTTATATTACATCCTGCTCCTGCAGCTTTCCAGAGATCTGACCTAATACCTGTGCTTAAATTAATGGCGACATTTTGAAAATACGCGTCTCTTGTGCCTCGAGTTGAAATAACGTATACGTTTTCTGATCTTCCAACTGTGTCTCCAACTTTGATGTAATGCCCTTCAGTAGAAATGTAATCCGTGTCTCTTGTTCTTCAAGCTGTGTTGGAATTTTTGCAGACATCTGAGTTTATACAGCCAAGAACGATTTTGTGTCCACGCTTGTAATTGGATTCGTAGGCTCCTTTTTCTTTTCTATTTTTGTCGATGTTTCATACACAAGATGGAAAATGTGACCATCAACGTTAATTCCTTCAGCTTTCATAGCCTCCCGCAATCTCGACTGTAGTTCTGATTTGTTGTCCGTTGTATTTAATCCACGTTGCTTCAGCTCATTTTTCAATTGCTGCATCTGGAATTCATTCAATTTAGCCATGCCCTTGTTCTCCTTGCAATCAGTGGTATTTATTCAACAACACCACTTCTGACACCAATTGTGACTAATTCGATGATTCTTCGATTCTTCCTGGGTTGGATCACTATAAACTCAAATAAACACGCAGAAATACTGTAAGCAATAGCTAGTTTCATTAACTAGTAATAACGCAATACAAATTTAAGAGTTTGGTAACTTCAGAGTAGTTCACCAAACAACACTTGAAAATAAACTGATCATGTTGTTGCTGTTGTATTAGCGATATGTTGCCTGCCTAGTCGTCATTTCCTTCACCAAGCATTGTCATCAAGCTCTTCTAACGGAAGTCCCAGAAACCTCGCGGCTTTAGTAGGGTTGGACCATAGTGAAATTGCTGTTAGAAGAGTCTGCTGAGTTGAGGAAATGTAGTAGACGATCGAGATACCCTCTAGTGGGGAGGGAAGCCTTGGTATGTAGTAATTAAACAAAATCGGGGATAGGACAACACCCCTTGGCACCACTTGTTTCATTATACGTGGTTTAGATCGTTCGCCTCTGAATTCAACCGATGACTGCCGACCACTCAAACAATTGGCGGTCCAATGCTTTAGACAGGGGGGAAGAGTTGAGCCTTTCAGGTGGTTAATGAGTTGCTCATGAATGACCGTAGCGAAGGCTTTCGACAGGTCAAGAGCAACCAGCAGTCATGTCATTTTATGCGCGGTGGTCGTGCTATGCATTTTACGGAGTCCATGCTGATGTTCGGCGAGTCGCAGGTTAGCGGTGTAATAAGGGAGCAGGACTGTATCCAAGGTCTTCAATACTGGCGAGAGGAGCGATATCGGGCGATAAGACTCCCCCTAGTTGGCTGGCTTGCCAGGCTTTAGTAGTGTCACCATCTTTGCCTGGCTCCATTTTTCTGGCATTTTTCTGGAATGACAAAGTTGGTCATGAACATATTGAAGACAGTTGTGAGGTACCTTACTCCCACATCGCCGAGATGTTTTAACATCAGCATGGATATACCGTCGGGGCCGATCGATTTGGAACCTTTAGACTCCCGTTTGGCCTCCCCGGTGGTGATGGCAGTGGGCGATTGACTATTTCTACGTTTTTGCGCTTCCTTGGTGGCTCGTCTAATTTCCTTGTCAACCGGAGGATGCAGTACGAATTTCCGGCAGAAAGCGCTCGTGCATCTCTTCGGCTTTGACTGGACCTTATCACCGAAGGTGATGGATATTTTGTCGTTAGGTTTAGTCAGATTTGACAGTGGACCACAATTTGCCAACACCAGCAGAGAGGTTGCAGGACCTTAGTGTGGATCTTTGGTGATCTCCCCATTTGGCGCGTTTGTGTTGATCACCCAGCCGTCTGATTTAAACATTGAGATCCTGAATTTGGGGATCCGTAGGGTCTAAGCGTATCATCAGACGGAATGGGAAGAGCAGCGAAGGAAATCTCAGTGAAGTTAAGAAAACCAACCCAATCAGATTTGCTGAAATAAGTGAAGATGCGATTTTCAGAGATTTCAGGAGGTATGTAAATGTTAATTATTTCGAGATCGACATTGCCTGTCCCGACCACCATACCTTGACGTTCTAAGGTGTTATCCGTCGGGTCGACGTCAGGCTCAAATAGACGGCATTGCACAGATTGATGAGTGATGAAAGCAAGTCCGCCCCCAAGTCCTCTTGCACGGTCACGCCGATGGATGTTGTAGCCGTCTCAAGTCCCAATATCTGATCGGGCACCGAGCTTTGTCTCCTGAATTGCAGCAGAGAGGTTACAGGACCTTAGGTGCTCCTCCTAAGGGTCTAAGCATCGCAAATGGTCGCGTTCATTAGCCAGGGCAGCTCCCTCTGTGTGGAAATACGGACGCACCTCCTTGATTCTCCCTGACGGAATGTACTGATTTGAGGCTGAAGTTATAACCATGCAAAACGATTTTTCCCCTTCTCGTAATTCAGACGGGGTGGGAAGAAAGGAGATCTCAGTGAAGTTATGAAAACCAACCCAGTCAGCTTTGTTGAAATTAGTGAAAGTGCGTTTTTCGGGGGTGACAAAGTCGGTTAGGTGGATCGGATCGGACGCAAGATTCAACATAGATCCCCAATAAATGCAGTTTATGAGATCAGCGCTGTTGATGGTAAGGTCTGGCGAGCTTGAAGAATTTGCTGCGACTCTCGTAGGGGCATCCCCGTTCACCGTGCAGAACGTCGAATCATCCATTTGTTCAGCCAGCTCCTGTCCCCTACCATCGACCTGTAAGTTTGAGTGCCAAAGGCCATGGAGTGCGTTAAAGTCTCCGAAGATTACACGATTATCGCCTATTTCAAGATCGACATTGCCTGACCGGACAACCATACCTTGACGTTCTGAGGTGTTGTCCCTAGGGTCGACATCTTGTAACGCAGAAATCTTGATCATTTGCCGCTTCATAAAGTTCACTATATTACTAAACTTGCCGGTTCGGCCGTTGCAGTTCAACTGCAGGACACGAAAGTGCGAAGGGGGAGTCAACGGCTGGTGCGTATGCCTAGGTGGCAGCAGGCTAGTTCACGCGCTTTGTCGCAATTTAGAAGATATCAAATGTGAAGGTATTGGGATTTTCTGAATTGGAGTTTTTGTATTTCTCGTAATTTTAGACTTTTGACAATTAATACAAGATGATGTCCATTCATTAATTTCTTTACGCATACTAGGCCAAAAATATTTTGTTTGAATCAATTTTCTAGTGGAACATATGGCCTAAATGATTGTTGAGAAACATTACACCAAATTTTCAAATTTATGATTGGAATATCTACGTACTTCTTTTAAATTCGTTTTAGAATTTGGATCAGATAAGATTTTTTGTAACATCTTATCTGTTTGTTGTTCTTTAAATAAAGTTTCTAATTTTATATCTTGAGTTGAAAATACGTTTACTTCTGGAATACGCGAAAGTGTATCGGCAACTATGTTGTCTTTTTCACGTATATTCAAGATGGCGTAATTGACGAGGAGATCTGTCTACTTTAGAATTTAGAACACGGGTTAAAGGATTATGATCGGTATGAATGGCAAACGTTCTGCCTTCAAGAAAATCTTTGAAATGTTTAACCGAACTATAAATTGCCAAAAGTTCTCTAACAAAAGTAGAATAATTACTATGGTAAAGGTTCTAATAGGTTATTGGTTTTTGTTGTAAGACAGCTCCGATTACAACATTTGATGCATCTACAGCTAATAATAAAATACCATTTTTATCAAAATGAGTAAGTAAAGTATTTTTAGCAAAAAGTTGTTTAACGTTTTTGAAAGCAATAATGGTTTCATTTGTCCAATTAAGTTGTTTGAATTTATTTTTGACAGACAATGTTAACATTTCATACAGAGGACTGAGTCCTGCTGCTAACATTTTAACATCTCTATCTCTATGGCGCGATATACAACAGGTATATCATCATAAACCTCCTAAGAGATTTTTGCGCCAAGCTTCTCTTCCAATTTGTGGTGTGCCGATTTGAATTTTTCCCTACAAATTGGTGGGACCTACAGTTTTTTGCCGACTCCGAACGGCATCTACAAAGCAGACGAATTTTTGCTGAGAAGCCTGTCATGGCAGATATACACTCGGAGAGTTTGCCAAACCACTGCCGAGGGGCGACCCCGTTTTGAAAAGCTTTTTTTCAAATCACTTTTGATGTTACCTGTACCAGGGCTCGAACCATGGACCTTCGGTGTGGTAGGCCGGCAACACTACCTTCACACCACGGCGGCATTTTAACATAGCGATGGTAATAATTAACCATCCCTAAAAATGTTTGTAATTTATTAAAGGAAGTTGGTTTCTCAAAATTTTGTATGGTTTCTTTTCTTTCTAAAGAGGGTTTAATACCTTCACAGGAAATTTCACAACTTAAAACATCTTATTTGTCTAAACCAAAAATGCATTTAGAAGGTTTAATATTTAAATTGTATTCCTCAAGTCTTTTAAATATCAATTTTAAATGTTCTAAATGCTAGTTTTCATTCAAAATCAATCAAAATCAGAAAACACTCATTAATACAGCGTTGAAATGTTTGAGCACTATTTCGAAGGCCTACAAACGAACTCAAACAATCCAAATGGAGTAGTAATTGCAGTTAGTTGGATGTCTTCTTCTGCCATAGGAATTTGATGGTAAGCACAAACAGCCACAATTTTCAAAAAATTTCATTGTTTTTCAAATCGGTATTTAAGTCGTGAATATGTGATAACGGATATAGATCCGGTGTAGTAATAAAATTTAACTAACTGGACCCTTGCGCAAAAAAAAAAAACAAAAATGGTTTGAAACCTTTTATTAGTCCAGGTCCAGGATTTTTCAAACCTTGTTCTCAAATTATAAAAAAAGATTTTCAGGTACACTTGTTGTGAGACCACAAACAGTTATACAAATGTGCGCAAACAGCTATTTGAAATTCCACCACTTCCACCTCGCAGTGGGTTGAGCGCTGTGACATTCGCAATGCCTTTAATTATTCTAGCACTGTTCAGTCTTAGTATTCAAATGTAGATGTCGCGAGGCATGTGAATGTCACAGTCACAATAGCGTTGCAGTACAAATGGATTTTTTGTGCATTTACAATCGTTTCTTTTAAAGAATTCATTTTTATAAAACACGCTTAAACAAAAGCACTGCGCTAATTAAAACATGGTTTTGCATGTAGAGCTAACCCCCACCTTTAAAACGATACCTTCTTTAATAATATTTGTTCCAAATGAGAGCAGAAAATTAGGAACTAACACAAAAAGACCTTACAGAAATAATATATATGATCTTCTATAATCTCCACAAGGTATCCAGTCATTTGGTTCTTTTTTTGGAACGAGATGAAAAGGAGAAGCAATTGGAGAGCTTGATGGTCGACATATACCACTTTTAACTAAAAAATGTTTCGATTCGCAGGCGATAATATAAGATCCGAGTTACGTTTGTAAGTTTTGAATTTAGAAAATAGAATAACTGATACTACTGCACCGGTATGGATAAGAAAATAGCTAATTCAGTTATATATATATAATAGTTATATATATAGCTAATAGTTAAGTCAGGCAAAAGTTAATTCAGTTAAAAGTTTAATGTACGAGTAATGTTCGAAATTATTATTGTTGATACTGGCAATGGCAGATTTTGATGTATTTGATTGATAAGTAAATAAATTATCTGATGTTAAATGAATTTGAATTTGTTGTGGCAATTTTTTAATCCACAATTTAAAAAGCATTTCACGACTAACTATGGAATTCGATACTATAAGAGTTTTCATACGGCAAAAAAGTTCTGATAGTGAACGATCACCAAGTTGCATGTTAGAAAATAATTGTTCAAGCCTCTTTTCTTCACTAAGAGAAAATCTTTCACAAAGGGCTTTTTTTAATTATTTCAAATTTATTAATAATAGGCGGTTGGTTAATAATATCTATAATTTTTCTAAGGGTTTCTCGTTGAAGAGCAAGAAGAATATTTTGAAATTTAATATTATCATCTCTGATAATAATAATTTTAAATTGTCCTTCAACAAGAACAAACCATCCTTTCTTGACATTCTTCCCAAAACAGAGGTGGTTTAATCGTTTTTGTTTGGTTTGACCTAAAGTCATCTTCTGTTGTTATGTTTGTATGAATGTTTTGTGCCATGTTTGTAGTAGTGCCACTATTGATGTTAGATGTATTATCGTTTTAATTTTCTGTAAATGTAAAATTGCGAGTACAAATAGGGGAACGGCATAACATTTCGAAAAACAATAAAAATACAAAAAATTTAAATTCTCTGGAGAGAAAGTTTAGAGAAAAACAATAATCAACAGAACACAATTTAAGAAAAAGTTAAATATTTTAAAAATATTTTAAGTATCTTTTAAAGGAAATTTTAAATATGTATTAATAAATTTCAATATGTAAATATTAGTTAAAAAAATTGTGTTAAAAATAAATAATTTAAGTACTTGAATATTTAGTATATACTTACAAAAAAAAATAATAACATAATATATATATTGTGGCGATTATTCTCAAGCATGTACCATCCCTAAGTAAATAACACTCCCACCACTAGTTAACACAACCGAGATAACGACGGCTACGCTTATGCATGCAAGCGTATAACTAGGAAGAGGAAGAGAGATGGCGCGAGTGTTTGCGAATACGATGCATAGAGGAGATGCCAATAAATAACACAGACCCTTCCAGAACACGAAAAGCGAACAACCAAGAAAATTCTCGGTGCGTAGGCAAGCACCCTGTTGGACTATATAAGGCGGTGACCAAGCAAGGCACTTGATCAGTTTATTTTCAAGCGTTCAATAGTGAACTACTGTAAAGTTATCAAACTCTTAAAATTGTTTTGCGTTTATTACTAGTAAATAAAACTAGCTATTACTTACATTATCTGTGCGTGTGTTTATTCGACTTTATAGTGATCGAACCCAGGATTGATAATCAAGGAATCATCGAATTCGTCACAATTGGTGTCAGAAGCGGTATTGTTGAATAAATACCAGTGAATTTAAGGATAACAAGGACATGGCGAAGCTGAATGAATTAAAGATTCAGCAACTCAAAAATGAGTTGGAACAACGGGGACTGAACACTACAGGAAATAAATCAGAGTTACAGTCACGATTGCGAGAGGCTATGGAAGCAGAAGGAATCGACGTTGATGATCATGTTTTTCATCTTGTGGAGGAGGCACCGACAAAAATGGAAGAAAAAAAGGAGTCTCCGAATCCAGTAGCAACCGTCGACACAAACATGATATTGGCTGTATTAACTCAGATGTCGACTAAAATGGAAGAACAGAAAACTTGCATGGCATCTCAGCTCGAAGAACAGAAAACTTGCATGGCATCTCAGCTGGAAGAACAGAAGACTTGCATGGCATCTCAAATTTCAGCTCAACTAGAGGAACAGGAGGCTCGCTTGTCGTCGAGAATTGCATTGCAGCTGGAGGCACAGGAAGAACGAATGGCATCACAGCTAAGAATGCAAGACGCAAAAATTACTGAAGTGCAGAAGGTATTCAGAGAACGGCAAGACAAAATTGAGGCCGATGTAGATGCGTTAAGGGGCCGTATCCAGGAGTTGCAACTGAACCGTCCATCTGCTTCAGCGAATACTCCCAAGGTAAAATCCCCGTCATTTGATGGTTCTGTTCCTTTCCAGGTATTTAAGCTACAGTTTGAGAAGACGGCAGCGGTGAATAATTGGGGCACTGAAGACAAAGTTGCTGCACTGTTCGTGGCATTGAAGGGTCCTGCAGCCGAAATCTTACAGACGATTCCAGACGGTGAACGCAATAATTATGAAGCATTGATGGGTGCAGTTGAGAGACGCGATGGTAGCGAACATCGAAAACAGATATACCAAATAGAGCTACAGAATCGCTGTCAGAAGGCTAATGAGACATTGCAGGAATTTGCATCGGATATCGAGAGGTTGGCCCATCTAGCAAATGCGGACGCACCTGTAAAATATACGGAGAGGGTGAAAATCCAGTGTTTCATAAATGGAATACGCGATGTGGAGACGAAGCGGGCCACATATGCAAACCCCAAAAGGACATTCGCTGAAACGGTATCGCATGCTCTGACGCAGGAAACAGCCTCGCTTTTGAGTAAACCTACATACAAGGCTCATCGCGTAGAAGTGGACACTCCGGCTTGGGTAGACAAAATTTTGGAAGCGTTGAACGGAGTACAGAAAAAAAGTGATGGTGCCATTAAATGCTTTAAGTGCGGAAAACCAGGTCACATAGCACGTTATTGCGGCACTGGCTCCAGTAGCCCCAGCAATTCAGGTGGGCGAAAACGCAAAGCTGAAGGAGATGAGCAAACCTCCCAACAAAATCAGTCGTTAAACTAAATCGAGCCAGCCGAAAGGGGCGTGGACTGGCTCCCGCAAATGAATGCCCCGTAATCTCTGTCTCACAGATCGGAAGGAAAGCTAGTAATGTTACTCTTGTTGCATATGTGGATGGAAAAGAGCACGTACTAACTGTGGATACAGGCGCATCGCATTTCATAAATAGATCTGATTTTGTCAACAAGGAGGTGAGACCATTGCATGGAGCAAAGTTACGTACGGCCACTGGTGAGGCCACCCATGTCCTGGGAGAAGTAACATGTGAAATCGCAATTGGGAACGTGGCCGTTCTACACAGTTTTATAGTAGCAGATATTGTTGACGAAATCATAGTTGGTGTGGACTTCTTAAGCGAGCAAGGTATCAAGATTGACATGGAAAACAGGATTATGAATTACCAGAACATGGATGTGCCATTAAATTTTGGTTACGAAAACAAATACGTTAGTAAGCGAGTGCTTGTGGAGGAGAGCCAACAAATTCCACCGAAGTCGGAAGCAATCATATGGGCAAAGATTGATGGAGATTATGGGACAAACAAGTTGTGGGTTGTCGAGGCAGCAAACAAATCAAGGACGAACATATTAGTAGGAAAAACGTTAGGCATGACAAAACAAGATGGACGTGTACCGGTAAGAGTACTTAATGAGTTCAAATCGCCGATTAAACTTTCTAAAGGAGCAATATTGGGACAATGCCAAGAGGTCGAGGTAGTTATCAATTGTGAGCAGCCTCAGGAAAATGATTCTACCATCAAGATTAATCTTTCAGATGATATCACGTCGTGGACGGCAGGCCTCGAAAAAGATCATCAGAAAAAGGCAAAGGAACTTCTATCAAAGTACTCGAGCATATTTGACAAGGATGGTTCTAAACCAGGTCGGACCAAAGTTGTGAAGCATCAAATTGATACTGGTGATGCAAGGCTCATCCGCCAAGCTCCTCGTAGTATTCCATTGGCCAAACGCCAAGTAGTAAGAGAAATTATACAGGAAATGAGTGACAGCGGCGTGATCGAACCATCAGCTAGTCCATGGAGCTCACCGGTAGTACTAGTGAAAAAGAAAGATGGACAAATGAGGTTCTGTGTGGATTACCGGAAATTGAACGACGTAACGAAAAAGGACAGTTATCCATTGCCAAGAATCGACGATACTCTGGACTCCTTATCTGGCACGAAATGGTTTTCCACACTGGACTTGAAAAGCGGCTACTGGCAAGTGGAGGTAAAGGATGAAGATAAAGAGAAGACGGCTTTCAGCGTTGGAGAAGGGCTTTGGCAATTTACGGTAATGCCCTTCGGGCTATGCAATGCTCCAGCTACTTTTGAGAGACTCATGGACCAGATACTAAAAGGATTGCACTGGCAAACATGTTTGGTGTACCTCGACGACATCATCGTGCTGGGAAAAAGCTTTGAGGAACACCTAAAGAACTTGGAGGAAGTTTTCCAAAGAATAGCTGGTGCTGGTCTGAAACTAAGTCCCAAGAAGTGTTCCTTGTTTAAAAAGGAAGTAAGTTATTTGGGTCACAAGGTAACTACGGAGGGAATCTGTACTGCTAAGGAAGAGATCGAAGCCGTAAAAGATTGGCCAAGACCGAGAAATTTGCATGAGTTACGGAGCTTCCTGGGGCTGTGCACGTATTATCGCCGATTTGTACCAAATTTTGCCAGCGTAGCTAGTAGTCTCCACGACCTTACAAGGAAGAATATGAGTTTTGAATGGAAGAATGAACAGGAGGTGGCTTTTCAAACATTGAAGAAACGACTATGCACTGCCCCGATGTTAGCATATCCAATTCCAGGTTCAAAGTTTATTCTGGATACAGATGCGAGTGGTTATGCTATAGGAGGTGTTTTGTCCCAGATTGTTGATGGACAGGAGAAGGTAGTTGCATACTATAGCCGAACAATTGGGAAGCCTGAAAGGAACTATTGTGTAACCCGGAGAGAACTGTTGGCATTGGTAGAGTGCTTTAAGCATTTCCACAAGTATCTCTATGGGCAACGATTCCACGTCAGGACAGACCATGCAGCGTTCAAATCGCTCTTACAGTTCCGTAATCCGGAAGGTCAATTGGCACGGTGGATAGAGGGACTGCAAAATTATGACTTTTCCATAGAGCATCGCAAAGGTAGCACCCACGGAAATGCTGATGCAATGTCACGAAGACCATGTAACTTGGAATGCAAGCATTGTTCCAAAGCTGAGACCAAGGAAGACATTATAGATGTGCGGCTCATGACTATAACATCTTCGGACGAATGGGACATGGATCAATTAAGGAGGTTTCAGCACGAAGATTCAGATCTTACACGTGTAATGCAAGGAATCGAACGAAACGAGCGACCATCAAGAGAGGAAATGTCAGCAGAAAGTCCTGTTGCCAAGTCATATTGGGCACTGTGGAATAGTTTGCAATTAGAATCCGGTTGTTTGCATCGAATATGGGAGAGTGAGGATGGTCAATGTGTTCGAAAGCTGATAGTCGTCCCAAGGAAGAAAATCCTTGGTGTACTCAATGAATTACATAACGGTCCAAGCGGAGGTCATCTTGGAGTCACCAAGACCTTGGAGAAAGTCAAGCAAAGATTCTATTGGGTTGGTTGCCGTCAATCGGTCGCGGAGTGGATTGCCAACTGTGAAGTATGCATCAAAGCTAAAGGACCGAAATCAAGGAGCCATGGCCAAATGAAACAGTATAACTCAGGTGCGCCATTTGAGAGGATAGCCATGGATGTAGCTGGTCCGTTTCCTACAAGCAAACTCGGAAACAAATATGTACTGGTGGTTATGGACTATTTCAGCAAATGGCCAGAAGTGTACCCTATTCCAAATCAAGAGGCAGAAACAATAGCAGAGGTGTTTACTAACAATTGGGTAGCTCGGTTTGGTGCACCGATGGAGATACATTCTGACCAAGGCAGAAATTTCGAATCAGCTGTGTTCCAGGAAATGTGCAAGACATTGGGCATTCGGAAAATCCGAACAACTGCACTACATCCTCAGTCAGATGGCATGGTGGAACGATTCAATAGAACCTTGGAAGAGCACCTGAGGAAAGTAGTGGATAAGTTCCAGAAGGATTGGGATACTCACATCTCCTTATTCCTAATGGCATATCGCTCTGCAGTACATGAAACAACTGGTCAGACTCCTGCAAAGGTAATTTTCGGGAATGATCTTCGATTGCCAGCTGACTTGAAGTTTGGGATAAACGCTGATGCAGGAGTAAATGCTCGGAAATCTACTAGCGTATTGGAAGAAGAAATGAGAGAAATACACGACCTTGTGAGACAACGGACTAAGATCATGAGCGATAAGATGAAGGCCAGGTACGACAAAGCAATAAATTCGTAAGGTTTTATAGAAGGAGATTTAGTGCTGCTATACAACTGTTGCGTACGGGTTTTGGGTTGACGCGCCTGCTGCCTGTCGCGGAAACGACCTCCTTGCTCTCAGCACCTCAACATTCCATGTTCGGTCTGCCACGGGGTACGCTTGCGTTAAGCGCGAGCTAGCTCGCCGGACTGTGGGTTCTTGTGACACCGATCCATGACCGCACCATACAAAAAATTCGTACCCCCTTTCCTATTACCTTTTCGATGGGGACACCCACGCAACTTCCCTCAACGCCTCTTCATCTTTCCCCGCCAGTGATGTTATATTGCCGGCCCTCTTATTCCCTCCCTTCCATGGTCGACGATGGCCCGTTTGCTGCCGACCCCAAAATGCCGCCTTGAGCCCCCTCACAGTTTTACTCTACTCCCCGTCATTGTCATTAAGTCCGTCCGTCCGCATCACATCCGAAATGAATGGCCGCTGCTACAAGATTAACAATGCATATTATTTTATTCAAACAAATCAAAGAAAAATGTATATGATCATATCAATGTGTTTAGATGCAAGTGTGCATAACTAATCTAGCTGCCCTCTTACATATATGAGCGCAATCATTAAATCTACTGCCGTAAATTAATTTGGCCCATTCAGGCGGCCCGTCTTGTTAATACTAAATTATTAAAGGTTATGAAGATACAATGGTTGCTCTAATGGTGAGCGTCAAGATCCGTTGGATCTCACAAGTAAATCACCAAATCGGAGTGCGCAAAATAAAAATAGAAATACTTGTAATCGTAATTTTCGTGGTTTATGTTGGAAGAGATTTGTAAGGCTCCCGGCCGCAATCAACACGATTGCTACACGCGCATACCTACAACCCTATCAAGACGTCTTGTATGGAAGGTATCACGCTTCTTGCACCGCCCGCTCGCCGTACAACTCCCCCCCCCCAGCACTGTCTCAGTGCAATAAGAAAAGTGTATGAATATAATGATACGCGATGTGAGATCGCTCAGTCACATGCCCCTCTGCGGGGAGTCTTGCGCCCTAACCTACGGGCCAGATGGACACTTAATTTTTCGATATGAAATGCGGCTACTTTACCCGCGGATACGCACTGCCTGCGACCGCCTCACATCCCAAACTAAATGCAAAATACAAATATACGTAACTTACAGCTAAAACCTGGTTATTTTGGAATGTATGCGCGCTGTTTCTTCCAAGCAATGCACGTGGGCAGCGCTGCCGGCAATTGCACGGTCACTTCTGCTACACTATGTCGTCTCCCGTCACCACAAAACTTGCTTTGCACGTAGCTGGGCGAAGTAATGAATATTAGCGCGGCCTCCTTGCCGCTGCTCTGCCTGGTTGCTCTTCAAATCGATTGCCCAGTTGGGCAGTGGCGATGGACCACCCTCAATTACGCCGCTTACAGCACGCTTCGCTATATCGCTCTCTTGACTCCAACAGTTGGATGCTTTGCAATTATCAAGCAGCTTGCTGCTGGGTGATGGGCACAAATAATCCTATTTTCCTCGCATGTACTTCCAACCAAGTGACTGCTGGAATCTGCGAGGCGGAAGCGGTCGGACACTACAAAAATGAAATTTATGTCAAAACCCTCTCTTCAAAAGCGGACTATGCGTCGCGTTCCAACTTACCTCGCTTTTGAAAGATGACCACTGGAAGCAGGTGACTGTGCACCTGTATACACCAAGTTGTTAACTGTTGGAAATAATGAGGTTTTGGCCAAGCCGATGAACACTGCTGAAATTACGTGACCACTCTTTACGCCGTCTGTCCGGAAAAGAACCGGAAATGCAGCGAGTCACATGACGTCCGTGTAGGTGTTACAAGTGTCAAACCAGGTGTCAAATGTCAGTCAGGTAGGAAACGTTCGGAAAGTGAGTGCAGAGTTGCGTTAGCGTATGAAAACTTTTAACCACAATCAAGGCGACCGCAACAGGGCGAGCGGTTCAGATGAGCCCGCGAGGATTAAGCGCTCGAAAGGCTGGTCTCACTTGCCTGATTTGGGTGATGTCACACGCGGAGATCCTTCGCGTGGTAGATACCCACCGAACGTCCTGCTACGTCCCCGATCTCATATAGCGAGTTGCCGCGCACGGCGATAATCACTGACTTTAGGTACTTGGCTGCAAGCTTTGCATTGTAACTTTCCGCTGCGTTGCTTAATTTAGAATTCCTCCTGTAAACGGTTTGTCCAACTCGATAGCTGATGGGACGGGCCCTGGTGTTATACGCCCTTTGCCCCTTTCTGTGTGCCTCATCCAGTCCCTGAATCAGCTTGTTTCTTATCAAGGCGAGTCTGTCTGATCCCGAAAGCACCTCTGTGTTGGCCTCGCCCAGTGAATTTATTCTTCGAAGTATCTCATACTCGCTTCCATGCTGCACCATGGTTTGCCCAACACCGGCTTTGTATGGCTCCATGCCAATTGTGTCATGCACTGCGCTACGCAGCGCAAAGGCGGCATGTGAGACATGTCGATCCCAATCTCGCTGGTCTTCCGCGGACAGGTACGTTCGGATAATGGCAAGCAAGGATCGGTTCACGCGTTCCGAAGCGTTGGCGTGAGGAGCATAGGGGGCAGTCCTAATGTGTTTGACCCCGTAGCCCTGCAGGAACCTCGCAAAACACTCGGATGTGAATTGTCGGCCATTATCCGAGTGTACAAACTCCGGAACTCCGAAGGTGTGGAAGACCCCCTCCTCCAAGTATTTGACGACCTCTTGCACTGTGGCGCGTCGCATCGGCTTAAGGAAGATAAATTTGGAGAGATGGTCTAGCACCACGAATACATAGGCATTCCCGGACCTCGATCGCGGGTACGGCCCACAGAAATCTATATAGAGCCTCTGAAACACTCTCTTCGTATGAAAGCGATCCAGAATCGGTGGTCGAGACGTCACGTTTGGGGATTTCGAGCATTTACAAAGATCGCACTCGGAGATCAGCTTCTTCACCTCTCCGACCATGCCAGGCCAATAGTATCGCGTCCTCCATCTGTGGAGAGTTTTCGCGATCCCTCCGTGACCTGCCGTCCTGTCACAGTGTGCCTCTCGCAGGATCGCTTGCCTGAGGGCTGTAGGAACCCAAATCCTCCACACCGACTCCTCGGCTTCGTCCGCTTTTCTGGGGAGTGTTCTTTTGTAGACTACTCCATCAACCACTCTCAAGTCGGGCAATCTGCCGTCGCTGCCCTGGATGTTCTCTTTCAGAGCTGCATACTCTGCACTCGAAAATTCGGCCGAGCCAAAGTCCAGCACCGCAAGCACCTCTTCCTGTACGATTTCCTCCATGTTCATGCGGCTCAAAGCATCGGGCACCACATTTTGAACTCCCTTTCGGTGCTCGATCTTAAAATCGAATGACTGCAGCTTCAGGCTCCATCGAGCGAGACGGCCAGCTAGGTCCTTCTGCCCCATGAGCCACTTGAGGCTCATATGATCGGTGAGGATCGTGAAAGGGAGGCCCTCGACATAAGCGCGAAACTTCTGTACGCTGACCACCGCTGCGAGGCACTCCAACTCAGTAATGGTATAATTCCGCTGTGCGGAATTCAGCTTTTGTGACATGAAGGCGATGGGCCTCTCGTTGCCTTCCTCGTCCTTCTGAAACAGTACGCCGCCGATACCTTGAGTTGAAGCGTCGCACTGAATGAAAAAGTGTTTGTTGAAATCAGGGTTAACAAGGACATCTGTGGACACCAAGGCTTGTTTCTCGAAAGCTTTCACGGCCTCTTGGGTCAGTGAGAACTCCTTTCTCTTGCGAAGGCAATCTGTCATCGGCGCGGCAGTCGTGGCGAAATTCGGTATGAATCGCCGGTACCATCCACACATGCCCAAGAAGCGTCGGAGCTGCTTAATGGTGGTTGGTACCGGAAACTCTAGCATAGCCTCGATCTTGGCCGGATCCGTCTTCAACTGCCCTTGTCCAACTATGAACCCAAGGTACTTCAGCTCCCTCTGGCAGAACTTTGATTTCTCCAAATTGATCGTCAACCCCGCGCCTGCAAGGCACTCGGCGACCTCTGCCAAATGCTCCAAGTGGGTATCAAACTCGGGTGAGCAGATCAATAGGTCATCGATGTAAACGAAAACGTGTTCTCTTAGCCGAGAGGGAATGACCTTATCCATCAACCTGCACAGCCTCTGGCTGGCGTTGCACAGCCCAAAAGGCATGACCTTGAACTGGTACAATGGCCGGCCAGGGACTGTGAATGCGGTTTTCTCTCGCGACGAACTCTCCAGAGGGATCTGCCAAAAGGCATCCTTCAAGTCAATCCCAGAGATAAAGTAGGTTTCTCGTAAACGCGACAGGATTCCCTCTACGTGTTGCGTAGGATATGCATCCTTTTTGGTGCGCTCATTCAACTTGCGCATGTCCACGCAGAGGCGTTTCTTCCCTGGCTTTTCGACGAGGACAATTGGCGAGCTCCACGAGCCATTGCTCTCCTCTATTACGTCGAGCTTGAGCATCCGATCGATTTCGTCGTAGGCGTATTTTTGCTTTACGGGAGACATAGGGTAATGCCTCTGCTTTACCGGCACCGTATCGTCAAAGACCTCTATGCTGTGCTCCATCATGTGGGTCCTGCCTAAGCCAAGCTCCGCGAAAGACGGAAAGAGTTTCTTCACTCGTTCCAGTTTTCTAAGGTCTGTGGACGAGAGATCGAGTTGGTTCTCGTCCGTCGCTGTGAGTTCTGAGACCACCATGGGAGCAACGCCGAAAGCGTCCCAAAAATCAATTCCCAGGTATAGCTCCTGTTGGAGACTCGGAACCAGATACAACACCATCTCTACCGTCTTTCCACGCCAGGTGATACTAGCGTTGAATCTACCCACCACCGATTGGGATCTTCCGTCCGCCGTTTTTAAACTGCTGTTTATGCTCTGTAGCCGACTCTTCAACCTGCTCTTCCAAGCGCTCGAGATCGACCCCAGACAACTTATAGATGCTCCGCTGTCTAACAAGCCCTCCAATGGCACGCCCTCTATCTCCACCTTGACGTATGGACGCTTGTCCGTCACATCCCGTATAACCGTCTCCGCGATCGCCTTTGCTTCTTTTCGTCTATCACTTCCAAGTTTCCTAACCTTCGAGATCCTCTTCCAAGTCCTAGTATATGTTGATTTTTGCTTGTCTTGGCACGTGCCATCATCGTTTCCAAAAATTCGTTTTCTGGCGGCATCGTATATCCGCTGTCTCTCCTGCAACGGTATTAATGGGCGAAGCCTGGGTCCCGCCTTCGATGCGCAAGCACTTCTGTAAATCTTGTCGTATTTTACACTTCCGGGGTTTGTCGACGTTGGCATGGCTCCCCCGTCTTCACGCCCGTCTCCCGGTTTTCCGATTTGCGTTCTTCACCCCAAGCACATTGCATGCCGGGCCTATTGCATTTGTAGCAGACCATCTGGTGTAGTTTTCCATCACAGTTGGGAGTACTCGCACCGTTCTCCCCGACGTCGGCCTTCTCAGGCCCGGCGTCCTTCGGCTGGTTCCGCCGGATGAATTTGTCCTTCGTCGGTCGGTATAAGGCCTCCACTGCACTCGGCTCATCTTCCGCAGGTTCGGTCTCTAGTTCTTCAACTGCTTTTCGGCGAAAGGTCTTCTGCTCAAATTCCGAGAGATGTTTCTCGGCTCGTCGACATTCGGATCGAAGCTCCTCCAGGGTCTCTATCTTGCATCCGAAAATGAGGTTCTTTATTCTAGGTCTGAGATTTCTCCTCATCAGAGTTACAAGGCTTCGCTCTGGCATTCTGGTTGTCATGGTGAGTTCCATTCCTCTTACGGCGGCGTAGAACTCTTCAAACTTTTCGCTAAAGTCCTGCTTCCGGTCGTTCATGGCTTGACGAATCTCCTCGTCACAGTCCGCCTTCCGGAAGTGTTCAACGATCGCAGACCGGAACGACTGGTAATCTCCTGCGGTACCCTCGGAATGCTCCTCCATGAACAACCAGTACCATTCACGGGCTTGACCATCCAAAACTAAATGAAAATTCGCATATAAATCCTGTGGCGAAATATTATGCTTCTTACGAAGCGTCTCGATCCTAAACAGGAATCGCTCCACATAGATTGACTTTGGCCCCCCATCAAACTTGAGGTTCCAGTCTCGGATAACCTTTGTCGCAATCCTCTCGTGCTTGTAGCTGGATCCATGTCTCCGGTCCGAAGGAGCTCGAGATAGCGAACGAGGGAATACTCTTTCGACGTCGGCTCCCTGTGGGCTACCTTCATCCCTCTCCGAGGAATCATCCTCTACCTCTCTTTCCGACGCGACTCGCATACGCCCTGTGGGCGTACGCGAATCAACACCCCCCTCCTCCAGACTTGACAGCCTGTTTGCAAGACCATTCATATCCTTGCGTAGGGTTTGCACGACCCCTTTGACCGCGTCCGTCGTTGAGCGGCTTACATCCAGCTGATATTGAACGAACATGAGCTCGAACTTCCTCAAGAGCTCCTGCCCTACTGCGCCCAACGCCACGGTCTCAGGGTCCGGCGTCTTATCCTTTCCCTCGATCTGATCCTTTCCGTTTTTCCCCGCAAGCATCTCCGCTCCACTTTCGCTTCCCGAGTTTTCCCCCCCATCGCCCTGTTCAATTTGTTCAAGGTTCTCCACGTTGGCTCCATCCTCCGATGAAGGATCCTTACGGTTGCCTCTTTTTTCCTGGACGATCTCGGCATCTCGCCTTGGCACTAAGTTCGGCAAGTTTAGTTCAAATCTTAAGGTAAATAAAAATGGAATTCGGTATGTATGCACACCTGGTACAACGCACAATGGCTAACCTGTAAAAGTGTTCATGCACCAGCATACACATATGTATTACATATAAAATATATGCAAAAAACTTAAAATTTGCAAGAGTTATTATATCATCGAGTGGCCTTCGATTATCGGATGTGATGTCTGTCCGCCTAACGTCGTTCGTCAACTGTCCAGCTAATAGTAACTGTGATTTAACTATCTTAACTTCGACACTACAGTCTGACAAGATGACTGTCTAACTGGCTATCGATAGGTATGAAAACAAATGTTTCTTTGCTGCTGACACATTTAGCTAGCCCGCCTACGTCCAACTAAGATGCCTAACAGCCCCCCCTTTGCGCACTTCGCGACACTTTCGTCCGCTCTAACATTGGCTAAACGAGTTGCCTGCGAAGCCTCGGTGAAGCCCAGCGACTAACACAATTGCTTGGCTATAACCCCTGCCAGGCAAGATATCCGTCCTGCACTTCCCCCGTTTCCCCCTGGTATTGACACAATTGTAGGGTGACACCTGTACCCTATCAAGATATCTTATACCAACTAAAATGTTCGAAGATGAAGTAGATTGCGTAGTGTGCCCCCGATGTCCGTAGATATTTTCAAAGGAGCACCACTTCGTCGTGGGCCCCACGTTGGGCGCCATTTTGTTGCGTACGGGTTTTGGGTTGACGCGCCTGCTGCCTGTCGCGGAAACGACCTCCTTGCTCTCAGCACTTCAACATTCCATGTTCGGTCTGCCACGGGGTACGCTTGCGTTAAGCGCGAGCTAGCTCGCCGGACTGTGGATTCTTGTGACACCGATCCATGACCGCACCATACAAAAAATTCGTACCCCCTTTCCTATTACCTTTTCGATGGGGACACCCACGCAACTTCCCTCAACGCCTCTTCATCTTTCCCCGCCAGTGATGTTATATGGCCGGCCCTCTTATTCCCTCCCTTCCATGGTCGACGATGACCCGTTTGCTGCCGACCCCAAAATGCCGCCTTGAGCCCCCTCACAGTTTTACTCTACTCCCCGTCATTGTCATTAAGTCCGTCCGTCCGCATCACATCCGAAATGAATGGCCGCTGCTACAAGATTAACAATGCATATTATTTTATTCAAACAAATCAAAGAAAAATGTATATGATCATATCAATGTGTTTAGATGCAAGTGTGCATAACTAATCTAGCTGCCCTCTTACATATATGAGCGCAATCATTAAATCTGCTGCCGTAAATTAATTTGGCCCATTCAGGCGGCCCGCCTTGTTAATACTAAATTATTAAAGGTTATGAAGATACAATGGTTGCTCTAATGGTGAGCGTCAAGATCCGTTGGATCTCACAAGTAAATCACCAAATCGGAGTGCGCAAAATAAAAATAGAAATACTTGTAATCGTAATTTTCGTGGTTTATGTTGGAAGAGATTTGTAAGGCTCCCGGCCGCAATCAACACGATTGCTACACGCGCATACCTACAACCCTATCAAGACGTCTTGTATGGAAGGTATCACGCTTCTTGCACCGCCCGCTCGCCGTACAACTCCCCCCCCCCAGCACAGTCTCAGTGCAATAAGAAAAGTGTATGAATATAATGATACGCGATGTGAGATCGCTCAGTCACATGCCCCTCTGCGGGGAGTCTTGCGCCCTAACCTACGGGCCAGATGGACACTTAATTTTTCGATATGAAATGCGGCTACTTTACCCGCGGATACGCACTGCCTGCGACCGCCTCACATCCCCAACTAAATGCAAAATACAAATATACGTAACTTACAGCTAAAACCTGGTTATTTTGGAATGTATGCGCGCTGTTTCTTCTAAGCAATGCACGTGGGCAGCGCTGCCGGCAATTGCACGGTCACTTCTGCTACACTATGTCGTCTCCCGTCACCACGCACGTAGCTGGGCGAAGTAATGAATATTAGCGCGGCCTCCTTGCCGCTGCTCTGCCTGGTTGCTCTTCAAATCGATTGCCCAGTTGGGCAGTGGCGATGGACCACCCTCAATTACGCCGCTTACAGCACGCTTCGCTATATCGCTCTCTTGACTCCAACAGTTGGATGCTTTGCAATTATCAAGCAGCTTGCTGCTGGGTGATGGGCACAAATAATCCTATTTTCCTCGCATGTACTTCCAACCAAGTGACTGCTGGAATCTGCGAGGCGGAAGCGGTCGGACACTACAAAAATGAAATTTATGTCAAAACCCTCTCTTCAAAAGCGGACTATGCGTCGCGTTCCAACTTACCTCGCTTTTGAAAGATGACCACTGGAAGCAGGTGACTGTGCACCTGTATACACCAAGTTGTTAACTGTTGGAAATAATGAGGTTTTGGCCAAGCCGATGAACACTGCTGAAATTACGTGACCACTCTTTACGCCGTCTGTCCGGAAAAGAACCGGAAATGCAGCGAGTCACATGACGTCCGTGTAGGTGTTACAAGTGTCAAACCAGGTGTCAAATGTCAGTCAGGTAGGAAACGTTCGGAAAGTGAGTGCAGAGTTGCGTTAGCGTATGAAAACTTTTAACCACAATCAAGGCGACCGCAACACAACCCACAGCGTAAGAAAGGTTTGTCCCCAAAACTACAATGTAACTGGGAAGGCCCATACAAAGTCATAAAACGGATCAACGATGTGGTATACCGCATACAAACTATGGGAAGGCCAAGGAATAAGATGAAGGTGGTCCATTTGGAAAGGCTAGCTGCATTTGGTTCCGGCAATGTGTCTGATCGGGACGATCAGACTTAGGTGGAGGGCAGTGTGGCGATTATTCTCAAGCATGTACCATCCCTAAGTAAATAACACTCCCACCACTAGTTAACACAACCGAGATAACGATGGCTACGCTTATGCATGCAAGCGTATAACTAGGAAGAGGAAGAGAGATGGCGCGAGTGTTTGCGAATACGATGCAAAGAGGAGATGCCAATAAATAACACCGACCCTTCCAGAACACGAAAAGCGAACAACCAAGAAAGTTCTCGGTGCGCAGGCAAGCACCCTGTTGGACTATATAAGGCGGTGACCAAGCAAGGCAGCTGATCAGTTTATTTTCAAGCGTTCAATAGTGAACTACTGTAAAGTTATCAAACTCTTAAAATTGTTTTGCGTTTATTACTAGTAAATAAAACTAGCTATTACTTACATTATCTGTGCGTGTGTTTATTCGACTTTATAGTGATCGAACCCAGGATTGATAATCAAGGAATCATCGAATTCGTCACAATATAAATCACAAAATTTTTACATTAAAATTGTTGTTTTTTATAGATTTCTTTTTGTTAATAAGTAAATGCACAAATATTCGAATTTTACCTAAGCCATCCTTTCCGTTCTTCAATTAATCACTTCTCTGGACCGATGATCTTTCTTTTATTAGAGATTCTTTTTTAAAGTATATGCTTCGGACGATTGTATTTGTTGGTTTATTGTGCACTAAGGTAAATGGCCCATATTCCGTTGTACTAAGGATTTTTCTGACTTTGTGCTCCTCCTACGTTGAAACAAAAAAGTGAAACCTGGAAAATCGCATTGTTCCTATTTAATTGATCAGTTTTCTTTTATTTCCAATTGTCGATATATGAAAACAACTAATAATATTTTTATATTAATTAAAATTAGTGATTAACTCAGATGTCCCTAATTCCGTGTCAAAAAAGTCTTGATGCACCTAATTCCGTGGGAAATTGTCCCTAATTCCGTGGTATAAAGCAAACACACATATTTCAGTGCTACAAATAGGAGAAAATCTTTATTATTGCATTTAAAAACAAGTTTTTTACCAAATCACAAAATAGGTTTTTTTCCATATTTATTTATTAAAGTTGTACTTTTTTGCTTTTTTTAAAAACTTTTTGTTTTTGTTTACTTTAAAATTTTTTCGTTTTTAATAATACATAACAAATAAGTTGAAAAGTTAAATTCAATATTTTTATTGGTTTTTTTTATTTTTTAATACGTGTGCTTTAAGCTTTCAAATAAATTTGAAAAAATTAGTTCAATAATATATAAAAATGTCATTCAATATTTTTTTGTTTGTTTTTTTTTGTTTTGTTTTTTGTTGTTTTTTTATTTTAATTATTTTTTGGTTTTTGATTTTTTTGTATTTTTTTTTATTAAAAGTACAAGGCTTTTAAAACGAATCAGTAATGAAATAAAAATAAATTCAATTAAAATTCAGTACGGTAAATAAATAAATAAATACTTAAATACTAAAAGGGTGTAATAACAGAATAAACGCCGCGGCTGTTGACTCGTACTGGTGGCTTAAGTTTTTTCAAGACATCGGCAGCATCGTAAAATAGTACGTCCTCTTTGTCGGGCCACCGCCAATTGGTTCCACTCATCTGCATGGTCTTTAATTCGTATTTTTTGTTTGATTGGTTGTTATTTTCATTACAATACCCGGGAATTTTTCTCCTTCGTATATTATAAGAGCATAATCTCCTACGGCGATGGACTGAGTTAAATTGCGATCTTTGTTAGGTGATACATTTTCGTTTACGGCTCTTTCTAATTTTCTTCTTTTTTCCTCTTTAACACGACGCTGATGCTCCATAAACTTAGAAGCTATTGCCACCGTTGGTGTTACTCGTTTAAAATTCCTTTTTGGTACAGTACTTTTAGGTGCTTGCGGCCACAATAACGCATTCTTAAACGGTGTTGGGAACCCCGTTTTTCTAGCATCGAAGAAATCATGGCGGCCGCTGTGGTGTGAAGGTAGTGTTGCCGGCCTACCACACCGAAGGTCCATGGTTCGAGCCCTGGTACAGGTAACATCAAAAGTGAATTGAAAAAAGTTTTTCAAAACGGGGTCGCCCCTCGGCAGTGGTTTGGCAAACTCTCCGAGTGTATTTCTGCCATGACAGGCTTCTCAGCAAAAATTCTTCTCCTTTGTAGATGCCGTTCGGAGTCGGCAAAAAACTGTAGGTCCCACCAATTTGTAGGGAAAATTCAAATCGGCACACCACAAATTGGAAGAGAAGCTTGGCGCAAAAATCTCTTAGGAGGTTTATGATGATATACCTGTTGTATATCGCGCCATAGAGAGAGAGAAGAAATCAAAATTTTCATGGCTTGATTGAGCTAGAGCATCATCGAATACAATTGGTTCATTAATAATTTGGCTTCACCGATTTCCACTGTCGATGCCGGTTTATCTTTGGGAGTCGAATTTACCAGGGAACCATCTTTAATGATATTGACTTCACCGATTTCCACTGTCGATGCCGGTTTATCTTTGGGAGTCGAGTTTACCAAGATACCATCAGGCTGCACTGTAAATACAGAAAACGGGCCATTATCCTCGTTTAATAAGTCTGCTACTTGCAGCTCAAGAGAGGCATCGAGGCGTTGTTTGCGAAATGACGTTACTTTTGGGGTTCCCAAAAGCTTCTCAAACTGCCCTATAAATTCTTCGTTTGGGTTTGCTGCAGTGTCATTGTCATGATCGTGGTAAACGATATCGGGGTAGCACATTCAGATGGTCTGACAAGACGTTGGTATGTCGGGGCATAGGCATCAAACGGGTATAGTCCACAAGCTTTGAATCCCTGTTGAATAGTTTCCATTTAAATGGAAGAAACACATTCCTGAAGAAGGGGAGCAAAGTCATCTCGCTTAACACGACTTCCACCGCTTTGCACTCTATAGTCATGCATTTTTTTCTTCCAGGCAACTTTAAGCGGATGGATAATGTGGGTGGATTTAGAGGGAAAATCTATTAAAATTATTCCATTTTCTTTACAAAATTCGCGAGGGGCAGCGACAAATGGGACGATGGGCCATCCATGAACAGGATAACAGGAAGCATAACGTTTTCTTTCAACAAATATTGATAAAAAACATTCGTGATATACTCGTAGAAAGTCTGACAGGTCATCCATCCACTGACATACTTACCAATAGCCCAATCTTTCGGATATTTTCCCAAGATGTGTTGTAGCATTCGTTTGTATCGAAACAATGAAAAAATTGGAATCAGTTTACCACTTGCAGATGATCCCAAAAATAAAGTTAAGTTCTCTTTCTCGTCATTCCCTGAATTTATATAAACGGTTTTTGCACCTTTGTGTGTCAAAACTCGTTGGTTTTTCGGGCACATAAAAAATGCAGATTCGTCGCCATTGAAAATCCTACTTGGATCGTCCAGAATATCCAATTGATCGTGTTCTCTTAGATACTCTAAGACTCGATCAAACCACCCTATAATCTTCTCCTCGGTTGCTCCGATGCGTGCCGTTGTAAGTGGTTGAGCTATCCGCTGAGATATTGAAGGATTTCGAGCTAAGAACCAATCATACCAGCGTCTACCAGGTACGCCTCTGGAAAAATAATTTTTACGACCAAGTTCTTTTGCAAATTTTGCAACCGAAAACACAAGCTGATCTTTGCTGATGGCAAACCCACTATCAGCAACTGTCATCATCCATTTTACAAGAATCTCTTCTTATGTGACAGTCAAAATTGTTGGTTTTCCTGGTCCGTTTCGTTTTTTATATTTTTTATCGGTTTTGTCTCTTAGGGTCTGCTCAGGTATTTTATATAACCTTGCAGCTTTATATATACTTCATTTTTTCTTATTTATATCATCAAGCGCCGCTGCCAAATCGCTTTTGGTATAGCCACCTTTGGCAATTTTTGCTGTAGAATAAATTATGCACGTTTTATATATTAAGAAACAAATAGAGCGCAAATTCAATTACTTACTTTCAAAAAAATTCGCTTCAAAAATTAATATGCATAAAATATATTTTTAAATGACTCGACCGAAAAACCGTGCTTTGCGTGTGGTACATAAATCCGTGGTAGCGATTTGAACGGTAGTTCGAGAATTTTATTATAATTTATATTTTTTATTATAAATATGTATTCAAAAGAATGATAAAGAAGTTAAATGCTTAATAATTTTTTTAGTTTTTATTGGAAAATAACGAATTAGGAAAAATTCAATAATGTCAATATTTCGTTAAAATATTGTGCGCCGCAGATATTTCCGGCTCAAATATTGAAGAATAGGTAAATAAAATTATATCACGGAATTACGTCAGGATCTTCTTTGGGGCTTTCTTTAATGATAAAATGACTTATTGGGATAGGGTTTCTTATAAAAAGTTTATTAGAATAAAGAAAATAAAAAGTATTGAAAAAGGAATCGTGTACCTAATTCCGTGGGTCAGAAATATTAAATTAAAAGTAAAAGAAATTATTTTATTGTATTTCGCGGTTATAAAAAATAGTTAATAAATGTTCATTGAATACATAATTGTAAGAAAAATTAAATAAAAGCATACGATTGAATTTTTACAGCCTTAAGAATTTTCATTGGACTCCTTAACATTTTACTTAAGCTACCCCCATACAAAACGCTTTTTATCCAAACTATCATCTTTAGATCGTGTGATATTAAATAATTACTTACATTATCTGTGCGTGTGTTTATTCGACTTTATAGTGATCGAACCCAGGATTGATAATCAAGGAATCATCGAATTCGTCACAATATAAATCACAAAATTTTTACATTAAAATTGTTGATGTTTTTTATAGATTTCTTTTTGTTAATAAGTAAATGCACAAATATTCGAATTTTACCTAAGCCATCCTTTCCGTTCTTCAATTAATCACTTCTCTGGCCCGATGATCTTTCTTTTATTAGAGATTCTTTTTTAAAGTATATGCTTCGGACGATTGTATTTGTTGGTTTATTGTGCACTAAGGTAAATGGCCCATATTCCGTTGTACTAAGGATTTTTCTGACTTTGTGCTCCTCCTACGTTGAAACAAAAAAGTGAAACCTGGAAAATCGCATTGTTCCTATTTAATTGATCAGTTTTCTTTTATTTCCAATTGTCGATATATGAAAACAACTAATAATATTTTTATATTAATTAAAATTAGTGATTAACTCAGATGTCCCTAATTCCGTGTCAAAAAAGTCTTGATGCACCTAATTCCGTGGGAAATTGTCCCTAATTCCGTGGTATAAAGCAAACACACATATTTCAGTGCTACAAATAGGAGAAAATCTTTATTATTGCATTTAAAAACAAGTTTTTTACCAAATCACAAAATAGGTTTTTTTCCATATTTATTTATTAAAGTTGTACTTTTTTGCTTTTTTTAAAAACTTTTTGTTTTTGTTTACTTTAAAATTTTTTCGTTTTTAATAATACATAACAAATAAGTTGAAAAGTTAAATTCAATATTTTTATTGGTTTTTTTTATTTTTTAATACGTGTGCTTTAAGCTTTCAAATAAATTTGAAAAAATTAGTTCAATAATATATAAAAATGTCATTCAATATTTTTTTGTTTGTTTTTTTTTGTTTTGTTTTTTGTTGTTTTTTTATTTTAATTATTTTTTGGTTTTTGATTTTTTTGTATTTTTTTTTATTAAAAGTACAAGGCTTTTAAAACGAATCAGTAATGAAATAAAAATAAATTCAATTAAAATTCAGTACGGTAAATAAATAAATAAATACTTAAATACTAAAAGGGTGTAATAACAGAATAAACGCCGCGGCTGTTGACTCGTACTGGTGGCTTAAGTTTTTTCAAGACATCGGCAGCATCGTAAAATAGTACGTCCTCTTTGTCGGGCCACCGCCAATTGGTTCCACTCATCTGCATGGTCTTTAATTCGTATTTTTTGTTTGATTGGTTGTTATTTTCATTACAATACCCGGGAATTTTTCTCCTTCGTATATTATAAGAGCATAATCTCCTACGGCGATGGACTGAGTTAAATTGCGATCTTTGTTAGGTGATACATTTTCGTTTACGGCTCTTTCTAATTTTCTTCTTTTTTCCTCTTTAACACGACGCTGATGCTCCATAAACTTAGAAGCTATTGCCACCGTTGGTGTTACTCGTTTAAAATTCCTTTTTGGTACAGTACTTTTAGGTGCTTGCGGCCACAATAACGCATTCTTAAACGGTGTTGGGAACCCCGTTTTTCTAGCATCGAAGAAATCATGGCGGCCGCTGTGGTGTGAAGGTAGTGTTGCCGGCCTACCACACCGAAGGTCCATGGTTCGAGCCCTGGTACAGGTAACATCAAAAGTGAATTGAAAAAAGTTTTTCAAAACGGGGTCGCCCCTCGGCAGTGGTTTGGCAAACTCTCCGAGTGTATTTCTGCCATGACAGGCTTCTCAGCAAAAATTCTTCTCCTTTGTAGATGCCGTTCGGAGTCGGCAAAAAACTGTAGGTCCCACCAATTTGTAGGGAAAATTCAAATCGGCACACCACAAATTGGAAGAGAAGCTTGGCGCAAAAATCTCTTAGGAGGTTTATGATGATATACCTGTTGTATATCGCGCCATAGAGAGAGAGAAGAAATCAAAATTTTCATGGCTTGATTGAGCTAGAGCATCATCGAATACAATTGGTTCATTAATAATTTGGCTTCACCGATTTCCACTGTCGATGCCGGTTTATCTTTGGGAGTCGAATTTACCAGGGAACCATCTTTAATGATATTGACTTCACCGATTTCCACTGTCGATGCCGGTTTATCTTTGGGAGTCGAGTTTACCAAGATACCATCAGGCTGCACTGTAAATACAGAAAACGGGCCATTATCCTCGTTTAATAAGTCTGCTACTTGCAGCTCAAGAGAGGCATCGAGGCGTTGTTTGCGAAATGACGTTACTTTTGGGGTTCCCAAAAGCTTCTCAAACTGCCCTATAAATTCTTCGTTTGGGTTTGCTGCAGTGTCATTGTCATGATCGTGGTAAACGATATCGGGGTAGCACATTCAGATGGTCTGACAAGACGTTGGTATGTCGGGGCATAGGCATCAAACGGGTATAGTCCACAAGCTTTGAATCCCTGTTGAATAGTTTCCATTTAAATGGAAGAAACACATTCCTGAAGAAGGGGAGCAAAGTCATCTCGCTTAACACGACTTCCACCGCTTTGCACTCTATAGTCATGCATTTTTTTCTTCCAGGCAACTTTAAGCGGATGGATAATGTGGGTGGATTTAGGGGGAAAATCTATTAAAATTATTCCATTTTCTTTACGAAATTCGCGAGGGGCAGCGACAAATGGGACGATGGGCCATCCATGAACAGGATAACAGGAAGCATAACGTTTTCTTTCAACAAATATTGATAAAAAACATTCGTGATATACTCGTAGAAAGTCTGACAGGTCATCCATCCACTGACATACTTACCAATAGCCCAATCTTTCGGATATTTTCCCAAGATGTGTTGTAGCATTCGTTTGTATCGAAACAATGAAAAAATTGGAATCAGTTTACCACTTGCAGATGATCCCAAAAATAAAGTTAAGTTCTCTTTCTCGTCATTCCCTGAATTTATATAAACGGTTTTTGCACCTTTGTGTGTCAAAACTCGTTGGTTTTTCGGGCACATAAAAAATGCAGATTCGTCGCCATTGAAAATCCTACTTGGATCGTCCAGAATATCCAATTGATCGTGTTCTCTTAGATACTCTAAGACTCGATCAAACCACCCTCTAATCTTCTCCTCGGTTGCTCCGATGCGTGCCGTTGTAAGTGGTTGAGCTATCCGCTGAGATATTGAAGGATTTCGAGCTAAGAACCAATCATACCAGCGTCTACCAGGTACGCCTCTGGAAAAATAATTTTTACGACCAAGTTCTTTTGCAAATTTTGCAACCGAAAACACAAGCTGATCTTTGCTGATGGCAAACCCACTATCAGCAACTGTCATCATCCATTTTACAAGAATCTCTTCTTATGTGACAGTCAAAATTGTTGGTTTTCCTGGTCCGTTTCGTTTTTTATATTTTTTATCGGTTTTGTCTCTTAGGGTCTGCTCAGGTATTTTATATAACCTTGCAGCTTTATATATACTTCATTTTTTCTTATTTATATCATCAAGCGCCGCTGCCAAATCGCTTTTGGTATAGCCAACTTTTGCAATTTTTGCTGTAGAATAAATTATGCACGTTTTATATATTAAGAAACAAATAGAGCGCAAATTCAATTACTTACTTTCAAAAAAATTCGCTTCAAAAATTAATATGCATAAAATATATTTTTAAATGACTCGACCGAAAAACCGTGCTTTGCGTGTAGCTCCACCGTAAATGCGTCGTATACCACGCAATAAGGAACATGTACAAAATTCGTGGTACATAAATCCGTGGTAGCGATTTGAACGGTAGTTCGAGAATTTTATTATAATTTATATTTTTTATTATAAATATGTATTCAAAAGAATGATAAAGAAGTTAAATGCTTAATAATTTTTTTAGTTTTTATTGGAAAATAACGAATTAGGAAAAATTCAATAATGTCAATATTTCGTTAAAATATTGTGCGCCGCAGATATTTCCGGCTCAAATATTGAAGAATAGGTAAATAAAATTATATCACGGAATTACGTCAGGATCTTCTTTGGGGCTTTCTTTAATGATAAAATGACTTATTGGGATAGGGTTTCTTATAAAAAGTTTATTAGAATAAAGAAAATAAAAAGTATTGAAAAAGGAATCGTGTACCTAATTCCGTGGGTCAGAAATATTAAATTAAAAGTAAAAGAAATTATTTTATTGTATTTCGCGGTTATAAAAAATAGTTAATAAATGTTCATTGAATACATAATTGTAAGAAAAATTAAATAAAAGCATACGATTGAATTTTTACAGCCTTAAGAATTTTCATTGGACTCCTTAACATTTTACTTAAGCTACCCCCATACAAAACGCTTTTTATCCAAACTATCATCTTTAGATCGTGTGATATTAAATAAATATAGGCTTGAAAAAAAAATATTTATATTGATTTATATTTCTTAAAGATAAATCTTTATAATTGCATTTTTAGTTTTATTAGAATAACTTTCAAATCCTTATTTGGCCGAAAAAATCGAAATACCACGGAATAAAGAACTACCACGCAATTATAGCCACTTACCTTAGTTATTTGTATTTATTTTTCGAATTTCACATTTATATTGTATATTTCTTTAGGTTTTTGTCTACGTTTTTTGTTTTTTTATTCGCTTATTATTCATTAATATTTATCGGTTGACAACTAGTATAATCACTCGTGGTTTATATGTATATATTTTAAAAACTGCTTTAGCTATTAAATAAGTCTGTTAATTATTCATTTGAAGAGTTGGAAACAGGACCGCCAATATAGTATTCAATAAAATAATTGTATTTTTAAAAGGTTATTTATTGAAAGTTGAATAAGAATAATTACAAGTTTTATTTTGAAATATAAATAAAATTTCATCAACAAAAGTTAACATAATTAAAAAATATTTATAATGTAAAGCATATAATAGCAGGGGTATGTAAATGTAAATTTCAGTAAACCCTGCACTTATGCTTTACGCCTATTTTGCAGATGATTCAAAGAAATCGACAAGGAAAGTCACAACAATTCAGCATTATATAGAGACGAAGAGCGAAAAGCTCGAGATTGCAAAAAAGGAATTCGATTACCTTTTAGAGAGAGGGATTTGTCAGAGGTCAAAAGGTCAATGGGCAAGTCCTTTAAACATGGTCGAGAAAGCAAATGGCTCTCGGCGACCTTGTGGAGATGTGGCATGGTGTTGCCGCCCGTGATGGCGCGGCGTGTACCAACGCTTAAAAACCACTGCACTAAAGATGGTTGAATGAAAACAAAGAACGTCACTCGGCTTCGGTATAAAATGTTATAATATTTATTAGAAAAAGTTATTAAAGTTGCACAATATTAATTGTTTGGTATTTTCCAATAAAATGTAAAACTAGAGCACTTTCTCTATAATTATTTTGTCTTCGAGGACAACCGACGCGTTTGAGTGTAGGCAACGAACTTCCTGTTCGCGCCCACGCTTCAATCGTTCGTGTCCCTGTCGACAGTTGGCTGCGGTTCAACAAAAGCTGACCGTAGTGCCAATTACCGACAGGGCTGTATTTTGCTCTATTACAAAATATCGCCTAAGGGCGATGTTACGTTACACCACCCTTCTGCGGGAAAAGAAGAATGCGGCAAGATGATCAGTTTTGCCGGATTCTTCTTGTACAAAATTTTAAATTGTTTTGAGTGGACGAGTGTTTACTAATTAGGGTGTACCTTCCCTTTCCAAGCAATCGTCCACTCATAGCAATTTTATTTTTCAAAATTTATACTTTCATTATCTTATATGTTAATATATACATATATTATATATTTTATTTGGATATTACTAATTGCATGCTCCTGTTAATTTTTTTTTTTTTGTGTCTTTAATAGTTCATTAATTAGGTATATATATAAATGCTATAAATTTTTTTTTTTTTTTTTTTTTTTGTTATAATTAGTGAATTGGTTAGGTAGTAATTGGAATGGTAATATATAAAAATATAAGCATTCATTGCTCTTTAACAGTTTTTACAATGACAAGTTTAGAAAAAATTTTTGATAATTTTTTTTTCTTTTTTTTTTCCTTAGGCAAGTAGTTAGCTATAATGGTTCTAAAATGGTAATATGTCAGCATTCTTTGCTGTTGACTGTTTGCACAATGGCATGATTAAATATAAATTGTGTAACATAAAAATATTTTTTTTTTTTTTTTTTTCGGTTTACATATTGCCAATGGCATGCTGATATATATATGTATGTTTGTTAACATTAGTTATGTTAATTATAATAAAAATGTTCATACCTTAATGATTCTATTCTTGTGTATTGTTCTTTCTTTATTTTTCTCCGTATCGTATATTGTTACATTTGTTCCATCAATTCTTGTTACGGCGTAAGGCCCTTGATAACTGTTTTCATGTTTGCTTCTTGGTTCTTTTTGTATGAGGATTTTGTCATTTACATGTATAATTAGTGGTTTTGCTGTTTTATCGTAAAACTTCTTATTTTGTATTTTGTGTTTGTTTATTAATATTTTTGCTAATTCATGACTTTTTTGCATTCTATACTTTATTTCTTTTGCATAGTTTTCTATGTTGTAATCTGAGATTGTCTCGTTTAAATACGCTATTCGTTAAACACTCTATGGTTACGTTCTATTGTACCGACGGTTTCATGGTGGTACGCAGTTGAGAAATTATGTTTTATTTTAAGAAGTTGGGATAGCTCTGCAAATAATTCATTTTTGTATTCGGTTCCTAAATCCGATTTTATGCTAGTCATAACCCCGTAGGTTAAAATAAAACTCTCAAAAACTGCTAAAGCTACTGTTTTTGCTGACTTGTCTGGTACTGCAACTGTTACAAGGTATTTTGACATATCACAAATCATGGTAAGTGCGAACTTGTTACCGTGTGTGGATTCTGGTAAAGGACCTATCGTGTCGATTACGACAATGTCAAAAGGTTTACTAGGAGTGGGTGTTAAAACTAGCTCTTCTTTATTCTTGACTTTTACTTTATTTAAAAGGCATTTTTCGCATTTTTTTACGTACCTTGCTATGTCTTTTGTCATGTTTTTCCAATAAAATTTGTTTCTTAATTTCGCATATAGTTTTTTCATTCCACAGTGACCTCCCGAGATAGGATCATTGTGATATATTGGTAATACTTTTAATTTTTGTTCCTCATCATTAATTGTTATAATTGGATCCAGTAAAATAATGGTTAAATCTTTTAAAATCTCATTTCCTCTCTCTTTAGAGTTTGTAATTGTATAATATTTGAAAATTAAATCATCCTTTGGCCATTCTATATGCTTAATTTTTAGTTTTCCGGCTTCTATTTCTAGCCTCGAAAGGAAAGTATCGAAATTCTTTATTTCGTTTGAAAATTCAAAATCTAGTAAAATTGTTCTTTTATGCTTTATATGCGCGCGTATTCTTAAAAATTGTTTACTGTTTTCATCATTAAATATTTCGGATCTGATACGAGGAATTGTTTTTGAAAAATTGTGTGAATATTTGTCATAAACGTGGAAAGCTTGTAAATTTTCGCGTGAATGTATATTTTCGCTAGAACCGCGTATTTCTTTCTTTCTAGTCATGGTTCGCGTTTGAACTGTAAATATATTTTTGGATTTTTCTTTTAATTGGTTAATAGTTATGCGCGAAAGTGCATCAGCGCCTACGTTTGATTTTCCCTTTATGTATTCTATTGTAAAGTTGTATTCTGCCAATTCAAGTCTAATTCTCGAAAGTTTTGAAGATGGGTCTTTCATATTGAACAAATAAACTAAAGGCCTGTGATCTGATTTTACAATGAAATGATTTCCATAAACGTATGGTCTGAACTGTTTTATCGCAAAATATATCGCTAATAATTCTAACTCGATGATCGCTTTTTTCTGTTCTGCGTTATTAAAAGACTTTGAAGCATAACATATCGGTAAATCGTTGCCTTGTTGTTCCTGGCTGAGTATAGCTCCACAACCTGTTTTGGAAGCGTCTACTGTAATGATAAACTGTTTGGAAAAATCCGGATATTGCAGAATCTTTGGTGACATTAGTGATGTTTTCAATGCATCAAAAGCTTCATCACATGTTTTATCCCAAGTAAATTCCACTTTTTTCCTACTCAATCTATTAAGATGTGCTGCCAGAGATGAGAAATTTGGGATGAAACGTCTGTAGTAGTTTGCAAAAGCAACGAAGCGTCTTACCGCGTCTTTATCTGTTGGTTTGGTATATTTTCTAATTGCATCTATTTTTGAATCGTCTGGCGCTAAACCCTCGGATGAACATTTATGACCTAGGAATGTCACTTCGGGTCTGAGAAAATTACATTTGTTTGGATTGAGTTTAAGATTGAACGATCTACAAGTGTCGAATACTTTGGATAAATTTTTAATGTGATGTGATTCGTTACAGCTAATGACGATTATGTCATCTACATACAAAAAAGCTACGTTAGGCGGAATCCCTGAAAACGCAATTGTCATCATTCTTGAGAATGAGTTTGGTGCAATACTTAAGCCAAACGGCAATACTTTCCATCTATACGCTCCGCGATCAGTAGAAAACGAGGTTATATCGCGTGAATCAACATGTAAGGGTATTTGGTGAAATCCAGAAAAAAGGTCTAACGTTGAGAAAAATTTGGCTCTGCCGAGATTATCTAATATATCGTCGATTCGTGCTAATGGGAATTTATCAGCTATTAGTTTTTTATTAACTGCGCGAAAATCAACACACATTCTGTAAGCTTTTCCACCATTACTTTTCTTTTTAGGCACTAAAATAAGTGGGCTGTTGTAGTTTGAATAACTCCCTTCGATTAAATCGTTTTCTAATAATTTCGTAACTTGTTGGTTTATTTCTTCCCGCTGAGAATATGGTAAACGATAATTTTTAATATACACTGGCTCATTGTCTGTTATTCGTAATGTTTGCTCATAAAAGTTATTTAATGTCATTTTGTCGTTATCAAGCGCGAATATGTCGGCATATTGTATGCAAAGTTCTAAAAGTTCAGATGGAGCATTTTTTGGAATTTGATTTTTTAAAATCGAAGCTACTTCGTTAATACGTTTATTGTCTGATGTAGTTTTGTTAATCTCATATACGTGGTAATCTGAAAGTTTTTCTGTCCGAATAGAGTTTTTCTTTATGAATTGAATGTCATTTGTGGTATTTATTATTTTTAAAACAGGGTTTTTAGAAGTTATAATGCATCTTGCTGTAAATACGCCTTTTTGTAATTCTTGAGATTCAACGAAAAGTGGAGTTGTTGAGTGGCCTAGGTCAAAAATTCGAAAAACTTCGCATCTAGGTGGTATTATACACATGTCGCATTCTGTTCCGTGAAGGATTGGCATATTGACTTTTTCACCATTTGCCCAGAAAGAGATGCTATTATTTGAATAATTTATGATACATTTGTTGTGTTTGAGAAAGTCTTTACCCAGTATACCATCTGATGGTATATTAAAATCGTCAGCCACCACATGTAAGTTATGTTCAACTGGAATGTTTGAAAAATGTAAATCTATATTAATTTTACCTAAGGTAGAGACAGAGTTGGAAGTTACGCCAGTGATATTAACAATATCATCGCTACAAATGGGAATTTGGTTACCTAAACTTGAAATTTTAATCAGTGAAATATCAGCCTGTGTGTCTAATAAAAATGTGCATAGTTTCTTAGATCCGGTTATGTTAATTTTGACAAACTCTGAATAATTTAGGTTTAGACAAAAAACATTTTTAATATTTATTCGCTTAACTCCCCGTCCCTCAGTGTTCGCGCCTGCGGGGCTTCGGAGTTTAAAGCTCGTACGTTTGCATTATTTCGCGTATTTGAACTACCGCTGCTATTATTCGACCTATTTTCTGACCTGTACTGATTGCTATTGTTATTACGTGCATTAGCGTTACCTCGATTGTCGTTATTTTGCCTATAATTGTTGCTTTGTCTACTCTGGTTGTTATTATTGTATCTATTGGTATTGTTGCTGTACCTATTGAAATTATTGCTGCTATTGTACCTATTGAAATTATTATTGTTGTAGTACCTATTAAAGTTACTATTGTTGTTATATTTACCACTATTGTTGTACGAACTATTACCTCTATTGTTGTTTCGAAAATTATTTGGGTTATTAAATCTGGAACGAAATGCTAATACCTGTCTCTCGGTAGCTTGAGTATTTTGTTCGACTATCATCTTTGCTACTACGTCTTTTGCGTCACTAAAATTGGTTGATGCCAAAATAGATTTTACTAAGTCTGAGCGCGTATTAAGCCTAGATCGCTCTAATGCATCAGATAGTTCTTCTACACGTTTAGCAAATTCGGTCAAGTTATTATTGGAAACTTTTAATGAAGCTATTTTTCCTGCAACTACTTTGGAATTATCTGGTTTTATTCTGCTTCTAAGCGCGTCTTTAACCTCTTCGATGGATGTTATGTTAGTCGGAATAGCCTCTCTTGCTTTCCCTTCTAGTTTTGATTTAACAAATGCAATGAGAGTTGGCATAAGATTCGAATCTGTTAAGCTTTCAACTCGGTCTATTTTATCTATGAAGGAGTCTATCGCTAATGGATCACCATTGTAGTTTTCCCTAATTATAGGAGCACACATCGAGATAAAACTTTTCTTTTGCTCTGTGGTAGCCATTTCTATGGATTTTACTGAATTACTATCTTTATTGTTTAAATTTGAAAAAATTGATGATTTTTGAAAATGAATTGAATTGTCTGTGGAACGGTCTAATGTACAAACTGAGTTGTCGAAACCTAACAGGTTTTCCTGCAATGAAATATTTTCGACTGTTGGCAATGAACAGCTTTGATTGGCGCTATGCTTTTCGGATGTGCCTAGCTGTGACGAGTCAGAAAATTCTTCTTCTTCTTCGGAATCGTCGTAGGATTCTTCTTCTAACCACTCGCTATCAGATGTAAAAATATTATCTTCTACTAAATCGCTGCAATTATTTGGTACTTTAACTGTACATTTCAGTTTTGCAAAACATTTAGCTAATTGCTCTCTGCAACTTGATAGGATTCGATTTACAACAACTGGCTTAACCCGATTCTCAAAATGCACATTAGCCTCTACTAAAATTTTATTACATGCTTCTATCAAGGAATTTTTGTATTCATCTAACTTTTCTTGCTTTGTCGATAATGGACGACCAGTATTTAGAACGCGTTTCTTGATTTTATAGAAATTTTTTCTCAATTCTTTGAATTTAGTCTCAAAATCTGACATCAGCAAAAAAAATTCGATAAATATTAGCTAGCAGTAGAACAGTTTGGATTAAAACTAACCAGTTTAGATTGAATGGAAAAATTTGGGAAATTTAATGAAATGGAATAAAATAAGTTAAGTGGAAAATGAGTCGGTCTAAGTTGAAGGCAAAGTTTCGAAAATCTAATAAATTTGGTTGATAATTTGAAGAATTGAAGAAAAAGTTCCTGAATTGCAGAGTGTGCTACCATGTGTCGTACAAAGAGATGATATTATTTGTTGCAAGTTTATATTTATTGTATGTTAAAATGTAAAAAATGTTTGAAAAGTAATAATGTTTATAATTTGTAAATTTTCGAAAGTTATAAATGTTTGAAATTTGGTAATGTTTTAAAGTTATGCACGTTTGAAAAAAAAATGTAGATGTTTGACAATTGTTAATGTTTTAAAGTTATGAATGTTTGAAAAGTATAATTGTTCAAAAGCTGTAAATGTTTTAAAGTTATGAATGTTTACCGTGACGGCCGCACCGTTGCACTCAAAAATGTATATATGTTTTACGTGACGGCCGCACCGTTGCACTCAAAATTGTATTTATTTGTTTTACGTGACGGCCGCACCGTTGCACTCAAAAATGTATATATATTTAACGTGACGGGCGCACCGTTGCACTCAAAATTGTATTTATTGTTTTACGTGACGGCCGCACATTATTATTTGTCGTTACAACAATAACAACAAGAGCGAAGAAAAGAACAGCGAAGAGCTTAAAGAGCTACTAAATGGAAACACCTGGCTGAAGCTAGATAGACACATGCAGACGGGTACGAATTTAGAAATCATTTGCGACAACTCGATCGGGAACTTACGCACATACATTCCAGTACCGTTACGTGAAATCATTTTCAACACGGTACATGGCTTCGCACATTCAGGTGCTAGATAGAACGTGAAGCTCATATCCAACAAATTCGTTTGGAAAGGAGTGAATTCCGAAATACGTGCACGTAGTACAACGTTTTTCCGCCTGTCAAAGATGCGAAGTTTCAAGGCACACTAAGAGCCAGCTGACGACCTTCGCTGTACCCAACAGACGATTCTAACATATAAATATTGAAATCGTTGGGCCCTTGCCATCATCGAATGTTTGACATGTGTCGATAGATTTTCATGAAGAATAGAAGCCATTCCTTTGACTGACATGACCGCTGAGACTGTAGCCAAACGGTTGCTTAAAGGGTGGATAAGCAGCTTCGCTGTTCCCAAATTCATCACGACGGACCAAGGTCGACAATTTGACAGCAGCCTGTTTCAACAACTGATGAAGCTCTTGTGGTCTAAACACATTCGTACCACGAGTTACCATCCCCAGGCAAACGGGTTGGTAATGAGTGGCAGTTAAAGAGGACCTGGGAGCCTCAGTAGCAGAAATGCTATACGGACAAGCAATTCGCTTACCAAGCGCTATCCTTGACGACACTGGTGAGGTATCGTCAGATATTCATACAGGGACTTTGATAGGGAGGAGGAACTAGCGTAACATATACAGTGCAGATGCGACGCTATCTCGAGATAACAGGCCAAGGGTTGAGAATATGGCCCAGGTAGGCATACCGGTCGTAAGAGGTGACTAATATGCACAAAGGTAATGACGTGCAACTCGATGGTTGATCTACAGATATGATACCTCTTACCTTTCATTACCCATCTGCAGATATGATGCCTCTCACCTCTCATTACCAATCTTCTCCACCACGACAGTCGGGCAGTACCGGAGCGTACCGGGTTCATATCCGGCAAAGGACTGTCACTTTCGACAACACTCCCCAAAACCTTCGGGGAGTGTTTTTGTCATTACAAACAACAACAACAACAGAAGCACCTAGGTTCCCCGACACTAGAGTGCAAACACATTCACGACATAAAGCCGACTTCTATCCTGGATTTCCTGGGATGGATCGGCCTAGATGGTGTGCTTTGTGCCTACGAGGCCACAATAGATCTTAAGGTCTCACGACTATCATTACACTATACGACAAAATCAACGTTTTTTCTGGGTATTGGACTAAACCAATTTTTTTTGAATAGACGAAGACGTAAATAAAAAATGTGTATACCCCGTTTTTCGAAGTTAGCCTCCAAAATTTAGTAATTTGCTTTCGAAGTTCGAACTTTGGTAATTTCCGCGGATTGTTTACAAAATTGAAAAATTTAAATATGGGTGTGGTCTGCCTTCTTTTCGCATTCGACTGGTATAAAATTTTTTTTTGGAAAGTTATGTTACAAGTGTTATACGCGGTCAAAGTTTAGATTTTCGAAAAAGTTTAAAGTAGAATATTACCATTTTCGTTGAACCGATTTCAAAAAACGGCACACCGTTGTAAAGCTGCTTTGATTTTCTCCTTCTGATATGCATACCTTTATGACTTTTCTTATAAAAATTTTGTAAAAAAACACTTTAAGGAAAAAAAATACCAAAAAAAAACGTTTGAAGTCGTATTTTTCGAACTTTCTTGACACAGACTTCGAAAATTTACGCCGTTATATTGGTGATTAATTTCCCTTTATTTTGATGTGCATATCTTTATAAGTTTTATAATTAACATTTTAAAAAAACACTTTCAAAGAGATAACCCCCAAACAAAAAATATTTGCACCTATACTTTTTATCAACTGTGTTCACCAACAGTACTATACGACAAAATCATCTTCTTTTCTGGGTATTGGACCAAACTAATTTTTTTGAATAGACGAAGACGTAAATAAAAAATGTGTATTTACCGTTTTTCGAAGTTAGCCTCCAAAATTTAGTAATTGGCTTTCGAAGTTCAAATTTCGTCCTTTAGTAATTTCAGTGTAATGTTTAAAAAATGGAAAAATAAAAAATGTGGACGTGGTCCGCCTTCTTTTCGAAATCGACTGGCATATAATTTTTTTTTTTGGAAAGTTATGTAAGAAGTGTTAAAAGGGGTCGAAGTTCAGATTTTCGAAAAAATTCTAAGTCCAATATACCAATTTTCATCGAATCGATTTAGACGTTGACAACCTAATGGAACGAGGACTACCAAGCCGATGAAAGTGAATGAATTAGTTTATGTATGCACGTTTATATGTAAGTTTAACCAATTTGGTTTGAACGTGTTATAAGTTCAATTAAACAAAAATACCTTAATAATGAAAAAACTATAGTTTGTTTTTATAACTGTTTTTTTTTTTTGTAATATGTTCATGGATAGTGCATCAAAATAAAGGGAAATTAAGCACCAATATAAGGGCGTAAAGATTTTCGAAGTCTGTGTCAAGAAAGTTCGAAAAATACGACTTCAAACTTTTTTTTTTGATATTTTTTCCCCTTAAAGTGTTTTTTTTAAATTTTTTATAGGAAAAGTCATAAAAATATGCATATCAGAAGGAAGGGAATCAAAGCAGCTTTACAACGGAGTGCCGTTTTTTGAAATCGGTTCGACGAAAATGGAAATATTCTACTTTAAACTTTTCGAAAATCTGAACTTTGACCCCGTATAACACTTGTTACATAACTTTCCAAAAAAAAAAATGTTACACCAGTCGATTGCGAAAAGAAGGCAGACCACTCCCACATTTTTATTTTTCAATTTTTTGTAAACAATCCGCGGAAATTACCAAAGTTCGATTTTCCAACTTCGAAAGCAAATTACTAAATTTTGGAGGCTAACTTCGAAAAACGGTATATACACATTTTTTATCTACGTCTTCATCTATTCAAAAAAATTGGTTTGGTCCAATACTCAGTCGGGTGCTGTACAGTGTTATTATTATTATTACAGGGGTTGCGGCAAAATTTTGAAAAAATTAAACGAACGCAAATAACGCATCATAAAATAACTCCAGTATTTGTTCCGTAAGATTTGCGAGTTTGTATCCATGTCTTTCTCAGAAATAATACAATACGATCGCCGTTGAAAGAACCATACGAGGGTCCGTACCTGGTTATGAACAGTCAATGGAAAAACATTACTGACTAGATTACCAAATTCAGCTGAAGACTAATTCACGATTAGATTAACTAGCCATTCAATATGTGCCTTAAACTGGAACCTTGGCATTGCAAAATCAAGATCAAGTATCCTAAAGATTCGATTAAATTCAAAGAGCCCTCGTATAAGTGGGGCGAAGCTGAGATAATTCGATCTCAGAATACCAATAAATAAAAATTTAGTAGAGCGCAGAGCTCTATTGGAGATATTGGGGTCTATCAGCTATTCCGCCGGAGCTGCCGGCGGGGAATAATTGTAATAGAGTTTTGCGATCTCTACCGACTTCATCGAAATTCGCAGGCAAATTCCAATTAAATCGATTAATTTCTCTCATGATCTATTACATTTCTCCCGTTGGCAGTTCCGTCGGAATAGCTGATATACCCCATTGAAACAACAGCTGAATAATCAATGGCTAAAGAAATTATGTCAAAGGTAAACATAAAATTTTGAACAACTCGCCTAATTTCAAGCGGCAGAACATTAATTAGCATACACCTGGCATTACATGGTGGCAATGGACTATTAAAATTGAGAGGTTGAAGAGCAAATCGTATGAATTTACGTTGAACTCTTTCAATTCTTAAAGAGTGTAAATTGTACATGGGGCTCCATGTGACTGAGGCATACTCTAATTCGGATCGTACTAAGGAATTATACAATAGTTTCCTCAAAGTCATCCGCACAGCGTCGTAGGAAAGCCAAGTTAGCATATACTTTTCATTCCCACAACAGCCGGTTCTATCGCACCGGAATGACCCGGGTTTTTTCACCCGGCCAAGGGCTGTTATTTCAGTGTAACCCTGTCCAATCTGGGGCAGGGCGAAGCACTGTTAACAACAACAACAACAGCATATACTTTTGGTATAAGATAATTAATATGATTAACACAGGTAAAGGAAGAGTAAAAATTATTCCTAGATCACGGACAAGTATGAAGACGGAAACACATTCACGGACTTAGAAACGTTATGTGACAACACTTACTACTATTAAGACTCAATTTAAGTATTAAGACCATTCAAAACTTCCTGGAAAAGCAGTATGTCCGATGCACAAGAGACTGCTAAACAGTTTTAAATCATCTGTATAAAGTAAATACTTGCTTTAGGAGCGAGTCAACATCATTAATAAAACTTATAAATAAGATGGGTCCAAGAATGCTACCACGTGGCACACCCGAAGTTGCGAATAACTTGCATGATTTCACACTCTCAATTTGGACGAATGAAACTCTTTAGTGAGATACGACTTACGCCATAACAAAAAGACGGGAAGGAAAGCTATATTTTCGATTCGACAGAAGCATTTGGTGTGATACTGTGTCAAACGCTTTGGAGAAATCCGCATAAATTATGTCAACTTTGCATCCATCGCAGAACTGAGAAAACGCAGCAAGATTACTGACAGTCGAACGCCCTCCAACAAAACCATTTAGGTTACTTTCGTAAGTGTCAAGAATATTATTAATATGGGCGCAATACAACGAGTCGTTACTGCAAGGCGGAATATACGAGGTGTGTTCAAAAAGTATCGCGAATTTTGTGTTTTTTCAAAAATTCTTTATTTATTCATGAATATCTATTTTGTCCCCTTCAAAGTAATCCCCATGAGATATTATACACTTGTGCCAACGGTTTTTCCAATCTTCGAAGCACTTCAAAAAATCATTTTTTTGTATCTTGTTCAGCTCCTCCTTCGATGCCGTCTTTATCTCGTCAAGAGAAGCAGCGTAACGTCGTCCTTTCATGGGCCTCTTCAGTTTAGGGAACAAAAAAAAGTCACAGGGGGCCAGATCTGGGGAATACGGTGGCTGCGGCATCATTAGCGTGTTGTTTTTGGCCAAAAAGTCGCGCACAAGCAACGATGCGTGAGCAGGGGTGTTATCGTGGTGCAAAAGCCAATTTTTGTTCTTCTTTGCACATCTTTTCGGCCTTCTGAGAACATTTTGTACCACCGATAAACGTTGCTTCGGTCCAAGGTAGCTTCTCGGTATGCCACAGTCAACATTCGGAATGCATCCGCGCACTTAATTTCGTTTTTCACACAAAATTTGATACAGGTTCTTTGATCCATTTTTAGGATAGGTAAAATCGAAGACGATCCAAAACACGTGCAAGCAAAGCAGCTGTCAACAATTAACTGAACATTCAAAATGGCCCAGCTTGTCGGCATAAGTGAGAGACATGAGTACCAACATAACGCCACAAAAAATTCGAAATTCGAATATACGTAACCAGCAAAAATTCAAAATTCGCGATACGTTTTGAACACACCTCGTACGATACACATATAAACAAGTTACCGAATGGGCTGCAAATAGAAACACAAACTTGGTCCAGGAGAGAGTCCTTATCACAGATCTGAACGAAAGAAGACAGGAGGGAACGCCTTACAGCAATTAAAACACCACGGCCTCTTAGACATCCAGTTTTGATGGGATCTCTATCTTTCCGATAGGTATGGTATAAACTAGATTTAAGAAGTCAGCATCAAAGAAATCGTCGTTGAGTCATGTCTCAACAATGACATACACATCTTATTCGCAACGTGATGAGCCCTGGTACAGGTAACATCAAAAGTGATTTGAAAAAAGTTTTTCAAAACGGGGTCTCCCCTCGGCAGTGGTTTGGCAAACTCTCCGAGTGTATTTCTGCCATGACAGGCTTCTCAGCAAAAAATTCGTCTCCTTTGTAGATGCCGTTCGGAGTCGGCAAAAAACTGTAGGTCCCACCAATTTGTAGGGAAAAATTCAAATCGGCACACCACAAATTGGAAGAGAAGCTTGGCGCAAAAAATCTCTTAGGAGGTTTATGATGATATACCTGTTGTATATCGCGCCATAGATAGATAGATAGATGAGACTATGAAGATATCTTCACCTGTAGTTCTCATACCAGAAACATTTTGATAATACTAGAGTTTTATTAATAGGAAAATTTAATTGCTTAACTACAGCTTGGCCGTTACGTGCTTTCTTCTTCTTCTTTAAATGGTCATCTAACCGTTGCGCCAACTGGCGCCAATTGGAAACACCGCGGGATCGCAAATCGGTCTCCACTTGGTCCTTCCATCGGAGTGGTGGTCTCCCTCTTCCTCTGCTTCCACCGGCGGGTGCCGATAAGAATACCTTCTGGGCTAGAGCATCTTCGGTCATTCGCACTACGTGGCCTAGCCAGCGAAGCCGCTGTGTTTTAATTCGCTGAACTATGTCGGCGTCTGCGTAAAGTTCATACTGCTCATCATTAAATCTTCTTCGGCACTCGCCGTCGCCAACGCGTAGAGGTCCACAAATCTTTCGAAGAACCTTTCTCTCGAATACTCCCAGAGCCGCCTCATCAGATGTTGTTAGTGTCCACGCTTCTGCACCATATAGCAGGACGGGTGCGATGAGTGACTTGTAGAGTGTTATTTTCGTTCGTCGAGAGAGGACTTTACTTTTTAATTGCCTACTCAGTCCGAAGTAGCATTTGTTTGCAAGAGTGATTCTTCGTCGGATTTCTAGGCTAACATTATTGTTGGTATTAATGCTGGTTCCCAGGTAAACGAAGTCCTTTACTATTTCGCTTTGCTTTTTGAAAAAAACGTGAGGGTTTACCTTTTACGTTCGATGGCCATGTAGAAGAGTCAAGTAACTTACTATAAATCGAAGGCGAGATCCCAAGTTTAAAATGGCATCTTACTAACGAGCTCGGATGGCTAAATATTTGTAGTATTCGACACATAATCGACAATATTAGTGGCAACCGACGGCTTAAAGGAGGACAGATGTAACCATTTCAGCCGCGCGGCTAAATGAAGATTCAATTTAGGTTACTTCCAACAATTGTTGGCGCTTTCCCTGGTTTGTTAATGAAGTTCCGAGTAATTTGAATGCTAAATAACGACTGACTTTATTTGATACGAATGAATGTTTACAAAGTATATGAATGATAAAAAGAGAAGTGTCAAATATAATTCAAGGTTGCATAGATACATGGTTGTAATACAAAGTACTGATTCATTAGAAAGTTTTAACTGTGAACTACTTCGTCTCCACAACACCCCCTCTCGAAGTAGAGAGCGTATTACTTATGGATTGCATTCGACAAGACCCAAATTAGTTGAACAGATGCTGTGTTTCATTTGCGTAAGGCCCTTAGTAAGCATGTCTTCTGGCATCTGTTGTGTTGACATATATTTCATAGTGATCGTTTTATTTTGCACGCAGTCGCGAATAAAGTGATGACGTATGTCAATATGTTTTGTTCGAGGGTGGAAATTTGAAGAAGTAGCTAGCTTTTGAGCGCTCTGGCTATCGTTGAATAACTCTACGCTGACGCAATCAATTCCCACTTCTTTTAAGGCAGATTTTAAATATCGAGCTTATTTAGCAGCCTCAGTTATTGCAACTTATTCCGACTCTGTGCTTGCGTGCTTCCCAGCTTATGGACGAACCGGCGAAAATAAATGCAAAACCTGAATAGGATCGCCTGTCCGCTGTATTTGCACCCCAGTCGGCATCGACGACGCCGTACAACTCCGCACCCGTTTTCTTGTACAACAAGCCTCTCTGTAATGTTCCTTTGATGTAACGCAGAATTCTCTTTGCCGATTTCGAATGCTCTTCTTTGTAGTTGTTGTTGAATTGGCTCATAAAATTAACCGCAAAAGCTATGTCAGGCCTCGTATATACCGCCAGATACATCAATGCGCCGATTAGATTTTGATACGGATATTTTGACATGACAGACTCGTCTTTCGTATCGGGCATAGAAAGTTTGCAATTCGCTTCAATTGGCGTTTTCGAAGGATTGCACTCTGACATACCGAACCTGCCCAATACTGACTCGGCATATGATCGCTGTGACAGGAATATTTCACTCTTTTCTAGATCCGATATCCTTCATGTCGAAATGCTGTGAAAGTGTTATCTTTGTTTCTTTTACCCAATTGTCGTTGTTTGATGCTATTAGCAGATCGTCGACGTATATTATGACCAACATGAAGTCATCGCCTTTGCGGCACACGTAGAAACATTGATCAAATTTCGTTGCTTTTAGCCCAATCTTGTTTAGAGTTAGTGATAATTTTTGGTACCACATTAACCCTGACTGACGCAAGCCATACAGTGCTTTTGACACTACACACATAGGGTTGCTTTGCTGTAGTGATTCTCGCCACTCTTCCGCTGTTTTCAAAATCTCTTTGTTATGCTTTGTCAATCCCTTTAAGCCGACGGGTTGACCTCGATGAATTTTCTTTAATACGCTCATAAGCAGATCAGGAACGTCCATGTAGATTTTCTCGTCCAGATCCCCATTTAAGTATGCGGTGATCACATCCATTTGGTGTACCTCAAGGCTCAACTCTGCAGCCAGCGCCGTAAACAGTCGTACCGAAGTTGCTCGTACGACAGGAGATGAGATATCATGAAAATCTTCGCCTGGACGCTGAGCGTAGCCTTTCGCCACAAGTCTAACCTTCTTTAGATTGTCATCTTTGGTACGGAATACGAATTTATTACCAATAACTTTACGGTCTGAAGGCTTTTCTACAATTTGCCAAGTCTTGTTTCGAATATGCGCCGAAAATTCGTCTTCAAGCGCCTTCAGCCACATAGACGAGTAATCAGATTTCAGCGCATCTGCCAAAGTTTGGGGATCATCAGTGACCAGACCAGCTGATTCCTTTGCGTTACATTCAAAGAAATCCTCTGAATCATCATCGCCCCCTCTGAATCAGCACCATCAACTGTTTGATGATAAGCTTTCCGTGGTCTTCCTCGCTGACCAGTATGCACATTTATTGGCCGACCTCTACCGCGCCGAGCATTGCTTGCACCTACTTTGACTGTAGGAGGTGCATCTAGAGGTTCTTCACCACCGTTTTGTACAGTCGGATTTCGATTTGTCCACGCTCGATATGCACTTCGCCCGTCGTTTTCGTTACGCAACGATTTCTTATATTACACGCGGTATTCACTGCTTCGGCCCAAAACGATGGAGGTGCATTTGCATGCTTCATCATGCACCTGGCCATTTCGACGAGGGTCCGCTTTTTAAGCTCCGCCAAACCGTTCTGTTGCGGCGCGGTAAGACGGCGTTTGATCCCGCACTTACTAAGAAAATTGATAAATTCTTCATTGCAGTATTCGCGGCCGTTGTCAGACTGCAACGATTTAATTTTCTTTCCCGTAAAAGTTTCAACTTTCGCCTTGTACTGCTTGAAGACACTTAGCACGTCTGATTTGTGTTTTATTAAAAAGATCTCACACCACCGCGATTTTTCGTCTATGAATGTTACGAAATATTTTGCACCGCCTTTGGAGGCATGTTTCATTGGTCCGCACACGTCACCGTGCACTATATCGAGTAAATCGTTTACTCTATTCGTGCCCGATTTTGGAAAGGGCGTTCGCACTTGTTTCTCACTAGCACAGATTTCACAGTCAGATAATCTCTCAGTTTGTTTGAATTTTAGACCGTACACCGAACCGTTTCAAATCGCGTTCATTTACGTGGCCGATTCGGTAATGCCATAAATCGATATTGTTCTAATATTTGCCAAATTCGCGGAATTTTTTGAAATTTTTAAATAGTACAAATTTCCAATTCTTTCGGCCTCCAACACTACTTTATTGTCACTGTTAATAATCACGGCCTCATTTTTTTCAAATTTCACGGCATAGCCTTTGTCGGTAATTTTAGCAACCGACATCAAATTCGTACGCAAGTCAGACACATGCAACACGTTCTCCAAGTCCAAATCAATTTGTTTTCCTCGAATATCTACTTTCGCACTCACTTTACCGACACCGCTTATTTTTGTCGAACAATTATTTTCCAAATTTACTTCGTCATTTACCTTTTTTATATTTTCAAATATGTTTATGTTTGCACTCATATGGGATGTGCAGCCACTGTCGAGACACCATCTCATATTTCCTACTGGAACCGCAAAAGCCTTTTCCACTGCAACGAAAACACTTTTTTATTTGCTTTGATTTACCCGAATTCCGATCATCGTACGTTTGATTAGGCTTTTTCTTTATGAAAAGTACATTATTATCGTTCTTTTCTTCCTTCGATTTTCGCGACTCATACTCTTCAAGTATTTTCACACGAAGCACCTCGGCCTTTGGCGTTTCTACAATAACAAAATTGCTAATAGCTCGTCGCCAATAGCGACGCCTATTTCTTTTAACTTCGCAACTGCGTCGAAAAATGCGTTGAGATGTTCTCGAACTTTCTCGTCTTCTGTCATGCGCGACAAGGCTACACGTTTAAGTAATGTCGCTTTTCCAGCTGGTCCTTTGGATTGGAATGTCGATTCCAACCTTAACCAAATATCACGTGTACTGATGCACTCTGAAATTAACCCTAACTCTGATGGTGCTATAGCCAACGTAATGTCCGCTGATGCCTTTTGATCAGCAATTTTCCATTCGTCCAGTTTTGCCTGGTCAACTGGCTTCACAATAGTACCATCCACATATGCCCACAAATCATTTTTGATTAATATGGCACGCATCTGAAGCTTCCATGAATCGTAATTGTCCGCATTTAGCGGCTCGATTCTCACAACACCAGCCACTATGCTTTAAAATTTCAAGTTTTTTCTTTTTTTTAACAAATAACGCACTTCGCTTGTACTTATACCGTCGCTCACTCTTTTCGAGCGCTGGGCCCATAACCTGAAGTTCCGAGTAATTTGAATGCTAAATAACGACTGACTTTATTTGATACGAATGAATGTTTACAAAGAATATGAATGATAAAAAGAGAAGTGTCAAATATAATTCAAGGTTGGATAGATACATGGTTTTAATACAAAGTACTGATTCATTAGAAAGTTTTAACTGTGAACTACTTCGTCTCCACAACAGTTTACAATTTTAGTACCATACACTAAAGCAGAACCGGAAACGGTTGAATAAGTGGTAGCGAGTCATTACTGTCTGTCAAATTAATTAAAAGAGAATTTTGGCTTATTGCAGGCGGAATGTTATTGTTACTTTTTCCTCTATTGGATAATTTTCTTTTTAATATGGAAACCGATTCATCACTAGTATCTGGCAAGGTTGTTACAGCCGAAGCAGTGTCACTACTTTTCTTTGACTTTTCAGTTTTTTTACAGACGCAATCATTATTAGTAGTTGTTTTGTTTAATGAGACAGATGGCATTGTTGTTGTATGTGAAATATTGCTATTGTTTTAGTTTGCCTTTTTACCGTCATTGTTCAACACATGAGAACAATTTGACGTTAGATCATTAGCATTAGCAACAAGAAGACTGTGGAGTTGTTTTATTTCTAACATCAACGATGACATTTGAATATCTTTATCATCGATCAATGAACGAAAAGAGCTAATCTCAGTAGATAACAAAGCACACTTTTCACCAGTTTGGAGTTATTAGGCATGTTTCAATCAGGAGTGATCCAGGTCCAGATAGAAAGTTTGCATGTAAATGCAACAACAACGTTGTGATCTTAATATTGATCTGGAACAATTTCGGATCCGTATAGAAGCTCTGTTCGTTTAGTTTTTTGTAGTAGATTTTTTGACATCCAACCCTCATTTGCTTGGTAGCACAGACATACATATATAAACACACATATATACATAAACAACTCTCATACAACTGATCCGAATCGTTCCCGTGAGATCTTGATCGTGATACTGATCTGGATAGCTGATTGGAACACAATTATTATGTTTGAGAGCATTCACCATAGAAAGAATTCGATCACTTTCTGAGCGTAGAGTAGCAATGGCACTAGCTATATTAAGCAAGTTATCTGCTCTTTTCAGAACACTGATAGGAACGAGGCCAGTCACCGTTTCTATATGCAGATTGAAGCCCGCATATTTCCCAGCAGAGGAGGAACGAACATGATTTTAGACTACATTTCCAGCTGAGGAAGAAGTTTTTGGAAGGGGAGTGATGTAGAGACCGAAACCACACGTTTTAAGTTTCATGCCAGATGGCAACCTTAATAAGTACAATTAAGTTGGCAGTACTGTTCTCTTAAATTTTATTATTGATTGTCATTCGTCTTTTGAATTGCACAGAGAAACGTCCACTAAGAACTTGCCTTTTGCTCAATAAAGTAGTGTTTAAGTAAAATTCGTATTATTCATTTACATCAGCAGGTAAAGGACCACATATGTGCAATTAAGTGCAAAATGTATTCATGTTTGTTATATAATTCCTTGAAGTCAATGCGAAATCTATATTTATCATATCTGTGTACCTATACAAGTCTTAAAACATTTCTTAAATACATAATCATAAATATTAAGTTTTTAAACTTTTCAGTATTTACTTTTCATAACTTTATGGAACACAGTTCTGGTCTTTCGGCAAATATCGGTATCTCTATACAACAGCACGTAATTGCAAAAACACGCCTAAAAATATCGGGAGAAGTATCAAAATACCCGGTTTCAATAAGCCGAAAGCGGAAAGTAACTATTTTCTTTCAATGAAGAGTTTTTTGTAAAATACCTAGAAAATGGACGTGATCCGATCCCCCAATAGAAACACCTTTCGGCATAGAAGAAAAGAAAAAATTAAACCATAGCCGACCCAAGACCGTTCAGGCGAACAATTTTTGGCAGTTACGAGATGTCGTGTAGAATTAGCCAATAACCAATTATTAATTACGATTGATGGTACTAGTGCAGTTTAAGAAACTCACCAAAAATTAGGCCTAGAAGTAGAGTATTGTATTGTAAGATGCTAGATTAAGAAAGTGCAGAAGGAGCTGCTCCATCGGGTACACTTTGTTACTACATTTTTACGTACGAAGTGGACATTTTGAAATTTAGATACGTGAATATACAGGGTGGCTGATGAATTTTGCTACATTAAGAAACTCAAATAATTTTTTTTTCAGTGTATGGAATTCATTTTTCTTTTATTCATGTTAAAGCTCATTAAATTTTATTAAATATAGCTTAATTAGTTTTAAAAATAATGGAATTTAAATGCCCCCCCTGCTCGTCGATGCATGTGCGGCATCTTACCAAAATGTTGTTCATTACTGCTTGGAGAGTTGAGACAGGAATAGCCGCAATTGTTTCTCGAATGGATTGCCTTAGTTCATTCAAATTTGTTGGTTTTGCTTTGAAGACTTCCTGTTTGCGATAACCCCACAAGAAAAAGTCAGGTGCAGTAAGGTCAGGCGACCTGGGTGGCCAACGGAATGTGGAGTTTCTGGATATCAGCTTATTGGGAAATTTTCGTCGCAATTCTGTCATAACAGGTTGGGCTATATGAGGAGCTGCACCATCTTGCTGAAACCACACAGAGTTGAAAGAAATTCTCATTCGGCGTAATTCTGGATAGAAAAACTCTCTCAACATGCTCAAGTAACGGTCTCCAGTAACCGTAACGGTGTGACCGTTTTCTTCGAAGAATGCAGCGTGATGAAACTGCACACCACACTGTGACACGAAGTGGATGCAATTCCGTCTCATGGAGTATCTGTGGGTTGGAAGCACTCCATATTCGACAATTTTCTTTGTTTATGTTGCCGTTTAAATCGAAATGGGCCTCGTCAGACATGAAAAGACAGTTCAACATGTTTCCAGTCTCTTCCACCATTTGAAGCATCTTCTGGTAAGGTCTTCTGTTGACTGTCCCATGCTCGGCAAAATTGTTTACAAGTCTTATTATGGTCCATCTGCTCGGAGGATTGCCGCCAAACGTGCGCCTATACTCTCTTTGAACCGAAACTACGGACTCCAGTGCGTGATAGCGGCGGACAATCCAAATTCTTGTTTCAGTGTCCCAGTTATCCATTTTTGTTAAATGTAAAAGTCAATCTGCAAAATAAAAAAAAATTAACCAGATTCATTAAATAGAAAAAAAGTTATTTACTTTTTTTTTGGTAGCGGCTTTCATTAGCCACCCTGTATCTCAAAATATTCTTCTTTAAATGGTCATCTAACCGCCTGGCCGATTTTGACCGTCCAACATAGCTCGCCAGTCGTTTCTTCGTTGCGCTAACTGGCGCCAATTGGAAACACCGCGGGATCGCAAATCGGTCTCCACTTGGTCCTTCCATCGGAGTGGTGGTCTCCCTCTTCCTCTGCTTCCACCGGCGGGTGCCGATAAGAATACCTTCTGGGTTGGAGCATCTTCGCGCATTCGCACTACGTGGCCTAGCCAGCGAAGCCGCTGTGTTTTAATTCGCTGAACTATGTCGGCGTCTGCGTAAAGTTCATACAGCTCATCATTAAATCTTCTTCGGCACTCGCCGTCGCCAACGCGTAGAGGTCCACAAATCTTTCGAAGAACCTTTCTCTCGAATACTCCCAGAGCGGCCTCATCAGATGTTGTTAGTGTCCACGCTTCTGCACCATATAGCAGGACGGGTGCGATGAGTGACTTATAGTGTTATTTTCTCAAAATATTAATTAAAACTTTTTTCAGTTGATAAGTATGTAAGGATATCTTTAGATGTACTTAACATATAAAATGAAAAATCCTTAATTTTTAATATTTATTTTAAGCATATTGATTAATTTTAATAAAATGTGTTATTAACTCTAGTTGTAACTTACTTATTTAATAGGGAATAAACTTTCCTTTTATTTGATATAAATCACAACATATTTATGTAAGTATGTTTGCACATAATCGTATTTGCACTGGTATATACAAGGTGGCGCAAAAGTAAGCTTCCGATGTTCAACATATCGGTTGTGGCACGTACAGTGTGTGCTGTTGCACCGTCTTGTTCGAACCACATGTTTTCCAATCCCAATTCATCAAGTTGCGGCAAAAAGAACTCGTTGATCCTTGCTCTGTAGCGCTCACCATTCACAGTAACCGTTTGGCCCCGACCGATTATTGGTCAAATAAATAGTCAGCAATATTCCGCGTTCTGGAGCAGTGTAGCGTAGCATTGTTTATTAACGTGTATTTCGCATGTGTTTGCTACACAAATGTCAAAACAGAACTGACTTTAGGGGCCAATCGCAAAATTTATAGCATTTTCTGATAGGAGGATTACTTTTGCGCCACCCTGTATAAGCGGCGTTGTACTAATGTGTATTGTGCTGAATTACTGTGGATGGCGTATCCGGTGTTGGATTGGCCCAGGACTGTTTTTTTTTTGAGGTGCGGCCGATATTCCCCTACGCAGAACTGTGTGCTATACAAAAGTACTGTGGATGAATACAAATTAAGGTACTCCATCAATATCATTTTTCGATGAGGATTGTTAGGAGGATATTACATCGTTGTTGTCGTTGCTGTAACGACAAAAACCCTCCCCGAAGGTTTTGAGGAGTGCTGCCGAACTGAAAGTCCTTAGCCGGATATGAATCCGACACGCTCCGGTACTCCCTTGCGGTACTGCCCGACTGTCGTGGTAGCGATCTGGTATGACCAGTGGAGCCTTCTTGTCATGTCACCCTACCTTCCGTAAGGAATGGAAAAATCCACTCTCTTATTTATAACACAAATTTTATCCATACGAGCTTAATCGGCCAAACTGCAACTGCTTTTTGGCCTGTTGTACGTGCGTTGGTAAAATGCCCAACAATTAATAATAAGCTGACTTTTTATCCTGTAGTTTTAACTAATCTGCAAAACAATTGAATCAATAAAATGCACTAAAAATAAATTTCTTTCCGCTTACAATGATTCCGGAAACTCAAATGCGTTCTTATAGATCTCTGTTGAAGTTTCTGTGCTACATAATCTTTGGTTCCTTCTTTTGCTACCATTCCAAAAGGCAATACATTTTTATTGTTAATTTATTTAATTTAACAACTTTTTATCAAAAACTATTATTTTTCATTCACTGATTACAAAAAGTAGTGCCAAAACAAGACAAACAAGTAAGGAAGTCTTAGTTCGGGTGGAACCGAATATTATATAGCTAGTAGTGATATATTATGTATCCCAATTTACGCAGGTCTATTTTAATACTTTCAGTTCGTATTTGCGTTCAAATAGACAGACGGACTGACAGATAGACGGACATGGCTACATCGACTCAGCTCATCCTCCTGAACATTTCAGTATACGTACAAACATTTCATGTTCATGAAAGGTACAAATATCAAAAAAGATATACAACTTCGCTTTTGCAGTGGGGTATTAACTGCTTGCCCGGATATTTTACTTTTCATTCTGAATGTTTTGATATACAGTAATAAATATATATCTCGATTCGTTTATGCCGAATTAAGTAATATACCTTGAGTGCGTAACAAAAATAAATATAAAAAATGTGTTTTTATAGGCGCCAAAAAGCTCAACCCATCTTTATGAAATTTTCACAATATATACTTGGGTTCACTGGGTACAGCATAAACAATATATAATTTTGAAAAAGTGGGCGGAGCCACGCCTCCAGGCTATATAAAGTTTCAATTCATCATAACTCGAAGCTTTTTTGGCCTAGATTAATGAAATTTGGATATATGTGTCACTTAGTCAATATCTCCATAATTTCTCAAAAGTGGGTGGTGCCACGCCCACATATTTTGTGTTTTATTTTGCTCTTGAACTTTTACGATAGGTTCAGGAGTTCGCTGGGCACGACACAGTTTGTATATAGCTTTTGGAATATAAAGCTGCAGTTCGGTATAGTTAGGAGTTTATTTGGTTCAAGGTAATGACATTTTATATATAAATGTATTCTATGTATCAAAACGTCAAAACAACGTCTACCGGGTTTGCTAGTATGTTATAAAATAAACAACGAATTTCAGCATTCTTTTGTAAAACTGAGACTAGTTTGTGTTCCAATAGACAGACGGACAGACAGACAGACGGACGGAGAGACGGGCATGGCTAAATCCACTCCGCTCATCAATTCCCACAACAGCCGGTTCTATCGTACCGGAATGACCCGCGTCTTTTTACCCGGCCAAGGGCTGTTATTTCAGGGTAACCCTGTCCAATCTGCCCCGGCCCACCCTTCAATTGTCATCCTCGGAGCAAACCCTGGCAACTGGGTTGCTCCATTGTCTCTTGTTACGGGCTGGTGTCGAACCCAACCCTGGACCAAGAGATTGGATCTATTTATATCAAACGGTCGCATCCGGTTCAATGCGCCAAGTGTAAGAGATGGCTTCATAAATCTGGATGCTCAGGGCTTAACCCTGCCATCCACAGATCCCGTGCTTTCATTAGTACTTTAGAGGCACTATGCTGTACACGCCTAAGGGCGTCCCGCGGTACTCGTCGCTCTGGCGTTCCCCTACCGCCCCTACCAACTTCAAGTAGCCACAATGGTGGCTCAGTCTATACGACTGGCAGCACCACTGCCATTCCCGCCTCACCCAGTCCCGACTGTCGCTCACGCTCACCAGCGTCTCCATCTCGCACGGCCGCTCAACACTCCTATCCCCTCCGGAATAGACCAGATATTAGATTAGATTAGATTAGATTTATTAATTCATTTTTTCTTATAATGTTACATTACAGCTTAAAGTAAAGACCAATTAGATTGACTTATAAGAAAAAAGGTAAAGCATTCTGTAAAATGGATATAATAGTGTCGAATGCTATTTTCAAAAATAAAATCCAAAATAATATACATATATAAAGTGTGTGGGGTGAAAAAGGTGCTAAGAAAAAGGTGCTAAGAAATTACAATTTCAATATTCAATAAAACTAATTTTAGACTTAAGGTTCATTAAATACTAGGTCTCAGCAAAATCTTGATATCATTATGTGATAACTCTAGAAGATAAGATTTAACACTTTTCAAAAATTTAAGCAAATTTCTAATGAGCATCGCCGAGCGTCAGTCCCCTCTTTCTCTGTCCCCAATGCCCCCCCCCCCCTGCTTCCAGCTTGCGCGTGGGCCAGGACCATCACCTCCTCGTACCTTTCACTACGTGCACCGTTTGTCGGCAAAGATTATACACGCCTGCGACATCGGTCAAGTGCACCCTTGTGTGCTCTGGGCTCGCAAACGGTAACCTCTGGACGGATACGTTCATAGCCCCCTGTTGCAGTACATAGCCGCCTTCCACGCCGGACAACAACGGCCATGCCGCCTCCACCCTACGCAAGCGCATCCGTCCCAAGCACCTAGCATGGCCCCACTCTCCCCTCCTACACGCTTCAAAATTTTACAGCTGAACTGTAAAGGATTAGCTGGAAAGATCGCGAAGATAACTGACTTTATAAAGTCGCACAACATTAAAATCGCCGCGATACAAGAGACAAAATTGAACACAATATCGGACTTACGAACTTGTGATAGGTATAATGTACATCGAAAAGACCGGCCCAGCGGTCATGGGGGTGGCCTTGCGTTCATTACACATCACTCTTTACAATATAATCTATTTTCCCCTGACGTCGACCCCAGGGACTCTACCTTAGAATGCCTGGGCATAGTAGTCCGGTCAAGCGACGTCGACCTGCAAATTATAAACATTTACATTCCCCCTATCACGTGTTGTCTTAGAGATTATAATCCGCGCGGGCCTAATTAACTTTACATTAGCTTCAGACCACCTACCCATCCTACTCTCCGTTGAACGACCGACCGTCTTCATAACGACTGATAAACTAACATACATTAACTTTACCAAAGCGGACTGGGACCGCTTTGCGGACTATACAGAGCGCTTCTTAGCTGCCTTACCCACTCTAACAGACGTACGCAAAGGTGAAAGAGAGTTTCGCAAGGTCATTGATTCAGCCTCAGGCCGCTTTATTCCTGCTTTTAGAATACCAGAAGTTCGTCGGAACTTTCCTGCAGAAGCTGCGGCGATGGCAAGAGAACGTGACCAAGTGAGACTCATCAATCCCGCAGATCCCAGAATCAAAGATCTCAATGCGGAAATTCGTAGGATAGTCAACGAACACAAACTGACGAAGTGGAAACAACACCTTGAGACATGCAACCTCTACGACGGAGTCGGCAATTATGGTCGCAAATGCGCGAGCTTCTTTTTCCGGCTGTTTATAATGCATCCACCTGCGGATATGACTAAGGGAAGAGTCTTCCGACGTGCGCACAAACACAAACACTGCACTGCGCCTATTGCCGTCTCAGTCGCAGAGGTCCAGGAAGCCATAATGAAAGCCAAACCCCTTCAAATCCATCGGACCCTACGGAATCGCCATGAAGATGATTAAACACCTAGGCCACGAGGGACAGAGTTAATTAGGGGCTCTTTTCAACCTCTCTCTAACTACTTTCGTCATACCTGAGATATGGAAACAGGCGATTGTAGTTCCCCTACTAAAACCAGGGAAGCCGGCGAACCAAGGAGAGTCTTATCGCCCGATATCCCTCCTTTCGCCGGTTGTGAAATTACTAGAGACCATTCTGCTCCCTTACTTCATTACAAATCTGAAATTGGCCGATCACCAACATGGATTCCGCAAATCTCACAGCACTACATCCGCTTTTGATGCCATACCCAACAAACCATAGGACGGTTCTCGTGGCGCTTGACCTATCAAATGCATTTGATACGGTCAACCACGCCACACTCCTTCGAGACCTGGAAGAGACACCGCTCCCTGCCGGCCTTAAAAGTTGGACCGCTAATTACCTCAAGGCATCAGTTAAATTCAGGAACAAGATATCTAGGCCACGAAGAATAAAACAGGTGGTGTCGCAAGGTGGTGCTCTCTCTCCCTTTTGTTTAATTTCTATATTTCGAGACTTCCGCCCCCACCAGAGGGAGTCTCCATTGTTTCCTACGCTGACGACTGCACGGTAATGGCCTCGGGCAAGGTTCCCTTCATTGACGAACTCTATACTAGAATCAACAGTTACCTCCGTGACCCTATCTCCGACTAAATCGACGGCGACCCTGTTTACGACATGGAATGCGCAAATGGGACAAGAGTTAAATGTCCATGTAGACGAAGTACCTCCACCTATTGTCAACCACCAGAAAATATTGGGTGTGATGTTTGAAAACGACCTCACCTTCGCTGGGCATGCCACCGCAATAGCTTAAAAGGTACAGAGCCGCAATAAGATCCTCAACTCACTGGCCGGCAGTACTTGGGGAAAAAACAAAGAATCATTGCTTGCTACGCTGCGCCCATATGGTCGCCCAACCTTGCTGACACCAATTGGAGGAAATTGCAAGTCGGCCAAACCACCGCCATGTTGTTGTTGTTGCAGCGACTACTTAACCTGCCTAGGATGTGACCCCTCATCCAACACTGTCATCAGGCTCTTCTAACGGAAGTCCAAGAAACCTCGCGGCTTCAACAGGGGTGGACCAGAGTGAAATTGGTGTTAGAAGAGTGGGCTCAGTTAGGCAGATGAACAGATGGTTAGTATCGTGGGGAGACACGCCGCATGCCGGGCAGACATTTGGCATGTCAGGGTTCAGTCTGGATAGGTAAGAGTTTAGTCTGTTACAGTATCCAGAACGAAGTTGAGCCAGCGTGACTCTTGTCCCCTGGGCAGTTCGCGTTCCTCGTCGGCAACAGGTGGGACAAAGGAGTTTACCGACTCCGTGTGGATGAGGTTGAGGGCCGCCGGTGCACCTTTGGATCAAACGGCGAGGAAATGTGGTGCTGGATCTCGTCATAGTGCATACGGAGGTGACTCCTTATTCTCCTGGGAGGCGGATTTTTGTTGAGCAGGTTCCTGTTCGGGTGCTGCGGTTTATGCCAGTTGAACAGGAATTGTCTGGGCAATATCTCACAGTGCTCTTTGACATCGAGCATTTTTGCTTCATTATAAAGATGGTGCTCAGGAGACATAAGGAGGCACCCCGTGGCAGTTCTGAGTACGGTGTTTTGGCAGGCCTGCAACCTCCTCCAATGTGTGTCTGCTAACCCCGGCGACCATATTGGCGCCGCGTAGCTCAGAACTGGCTGGCCGATTGCCTTGTACGTTGCCAGTAACGTTTCTTCGTCTTTCCCCCAAGTACTGCCAGCTAGTGACTTGGGGATTTTGTTACGGCTTTGTACTTTGGTGGCAATCGCGGCTACATGAGCAACGTATTCAACATGTTATCAAACGTGACGCCTAAGATTTTGGGGTGTGTGACAGTCGGAAGCTTAATGCCGTCGACGTAGACGTCTAATTCCATGTTCGCCTGCGCTGTCCACGTCGTAAATAAGGTGGCCGAGGATTTGGTCGGTGACAATGTCAGGTTACGTGTAGCGAAGAAACTGGCAAGGGTTGGAAGGTAGGAATTAATTCTCGAGCAGAGCTCATCAACGGAGGGTCCAGTCGCCAGGATCGTGCAGTCATCGGCGTAGAAGACGATCGAGACGCCTTCTGGTGGGGAAGGGAGCCTCGATATGTAGTAATTAAACAGAAGCTGGGATAGGACACCACCCTGTGGCACCCCGTGCTTAATTATACGTGGTTTTGATCTTTCGCCTCTAAATTCAACCGATGGGGGAAGGTTTGAATCCTCCAGGTCGTTAATGAGTTGTGCATGATTAACAGTGTCAAAAGCTTTCGACAGATTAAGCGCAACTAGCACGGTCCTGTCATTTGGGCGAGATTGGTTGAGACCGACACCTATCTGTGTGGTTATGGCGTTTAGCGCGGTGGTAGTGCTATGTATTTTGCGGATGTTCGGCTAATCGCAGGTTAGCGGTATAATAAGGGAGCAAACCCGTCTTCACTACTGGCGAGAGGAGTGATATCGGTCGATGTGACTCCACCACGTTGGCCGGATTGTCGGGCTTTAGTAGTGGCACCACCTTTGCCTGTTTCCATCTTTCTGGAATGACAAAGGTGGTCATGGACAGATTGAATACGGTTGTTAGGTACCTTACTCCCTCATCACCGAGATGTTTTAGCATCAGCATGGATATACCGTCTGGGCCAATAGATTTGGAGTTTTTGGACCCCCGTATGGCCTCCTGAAGCTCTGTGGTGGTGACGGCAATGGGCGCTTGGTTGTTTTTGCGTTTGTGCGCTTCCCTGATGGCGCGCCTGATTTCCTTGTCAACCGGAGGATGCAGTACAAATTGGCGGCGCATCTTTTTGGTTTCGAGTGTACCTTATCACCACCGCCATCAGAACTGCTTATGTCATCTGAGTCTCACCTCCATTCAGAGGCACAATTGCTCAATGTTAAAGAGCACGCGGAACTTTTTAGTAGATCCTTCTGAACTGTCATAAACCCAGTCATCCAAATCCACATCTATTGGATGCAGCGCCGCCCCCCAGAAACATAAGGAGACATCTTCATAAGCACTACGATGAGATCCGGCACCACATCTCTTTGCCGTTTGATCCGCGGAACCATATGCAGACACTAAATGACCTCCACACTGAGTCGGTAGACAGATCCCTCAGATCTCGGCCTGTGAATCTCGTTATCAGTACTCAGCCACCTGAATTGCCTGAAGAGGAGCGTGTACTTCCGAGGGAGACTAGAGTCATGCTATCACAACTTCGCTCTGGATATTGTAATAGGTTAAACTCTTACTTATCCAGACTGAACCCCAACATACCAAACACATGTCCTGCATGTGGTATGTGCCCTCATGATGCCAAACATTTCTTCTCCTGTTCAGTCGAACCTACTGTTCTAACACCTACATCCCTCTGGTCAAACCGCGCGGAAACTGCGCGTTTCCTCGGACTTCCGTTAGAAGAGCCTGATGACAATGTAGAGTGATCGAGCCCATTGGGCTGGGCGAAGCACTGTTAACAACAACAACTCCGCTCATCGTTCTGATCATTTAAGCGAACTTTTCGCTTCTTCTTCTCATACTTACATATCTTTAATGTTTCTGAAAGGTATGAAAATCAAAAAAGATATATAACTTCGCTAGTGCAGTAGGCTATTAATACGTGCCCTAATATTTTCCTTGTGTGTTTTCCGATTTGGCTAATTTTTGGCAGAAGTATAATACATACTACTGAGAAGCAGCTGACCAATTTTCATTGAAATATCAAGATTGAATTATAAGCGGTTGCCTTTGAAAATAGCAGAAATTTTTGCTGAAAAGTGGGCGAGAAAAGTGTCGCCACGCGGAAGCGGAGGCACTGGCAAGAGAACTTCACCAAGTGAGACTTCTCAGTCCCGCACGGCCACGAGGGATAGAGTTATTTGGCGGCGTTCTTTGACCTCTTGCTAACCACTTTCGCCTTTCCACACTAAAACCAGGAAAGCAGGCGAGCAAAGGAGAATCATAACGCCCTAAATCTCTCCTGTAGCCGGTTGCGAAGTTACTGGCGACCATTCTGCTCCCGTATTACTCTGCAAACCTGCCCTTGACCGGGCAATTGTTTCCTTTAGGAGCCAACTGCTAAAACACGACGCGTTTTGACCTCGGTATCAACAGTCCGAAATCGGATTTTCTATTTTTTGTTATTGGCAAAATCCATAAGAAGACCCCTCTCGATCCCAAATGGGAGGCGTGATTCAAAGTATTTATGTGCAGAACACCTTTTTGGGTAGGCGCTTCAAAAAAAATAACCCTTAGCTGGTCCAGCACCGCCTACGCGGTCCACACTATTTCTGCGGAGAACACACTTCTGCACTTTTCAGATTACAACAACCACATGAAAATGAAAGAAAATTTTAAATTAAAATTGCAAATTTTAAATTGCAAACATCTCTTGACAAAAATAAAAAAGCAAAAATTCGTTTTCGGGTTATTGTTACCAAGGAGTTAGCTAACACTTTTTGTGTGGTTAGATGTCGCGAATTATTTTCGAGGTGTTAACAATGGCGTTAATATATTTGCAAGTGTTTTAGCGTTTGGAAAAAGTAAAAAAAATAGTTTTGACTTTTTTGCATGTAATTTAGTGCAAAATACGACGAAAAGAGAAGTATTGCCATATTTTATCACCATCAAGAGTCAGCTGTTTCGGCACAAGCGGTATTCGGCCGCGCTTCAAAAAATTAACATTTAGCCGGCCCAAGACTGTTCAGGCGACCAGTTTTTAGCAGTTACGAGATGTCGGGTAGAATTAGCCAATAATTAATTACGATTGATGGTACTAGTGCAGTTTAAGAGACTCACCAAAAATTAAGCCAAAAAATTCGAATATACAGGGTGGCTAATGAAAGCCGCTACCAAAAAAAAATTAAATAACTTTTTTTCTATTTAATGAATCTGGTTAATTTTTTTTTTATTTTGCAGATTGACTTTTACATTTAACAAAAATGGATAACTGGGACACTGAAACAAGAATTTGGATTGTCCGCCGCTATCACGCACTGGAGTCCGTAGTTTCGGTTCAAAGAGAGTATAGGCGCACGTTTGGCGGCATTCCTCCGAGCAGATGGACCATAATAAGACTTGTAAACAATTTTGCCGAGCTTGGGAAAGTCAACAGAAGACCTTACCATCGAAACCCTTCAGTTCGAACGGAGGAAACAATCGCTGCTGTAGCTGCTGCCATACAAAACAATCCACGTGTTTCGACAAGAAGCTTATCTGCTCAAATGGGTGTAAGCAGACAGTCATTACAGTCAATTATGCACAAAGATTTGGACTTATTCCCATATAAAATTCAAATGGCCAACAAACTGAACGCTGCAGACTTGCCGATTCGCTTGGAATTTTGCCAGAAGATGCTTCAAATGGTGGAAGAGGATGGAAACATGTTGAACTGTCTTTTCATGTCTGACGAGGCCCATTTCGATTTAAACGGCAACATAAACAAACAAAATTGTCGAATATGGAGTGCTTCCAACCCACAGATACTCCATGAGACGGAATTGCATCCACTTCGTGTCACAGTGTGGTGTGCAGTTTCATCACGCTGCATTGTCGGGCCCTACTTCTTCGAAGAAAACGGTCACACCGTTACGGTTACTGGAGATCGTTACTTGAGCATGTTGAGAGAGTTTTTCTATCCAGAATTACGCCGAGTGAGAATTTATTTCAACTCTGTGTGGTTTCAGCAAGATGGTGCAGCTCCTCATATAGCCCAACCTGTTATGACAGAATTGCGACGAAAATTTCCCAATAAGCTGATATCCAGAAACTCCACATTCCGTTGGCCACCCAGGTCGCCTGACCTTACTGCACCTGACTTTTTCTTGTGGGGTTATTGCAAACAGGAAGTCTTCAAAGCAAAACCAACAAATTTGAATGAACTAAGGCAATCCATTCGAGAAACAATTGCGGCTATTCCTGTCTCAACTCTCCAAGCAGTAATGAACAACTTTTTGGTAAGATGCCGCACATGCATCGACGAGCAGGGGGGGCATTTAAATTCCATTATTTTTAAAACTAATTAAGCTATATTAAATAAAATTTAATGAGCTTTAACATGAATAAAAGAAAAATGAATTCCATACACTGAAAAAAAAATTATTTGAGTTTCTTAATGTAGCAAAATTCATCAGCCACCCTGTATATGCGGCGTTGCACTAATGTGTATTGTGCTGAAGGATTATTTTTTTTGAAGCACGGCCGAAGGCCACCTACGCAGAAGTACTGTGAATGGCGTAGCCTGTTGGATCGGCCCAGGCTTTACTTGAATAATCTATTTTTAGGAACAAGTGAAGAATACAGACCGTTTACTTAAAAAAAAAAAAAAAGTAGGCTCCTTTCACTAGATGACATGTTATAAGTTTTTTTGGTACAAACGATTGTGGAAGGGACTAAGTGTTGGTAAAGGTGAAATTATAGAAATTTTAAAAGCATATATATCAAAAAGTGGTAAATTTATACGATCGTACGTAACAGCTAAAACAAGTCCAAATATATCGGGGAAACGTATCAAAAGACGTGTTTTGATCTCTGTATCAATAATCCAAAATCGGTAATTCGATTATATATTTCTGTCAAAAGATATTTGCAATCAACGTTGAAGTTTTGCTGTAATTTTCATGTGGTTGTTGTACACAGATATAGGGTACCCAGAAAAGTGCAAGTGTGTTCTGCGCAGAAATACCGGGGATCGCCTAGCCGGCTAAGGGGTTTTTTGATAATACTTTCCATCGAACGTCAACTTCTAAACACGTCCAAAAATGTCGGGGAGGTATTAAAAAACGCGTTTTGACCTCTGTATCAAACATCCGAAGGCGGAAAATAAATAGTTTCTTTCAGTGAAAAACTATTGACAAAAAAGCAAAAAGTAACCCATTTCCGATCCCAAAGGGGGTGCCTGATCCATGGTATTTATGTGCGGAGCACCTTTTAAAAAATTAAAAAATCTTTTTCTCTTTTTCACCATCGGAATCATCTAGTTCGGATCTCCTATATGTCAATTTTGGGACGGTGCGTAGTCAATTTGTTAATTTTAAACTGCTCTAAATGCAAGCTTATGACTCCACCGAGTGAACCCTGTATTGCCTTCTTACTCACTAAATGGCACCCGCTTGAAACGTTTATCCACCATGATTTATTTGGGTGTTCTTTTTGATCCTAAATTAAGTTTTAATTTGCACATTTCCTCTACCGCCAATAAAGATGTCGTTTTCTAACACTACGTTGGGACAAGCAGTAGCGATACAACCCTGCTCTTAGTCTCCAACGAACGAAGGCAAAGGAAACAGCGGTAGTTTATATATGTCATCGTCTACAAACATTTAGTGCATGTATTCAAGAACAACAAATCGTCATTATCACAACTTTAAAGTCAGTGTAAATTATGTAATATGTTTTATTCTATTCTTTTTTTTTAATAATAATAATAATAATTCCCAACGGATTACCCACCATATCCCGCCCAACCGGCGCGAGGGGCGCATCCGCATAACGCGGGGATTATTCGTTCGTGCCGAGTCGTTGAAAGGCTTTGGTTTGTTAATCGTCGAGATCTAAAACTGCTCAGCTACAGAAAAAACCTCATCAGCTAAGTAAAGTAGATATAGGATAGATTATACATTAAGAAATAACTAGTGAACAGAATAAAATTATTGTTAAAATTTAAAATAGAAGTCAAAGAATAAGAAACAATTAATAGCTATGAATACATTGCTTAAAACATAACGAATTCGTGCATTGGTCTTGTCTTTATCGTCGTCTACATTTCGTTTTTAAAATTGTGCTTGTTGCCGTTTGTCTGTGTTGGTGTGCCGGCAATTTGGATATTTGGTGTCACCTCTGAAAATTTGCCAGGCATTACAAAAACAAAAATTTGCCGTTCATCTCGGAACATATATTTGCCGTTCATCACAAAAATAAATTTGCCGTTTATAAAAATCAAGTGTGCCGCTCATCAAAAATACATTTTGACGTTTTAACTAAATTATACACAAGGAGTTAAGCTGGTTTTAATGCCTTCCGACATGAACACCAGAAGTAAGTCAACCGGAGCTGTAGCTGCGGATGCTGGCGAAAATAGCTCAGACAATGATGCAGATGCTACTGCAGTGAACATTAAGGACCAGGGTACTACAACTCAGGCGCATGGTAGTAGTGACGCTATCGCGTCGTTAGTGGCGAGCATCGCCTCACTTAGTGCCAGCGTTCAAGAATTGCGAAAGGAGACTAGCCGTAGCCGAATTGTGTCAACTGCGCCAGCGCATAGAGCTGGACACAACAAATTATGTACCATCAGTCGCTCCGAATTCTTCCGTTTGAAACACAGCCAGTCGTGCAGTCAGCACACACAGTAGCATTTGCAGAAGGGTCTGCTGCCAACATTTCATCAAACATACCGTTTTCGCAGCCGCCTACGCGCCAATTATCAAATCCACTGACATTCATTGAAGGGTCCGCCTCCAAGCAATATCCGTTGCCAACATTTGATGGCAATCCAGGGGATTGACCACTGTTTTACGCAAACTATATTGACACCACTGCTGAGCTCGGGTATGGTAATAGGCAAAACCTTATCCGTTTGCAGAGGGCATTACAGGGTAACGCTGAGCGAGCTGTTACGTCGATGTTGATCCATCCAGATGATGAGCCAAAAGTAATAGATGAGTTGCAATTCAACTTTGGTCGGCCAGACCTACTCATTCGCGCCCAATTGCAACGCATACTACATTTTCCTGTCATACATGACAACCGTATAGAACAAATTCTAGAGTTTGCGAATCGAGTACGTAACATATCTGCGTTTTTTAAGTCGGCGAAGTGCGAACACCATTTGCAAAACCCTACACTTTTGGATCAGTTGGTGTCAAAGTTGCCGCCCTCCAAGCAGTTTGAGTGGAGCAAACATGCCAGCACAGTTTCGCCGTTGCCATCGGTAGGTACATTCTCCGAATGGCTGACTGACCTAGCTAAGGTCGTTTCCATCATGCCTGGTGTCGCCGACAATTCATTACGTGCTCATCAATCATCGCTGCCAATACAGCGACATGTTGCCAATTCGAATTCTATTCGTCAGTCTTAGTCAAATGGTGGTCCTATACGCAGAGTTATGCCTAGCAGCGAAGAACAATCATTATGTCCGTGTTGCAGCCAGCCGCATCATTTAACAGCGTGTCGCAAGTTTGAAGAAATGGATTGTTCAGCCAGGTGGGCATTAGTAAAACAGCAGCGTGCGTGTTTTGGTGCGTGTTTGGTTTGTCAGAGTGCCGACGCCGCAATATATGTAACGTCAACGGGTGCAAACGCATGCACTCCTCACTACTTCACCAAGTCAATCGTCCAGTGTCGCAATCAAACACAGAGTGTGAGCGTGTCCTGAACTGTCGCCAGGGAGATGAGGTTAGTTTATTTAAAATTTTGCCTATAATTTTGATCGGCCCGCATGGCAGGGTCAAAGTACACGCCATGTTCGACGAGGGGTCACTGCTGGAGGAGGATGTAGCTATACAGTTGGGGTTGAGAGGACGTGCCATGCCACTAACCCTGCAATGGTATGGAGACAGCCAAGTTATAGAAAATTCCAAAACAGTTTCGTTGGATATAAGCAGCGTAGACGGTCGCACCTACGCTCTCAAATGCATACATACAAATTAAAGTCTCAACTTGCGGAGACAGTCGTTCAACAAGTCTGAATACAGACATTTGCGATAGTTGCCGATGGAGAACTATGACGAGGTAAGACCTGTGCTATTACTTGGTTTGGATAACTGTCATTTAGGTGTGCCAAGCCAAACCGTCTCAGCAAGATGTGATCAGCCAGTCGCCATTAACACGAAGTTGGGTTGGGTCGCCTACGGTTCATACTGCCAGGAGTCACGTTACTCGCCAAGAGTTCTTCTCGTTCGCAAAGCCGACGCTTTGGGTCATTTGCACAAACTTGTAGAGGAATATTTTTCCTTAGAGAATTTCGGCGTCAGAAGTAATGTTGGTTTAGAAGCAGAAGCTCACCAGCGCGCCAGGAAGCTATTGGCTGATACCACACGGAAAGTAGGCCAAAAGTATGAAGTTGGGTTGCTTTGGCGTGAAGAGAGGGTCAATCTTCCACCAAGCTACTCCATGGCCAAACAACGTATGCTAAATGTTGAATCGCGCATGCAAAGAGATGCAGTCTTCGCTGGCAGTTACAAAAGAGAAATCTCGAAGTATTTGGACAAGGGGTATGCCAGGCAACTATCTCCCGCTGAGGTCAACTCTGTGAGGCCAACTACATGGTACCTTCCACATTTTGGTGTCACTAACCCTCACAAGCCACAAAAGCTCCGGGTTGTTTTCGATGCAGCTGCCACATCGAATCGAACCTCATTAAATACCGAGTTATTAAGAGGGCCGGAAGGGTATCTTAATGGGGGTGTTCGCGCCTTGCACACACCAGCGCCACCCCAAACCGTCGACTCGTAGGTGCTTACACCCTCCTCCTCCAAGCGGGGGAGGAGCCTCCTCGTGGTGATACCTGGTAACGCTACGGCGGCTAATTCGAGCGGCGACCTTTTCAACCCCAAAACCCCCCCTCCCCCCCCCGCCCTTTTTCCTTCCTTGTAAGGGCTGGATCAAGGTGTCATACGACCCGTGCCGATGATCAACCTGGCTGGGGGCCCTTAAATAGCCCAGTCGCGAACGGAGTGCTTCGGACACCGGGCGACCTCCGATTCTATTTAGCCTTACCCGGGTAATGCGGATCTCTGCCCGGGTGGACCGTCCCCTTCTCCGCCACTCGTGGGTCCTAATTATGGAAAAATACATAAATAAAAATGTAAATAAAAGCAAGGAGTCTGACTCTCCTAATAAAAAGTCAGCAGGAGCTCGCTCCGCTAAGATGGTCACGGGGAAACCGGACCAAAACAAAGATACGAAAGCCGAGAGGACACCCCGGCGTTTCAGTGCTGCAGCGGCAGCTAGACGGGATAGGGCTGAGTGCAAAACCGGTCCGAGTAGTCCGATGACCGGTGCCTCTACCAGGGGTGCCGATCGGGAGGCCAGCAACGCAGCTACCACCAATCCTGTAGCTTCCACCAGTGGCCTTGCCATTCAGCGCAAAGCGTCTGGCGAGTCCGTAGCTGGGGGCGCCAAGGGTGAGGGGGGTGCTAGCGATAGGGCCAAGGACTCGATGCCTAGGCAACCCACAAAGGCCAGCCACCAGGATAAGCGGTCTGTGTAGTGATGTACTACACGTTGTTGTGAAATACTTGTTGTTGTTAACACTTTAATTATTCTTTAAAAAATCAAGTTTCAATTTCTGGATATTTCATGTTATTTTTGATGTGAAAATTTTCATTCATTCAGCTAATAACTTTTATATTGAACAAATATAATTCAATTAAATTTTAAAAATAATTTGTACGTGATTATTAAATTTGGCGATCCTGCCTGTTCAACCAACACGATCAAAAACAATTGCACATCGTTAACAATTACATATTTTTGCTCAAGGATCAACCTCGCTAATGACAACAAAAGCTCAACAAATCAGGAGATTCTAGGGGCATTTGGGTGATAAATATTTTCAAGAATTTTCGCTAATGACAACAAAAGCTCGACAAATCAGGGGATTCTAGGAGCATTTGGCACTTTAATGGACAAAGAGAACGTTAAAGAAAATATACCAACGAGCTCACGTCCCAAATGGATTTCAAGTCGCACTTAAATGTCATGACAAAAATGTTACCATGAATGTGCAGCCAAAGAAAGCAAATTTAACTACAACATCCACTAACATTTATATTATATATCAAGCTGTTGGGAGACATTTGTGAAGCCATTCAGCTACAACGTTTCAACATATCCACTCGAACTACTAAACGTGAAACATATCAAATTGACGAAGGATAAGTAGATATATTGACTATATAAATAAAAATTTGTTTTTGATTTTATAACATACATATTTATAGAAGTCTATAGGGTTACCCTTAATTTTTAGTTGTTGTAAACCTTTTTCCAAAATGTTTCATTCTCCGCGTGAGACTGGTGCTGGAGCTAGGCAAGATAGGTCTCTTATTGATATAGAGGATCCATGTGAGCCCCCGTCAGAAAATATACGCAATCCTTACGATAGAAATGAAATTTGTGCCACTTCGGTAAAATTACCACAATTTTGGTCGAACTGTCCGGAAGGATGGTTCGTACATGCTGAGACACAATTTGCTACAAAAGGCATAACTAGAGATTTGACCAAGTACGAGTTTGTAATAACTGCCTTGCCACAAGACATTATTGCAAATGTACTAGATGTCATTCAAAATCCACCCGCAAGTGAAAAATATGATAATTTAAAAAAAATGCTTATTGATAGACACTCCTTAAGCGAGCAGAGAAGGTTGAATAAAATTTTATCGGATACTGAGATAGGTGATCGGAAACCTTCTGAATATTATAGAACTCTTGACCAACTAGCAGGTAATACTATCGATTCAAATTTCCTTAAAAATCTTTGGTTACGTAAACTTCCAAAAAACCTTTATGTTGCATTGACCAGTGCTAATTTAAATAATACTAATGATCTTTTGCAACTGGCGGATAAAATTTGGGAGATAACCACTGGTAATGAAATTTGTGCTGTTAGAAATAGGGTTGTTACGTCTTCTATTAATATTGATGAATTTGGAAAAATTGTAGAGAATTTAACGAAGGTTACAACAAAATTGTGTGAAAGTTTTAATCATTTACAATTAGACATTAACGAGATTAAAACACAAATGAATGATAGACAGTCACGTCCAAAAAGGCGAAGTTTTAGTTATCGTAGAAATTCTCAGTCGCGAGGTAGATCAAAGTCTCAAGATTGGTTATGTAGGTATCATTACCGTTTTGGCAGTAAAGCTCGCAAATGCGAAGAACCGTGTGCTTTCCAGAAAAATAGTCCTAGTCAAACAAACTAGACAGTGCTGTTGTTGCAGCGACTACAATGGCATTTTGAATTTTTCAACACGTCGCTTGTTTGTATTAGATAAAGAAAGCAAACTTAAATTCTTAATAGATAGCGGTGCTGAAATTTCAGTTCTTCCTTCATCTAAATTCAAAAATTACAAAAAATCTTCAGATATTATTTTAACGGCCGCTAATGGCAGCATGATCTCAACTTATGGAAAAAAATTATTAAAACTTAATTTAGGGCTCCGTCGAGAGTTTCCGTTTGTATTTCTTATCGCAGATATTTCAAAACCTATCATAGGTGCAGATTTTTTAGGAAAATATGGACTTTTAATAGATATAAAGAATAAGAAATTAATAGATCCTCTAACTAGTTTGTCTGTAGACGCGATATCCGGGTTTTGCAATATTTCATTGCCTAAATTATTTTCAGTTGAAAATCAATATACAAAGCTTTTGAAAAATTTTCCTTCTTTAACTTCTGAGCCGGATTATAATAAAAAAGTTGATCATTCGACAGTTCATCATATAATAACAAATGGAGTATTACCTTTTTGTAGGCCAAGACGTTTGGATCCTATTAAGTTTAAAATAGCAAAGACTGAATTCGATTTTTTATTAAAATCAGGGATATGTCGTCCATCCGAATCACATGGAACATCGCCATTACATTTAGTACCTAAAAAAGACGCAAATGACTGGCGTCCTTGCGGAGATTATCGTAGGGTTAATTTAATCACTGTGCCTGATCGATACCCTTTACCACACATACATGATTTACATATTGAATTCAAAAATAAAACAATATTTTCAAAGATAGATTTGGTTAGGGCTTACCACCAGATACCCGTTGCGGAGGAAGACATTCATAAAACTGCCATAACCACACCTTTTGGAATGTTCGAATTCGTCAGGATGCCTTTTGGATTACGAAATTCAGCGCAAACATTCCAAAGGTTTATAAATGAAGTGTTACACGATTTAGATTTTATATTTGTTTATTTGGACGATATATTGATAGCTAGTAAAGATGAATCAGAACATTTACAACATCTACATATACTATTCCAACGTTTAGATAAGTACGGATTGAATATCAAGCCATCTAAGTGCGTTTTTGGAGTAGGTAAAATTAGTTTCCTAGGTTATAACATATCATCTGAAGGTATTCAACCATCAGAAAAAAAAGTTCAATCAATTCTTGATTTTGGACGGCCAATGTCAATCAAACAAATGCAAAAGTTTGTTGGAATGGTTAATTTCTACCATAGGTATATACCAAAGTTTGCTGAAATGCTAGATCCAATACATAGCATGATAACAAAGGCATCAAAGAGCAAAGATAAGGTACTTGATTGGTCCGATGAAACATTGCGGGCCTTTGAGAAAGTAAAAGAGAGTTTTGCTAAGAAAACATTGTTAACACATTTCAACAGTGAAGCAATTCTCTCTGTTGCTGTAGACGCATCAAATAGGGCTATTGGAGGAGTTCTACAACAGGAATTCAACAATACTAAAGAACCGTTAGCCTTCTTCTCTAAGAAACTTAGTCCGTCTGAATGTAAATATAGTACTTTTGATAGAGAGTTACTGGCTATTTATTTAACTATTAAACACTTTAAACATTGGTTGGAAGGTAGATTTTTTACGGTTTATACGGATCACAAGCCACTTACATTTGCATTGAATTCAAAGGTAGATCGAAGTCCAAGACAGACAAGGCATTTGGAGTTTATATCCCAATTTACTAGTGACATAAAATATATAAAAGGCGAATTTAACTGTGTTGCGGATGCTTTATCAAGGATACCTGAAATTTCACCGTTAGAAACCATTGATGTAAATTTAAAAAGGTTATTTATTGAACAAGGAAAAGATGTTGAAATTAAATCATTAGTAGAAAATCTAAATTGTAGACACAAATTAGAATTAATATCGGTTCCATCTTTGAATATTCAAATTTGGTGTGAGACGTCACTTAATTTAACAAGGCCCTATATACCTCAAATGTTAAGAAAATTAGTTTTCGAGAAACTACATGGTATAGCTCACGTTGGTATTAAAGCAACACGCCGGTTAATCTCTAGTAGATATTTTTGGCCAGGAATGAACAAAGTTATAAACCGGTGGGCGAAAGAGTGTATTAATTGTCAAAAAAGTAAAATTTATCGACATACAAAATCGGAAGTTTCGAAACTTCCAATTCCAAAAGGGCGTTTTGAGCATGTACATTTAGATATTGTTGGACCTCTTCCTCCATCACATGATTTTAGATTTATATTAACTTTAATAGATAGGAATTCTCGTTGGCCAGAGGCATATCCTCTTCAAAATATTTCCGCGAAAAACGTATCAGAAACTTTCTTTCGTGAGTATATATCACGATTTGGAGTTCCGTTGACAATTACAACTGATCAGGGAGCGCAATTTACATCGCAGGTTTTTACAGAGCTCTCAAAACTATTAGGAAGTCGTAAAATCATTACCACTGCTTATCATCCCCAAGCTAATGGAATGGTTGAACGCTTCCATAGGCAACTTAAAGCTTCAATTATGGCAAGTGGAAGTGCAACTGAATGGTATGAGGAATTACCTATAGTATTGTTAGGTTTGCGATCATCCTATAAAGAAGACATTCAATCTACAGCTGCAGAGATGGTATATGGAGAAAATCTAAGACTTCCTTCGCAAATGGTAGTTCAGTCTGAAAATAACTTTGACTCATCTGATGTTCTGTTAAAATTAAAACAAAATTTCAAGAATTGTGCATCAAACATATCTCACCATAAAAATTCACTAGTTTATATTCCAAAAGATTTAAATAATTGTAAGTTTGTATTAGTTAGAATTGATAGAAAGAGAACCGGTTTACAGGAACCATATGAAGGACCATTTGAGGTAATAGAGAAAACACCGAAGTGGTTCAAAATTAATTATTATAACAAATTCATGAATATTTCTATAGACAGAATTAAACCCGCGTTTTTGGATGCGAGTAAATATAATCGTTTGGATAAAACAAAAAGAGTTACATTTAATTTGTTAAATATGGAACAATTTGGAAAGGGGGAGTAGTGTAGTGATGTACTACACGTTGTTGTGAAATACTTGTTGTTGTTAACACTTTAATTATTCTTTAAAAAATCAAGTTTCAATTTCTGGATATTTCATGTTATTTTTGATGTGAAAATTTTCATTCATTCAGCTAATAACTTTTATATTGAACAAATATAATTCAATTAAATTTTAAAAATAATTTGTACGGATTCTGTACAGAAACGCGACCTCACCGACAAGGGAGGAAGATGTTTCTGCGGAGGTTTAGGCGAAGCTCCAGCGAGACCTGGCGTGGGCTCGGCGGGTAGTGCCGGATTTTAAACTGGAGTTGTATGGCGCTAACAAAGGGGAAGCCTCTAAGCGCAATCGCTCAGTGGAGGTGACTACCCCAACGGCACCGAAAAGGGCCAAAACGCAGGGAGGCTATACACGGTCTTTCGCGGCGGTAGCCAAGGATCGCAAGATCATTGGCGTTATCGATGAGGGCAGCGTAGATGGCAGGATCCCGAAACAACAATGGAAGTGGATCGAAGCCGCGCTCGCTAAAGTTGCCATCCAGGTGAAGAGGGAGAACCCTGGACCGCCACCATCCTATACCGATGCAGGATGGTACCAAGGCAATGTCAGGCTGATCGCCTGTGGAGACGCTAGGTCCGTGGACCTATACAAGATTGGCGTGCAGCGAATAGGGGAAGTGTACCCTGGCGCGCGCCTCAAAGCAGTGGATGCGTGCGACATCCCGCAGCGGCCAAGAGCTAGAGCCTGGGTTCCAGTGACGCCAACGGAGCCAGATGAAATCCTGGAAAAATTGCAGGAGTTTAACCCGGGTCTACCGACCCAACACTGGAAGGTGGTCAGCGTGGACAAAGCAGCCGGACAAGCGACGATGCAGATAGTTCTGCTGCTAGACCAGGTAAGCATCGAGGCCCTGGACCGGTGCGACTACCGCGTAAGCTATGGTTTCAAAAATATAAGCCTGAAGGTGTACAAGGCGGACGCCGAAGCCCTGGCTAATTTTTCATCTCTGGCGGAGGTGGAGCCTCCCCCCAGCGATAACGAGATGGAGGTTGATGACAGTGGGTCGGATGTGCGGAGCGGCTATGCCTCGTCCAGCTTGGACGGTAGCGGGACTCTCAGGAGGCTTTACTCCGAGAGTCAGCTTCTGAGCGAGGACGACGCCGACGCGACGCTCACGGAGGAGAGTGCTAAAAAGCAAGATGATGAGGGTCCTCCAAATCAACCTTCATCACAGTAGAGCAGCGTCAGCTGCGCTTCTACTCCAACTTTCGGCAGGGGGAGTAGATATCGTTTTAGTTCAAGAACCGTGGATCACTGGAAATAGGATCTGTGGTTTGAGGACTCCCACTTACAAGCTCTACAGCGCTCAAGATAAGGGTAAGCCTCGTACGTGTATTTTAGCTAAGTCGAATATTAACGCTTTTCTTCTACCCCAATTTAGTGACGGAGATCTGACAGCGATTAGCGTCGAGGGGTTGGGTAGAAGTTGTAGATTTGTCTCCTTCTATCTGGCCCACGATCACGAAGGTTCACTACCGCCACATAACTTCAGAGAGCTCGTGAGTTCCACTAGGCCACGTAATAATCTAATTGTGCTTGGAGGCGATGCGAATGCCCATCACACTCAATGGAGCAGCACCGACACAAACGACCGAGGTGAGTCACTATATAACTACTTATTAGGCACTAATCTAAGTTTATGCAACAGGGGAAGTGACCCCACATTCATAACAAGGAACCGCGAGGAAGTCCTTGATATTACACTGGTCAGCGACTCCTTCAGCGACCTCATAGAATCATGGAGGGTTCTAACAGAACACTCCTTCTCAGACCATAGATATATTAGTTTCTCAATAGCAGATACGCACACATGTCCAAAATTCATACAAAATATAAAAAGAACAAACTGGGGCTACTACAGGAAGCTCATTGATAGAAATCTATCAAAACAAATGGTCACACCTAGAAATGATAAGGAACTAGACGAGCTAGTCAACACTTTTAATCAACAATGCAAGCTTGCTTTAGATAAGGCCTGCCCGATCAAAAAGGTAACGGAAACCCATAAGCCACCTTGGTGGTCGTCTGATCTAGATAGACTCAGGAAGGCTTGTAGGGTTGCCTTTAATAAAGCCAAACAGGACGGCCGCGAGCTATCCTGGGCTGTTTACAAAACTAAGCTAAGTACATATAAAAAAGAAATCCGCAAGGCCAAACGAACCTCCTGGGTGGAATTCTGCAGTGAAATTGAATCCACATCTGCTGCCTCGCGCTTGAGGAGGGTGCTCTCAAAAGCGCCAGCAACACTGAGCCACGTCCAAATGCCAGATGGGCAGTGGACGGATTCGACTACGGATACCATGAATCTGCTCCTGGATACACATTTTCCGACATGCACAGACGTGTCTACTACTACCGGCGGAAAGGTGCCTTCCGATCAAATGATAAGGGAGATCACCGATGAGAAGAAGCTAGATTGGGCTTTATCTACCTTCAAGCCCCATAAGTCGCCTGGACCAGACGGAATATTCCCGGCCCAGCTACAACATACATCCGGGCTTATCATGCCCTGGTTGAAAACTATGTTTATAGGCTGCCTAAGGCTCAACTACGTACCCACTTCATGGAGGGAGGTTAAGGTAGTCTTCATCCCCAAAGCCGGGAAGCCATCTCATACTAAACCTAATGACTTTAGGCCTATAAGCCTATCCTCATTTCTTCTTAAAACCCTAGAAAGACTTCTGGAGGACTATGTCAGAAGATCGATTGACCCAACTCAGCTCTCGCGGGCTCAGCATGCCTACAGTAAGGGTAGGTCAACAGATACTGCCTTGCACTCTCTTGTATCTGTTATAGACAAGTCACTTAACCTAAAGGAATATACATTGGTGGCTTTCCTCGACATTGAAGGCGCTTTCAATAACGTCCTTCCGGAAGCTATCACCTCTGCGCTGACGGGTCTGCGGGTCGATACCTGTCTGGTGGAGTTCATTCGTAAACTGCTTACTAGCAGACGGATCACAACCGAGCTAGGTGGGAACTCGATTCACAGACTCGTTAACAGAGGTACCCCACAGGGAGGTGTTCTCTCACCGCTACTTTGGGTGGTTACTGTAAACCAGCTTCTACGCCTCATGGAAGCGGAAGGCCACCAAGTGATTGCGTACGCCGATGACATCTGCGTTATGATGCGGGGAAAATTCCCTCAAACTCTATGCAACTTAATGGAATCAGCCTTATCTAAAATTTGTGACTGGGCAAAGTCAACAGGTCTGGGGGTTAACCCCGAGAAAACCGAGCTAGTCCTCTTTACTAGAAGGTACAAAATACCGAACCTTATACCACCAAAAATTGGTAACACGACTTTGGCATTCAGTGACAAAGTCAAATATTTAGGAGTTACTCTAGACAGGAAACTACTCTGGGGTGACAATATAACAGAACGGGTTAAAAAGGCAACGTGCGCGTTGTTTACTTGCAAGAGAGCAATTGGTGTTTCGTGGGGGTTTTCTCCCAGGGTAGTGCACTGGATCTACACAGCCATTGTTCGCCCGATCCTACTCTACGGAGTGCTAGTCTGGTGGCCTGCACTTACTAAGAATACGTACCTCAAACAGATACAAAAAGTCCAAAGGAGTTCAGAACTCTGCATAACCGGGGCCCTTGGGTCCACCCCGACAGAAGCACTCAACACTATGCTGCATCTACCACCGCTTGATTTGGTGGCGAAGGAAGTAGCCACGATCACAGCTTTGCGAATAAGGGAGACTGGCGTCTGGATAAATGGACAAAGTGGGCACGCCACAATCTTGGGCAACCACGCGCCTGTTAACATTCCACCACACACGGACTACTGCGCGTCAAATAACGTGTTTGTCAGGAACTACGAGGTTATAATACCGACAAGACAAGAATGGGACAGCAGACCACATACGGTTCGGGGCGCCATCAACATCTTTACTGATGGCTCCAAGCTTGAGGGGAAGGTGGGGGGAGGAATCTTTTCACCGGACCTGGGACTAGAGATCTCCTTCCGTCTTCCCGACCACTGCAGCGTGTACCAAGCGGAAATGCTGGCAATACACGGCGCGGTGAAAAGCTTGGTATCCATGCCCCAAAATGGTAAACAGATCTATATCTTCTCAGACAGTCAGGCCGCACTTAAAGCCTTGAACTCATATGTCGACAATGCAAAGTCGTTAACTGAATGTCGCAGATCTCTCAACGAGATGGCTCAGCACTTCAGTATTAGCCTTATTTGGGTACCTGGGCACAGGGATATTGAAGGCAACTGCAGAGCGGATGAGCTGGCTAGACGGGGTACCACCACCCATCTCCTTCCAGGAAATAGCTCGGTAGGCATACCCATGGCCTCCGTTAAATTTAGTGTTAGCACAAAAACAATGGAAATAGCAAATATGCTCTGGTCAGGGCTCTCGACGTGTGAGATATCCAGGCTAACCTGGCCTTCCTACAACAAAAGACGTACAAACTCCCTGCTGTCCCTCAATAAATCGGACATTTCATCCCTGGTAAGGGTTCTAACAGGGCACTGTTTAATAGGCACTCACGGCGCCAGAATGGGCGCAATGTCTAATGATTACTGTCGCAGCTGCAGATGTATTGAGGAGGAGGAAAGTGTTCAGCATCTGATGTGTCAATGTCCTGCACTCAGCAGGCGACGGTTAGCTATCTTGGGCCAACCGTTTCTCAATAACCTCCCTGAGGTATCACAAATGGAATTAAAAGCGTTATCTAAATTTATTGACTCCACGAAGTGGTTCGATCCCCTGCCTTGAACAGGGTGTGAGTTGGTTTTCCCTGGCGTCGACGGCAGCGCAACCGTGTGAGTCGACTGGTCCTTCTCAGCTCTCGGGAGACCTTTGAACTCGGATACTCTAGGGTTGTTGGATCGGCTAACTGTTAAGCGGCTGAGCTGCTGTCGGCGTCGGGGATGACTTGCTCGCATCTCTGGGGCATAGAGGTGGGTAGAGACCGTATAGGGTATCACAATGGGCCTATTTAGTGGCCTAAGTGTCGGGCAGAGTCCAGGTACTCTGTCCTGCCCTTGCAACCTAACCTAACCTAACCTAAGAGGTCCGGAACAGGCACGATGCAGCTGCCGTATCGAATCCAACCTCATTAAATACCGAGTTATTAAGAGGTCCGGAATAGGCACAGGCTATCACACATAAGTTCCGAGAAGGAGTCGTCGCAGTTGCAGGTGACATCGAGGAGATGTTTTCAAGAGTTCGGATTCGTGAGGACGACCAAGCCTATACGAGTCTACAAGATGACCACGATGATCTTTAGTGCAATTTGTTCGCCGTGCTGTACAGAATATATAAAAAATCAAAACACCGCAAAGTTTCAGTCTACAATGCCAAGAGGTGCACGTGCCGTCACAGAGTACACATACGTTGATGACTTGGCCATGAGTTTTAATAATACCGAAGACGCTGTCGAGGTCATAAACGAAGCAATCAAAATCAATGCAGCCGCCAACTTTAAGTTACGTAGCTTCATTTCCAACGATAAATCGGTGCAACAAAGACTGAACGGTGGACGTAAATCCACGGACAAATCAATTATTAATATGGAACGCCAATCGACAACGGAAAAGGTTCTAGGGATGTTCTGGAACACTGCCAGCGACGGGCTGGAGTTTCATTTTCGCTTTCATAAAATAGACAAAAATGTTTTTAATGGCAAACGTACCCCGAGTAAGAGCGAATTTTTGGCGATAGTTATAGCGATGTATGTATGATCCATTCGGACTTTTAGCAAATGCAACTATATGTCTAAAATTATTGATGCAAGAACTGTGGAGACGTGGCGTACAATGGGATGATGCGATTCCGAACGAATTGGTAGAACAATGGTCTAGGTGATGGAAAAACATCCAGTCCATCAAGCGTCTTTCGGTACCACGGTGCTACTCCGCAATGCTGCCGAATGGCGATGATATCCAGCTTCACATTTTCGTTGACGCTAGCGCCTCTGTTTATGCTCCTACGCGTACAAAGGGGTGAAATGGTTGACGTCGCTATGGTGTGCGCCAAGGCAAGGTGCGCGCCACTTTAAGGTTTGACAATTCCACGCCTTGAATTGCAAGCAGCAGTCTTGGGTTGTCGCTTGAAGGAGTCACTCGAACGAGTTCACGATTTTCGAATAAACAGCACTACATTTTGGAGCGACTCCAACTCTGTTATACTTTGGATTCGCTCTACCAGCCGGTGCTACAAACAGTTTGGGGCATTCCGTATAGCCGAAATATTAAGTACCACTTCCGTAAATCAGTGGCGTTGGGTTTCAACAACGTTAAATGTTGCAGACGAGGCGAGTCGAGCCTCGACATTGTTTGAATGTAGTATTACATCAAGGTGGTTTTCAGGACCACTGTTCCTCGAGGAAGATGCAGCAAATTGGCCACAGGAGACCACAGAACTAATGTCAGACGAAGGTGTACTGGAAGAAACTGCGAAACGTGTCATCATGTTGAAAACAGACGAGTATCCTATAACATTTACTAATTTTTCTTCTTTCTCGAAGATTACACGGGTCGTTGCCTGGATAGTACGCTTTGTTCATAATGCTAAATCTCGTAAAAGTAGAAGCGGAGAGTTGAGCTCCGATGAGCTAATAGCAGCTGAAAATCTATTACTATGCCGCATTTAGCTGGAGTCATTTGCAAATGAAATCTAACTCATCAAGGAGAAAGGGGGTCTCCCAAAGTCCGATTTTCTACATAAGCTAACGCCGTTTTGCGCTCGCTGTACTTAAATCAGTAAAGAGCGAATGTACCGTGTGTATGTACAATAAGGAAAAACCAGCAGTTCCGCTTATGGGTCAGTTGCCGACAGAGCGTCTCACACCCTGTGTCCGTCCATTCTCCTATACTGGCGTCGATTATTGTGGACCATTTTTATTGCTATCGGCAGGAGAAAAGAAAAGCGCTGGGTCGGATTGTTTACGTGTTTGACCACTAGAGCAGACCATTTGGAGGTAGCCGCCGATCTCTCGACTGACTCGTTTATACTTTGTTTGCGCAATTTCGTCAACCGCAGAGGTATACCCGTAAAAATTAGAAGCGATAACGGCACAAATTTTATTGGGGCCCAAAAGGAACTAAAGGTCGAAAATCGTTTATTTGACTTTACCGCCATAAGGGCTGAGATGGCAAAACGCAACATTGATTGGGTCTTCAACTGCCCTGCAAACCCGTCAGCTGGTAGCTGCTGGGAACGCCTCGTACAATGCATAAAACGCTTGTTGCATAGGGTATTGCGTGAAGAGACACCGCGATTGGAGACGTTCCACAGCGTATTGATTGAGGCGGAAAACATCATTAACAGTCGCCCACTAACGACATCATTAACAGTCGCCCACTAACAGAGTTAGCCGTAACACCTCAGGATGAAGAACCGTTGACGCCAAATCATTTCTTGTGGGGATGTCTTAACTCAACGCAAACACCTGGTCCAATCGCCGGAAAGGTATGTCTACGTAAGCAGTGGCGTATCGCACAGAATTTAAAGGACAGATTGTGGAAAAGGTGGACGGTCGAGTATTTGCCGCAGCTGCTTCGACGTTGCAAGTGGAGAGAGAAGGTGGAACCTTTTAAACTTGGACAGCTAGTCATCGTATGCGATTTGGCTAGACCAAGGAGTCAGTGGGAGCGTGGCAAGATTAAAGAGGTTTTCGCTCGCAAAGATGGGCAAGTCAGGGCCGCAGCAGTACGTACAGCTTCCGGCATAATGCGCCGACCAGCAAGTAAGCTATCCGACGGTGGGATGTCGTTTTCTAACACTACGTTGGGACAAGCAGTAGCGATACAACCCTGCTCTTAGTCTCCAACGAACGAAGGCAAAGGAAACAGCGGTAGTTTATATATGTAAATTTTATTTGGTGCTATTGGCATTCAGACACATATCTGAGTTTCCAGCAAACGGTAGCAGGCACAGCAATTTTAAAACAATAACTAGCAACAGGCAGCACACAAGAACAAAGACCAGGCCATCGTCATCGTCTACAAACATTTAGTGCATTTATTCAACAACAACAAATCGTCATTATCACAACTTTAAAGTCAGTGTAAATTATGTAATATGTTTTATTCTTGTCTTTATCGTCGTCTACAAAAGCCATGGGTGTGCTTGGGTTTGTCAAACGGTGAGCTAATGAATTTGATGATCCGTATCTCACAAAAGTCCAATACACATCGTTGGTCCGCCCAATACTTGAGTATTGCTCGTGTGTTTGGTGCCCTGTGTATCAAGAGCCCATAAAGCGGATTGAGTCCGTTCAAAAGCAATTATTGATCTTTGCTCTACGAGGTCTTAATTGGAACAGAAATATTGACCTGCCTCCATACAGAAATAGGCTTCTCCTTATTAGTTTACCTTCTCTGGAAAATCGTAGAATTTCAATAGGCGTAATGGTGCTCCAAATTGACTCCTCTGACCTTGTTAGCCGATTAACTTTCTCCGTTCCTGCCAGGCCCTCTAGGAACTATGTGCCTTTTCAGTTACCTATTTTTCGTCGAAACTTTACCAAAAACAATCCTATGAATGTCTGGTGTTCGTACTATAACGACTTATATAGAGTTATCAGCTTCGAATATTCTTTTGCACCATAACATAACTCTATCCTGGCTTTCAATATGAGATTGACCAGTTGTTTGTGTCGATTAACGAGAAGGCAGATTGAAGGTACGGTCTATCTAACCATCTAGTTAGTCCTAAATATTTTAACAACGTTAAATTAATACATCGACCGAGGGAGGTGGATTGGAGGCTAAGAATGTGCAGAAGGAGCTGCTCCATCGGGTACACTTTGTTACTACATTTTGACGTACGAAGTGGGCATTTAAAAATTTAGATTCGTGAAAATATCTCAAGATATGAATTAAAAATTTTTTCAGTTGATAAGCCTATAAGTATGTAAGGATATCTTTAGATGTAATTAACAAATAAAATGAAAAATCTTAAATTTTTAATATTTATTTTAAGCATATTGATAATTTTAATAAAATGTGTTATTAACTCTAGTTGTAACTTACTTATTTTAATAGGGAATAAAATTTCCTTTAATTTATATTCATCACAACATATTTATATAAGTATGTTTGCACATTATTGTATTTGCACTGGTATATATATGCGGCGTTGCACTAATGTGTATTGTGCTGAAGGATTATTTTTTTTGAAGCACGGGCGAAGGCCACCTACACAGAAAGGTGTACTGTACAGAAGTACTGTGGATGGCGTAGCCTGTATTGGATCGGTCCAGGGTTATTTTTTTCTGAAGCACGGCCGAAGGCCACCTACGCAGAAAGGTGTCCTGTACAGAAGTACTGTGGATGGCGTAGCCTATGTTGGGTCGGCCCAGGGTTATTTTTTATGCTTTACTTGAATAATTTATTTTTAGGAACAAGTGAAGAATACGGACCGTTTAGTTAAAAAAAAAACAAAAAAGTAGGCCCCCTTTCACTAATTGACATGTTATAAGTTTTTTTGGTACAAATAATTGGGAAGGGACTAAGTGCTGGTAAAGGTGAAATTATAGAAATTTTCAAAAGCATATATTTCAAAAAGTGGTAAATTTATACGATCGTACGTAACAGCTAAAACAAATCCAAATATATCGGGGAAACGTATCAAAAGACCTGTTTTGACCTCTGTATCAATAATCCCAAGGAGGAAAATAAATATTTTCTTTCAGTGAAAAACTATTGAACAAAAAGCGACCCATTTCCGATCCCAAAGGAGTGCCTGATCCATGGTATTTATGTGCGGAACACCTTTTGGCGTAGGCCGCATTCGGCCGCACTTCAAAAAAATTAAAAGTCTGTTTCTCTTTTTCACCATCGGAATAATCTAGTTCGGATCTTCTACATGCCGACTTGGACTCAATTTTGGGATGGTGCGTAGTCAATTTTAAACTGCTCTAAATGCAAGCTTATGACTCCACCGAGTGAACCCTGTATTGCCTTCTGTAGGGTTATATACTTGCGTTATATATTACTTTATTAATTTTTAAAATTGTTTTTGGTTCACTGTTGTTAAATGTTAATTATCAAAATGAAAATATTTGATTGAATTTTTTTTTTTATGATAATATTTTTATGAATTTACAAAGCTCCCAACTAGGTACGTATTCAAACTTCCATGTGCTGCATACGATTTGCTGTTAACATAACACAAACTTGAGTGGTGTTTGCCGGCTCTTTTTGTAGTTTTTTACAAACGCATTTGCTGTAAAATTTATAACCCCTCTTTGAAATAAATTTCTTTCCAATACATCTCTTTTGTCACAAAATCCAAAACCACAATAACAGTTTTCGAGTCAACGCCTTCGGTTACAGGATTAAAAGTCGTATTACAGCAAAATTGTTTCTCATTTGTATCAGGAGCAGGATCGGAAGATTAGATATATTGCAGATATAAAGCTTGTTGATTGTAGGAAAAAAAGGCTGGTACTATCAGAAGTTATAATATAGAAGGCTCCTGGCAGGATCGCCAATTATAGTTGAAAAACTTATTACTTATTTTTGAAAGAACAAAAATTCAATCAAATATTTTCATTTTGATAATTAACATTTAACAACAGTGAACCAAAAACAATTTTAAAAATTAATAAAGTAATGTAATAATAATAATAATTCCCAACGGATTACCCACCATATCCCGCCCGACCGGCGCGAGGGGCGCATCCGCATAACGCGCGGATTATTCGTTCGTGCCGAGTCGTTGAAAGGCTTTGGTTTGTTAATCGTCGAGATCTAAAACTGCTCAGCTACAGAGAAAACCTCATCAGCTAAGTAAAGTAGATATAGGACAGATTATACATTAAGAAATAACTAGTTAACAGAATAAAATTATTGTTAAAAAACAATTAGTAGCTATGAATTTAGGATAGAAAGAATTGATTTTTTTATGCTGAAAAGCGAGTCTGAAATATAAAATCTACCAGAAAGAGAGTTATAATCTTGACACAAACAGCGAAAAGGCTCATTTTACTGAAAATTTGTTCGGCACTGTTTTAAGACTAGAGGTTTAAAATGCCTTGAAGGACGAGACGGTACATTGAAGTTCACTTCACTTAGAAGAAATGGGCTGGATAGTGAACCATTTAGCAATTTAATCATAAAAATAATTCCAAGCATTTCCCTCCGACTAGCAAGTGTGTGTAGATTAATGAGTTTTAAACGATTCGAATAGGGTGGCAGATTGCACGAGGGATCCCAATGAAAATCTCTTAAGGCAAATAGTAAAAATTGTTTTTGAACTGATTCAAGGCGATCTACATGAACCTGGTAACTCGGGTTCCAAATTATAGAACCATATTCAAGTATCGGTCTGACTAATGTAGTGAAGAGGGCTTTAGTTACATAAGGGTCGCTAAATTCTTTAGACCATCGTTTAACGAATGCTAGGACACCTCTAGCCTTATTGACTGTTATGTTAATATGGCGGTTGAAACTGAGTTTATAGTCCATAGTAAACCCCAGGTCAACAAAATCATACACTTGCTCAAGACTATAATTTTTAATTCTATAGGAAGCCGGCTGAGAAATTACACGCGAAAACCCCATGTGTTTACATTTTTTAAGGCTTAGTGGCATATAATTTAAATCGCACCAAGTAACTAGTGCATCTAGATCTGATTGTAGCTTATTTCTATCTTCAAATGACGCGAATGACATGAAAAGCTTTACGTCGTCGGCATACATTAACATTTTTGAAAATAATATTATTATTGTAGAAATATCATTTATAAACAACAAGAACAGAATCGGGCCAAGATGGCTTCCTTGAGGAACCCCCGAAGAGACATAAATGACATCGGATACTACATTCCCACAACAGCCGGTTCTATCGCACCGGAATGACCCGGGTTTTTTCACCCGGCCAAGGGCTGTTATTTCGGTGTAACCCTGTCCAATCTGGGGCAGGGCAAAGCACTGTTAACAACAACAACAACATCGGATACTAAATTTTTAAACATTACTCTTTGTGTCCTGTCACTAAGGTAAGAAGAGATCCAGCGATTGAGACCCGGCTGGAAGCCCAACTGATCGAGTTTATGAATAAGTAATGAGTGACACACTTTGTCAAAAGCTTTGCTAAAATCCGTATAAATAACGTCGTTGTGCAGATTTTTTCTAAAGGCATTTGAGACATGACTGGTAAACTCAAGTAAATTCGTAACTGTGGACTTTCCCTTACTGAACCCGTGTTGGAAGTCAGCTACGGACCCGTAAGTTGATTTGTAACAATAGCTTCAAACAATTTTGGGATGGCAAAAAGCTTTGCGATGCCACGATAGTTCTCTATAGAAGACCTACTCCCGCTTTTATGCAGCGGTAGAAGAAACGATTCTTTCCACGCAGTTGGAAAAACACCACACTTTAGTGATAGATTGAACAAATTGGTGAGGGGTTGGTAAATATGGTTCGCACACTTTTTCAAGAAACATGTAGGAATCCTATCAGGACCGTATTTGAAAGATTCTTTTAAGGTTTTAAGGTAAATTAGAACATCTTTGGCGCATATAATTGGTGAATTAATTGAATTTGTCCCGTGTAGCTTATAAGGATAGTTTTGAAAGTTTGAATTGGTGACAGCAGAATAGTTAGAAGTGAAAAATTGAGCAAAAAAATTTTCGATATATTGATTATCGCTAGATATAACGTCTTGATATTTCATGGCTGAGGGAAACCCTGATACTTTACGTTTAGAATTTACGAAACCATAAAATGACTTTGGATTGAGAATAATGTCTCTTTTGGTTTTAGAGATATAAGCTTTATAGCACTTTTTATTTAAATCTATGTACTTCTGACGTAGACTGGAATACAGTAAGTAATGTTTATTTAATCCAAATTTCTTATATAAATTAAATGATCGCGTTTTCCTATTTTTAAGAGCCTTAAGCTCTTTAGTAAACCAAGCTTGCGTAGGATGATCATAAGTTAATTTACGTATGGGAATAAACTTCTCAAATAGGCAGTAAATAGTTTGATTGAAATGTGAGACGTTTAGATCGATATCACAACCAAATTCAGGCCAAGTTAATTTAGACAGTTCTTTATTTAATTTCTTGTAGTTTGCTTTGGAAAAGTTAAAATCAAAGCTACTACATGAGTAGCATTGAGTGCCTTGGCCATTACTTATGGTTTCGTAGACTATTTCCATAGAAGGATGGTAAAGGTCTTCTGGTAAAACCAACGGATCACAACGATTTACAGAAAATTGGTTTATATCATTAACATACACTAAATCTCTTTCCCAAACTTGTTAGCGGTAACATTTACTTGATTAAGGCAAAGATTGGAAATTGCATCTAAAAAGTCATTGTACCCCAGTTTGGACGGATTTGGAATAATGTTACCATCAGATATGTTCAACGATATATGAGGTAAGTTAAAATCACCCAAAACAATAATTGAATCTGAAGCTTTAGTCATAAAGTTAACAGTTTTGAGCAGAGAGACATGTTGCATGTAGACTGAAAAATCTGATGCTGGAGGGATGTAGCAAACATATAAGTACATAGAGACGTTGTCTAGTTGAAGACGGATGCATTTGAACTCAATGAAATCGATGTTAGGAATATTAACCTCTTCTGAAGGGATGGAGGAATGAACGGCAAGTAGAACACCACCCCCGACTCTGTTCAAGCGATCATTTCTATATACTTGATATTCATTACAAAAAAACTCTGAATTGAAAACATGAGGTTTTAGCCAAGTTTCGGTAAAAGCAATTACGTTATATTTACAATTAAAAGATTTCAAAAAGAGATCAGTTAATTTGGTATTTAAACCTCTGACATTTTGATAAAAGATATTCACGGATTTAGTACTCAGTTTTTTGACTCAACGTTATTACGAGAAATTTTCGCTACATTTTGAACATTCCTATTCGGTCTGTATTCAAACTCCCGCACAAGAACCCCGGGAGGCCAAAAAGAGCTGTCCAAAAGAGTATCGAAATCTTTCCCAGATACATCAATCTTAAACGAAGACATACTTTGATATGTGAAATTATATTTTCTAACAGTTACGCTTTGATCTTTAACTTTAGAAGAAATATGGTACATCAGATCATCCTCGGTAGTGTCTGGATGGAACCTAGACACAAAAATAGATTTTTTGCGAGGAACAACAACCAGCTTACCAACGATTGGTTCAGACTCCATTGCAATAGTTGGAGGTTCCGGGTTTTTCCTAGTGGACGTTTTTGAAGGCGCGTTCTTCGACGAATTGGAGAAGCCAAATCGATAAGTTCAAGGGGTTGAGGCAAGTTCGGCACTGTTGAGGTAGTAGGCCGATCATCCGTACGCCTGCGCTTGTTTTCGCGATTATCAAGGCATTCCAAATGAGGCAAATTCTCCAAAGTTTCCAAGGTTTTGAAAATATTTTCATATTTTTTTAATTTTTGGTCAGCAATGAAAAATCTTTGCTTATTTCAGAAAACCCGTTTCTGATATGCCTAAAGATTTTACAGAGATCAACTTCCGTCGACCGGCATTTGGAACAAGACCAGCGCAGGCCTTTTCCTTCGTTAAGCAGGTCAGCTATTCTACTGGTTAACCCAGTGCACTTGGCGTGGACAAGTCCATCACACAACCAGCATGCCACAAAGCGTTCGGACTCGCTTTTTACCTGGCAGTTTGCTATCATGCACGACATTTTCGTATAAATACTAATATAAATTTATAAGAAAAATTATACGTTAGAAAAAATTAAGCGGATTAAAGAAAAAACAACCCTGACAGTTTAAGTGACACAGTGCTGAGCGAACAGTTTTAAACACACTGTATCTGACTTTTAACAAACCACGCAAAACAGCTGTAACGAAAAAGAAATAAGAAATATAACGCAAGTATATAACCCTACACGTTCTTACTCACAAGATGGCACCCACTTGGAACGTTTACCTACCATGATTGATCTGGGTGTTCTTTTTGATCCTAAATTAAGTTTTAATTTGCACATTTTCTCTACCGCCAATAGTCATGGGTGTGCTTGGGTTTGTCAAACGGTGGGTTAAGGAATTTGATCATCCGTATCTCACAAAAATCCAATACACATCGTTGGTCCGCCCAATAATTGAGTATTGCTCGTGTGTTTGGTTCCCTGTGTATCAAGAGCCCATAAAGCGGATTGAGTCCGTTCAAAATCAATTATTGATCTTTGCTCTACGAGGTCTTAATTGGAACAGAAATATTGACCTGCCTCCATACATAAATAGGCTTCTCCTTATTAGTTTGCCTTCTCTGGAAAATCGTAGAATTTCACTAGGCGTAATCTTTCTCCATAAGCTGATTATCGGCCAAATTGACTCCTCTGACCTTGTTAGCCGATTAAATTTCTCCGTTCCTGCCAGGACCTCTAGGAACTATGTGCTTTTCAGTTACCTATTTTTCGTCAAAACTTTACCAAAAACAATCCTATGAATGTCTGGTGTTCGTACTATAACGACTTATATAAAATTATCAGCTTCGAATATTTTTTTGCGGCCCCTTCGGGTAAGGGGTTTAGAATATGCCCGAGGTAGGCATACCGGTCGTAAGAGGCGACTAATATGCACAAAGGTAATGACGTGCAACTCGATGGTTAATCTACGGATATGATGCCTCTCACCTCTCATTACCCATCTTATCCTTTCTTTGGGAAATCGCTACCACGAAATCCGGGCAGTACCGCAAGGGAGTACCGGAGCGTACCGGGTTCAAATACGGCCAACGACTGTTAATTCGACAACACTCCCCAAAACCTTCGGGGAGTGTTTTTGCCGTTACCACACAACAACAACAATATTCTTTTGCACCATTGCATAACTCTATCCTGGCTTTCAATAGGAGATAGACTCGTTGTTTGTGTCGTTGAACGAGAAGGCGGATTGAAGGTACGGTCTATCTAACCATCCAGTTACTCCTAAATATTTTAACAACGCTAAATGAATACATCCACCGAGGAGGTGGATTGGAGGTTAAGAATGTGCAGAAGGAGCTGCTCCATCGGGTACACTTTGTTACTACATTTTGACGTACGAAGTGGGCATTTCAAAATTTAGATTCGTGAAAATATCTCAAGATATGAATAAAAAATTTTTTCAGTTGATAAGCCTATAAGTATGTAAGGATATTTTTAGATGTAATTAACAAATAAAATGAAAAATCTTAAATTTTTAATATTTATTTTAAGCATATTGATAATTTTAATAAAATGTGGTATTAACTCTAGTTGTAACTTACTTATTTTAATAGGGAATAAAATTTCCTTTAATTTATATTCATCACAACATATTTATATAACAACATTCCTTGTGAATACCCAAAATTTATAAGCACAACTTTCAATGAATACATGGACCGAATGTGAGGGTGGATTGGAGACACGGCCTTTCCAATAATCGACCGTAAGTCAGGGTGGATTGTAGACTCGGCCTCTTCAACCAATCAGTGGATAATCAAGATTTCTAAGCACAACTTTCAATAAATAATTCGACCGAATGTGAGGGTGGACTAAAGAGACCGCCTCTCCAACCATCCAGTGAATTTTCAGACATTCAGGATCTCTAAGCAGAACTTTAAATGAATATATCGATCGTTTTAAAAGGTGGATTGGAGACACGGCCTCTCCAACCATTTCAACTAATATAATTGTACTGTCTAGTTTGTAAGTTTTGTGCAATCTGTTAGACCTAAGTTTATTTTGCTTTGTTAATTGCAGATATAGTCACATATTTATAACAGTACATTCAATATCTACTATTTGTCGACCGCTTTATGTTTTTGTCGACTTAAATAAATAAAATTTCTGCAAAAAAACACTTCTGCACATTTCTCAAAGCCCAATATGAGTGATTACAACAACCACATGAAAATTACAGAAAATTGTCAACTTTGAATGCAAATATCTCTTGACAGAAATATATAATCGGGTTACCACTAAAAAAATTATTAGGTAATTGTTTCCTTCAGGAGAGAAATGCTAAACAATTCCGAAAATTTTGGGGGACGTGTCAAATAATGCGTTTAGACCTCGGTATCAATGTTTGTTTTAGTGAAAAGTTATTCGCAAAAATACCAAGGTAATTGTTTACGACAGCCACCGAGTGCTAATATTAATCCAAAAATGGCGATATGGGTATCAAAAGACGTGTTTCGGTCTCAGTAATAAGAATCCGCCTCCGGAGATCAAATATTTTCGAAAATATTTACGAAAAACCGAGGTTACCCTAGGCCGATCCTAAATCTGTGCGGATACATACTTTTTACGTGTAGATCAACATTTTGTGTTAGCGGCTTTTTGGCGCGATTTAAAAAATAACGCTTAACCGGTCCAACACCGGCTACGCGATCCCCAGTATTTCTGCGCAGAACACACTTTTGCAATTTTCGGCACACCATATATCTGTGATTAGAACAACCACATGAAAAGGACAGAGAATTTTCAACTTTAATTGCAAATATCTTAAAAACTATTAAAAATAACGGATCAGTGGTTCCTGGGACCGATACGCGTCTTTTGATACCCCTCCTGACATTTTTGGACGTTTTCGCTCTCGGTGGCTGTCGTAAATAAATACCAAAATCAAACAATAACCCGGGTCTGATCCCAAATAAGAGGCGTGATCCAAGTTATTTATGGGCAAAACACCATTCTGCGTAGGCGGCATTCGGCCGCGCTTCAAAAAAATAACCCTTAGCTGGTCCAACACCGGATGCGCGATACACAGTATATCTGCGTATTTTTCGGAACACCCTCTCTGCCATAACCACATAAAAATGAATGAAAAACTTTAACTTTAATTGCAAATTTCTCTTGATAAATTTCCGATTATTGGTACCGATATTTGGTATTGATCAAAACGCGTATTTTGATACCTTTCCCGACATTTTTGGCCTTGTTAGAGGAACTGTCACTCAAGGAAACAATTACAGCATATCGTTGACCCAAGGCGGACCCCGCCAAAATTGATTTTTGCTCTTAGCTGAACGGTCTGTATTCTTTACTTTAGCCCACTTTCCTAACATACCTCGCTTAACTCCATCACCAAAGGTATCAAGCCTGCCGTAAATGAACCGACTAGCATTACTACTACCAACAATACAAGCATCGGCGTACCCTCGGCCATTTAATTGGCTTATCCCTTATGCAAAGTAATACAATATTTTCTTTAGCTAAGTTAAATCCACAAATTGTGGCCAATATTCGTACCAGAATATTTGAAGTATTATTATTAAAAAAAACTAGATTGCCAACATGTCATTAGAGTAGGCAAATATTCATGTACCTGTCATTTTGTCACAGCGACTGTAGAGTTCCAGTAATTCGGTGCGACAGCTTCAAATTGTCACGAATTCGATGAATCCTCGATTATTAATAATGGGTTCGAAAGCTATAAAGTCAAATAAACACACCCACAATTACTGTAACAAATAGCTAGTTTTATTTACTAGTATAAAAGCAATGCAAATTTAGGAGTTTGGTAAATTCACAGTGGTTCACTGTTCACCGCTTGAAAATAAACTGATCACCCTGCCTTGCTTGGTCACTGCCCTTTATAGTCCAACAGGGTGCTACCGTACGCATCCAGAACTTTCTTGGTTGTTCGCTCTTCGTGTTCTGGAAGGGTCGGGCTTATTTATTGGTATCCCCTTTTTGAATGGTATTCGCAAACACTCGTTCGATCTCTTTTCTTCTTGCTTGGTACATGCTTGCATGCATAAGCGTAGCCATGGTACAAATATATAAAGGTAGTTGCACTTCTCCATCTTCCCCGCATTGCCATCATTTGATATTAATTGTGTTGGTGACATTTCCTTTTGAAAATGAGGTACCGTATTCTTGTAACAAAAACGAGCTGATTTTTACTTCCAACGGAAACATTTGTGAAATTTAATAAAATAATTGATATTTCTGAATTTAATATTTTATGGCGGCCGCCGTGGTGTGAAGGTAGTGTTGCCGGCCTACCACACCGAAGGTCCATGGTTCGAGCCCTGGTACAGGTAACATCAAAAGTGATTTGAAAAAAGTTTTTCAAAACGGGGTCGCCCCTCGGCAGTGGTTTGGCAAACTCTCCGAGTGTATTTCTGCCATGACAGGCTTCTCAACAAAAAATTCGTCTCCTTTGTAGATGCCGTTCGGAGTCGGCAAAAAACTGTAGGTCCCACCAATTTGTAGGGAAAACTCAAATCGGCACACCACAAATTGGAAGAGAAGCTTGGCGCAAAAATCTCTTAGGAGGTTTATGATGATACACCTGTTGTATATCGCGCCATAGAGATAGAGAGATTTACCTTAATCTATTTTTAGCAACATGAGCTGCATAGTTAGAAATTGCACAAACAACAGATCTACGTGCAAAGAAAGCAAAGTAAAGTTTTGCGGTACCGTTTATGAGGGGGAAATGGCTAAACGCATGCATGATAACTGCAGACGCGGTACCAAAAGAACCATTTGTATGTTCCGACGACTTTTCCGCTGAAGATTTGTGAGCCGAGGAACCGAAATGCTCAATTGGACCGCAACGCAAAAAAATTTATTTACAAAACTATGGGTACAGAAATTTCGATGATTTCAATCAAAATTATAGCTATATTGATCTTTTATCTGAGGGGGCCTTTTGGAAACCCCCAGAAGACTTCATTCAAAATTTAAAAGCATTAAACTCTATTTTTAATAATTATTATATGAATGATATGACGATTCCTCCGGATATATGGAAAATTTTATTTTTCATGCTAAAAACTGTGTAAATTTAGAAGATACAATTTTGAAAAGATTAATTTGGGTAGGAAAATATGCTTAATGTGCCAATCTAGCCTCCCTTGGATAAAGAACTTTTCAATGTAGTTTTTGAAAATGTTTCATGATTATTCATTCATTAAAAACTTATTTGTACGCTGTGAGAATGCGTGTTCTCACCACATGAATCAAAATTATAAAGCTAAAAATCGCGTTGCAAAAACATGAAAGGCTCGGTCTCTGCGTTAAAACCCCTGAAAATGTTTTATTTGAGTATTAAAGAAATACAAATATCTATGTTGAAACGACGAGGAGGCACGAGAAATAAAAACGCTGGCAAGTACGCGCCAAATTTTCTTCCATAAAAAATAGCAATGGTACAATACCAATTGGTTGGGGTGTGTTTTTATTTCCTATAAACATTATAATGTCACATGTTACAAACATTTTCTAATTACCATTAATTTTTATAAAACTTACGTTGGGTTGTCCTCCTCCTCTGCTGGTTGATTTCAATGGCTCGCAAATTTAGAATTTTACGTAGAGGTGATAGTTCATGCCAAAAATAATCGATATCAGCCAGCAGAGGAGGGGTTGCCAGAAGGGCGAAATGACAAATACTCTTCAGACATGTTCACACATTTCAATCACGTAGCACAAACATAAGTATTCGCCAAAATCCCGGCCACCGTGAATCTAGACAGATTCACCAACATCCAACTTCGCTAACAAACAAGCAGGTCGTCTGAATACTCCGTTCTTCGTTTGCACTTCGGCACTGCGTACTTGTCCATCCTTGCCCGGATACACTTGGGTTATTCTGCCCATTGCCCATTTTGAACGATGTAGATTGCTATCGACGATTAGGACGATGTCACCACTGCGTAGCGGTTGTACAGGCTGGTACCATTTGGTTCGTCGGCACAAGTCCGGCAAGTACTCGGAAAGCCATTTCTTCCAAAAGCGGTGCTGTGCCTGTTGCGCTTTCCTCCATTGCTTCCTAGTAGCTCGGTACTCTTCTTCGCGTGGGTGTGGCGTTTGCTCGGTGTTGGCTGTACCTAAAAGAAAGTGATTAGGAGTTATAGGATAGTCAGTGGGCGAGTCTAATGGAATGTGAGTCAGCGGACGCGAATTGACCATGTTCTCGGCTTCGCACATTAAATTGTAAAGGCAATGCTCTTGTAGATTTTCATAATGAAGCGCATGTCCAATTGCGCGCTTTACACTGCGCACTAACCTCTCCCAACATCCACCAGCATGCGGATTTAGTGGACAGTTAAACACCCACTCTATGCGATCGTTGGCAAGAGTATCGGCAATCTTTTTTAAGTTGAAACCTGAGTGTTGTCGCTGAAGCTCCCTATCTGCACCGATGAAATCGGTGCCGTTGTCCGAGCGTATACGTACTGGGGTTCCTCGTCGGCTCATGAAGTTGCGTATGCATAGGAGGCACGAATCGGTACTGAGATCTCTGGCGATTTCCAAGTGTATTGCGCGGACGGTTAAGCACGTGAAAATAGCAATCCAGCGCTTCTCCGTGCGCCGCCCTGAGGTGACAAGAAACGGTGGCATATAGTCCAGTCCCACGTAAGAGAACGGTCTCACGAATGGAGTCAGTCTATCTCGCGGCAATTGTCCAATTATTGGGTTTTCGGGTTTAGCACGATTGTTTTTGCATAATTGACATTCTTTCGCGATGCGACGTACTGAAACTCGCAAACGTGGTATCCAAAATTTCCTCCGGATTTCTGCTGCGATTGTTCCTTCGTTCTGATGCCGCCATTTTCGATGATAGTAGCTAACCAGCAAGTTTGTGACATAATGGGCGCGCGGCAGGATGATGGGTCTACGAGTTTCTTCTGAAACTGCGTCTGCGAAGTCGATTCTCCCTTTTACTCGAATGACACCCATATCGTCCATATACGGCGTAAGGCTCGCTAGTTTGCTGTCGCGTTTCAGTGCTTTTCCCTTACTCAGGTCTTCGTATTCCTCGGGGTAGTCTATCTTCTGTACCGCTCTGCAGATTGTAAGTTCGGCCATCTCCAACTCAGAAACTGTAAGTGGACCACTACATTTGTCCTGCTGATTCTTTCTACCGTTACTACGGAACCGAAGAATCCATCCAACCACTCTTGTCAGGCGACTGAAGCAAGAAAATCTTCAAAATGCAAGAATGTTTGTACTGTTGAATTACTTCATATAAGAGTTTATAGTTAACAAAAAGCATCACTTATCAAAATAAATCAGATTGTGGCACTATTAGAAGGAAGCATAAAGCGTAGTAGATTTTGGTGAAGTGCAGTAGGTATTAAAATTACTGCAATTTTGATCAAGTCCGAACCCTGAAGGCACGCTTTCGTCGGCGCGCAAAATTAGGAAGGTTCTAGACCATACGCTTGGTGTGTTCCCTTGGTGACCCGTGGAACCCCACGTTACTGAGTTTGGAGTAGGAGACACATGGAGCTCCCCATCCGACCTAGCCATTGACAACAATATTCCGATCTACAGGTTTCGTTGATAAAGCACATTTAAGCCTAATTATACCATACTTTACAAGTTGACTAATAATAGATGGCCATTTGCTGCTAAAATGTATTCTGGCAATATACCTAGTTTTACTCGCGTTCTTTTGAAGATTTGATGTCAGCCGTGTTAAAGTCAGGGATCAGGACAGGATTCCATGTGTCTCCCACCCTGGACAATATGGCATTTTGGGGGCGTATCCTTCACTTTGGTGGTTTTGGAAATGTATTGGTTTTTGTTTTTCAAGATATTGCATTACAAAAACGGCATTGTTTATTCCGTGCATACTTTGTACTCGTGCACTTTTACCAACATATTACTTTGAATTCACCCTCCAAAGGCAAAACCCTTTTTGATGACAATTGCCCATTTCCCTTTTTTCTGACACTTTCGGGCGCCCTGGGTTACCCGCAATTTAACTCTGGGCACACCAAGAACACACCAAACACTTGTTTGTCTGGAAATTAAAAGTTCCGTTATTGGTGCCTTTTCCAATCTATGAGAATATTTGTGCTGCCAAATCAAGCACTTTCCCGTACCTAAATGTCAAACCGGAAGTTGAATCAAAACTGTCACCTAACCAACCGTAGTGAGCCCGACCGATTGAACCATATAGAAATGACTATCAATTGAAAGTAAACCATAACAAGCCTGCTTCGCTGCGAAGACCGGTCGATGAAGTGAACAGGAAGAAGGTTTACTTGCAAGGAAGCCGTTTCGGGGTAAAAAAACTTGGGGCACGACTCACCCCTAGATAAGAGTCTCTAGTTCTACCACGAGCTAGCCGGGCTACTGAAGACCCGTCAGTAAAGGAAAATTTTTGAAGTATTTGGTTTCATAGTTTAGTAGGCTTTGCGGCAAATGGAAATTTGATATAGTGGTTTTGCCCCCACAGAAATAGGCTAGAGAAAAAAACGGAGAAGTTTTTGTTTCCTAGTTAAACGCTTTGCGGCAATAGACATTTTGATATCGGAGAACACATGAAAACTCCGAGGCAAACGGAGAATTACTTTTTGTTTCTTAGTTTAACTGCTTCGCGGCGGTAGACATTTGTTATTGGAGAACTCGTCAAAACTCCGAAAATTTTTGGTTCTAGTGGTTTCACCCCCACAAAAAAGGTTTAGCGAAAAAAAAACCGGAGAAGCTTGTTCCACGGTAAAAAAAACTTTTCACCCGGTAGACATTTTAATTAAGGAGAACTCGTCAAAACTCCGAAAGACAATCCGCTTACACGAGGATTGCCAGGTTATCCACTGCCTCCGATGGAAGCGTATGTAAATACCCTATTATGTCAATGCTCGGGGAGAATACTGGGCGAGCTGTCCCCGACCGCCAAAACGCCCAGTTACGGTTCCAAATGTCAAAACGTATATATGTAAAAAAAAATCAAAATTGTTATTGTGGGCGAATATCCGAAGCGTGAAGGCGACCTATCAGTTTCCCTGTCAGGTCCTCTAGATCGTACAACGCATTGCCTACTTTTCGACGAACTCGGCACTTGAGGTATTTCGGCAAGAATTTGGCGTTTATGCCTTGTTTAAAGCTACTTAAGGCAAAGTTTCTCCTAAATACCTCTTGACCCTCCCTATAGTTCACAAATCTAGCGCGCCTATTGTAGGTATGTACTGCCCTATCCCTTGCCTTATCTAGATTGCTACGAATTTGCTCGCGAAGGTTGGACAACTTATCGACCCTAGTTACTATTGGGATGTCATCTTCCCTAAGAGTACCGAGTTTATCTAATATATTATAGGCTGAGGCGTGTTGGACCATGTTCTGACCGTATAAGGCAAAGTATGGAGAGCACTGAATTGAGGTATGAAAATCGCTTCTTAACCCCGCTAAAATTTCGGGTATGTGCTTGTCCCAGTCGGTATGATCCTGTTTATCTTTAAGGAAAATTCTTATTTTTGAAACAATTTATCTATTTACGCGTTCCGACGCGTTAGCCTGCGGCGAGTATAACCCCGTCCTTATATGGGTCACCCCATAATTCTCGAGGAATTGTTTCATTTCCTTAGAGATAAACTGTTTACCATTATCGCTATGGATATATTCAGGAACCCCAACCGATGGAAAATTTTCAGAAGTAAAGTAATTCATAACATTAACAGTTGTTGCTCTCTGCATGGGCTTCAACCAAACATACTTTGCCAAGTGGTCCAGAACAATGAAGAGAAACTGATTGCGCCGCTTAGATCGCGGGTAAGGTCCTAGAAAGTCGCAATAGAACCGCTGAAATGGTCTTTCTGAAGCAAAAGTGTTCGCTATAGGTGGTCTTGACTGCTGATTTGTTGACTTAACAGCCTTACAAGTGTCGCATTTCTGTACATAGTCTCTAACGTCTTTAGCTTGCCTAGGCCAGAAGTAATTTTGTCTGACACGCTCTAAAGTTTTCTGCCAACCCCCATGGTAACTCCTATTCGCATCATGTGCAAGACTTATCGCTTTCTCAGTTAACCCTGTCGGTAGCCACACCCGCCATAACGAGTCCCCCTCATCCGCCACACCCTTCCGAAATTTAACCCTTTTTAAAACCACGCCATCATTTACACTCAAATCTGGTAGCACATCTTTGTTTTCCAAAATGGTTCTGCAAAGATCTAAGTATTCCGCGCTTTCAAATTCCGGCGATGCTAAGTCAATTTCGTGAGGTAGGGCGGAGAAGGTTAGCTCGTCTACATCAAAACGCGAGAGGGCATCCGGTACTATATTCAGGGTTCCCTTGCGATGCTCCATTGCAAAATCGTATCTTTGCAGTAGGAGTGACCATCCAGCCAGCCTGCCACTCAAGTCCTTCTGAGTCATCAACCACTTCAGACTTGAATGATCAGTTATGATTCGGAATGGCAAACCCTCTATGTACGGTCTAAAACGCTTGACACTTATAATGGCGGCGAGGCATTCCAGTTCGGTTACAGTATAATTGCGCTGAGCATGGTTAAGTTTTTTCGAAACAAACGCGATTGGATGCTCAGCGCCCTCGTCATCGACCTGGAATAACACGCCCCCTACGCCTATTTTTGAAGCATCACACTGAATAACAAATTCCTTCGAGAAATCGGGTTGGACCAAGACAGGAGCGGAGCTCAAGGCTTCTTTTAACTTTTCGAATGCTTCTACCGCTTCAGGGGTAAGTTTAAATGGGCCTGCTGACTTGCGAAGACAATCGGTCAGAGGACCTGCTAAGTCAGCAAAATTGGTAATGAATGCTCTATACCAATTTGCCATGCCCACAAACCTACGAACCTGTCGCAGAGATTTAGGGATCGAAAAGTTCTGCATTGCTTCCATTTTCCCAGGATCCACCTTCCGCTACCTATCAAGTACCCTAAATACCGAATCTCCTTCTGACAAAATTTGCTCTTCTTCACATTGATTGTGAGGCCCGCGTCCCTCAAACAATTCGCTACTTCCGCCAGGAACTATAGGTGGTCTTCAAAGTTAGTGCTGCATACCATTAGATCATCCAGGTAGACGAAGACATTCTCCCGCAAACGCGAGGGAATTGCCTTGTCCATCAGGCGGCTCATAGTCTGCGGTCCATTGCACAGACCAAAGGGCATCACTTTAAAGTTGTACAGAGGCTTCCCAGGAACTGCGAATGCTGTTTTTTCCTTGGAAGACTCTGTCAGCTTGATCTGAAAGAACGCGTCCTTCAGATCAATGCCACTAATGAAGTGCGTGTCCTTCAGTTTGCTCAATAGGCCGTTGATATGAGGCAACGGGTACGAGTCCTTTTTAGTTACCGCGTTGACCTTCCTGGAATCTATGCAGAGCCTGACCTTCCCTGGCTTCCGAACGAGAACAACTGGACTACACCAGGGCGAGTTTGACTCTTCTATAACTCCCATTTCGAGCAGCCTATCTATCTCGCTAAAAGCTTCGGCTTGCCTCGGTGGCGAAAGAGGAAAATGTTTACTTTTGATTGGGACCGCCTCTCCCGTGTCAATGTGATGTTCGACTAGCTTTGTTTGACCCAGCCCTAACTTCTCAAACGATGGAAACATATCTACTACCTCCTGCAGCTCGACCTTCTGCCTTGTTGTTAAATCATGGAAATTATACTCCTGTTCCCTTTCTTCGCTAATCCCTAGACATGCTACACTGGGGAATATATCAGGTGCTAACGCAAAAGCTCTCCAGAAATCAACTTCAAAATAAGCTTCTTGAAGAAGCGACGGAACAAGATAAAAACGAATAGATTTGGTGGAATTTTTGAAAGTCACTGCTAAAGAAACAGACCCTAATATTTTCTGCTTGCCGCCCCCCGCCGTGTATACGAAAGCCTGTAGTGGGTGGTATTTAAGTCCAATTGAATCCAAAAACTGTTCACAGTCCTTCCCGAGGATAGAGACATTCGCGCCTGAGTCCAGCAACCCTACTTAAAAACTGTTTTCTATTTTTACTCGCACAAGAGGCCTTTCATCCTCGGTGAGCACCAAAGTGGTGCTTTGCAAAAGTTTACGCTCCTGTACTCGGCTATAATATCTCTTCCTACATTTTAAAATATTTTCGGACACAAATGACTCTAGATTGTTTTCGAAAATTCGCGACCTAACTAGCTCGTAATTGGTTGCCCTCTGTTCCAAACTAGGTGAGAAACTGGCCTGACACGCAAAATCTTTTTTCGAAGCTTTCAAGATTTTTATTGGTTTGGAAATTTCCGTTGATGACCTAGGACTATCCGAATCAGAACTATTGGAGCTATCTCTACTATCAGGAAAAGTCACCATTATTTTTGGGTATTTCTTCGCAAGGGTGCCACTACTCCTCGGAAGCTCACTAGCTCCATGCATACCCTCGAAGGACTCATTTGGTTCAGCGCACGAGACGACTCGAGAACTGGCTGATATGGGGGCTATAGTGTCGAACGAGTTTCCCCCATCTTCTCGCTCGGGTACTGGTTTCCCTGCGATGGTCCCTAGGGCATTTTGGAGTAAAGACTCTCCTATTCCCACACTTAAAGCAAAACGGATTCCGGATGGGTTCCTCGCAATAAATATACGAATGGCCCATGGCCTGGCAATTCCAACACTGGATGCCTGAATAGTCCGGTTTCCTATTACGTCGGTAATCCAACGCCTCTATCTGCGGGTCAGCTTCGCAATCCTCGCCTTCCATCCTCATGTCCGGTGTTATCGTGCGGGCCTCGTTGACCTGACGTCCATGGTAAGTGGTTCCCAATATTTTGCTTCCTTTCAACACTTGCTCTCCTTTTCGTGCTATGTCGCGTAAATTATGCAATGTTCTGGCATCCGCATTGAAGAGCATTAGCTTAAGGCTACTGTTGACGTTTCTCTTTATTATGTCAATCAGTAGGGCGGCCGCTGTGGTGTGAAGGTAGTGTTGCCGGCCTACCACACCGAAGGTCCATGGTTCGAGCCCTGGTACAGGTAACATCAAAAGTGATTTCAAAAAAGTTTTTCAAAACGGGGTCGCCCCTCGGCAGTGGTTTGGCAAACTCTCCGAGTGTATTTCTGCCATGACAGGCTTCTCAGCAAAAATTCGTCTCCTTTGTAGATGCCGTTCGGAGTCGGCAAAAAACTGTAGGTCCCACCAATTTGTAGGGAAAATTCAAATCGGCACACCACAAATTGGAAGAGAAGCTTGGCGCAAAAATCTCTTAGGAGGTTTATCATGATATACCTGTTGTATATCGCGCCATAGAGATAGTAGGGCTTCTGACATCGGCTCTCTAAGGCCCGGTTTTTCAGTACAAGTTTAACTCAATTTGTCAGTTAAACTAAGCTTAAACTTGTTGCGCAGTTTTTCAGTCAACTTTAAACGAAGTTTAAACGTAGTTTAAGCGGTCAATTCGGCAGGGTTAAACTCTAGTTAACCTGTCAGCTGTTTTGCATACTTGATGGTTTTGGTTGTGAAACAATAAGCTGAACGCAATTAAGAAAGGACGATATTTTTATATTTAATTAAATACTGGATATATCATCTGACGAAAGTGATTATAGTGATGCAGAAATTGGCAAAATGCTAACTATTACAATACTGAGGAGAAGCAATGGCGTTGAATATGTAAACAAATATTATCTGTTGCCGTATCTAGATAAAGAAAAATCCAATGTTGCCGTATAAAAAGCAAATATTAAAAGCGGCCTTAAACTCGCACTGAAAAACCGCTCTGCAGTTTAACTGCAGTTTAAATTTATGCCGATTTTAAGCAAACTTAGTTTAAACTGAGCTTAACCAAGGACTGAAAAACCGGGCCTAAGGCGCGCGTTTAGTGCTACTATGTCAGTGTGGAACACGTCGTATGACTCACTCAGCTTCTGCTTACGCATTGAGATCTCCATCATGATCTCGTGGTCACTTTTCAACGTTCCAAACACACGCTTCAGGGAATAGCACAAAAAAGGATAGTTCGCGGTTGGGTTCTGCTTGGTAAAAAGCCAGTACTACTCTTCAGCCCGCCCTGATAAAAATAAATGGAAGTTTGCCATAAGTTGGTCGCTAGAGCATTGAGTCCGCTCACATAAAGTATCCAACTTAAACAAAAAATCCGCGACGCTTCCAGTACCATCGAAAGAAACCTTCCAATCCTGTGGTTTGACTGCGATGCCACTGGGAACGATGCTGCCCTGGTTGTTCACGAATGTCTGGGCTTGGTTTGCTTCCATCCTGTTGATATTCCTTGTGTAGCTAGCACCGGCTTGTGATGAGGTTACTGCCGCGTTAAGTAAGTCCATGTTTTCCCTGATCGTCCTCATCTCGTTCCTCATCTCCTCCTGAGAAGTCCTGAACAGTTGATGTAGCACATTCACCCACGAGTCTCCAGGAGGGGCCTCAGCCATATTCCTCTGAGTAGCGATCCTATCCCCTAAAGCGTTAGGAGGTATAGGGTTTTCTAGCAAACCATAAGCTCCCCCCTGCATACCTGTCAACACGTTATTCGGGGGATCGAAGAGATTCTGCATTGGCTCTGCTGCCAGGAACGAGTCAAGGATATTAGTACTACCTGGTCTATAAATTTTCTGGTTGGAGGCAGAATTTAATACGGTCCTGGTCGGATATCCTCCGCCCGGACTACCTACTGGAGAATGCAGTACCAGAGGCCGATTGGTGGGTTGCTTCGGAAGCGCCCCTCTACCCTGACCTCTAGGCTTGCCCCCACTTTCTCGTACAGAGTTTCTAGTAGTCATGCGTTCAGCCGACTGATCCATATTGAGAGAAAAAACATCTCCTAACCACGTTAGATAAACAAAAAAAATTAAAAAAAAAAGTGTTCGGTTACAAGGGGCGGTTGCAAGGTATAACAAGTCAAGATTCACTCCCCCACCCTATAATACCGACGATTGCAAAGTTTTGAAAAATAAAAATTGAATTAATGCAAATTTTCCTAACCGATATTTGCATCAACTAATTACCGCGGATATGTCAAAAAAAAAAAAATATATACATATAAATATATATATGCTGAAAGAAATTGATTATTAGTAAATATACGTGTTTAAATGTAAATATATAAAAGCAAAGACGGTATAAAGTTTGGCAAAAGCTAGTTGTGTATTTATATATTTAATGGGAATGCTGACATCCCATCATTAGAAGGCATAGGTATAACAAAAAAAAAAACGAAATAACACTAGACAAGGACATTCTTCCAGGTACACCTACCTCAATGCAGGGGTGGTTATAAGACACCTCGCCCTGAGACATGTTGGTGTACCATGGCGAGAATTGGCAAAATTTTAAACTTATTTGGACTCCAGTACTCCGGACCGCAATGCAGGGGCTGCTAATGGCTGCCTCCCTGAGACTGGTCGGAGCACTGGAGACCAGCGATCAAAACGTCAAAACTTTTTTTGTTTGAAACACCCCTCCTCAACCACGCCGCAATGAAAGGATGCGGTTGGGTACCGCTTTTCCCCAGACTTGCGCAGTTGGAAAGGGGTGGATATGGGGTCTCTACTCCTCCTCCCGCAATGCAGGGGCTGCTAAGGGCTGCCTCCCTGAGACTGGTTGGAGAATTAGGGATCCCTAAAAAGAAATACATACATAAAAAAACGAAGACAAAACAAAACATCACGTTCGGCAAAAACATAAATATTAATAATCCCAAAAGAAAACTAAACCCCACTTAGCGGACATATATATTTTTCCCGAAGCCGACATCGGACCACAGACCCGGGACGAAAAAAAATTTGTTACTACAAAAAAAACTAAGTGCGTTTAGCACTGCCTCACCGGGTGAAATGAAAACTTCCGGTGGACATGACGTTCAGTCTCGTGGAGCCCTTAGCTACTGAGCACGATGACCAATCCGGACAACTTGATCAGTCCCACCATCCCGTCGCAACGCAGGTGGCGGCTCCTGGGCCTGCCTACCTGGGACTTACGAGATGGTGAAACCTCACAAGCTGACCAGAAAAGTCACCGCGGTCAGCGCTTCAGGCCCCACGTTGGGCGACATCTGTTATGGTATCGCGTCAAAGTGGATCGGTAAGGAAGGCGGTCGGCATGATCTAGGGTCGCACTGTGGCTAGTCATTGTCGGCTGGGGTGGGCTCTTGCCAACCTCACCGTCCTACGCCATAATCAGAGAAAAGGTCATAGCATGCATTTTGAAAACGCGGGGAAAAACGCAAAAAAACCGCGCAAAACGACTATGAAAACAACATCCGGTTAAAACCGGATGCCACGGACAGACCGTTGACATTAAAATTTCAAAACTCAAAACCAAACAGAAATCAAATTAAAATTCAAAAGAAAAAAAAACTGGCAAAAGACGTTAAAACGGAAACTTAGGATTTAAAATTAACCAAAAGGGTAACGAAATTAAAACTGAAATAAACGAACGAAAAAGGAAAAAAAAAATATAAATTTAAATTAACGGAAAGAAAAAAACATGAAAATAAAACAACGAACCGGAAACGACCGGTTACTGTGCTGAAAAATAAAAAGATACAACCAAAAACAACGAGGCCGAACAATATAAGGGGGCGCCGCGGGTGTTGTTGCGACGCCCGGGTGCTGACCCACCCTCATCCATGGCCATCGGTGCACCAAACCTAATCCCGATGGCCCCTTACCAAAAATCCTATGTGCCTTCTAAATAAGTAAGGAAGTCAGCATTCCCATTTTATACAAATTTATTTACAAAAACATTCCTTAAACTAACACGTTTTAAATAGCTTTAAAAATAATTTTAAGTAAACTTGCTACGATAAGCGATATGCAAGCTTTTCAGTTTTAATTTATTTGAAAGTTTAAAGTAAACTTTTTATAAACTACACAAAAACTGTTAAAGATCATTTCACGCTGAAAGTGAAGTGACAATGTTTACAAAAAAAAATTCCGAGAAAACTATTTGTCAAATTTTTTCCTTTCAACAAAAAAAACTTCAATTTCTTTTCATACAAAATTTTACATGCGAATGTGGACGAAAAAGCAAAAATCATGGATGCTTCTTAACCACTTCTGCAATCGGCTGATAATTGGTTGCGTTGCAGCATTTAATGTATGATTACAACTTATTTATTTATTATAGTACAACAGCTAAATAATATCTTTTTTTTTCATAGGCCTACATTAATAAGCTTTTATCAACGTGTCGTTTCAATTATAAAAACGGTTATTTTCAAATGTTTTATAATGAAAAATCACAATTTTGTAAGGAAAAAAAAATTTCGGAAGCTTTTTAAAAATTTATTTCAAGTTTACTCTGCTTGTTTGGTGGAGTATTATTGATTTATTTCTTTTCTTATGAATTATTTGTATGTATTTAGTTATTGTTATTGCTTATTTATTTGTTTATTCATTTTTATTTGGCCAGTCTATTTGTTACGATTAGGTATGAGTTATGTTTTTCGAATTGAATTTTTTTTTTCTTTCTTAATTCACATATTATTATTATTTTCATTTATTTTAATAAATCAATTTGTTTTTGAGTCTTATTTCCTGACTGATTTTATTCATAACCGCCTTTACCTAATATGCTAACTTTTTATTTTAATGAGTTTAGTTTAAATCTATCTTCCTAACTTGAACTCTATACCTAGGTTCTAATTATATTTGAGTTAAATTTTTATCATTTCCCTTCCTTAAGTTTCAAATCTTAATATTGAATTTTTATATTTATATATATATATTTGTTTATCATTCAATATAGTTAAGTAAATTAAATTAGCTGGATCTCACCCATTTTGAAATAAGCCGTTGGTGGGGCTCTACTGTTGTTGTTGTCTCTGCTGGTTATGTTGTTGTTGCTGGTGGTGCGACGGGCCTATAATAGGACGGCCCTCGCTGTTGTCACCCCTGGTTACGGTTGTTGTTGATGCTGCTAGTGCGGCGGGCCTATATTACGGCGGCCCTCGCTGATGTTACTGCTGGTTATGTTGTTACCGGTGTTGTTACTAGTTGTTACTGTTGTTGTTGCCGGTGGTAGTGCGGCGGGCCTATATTACGGCGGCCCTCGCTGTTGTCACTGCTGGTGTCGTGGTGGTCGATCCGGGTGGTTGTGCAGTGGGCCTAGAGGAGGGCGGCCCCTGCTGATGTCAATGCTGATTGTCAATGCCGGTTTTGTTATTACCGCGCGCTCAGTGGCGCGTTGTGGTTACGCGCTGTGCTGGCGCACCGCGGTTGAGCGCTATGTTGCACGCTGGTTGTTGTTACCGGTCTGGTTTAGTTGTTGCCGGTTTTGTTGTTACCGCGCACTCAGTGGCGCGTTGTGGTTGCTGGTCTTATTGTTGCCGGATTTGTTGTTGCCGGCGTGCGGTGGGCGTTGATGCGTTGTGCAAACAAAAAAAGGTAATTACAATTTGCTTTTATATATACATATATATATAAAATCATTAAAACTATAAAGACTTAAAGATCAGGTTGTTACTACGCGTACGCCAAAAGGGCTGGTTACGTCCGACGAGGCTGAGGTGATCGTAAACCATACAATACATGGAATACTACGCTTTGGCATCTTCTTGCAAACGCTATACCGCCCGACTAGATACCTTCAGCCCCTAACTAAATTAGAACACACAAGAATAGTTCATTTAAAGTTATTGGTTAAACACATTTTTAAGGCAAAAATCTTTGTACTTCATTATGCTTATGACAATAGCATTAACAGCCAAACCTCAGATAGGCTGTTATTATTTGTTGCACCGACAGCTATATCTATATGAATATTAAAATTGATTAAATTTTCTTGGAAAAATTTAAAGCTATCGTTTGATTGGCAATGACCGGTAGAATAATAATTTAGCTAATAAAATTATTCATATCTTAGCTACATCGGTAACCTATTCAACAAATTATCTTCACCCCGTAATAGCCAAGACAATAACCACTGACCGAAAATTTTTTTCTCTCCACCCACTTAATGGCAAAACAATGGGCAGTATATACAACAAAAAAATGTATTTTAGTGCCGGAAATTTGGAAAACACCGAATTAGAGTAATTCTATACGACAGCATGCAACCGCCAATACACGCCCAAAAACCTCGGGAAAGGCATCAAACGACGCGTTTCGATCTCTGCACCAACAATCCGAAAGCGGAAATTAAATAATTTGTTTCGGTGAAAAGCTATTAGCAAAAAACCCAAAAATGACTCAGGTCCGATCCAAAATAGGGGCTTGATCCAAGGTATTCAAGTGCAAAACACTTTTATGCGTAGGCGGCTTTCGGCCGCGCTTCAAAAAAAATAGCCCTTAGCCGGTCCACACTATTTCTGCGCGGAACACGTTTCTGCACTTTTCGGTACACCCTAATCTGTGATTACAACCACCACATGAAAATGACAGGAAATTTTCAACTGTCGCTTGATACCCCTCCCGATATCCTCGCACGTACACTAGCAGCTACGTGCCGCCGCATGGAACCACCAAAATTATGACCAAAACGGATAAAAAACGCTTTGTTGGAAGAATGGTTCAAAATAAGTTATGAAACACCAAGAAAGTTCGATGCCAAAGAGATTGAAATTGGTAATAGCTATGAAAGGAGGACATACGAACCACTAAAACCTTAAAATCCACAATTATAGATATTAATATGTATTAGGCATGGGACCATTCAAACGAAATTTGCTCTAATAAAAAAAAATCCATCCATTCGAAGGCCATCAATAATTGGAATAATATTTATTCGAACAATTTATGCCTACCATCGAATACCATTCAAATATTTGATGTAATGCGAAAAGAAACTAACAAGAGATTTCCTTTAAATTTAGTATAAATATGCACGTTAATAGTATTATTTCAAGTATTTGTACATAATAATATGTATTGCGCTAGATTATAGTACATATGTTTGAATGCCCGTACAACCGTGTGCATAAGCACTAGCTACATTTGTCCATTTGAACAGTTATTTAATTATTCCAATATCAAAATAAAAAACTACTCAAACCCCATTAACCGAAGAAATTAAACTATTCGAATAGTACAGCCCAGGCACACGCCTGCACACACAACCACACACATATACATACAATGCTCATATGTACAAGCGATGAAGACAGTAAATTCCAGCACACCCATTTGAATACCACCATTCGAACAACCAGATAAACTATTCAAAAATAATAAAAGTTCAAAAAATATAGTGAACTTACCCTTTTTCTTTTTTCCTTTTTAAAACAATAATATACAAAAAACGCACCTCAAATTGCGGGAGTGCTGTTCACTGGTTCAATTGGACGTGTTCTTTTTATTGCATATTTTAATTTTTGAGGAATTATTTTAGGTGTTTCTTTACGACGACTTTTGTTCTTTAGATTTCGTTATCTTGTTTTTTTTTTCAAGCCAAGAATGATTTCAAAAAAAACATCACTTAATTTTTTTTTTTTCTAAATCACGCACGATCAAGAAAATTTTTTTCTTTTTTCATAAATTAAGTTTAGTTTTCAAAAGGACGAATTATGCAAACTTGGTGTTTGTGTGTATTTGATTATTTTATTTATTCACTTTGCGCAAATTAAAATTTTATAACGTAACCGCGCACGACCACTCCCGTCAAAATTTATTATCTATCGCCGCTATGCCTGAAAATTGTCAAGCAACGGCGACTGCGCAATGGAAAAGTTCCGCTACCCAGTCTGACGTGGCGTGATTGTTGCCACTCAGGTTGGTGGTTGCTATCAGGGCTCGGACTTTTACTTTTATTTTAAATACCTTTTCACTACTACCGAACTTCGGAAAAGTACAGCACGCATTTCAAAACAAAAAAAAGGATAATATATATTATTGAAACTAACATTGAAGATATGACTTTGCTTTTTCATAGTTGATTTAATAAGCATCGCACTGTAGGACTTACTTAAAACACAAAGTACTGTAACTACGCCTTGATTTGAGGCATAAATGAAATGATTTTAGTACTCTTACTTTTAATACTATTTCACTCAGTGGCTATTTTTATTGATGGTAAATTTTTTTTGCCTATGGAACAAAATAAAATGCAAGAATGTTTGTACTGTTGAATTACTTCATATAGGAGTTTATAGTTAACAAAAAGCATCACTTATCAAAATAAATCAGATTGTGGCACTATTAGAAGGAAGCATAAAGCGTAGTAGAATTTGGTAAAGTGCAGTAGGTATTAAAATTACTGCAATTTTGATCAAGTCCGAACCCTGAAGGCACGCTTTCGTTTGCGCGCAAAATTAGGAAGGTTCTAGACCATACGCTTGGTGTGTTCCCTTGGTGACCCGTGGAACCCCACGTTACTGAGTTTGGAGTAGGAGACACATGGAGCTCCCCATCCGACCTAGCCATTGACAACAATATTCCGATCTACAGGTTTCGTTGATAAAGCACATTTAAGCCTAATTATACCATACTTTACAAGTTGACTAATAATAGATGGCCATTTGCTGCTAAAATGTATTCTGGCAATATACCTAGTTTTACTCGCGTTCGGTTGAAGATTTGATGTCAGCCGTGTTAAAGTCAGGGATCAGGACAGGATTCCATGTGTCTCCCACCCTGGACAATATGGCATTTTGGGGGCGTATCCTTCACTTTGGTGGTTTTGGAAATGTATTGGTTTTTGTTTTTCAAGATATTGCATTACAAAAACGGCATTGTTTATTCCGTGCATACTTTGTACTCGTGCACTTTTACCAACATAATTACTTTGAATTGACCCTCCAAAGGAAAACCCCTTTTTGATGACAATTGCCCATTTCCCTTTATTCTGACACTTTCGGGCGCCCTGGGTTACCCGCAATTTAACTCTGGGCACACCAAGAACACACCAAACACTTGTTTGTCTGGAAATTAAAAGTTCCGTTATTCCTTTTCCATTCTATGAGAATATTTGTGCTGCCACTTCAGCAAAATCACGCACTTTCCCGTAGCTAAACGTCAAACCGGAAGGTGAATCAAAACTGTCACCCAACCAACCGCATTGAACCAAATAAAAAATGACTATCGATTGAAAGTAAACCATAACAAAGGAGTACATTTCTTGAGCTCTGTGAATATTTACGAGATTTGGAAAAAGCTGACACACCTTTGCGGAAAGCAATATCGTTGCACAAGCGAGTAGCTATTGCACTGTATGCATTAGGATCATCATCGGAATATCGTACTGTTGGGAATATGTTTGGAGTTGGAAAATCCACGGTATGCGGAATAGTTCTTGAGTTTTGTACTCTGGCTTGGAACGTTTTAAGTCCTTTATACATGACAAGTTTACCGCTAACGAGGCAAAAAATTGCGGAATTAGGCCACGGATTTGAAATTGCGCCGCCACATGGTCCGATTTGTTTCTTCTCCTTTCTATATTAATACAATATCGAATAGTTCAAAAATATATATTATTTCAACAATAAATTCTGAAAACTCACCTATATCTCGACGACAGATTGTGCATCTTCGTTGTAATTTCGTCTGGAGTGCACGAAACTCCATTCTTCTCCAATTCCACCGCCATTGTTTGGATAATGTGGCTATTTTTGCGCGCACCTCGCAATTCATCAATTTTCGAGCTCCAAATATCAATAAAAAGGCGTTCACTTCCTTCTCCCAATGAATTACGTTTATTGTAATTTATTTTAGCTATTTTTGTTGAAAAGTACATGGCAACCCATGCATAAGAAGATCTGTCTAAGAAGAGTGGCAACCCATGCATGTAAAGGCATGTTAAAACGAATGTTCAATAACATTGTAGGACGCAACAATTCTCTTGAATTCTATATGCAAAATTACAGCATTCATATATGTACTTTTATATACATGTTGTATAAATGCACATATGTATTCTGTTAAGTTTTGAATTAAAAGAACGGTTTATTCATTCTGTAAACGTTTTAATAAAGGACAAGTAGCGTTTTAAGAAGAAAAGAAGAAAGATTAAAATTAAAGATAATATAAAAAGAAAAAGAGTTTTGTTTATTGAAATAAAAGAACCTTTTAAAAAAGAAGAGATTGTAGAAACGTTGTTGATACGGCCTGCTGGTGAATGCCTGTTGGATACCTGTTCATCCTGGTGGTTGCTGCTGCTGCTGTTGGGTAAAGGAGTGTTATGGTTTACTTTCAATTGATAGTCATTGTTATTTGGTTCAATGCGGTTGGTTGGGTGACAGTTTTGATTCACCTTCCGGTTTGACGTTTAGCTACGGGAAAGTGCGTGATTTTGTTGAAGTGGCAGCACCAAATATTCTAATAGAATGGAAAAGGCACCAATAACGGAACTTTCAATTTCCAGACAAACAAGTGTTTGGTGTGTTCTTGGTGTGCCCAGAGTTAAATTGCGGGTAACCCAGGGCGCCCGAAAGAGTCAGAAAGAAAGGGAAATGGGCAATTGTCATCAAAAGGGGTTTTTTTCCTTTGTAGGACGAATTCAAAGTAATTATGTTGGTAAAAGTGCACCAGTACAAAGTATGCACGGAATAAACAATGCCGTTTTGTAATGCAATATCTCGAAAAACAAAAACCAATACATTTCCAAAACCACCAAAGTGAAGGATACGCCCCAAAAATGCAAATTGTCTAGGGTGGGAGACACATGGAATCTCGTCCTGATCCCTGACCTTAACACAGCTGACATCAAATTTTCAACCGAACGCGAGTAAAACCAGGAATATTGACAGAATACATTTTAGCAGCAAATGGCAATCCATTATTAGTCAACTTGTAAAGTATGGTATAATTAGACTTAAATGAGTTTAAAGCGGCAGTGATTTGTGGCTATGTGCTTTATTCACGAAACCTGTAGATCGGAATATTATCGTCAATGGCTAGGTCGGATGGGGAGCTCCATGTGTCTCCTATTCCAAACCCAGTAACGTGGGGTCCCGCGGGCCACCAAGCGAACACACCAAGCGCAGAGTCTAGAATCTTCTTATTTGGCGCGCCAACGAAAGCGTGCCTTCAGGGTTCGGACTTGATCAAAATTGCAGTAATTTTAATACCTACTGCACTTTACCCAATACTACTACGCTTTATGCTCCCTTAGAATAGTCCCAAACTCTGATTTATTTTGATAAGTGATGCTTTTTCCTAATTATAAACTCGTCTATGAAGTCAGTCAACAGTACAAATATTCTTGCGTTTTAATTTGTTCTATAGAAAAAAAAAATTGTTTACCTTTAATAAAATTAGTGTGAAATAGTATTAAAAGTAAGAGTACTAAAATCATTTTCATTTATGTCTCACATCAAAGCGTAATTTCAATACTTTGAGTTTTAAGTAATTCCTGCAGTGCGATGCTCATTAAATCAACTATAAAAAAAAAACAAAGTCATATCTTTAACGTTAGTTTCAATAATATATATTATCCTTTTTTTGTTTTGAAATGCGTGCTGTACTTTTACGAAGTTCGGTAGTAGTGAAAGGGTATTTAAAATAGAAGAAAAAGGCCGAGCCCTGATGGTAACCACCAACCCGAGTGGCAACAATCATGCCACGTCAGACTGGGTAGCGGAACTTTTCCATTGCGCAGTCGCCGTTACATGATGATATTCGGCATAGCGGCGTCGCCGGCATTTAAAACAATTTAAAAACGTAATGGTCTTTTGGCGTGAACGGTCGCGTGAGTGGAAAATTTAAACTAAATTGAAGGAAAGTATTTCCAAATTCTACGCAAAAAAAAAAAACAGAAAACAATTATTTAGTTATTCCAGCAGCAGTGAAAAAGTGTAAAATTTCGGTGTTTTGAAGATGAAATAGCAAAGTGCTGGCTAGCCAAGAGCACTACTGAGGACTAGACATGCAATTAGCAGTCTGAACTATATTCAGCCAATGTATGTTGAAAATTGTGAGATAAAAATAATTTAAAGATAATACGCTCAACATAATAGCGAATTTTTGGTCTTCACCTTTGGCCGTATTACATGTCAGAGTTTCGCACATAATACATTTTGCAGTGTGTGCGTCATATATGTGGAAAATCAGCCAACTACAAATAGCAGTCGTAGTTGTTAAAAAAAAAAACATCTCAATTTGTGTTTCTGTGTTAACCATGCGTAACTACATAAAGTGGTAAATTATTAAATTCAAAAAAAAAAATAACCCTTGGCGGTCCTACACAGGCTACGCGGTCCACAATATTTCTGCATAGAACACATTTCTGCACCTTTCGGTACACCCTAATATGTGATTACAACAACCACATGAAAATGACAGAAAATTTCTACTTTAATTGCAAATATCTCTGAACAGACATAAAATATCGAATTTCCGCTTTCGGATTGTTGATGCCAAGGTTGGGACCCGTCGTTTGATGCCTTTCCCGATATTTTTGGACGTGTATTGGCGATTGCGTGCTGTCGTATAGAATTGCCGCAACAAGAAACCCCCTACAATTTTAACAGCTAAAGAATCAACTCTTATTACGATAAAACACCAATTAAATAATATTAACCGTTTCAAGAGCAAAAAATTTACCAACTCTAATTAATGGAATTTAAATAAAGAGCAAATCAAAGACAGAATTGAAATAAACCAAAATCAAAAAGTGACCGTAGTCGGGAAATCCTTTCATGCGTGCGCATAAACTGCACACATTATTATAAATAATACGTGTAGAATTAATATTTAGTTATAAATATATAAAGAAAGACTAATTAAATAACATTTAAGTAACATCGGAAATGTGCATGGAATTTACAAACCGGCTTCTTCCCACTGATGAGGAAGTTTTCCTGACGGGGAATTCGCGTGTAGAGAACAAAGATTAGCTCGAGGCGAAAAGTAACCTCGTGGGCATTTTGACGACTTAAAGGAACGTCAATAACAACAACAACAACAGCAGTAACCAGCAGTAACAACAGCGAGGGCCGTTGTAATATAGGCCCGCCGCACTAACCCAGCAACAACAAAAACAGCAGTAACCAGCAATAACAACAGCGAGGGCCGCCGTAATATAGGCCCGCCGCACTAACCCAGCAACAACAACAACACAGCAGTAACATCAGCGAGGGCCGCCGTAATATAGGCCCGCCGCACTAGCAGCAGCAACAACAACACAGCAGTAACCTCAGCGAGGGCCGCTGTAATATAGGCCCGCCGCACTAGCAGCAGCAGCAACAACACCAGCAGTGACAACAGCGGGGGCCGCCATAATATAGGCCCGCCGCCCTGTACAATGACCAGCAACCACCAACAGAGACAACAACCATAGTAGCGCCCTACTAACGGCCTACTACAACCACCGGGTGAGACCAAACCGCGGTAGTAGTTAGTTTTCTTTTTTTTCGTTATATATAACAAAATTCCCAAAGCTCATTGTTTTGAAACTTAAATAGATAAATAGAGTATATATATTTTTTTTGTACAAAACTAAATGCAGGAGAAAACCTTGGGAGGGGGAAAAAACTTAAATATATAAAAGAAACAAAATTAGTTAGGTTAAGGCTAAGCGAAACAAAGTTGGCTACGCGAAAGTAAAAATGAACAACGTAGGGTATAAAATCACAAAAAAAAAAAAACCCATTCTAAATAACAATTAAACGAAATAAAATAATTAATAATAAATATGATATAATTAAAATAATGCTAATGAAATAAATGCATATTTAAAATAAGTAAAATATTTAAGACAATGGCAACATAACAAGAATCTAGGTTTTATTTATAAATAATAACAAAATAATAAAATGCGATTATATATCCACAATAATACAACTAATGGCCACAAATAACTGTATAATATTTATAAAATAACATAAATACCGAAGAGGAAAATACATAAATAAATAAATAATAACTAAAATATGAAGTAGTATTAAAACCAAACTAACCTTATTGATACCCTGTGGATTTTGTAATTTTAGTTACTTAGCTCGAAGCACCTTTCCATTTAGATAAAACTTTGGATTTTCAAAATTTTTTTTTTGCGCTTGCGTTGCTTAGAGTTCTGTAATAAACTCCAGCTAATATCTACTTGGCTAGGCTAAATTTCAATTGTTTACCGTAACCTAATTTAAGAGAATGAATTATAAATAAATTTAACGTAAAAATGGGAATGCTGGCTACTTTGATTTAGAAGGCTATAGGATTTAGGTAAGGGGCCATCGGGATTCGGTTTGGTGCACCGATGGCCATGGATGAGGGTGGGTCAGCACCAGGGCGTCGCAACAACACCCGCGGCGCCCCCTTTTAATGTTCGGCCCTTTAATGTTTTTGATTTTTCAACATTTGGTAACCGGTCACTTCCGGTTCGGTTTTCAATTTTCATTTTCATTTTTTTTTTGTCGTTATCTTTATTGATTTGTTTTTTTTGGTCGTTAATTTTCGGTTAATTTTAAATTTTGGTTTCTATTTTAAATTTTGGTTTCTATTTTAAATATTGTGTTTGCCCGTTTCTTTTAAATTTTAAGTCGAGTTTCCGTTTTTTTATTTGAGCTTTGAATTTTATGAATGTCAACGGTCTGTCCGTGGCATCCGGGTTTAACCGGATGTTGTTTTATAGTTGTTTGCGCGGCTTTTTTGCGTTTTCCCCGCGTTTTCTTAAAAGGCATGATTTGACCTTTTTCTGCTTATGGCGCAGGACAGTAAGGTTGGCAAGAGCCCACCCCAGGCGACAATGACTAGCCACAGTGCGACCCTAATATCATGCCGACCGCCTTCCTTACTGCTCCATTTTGACGCGTTACCATAACAGGAGAGGAAGGCTTGGTGTTGTCCTGTTGCAGTAGATGCTGGATATTTCAACAGGTTATGGGCCCAGCCCACGCTAAATAATTGCAATAAGTATTACTGACAGAGAACAAAAGTTTTGGATATGGAAAAAGGTAAACGCAACATTAAGCCATTCGACGGCGAAAAATATTTCATATGGAAATTTCGGGTAAGAGCACTTTTAAGCGAAAGTGACGCTATGGAAGTTATAGACAGTGAGGAGGCAAAGAAAACAGACGAGTGGGCAAAGTTAGAAAGAAGTGCTAAAAGCATAATAATAGAATATTTAAGTGACTCTTTTCTGGGGTTTGCTAAAAGCGATTGTAGTGCAAAAGATATTTTTAAAAACCTTGATGGGATATATGAAAGAAAAAGCTTAGCTTCACAACTGTCTATGCGTAAGCAGTTGCTATCTTTAAAACTTAAGACTGACACGCCATTGTTAGGTCACTTCAACATATTTGATGATTTGATTACAGAGCTACTAGCTTCTGGAGCGCAGGTAGAAGAAACATACAAAGTATCGCACTTACTTTTAACTTTACCTTCTCCGTATAACTGCAATAGAAACGTTGTCTGAAGAGAATTTGACTTTAGCATTTGTTAAAAACAGATTACTGGATCATGAAATCAAATTGAAGCAAGCAAGTAGGAAGTCCTTCTGGCCAGTAGTTGACTCCGGGCGGTCAGTGGAATTACTTAGGTTCCCCAAGTTACATCTTTCCATGATGATAGGGGTGTTGACGGGGCACTGTCTGATGGGGGTCCATACGGTGCGGTTAAATATTCTTGAAGACACGAGCTGCGTAAGCTGCATGGAGGACGACGAGGTGGAATCATCAAGTCATTTCATGCTCAGTTGTCCAGCGTTTGCTAGGACTAGGCGCAGGTATCTCGGTTCGGATGTTCTTAGGTCTCCGGAAGACGTGTCGAAAATCGATGTGTCCCAAATCCGGAGTTTTATTGTCGCTACGCAGCGATTTGCCAAGTAATCCTAAGTTAGTGTCACCGTTTAGAATGTGGTATCACAACGGACCTTCAAAGTGTCCAAGTGAGCGGCCCACCTAGTGGGCTGCTACCACCTTACCTAACCTAACCTAACCTAAGTAGGAAACAAGTTTAAAAGTATTACAAGCCATAAAGAAAGAAAATCAAACTCAATTTTTAAAAAATAAAAACTTTAGTATACAAAAGAATAAATTTAAGTTTAAAAATAAATTTATTAATACCAAACTAAAATGTTTTCACTGTGCCAAAACTGGACACATTAAAGAAGATTGCTTTATATACTATAAGAAAGAAAAGGGAGGAAAAAATAATAATCAAGAAAAAAATAAACAAGTTCAAATGGCCTCTACTAGATCAGAGTCAGGTCAATCAGGTTTTGCGTTCATGTTAAGACGAGCGGATTATATAGGAGATAGAATTTCCTTTCTCGCGTCAAACCACTTAGTTAATAATGAAGATTTCTTCACAAATGTCATAACTTTGGAGTCACCCATCAAAATTGCTGTAGCAAAATGTGGTGAATATATATACATATGCCTACAAAGAAAGGCTTAGTGGAACTATGTAATCAAAGGTTTATTTGAGGGATGTATTGTTCTGTCCTCATGCTCCTGAAAATCTAATCTCTGTTAAGAAGATGCAGGACGCTGGGTTCACAATAGTGTTTCATCTAGGAGGTGTGACTGTAAACAAAAATGATGAAAACATAATGAGTGGTAAATATATCAATAACGTTCCAATTATTAGTTTTTCTTTACATAAACGTGTATATGCATTGAATACAAATAACACGAAAAGTTATAGTTTGTGGCATGAGAGGTTAGGGCATATAAGTAGAGGAAAGTTTTTAGAAATGAAAACTAAGAATTTATATGATGATGTAGAAATGCTGAATAATGTACAACCAAATGATGAGTTATGCGAAGCTTGCATAAAAGGGAAACAAGCTAGACTTAAATACTAAAAATTTAAGAATAAAGATCATATTAGAGGGCCGTTATTTGTTGTTCATTCGGATGTATCACCTCCAGCCATAGGTAATAAGAATTACTATGTGGTTTTTATCGACGAATATACCCATTACTGTGTCACATATTTGGTGACTTATAAATCTGATGTTTTTGCAGTTTTTAAACATTTTCTAGCAAAGAGTGAAGCGCATTTTAATTTGAAGGTTGTAAGCCTATATATAGATAATGGAGGGGAATATTTATTAAATGAAATTCGAGAATTTTGTGTTGAAAAGGGCATCAGTTACCACTTAACAGTTCCGCATACCCCACAAGTAAATGGTGTTTCCGAAAGGATGATAAGATCCATAACTGAAAAGGCTCGTACTTTGGTCATAGGCGCCAAGCTAGAGAAACACTTCTGGGGTGAAGCTGTATTGACAGCTACATATTTGATAAATAGAAGCCTTAGTAATGCATTGAAAGAATGCGGAAAACACCATATGAAATGTGGCATAATAAAAAACCCAGTCTCAAATACTTGAGAGTTTTCGGTTCAACAATATATGTCCATAACAAAGTAAGGAAAAGAAAGTTTGACGAAAAGTCATGGAAAGGTATTCTAGTTGGATATGAACCGAATGGTTACAAAGTATGGGATAAGGGTACTGGTAAGTTCACCATTGCAAGGGATGTTGTGTTGACGAAACAAATATGGTGAATTCAAGAGATTGTGTTGATGTGAACAACGTTGAACTTGAAAACGTAGATACGGAGGGCTTAGAAGCAGCTGAGCTTGATACAAAATAAGATAATGACTGCTTCAATACGAATGGTGTTCCAAGTACCTGCTCGAATGAAAGTGCGGCAACAGAATTTTAGTGATTGGTTAAAAGATAAACCAAAGATATCATATAGAGACCTATTAAAGAACTGTGTAATGCAAGCTCAGTCGTCGATCGGTAGTGCTCCAGATTCATTTGAAGAGATGGGAAGAAGCAGCTAGAGATGAACTGCAATCACATTTACTTAACAAGACCTTGTCATTGGTTAACAAACCATAAGATAAGAATATTGTAGACTGTAAATGCATATTTACGAACCAATTAAGTATAAGGCAAGGCTTGTTTCGCGTGGTTTCAAGCAGGAATACTTAATTGACTATGATGAAACGTTTGCGCCAGTCGCTAGAATTTCTAGCTTCAGATTCATATTATCCTTTTCAAACCAGCATAACTTGAAGGTACATCACATGGATGTAAATACTGCATTTCTTAATGGAGTTTTGAAAGAGGAAATATATTAGAGTTCCTCAAGGTTTAGCTGATGGTGAGAATATAGTGTGTAAATTGAATAAAGCAATTTATGGTCTCAAACAAGCAGCTAGATGTTGCTTTGAAATGTTTGAACAAGCATTGAAAGGAAATGGTTTTGTGAATTCGCCTGTAGATCGGTGTATTTATATTCTTAATAAAGGTGGTATTTCAAACAATATATATGTTTTGCTATATGTGGATGATTGAGTTATTTCAACTAAAAATATTGATACGATGAATACTTTCAAATCCTATCTGATGGGAAAGTTTAGAATGACTGACCTATTAGAAATCAAATATTTTATCGGAATAAAAGTTGATAGAAGTGAAGATCAGATAAGTCTACGTCAATCCGGATAAATACAAAATGTTTTGAAAAAATTTAAAATGGATGACTGTAACCCAATAAACTCACCTCTTCCTAATAAACGAGGTAAATAAAGGTCAGCTTGTGAGGTTTCACCATTCCGTATGCCCCAGGTAGGCAGGCCCAGGAGCCGCCACCCGCGTTGCGACGGGATGGTGGGGCTGATCAAGTTGTCCGGATTGGTCATCGTGTTCAGTAGCTAAGGGCTCCACGAGATTTCACGTCGCGTCCACCGGAAGTTTTCATTTCACCCGGTGAGGCAGTGCTAAACGCACTTAGTTTTTTTGTAGTGACTAATTTTTTTTTCGTCCCGGGTCTGTTGTCCGATGTCGGCTTTTTTTCGATGTCGGAAATTTATATGTCCGCTAAGTGGGGTTTAGTTTTCTTTTGGGATTATTGATATTTATGTTTTTGCCGAACGTGATGTTTGTTTTGTCTTCGTTTTTTGTATGTATTTTTTTTGTAGTGATCCCTACTTCTCCAACCAGTCTCAGGGAGGCAGCCCTTAGCAGCCCCTGCATTGCGGGAGGAGGAGTAAGGACCCAATAGCCACCCCTTTCCAACTGCGCAAGTCTGGGGAAAAGCGGTACCAAACCGCATCCTTTCATTGCGGCGTGGTTGAGGAGGGGTGTTTCAAAAAAAAAAAAAAAAATAAAGTTTTGACGTTTTTGATCGCTGGTATCCAGTGCTCCGACCAGTCTCAGGGAGGCAGCCATTAGCAGCCCCTGCATTGCGGTCCGGAGTACTGGAGCCCAAATAAGTTTAAAATTTTGCCAATTCTCGCCATGGTACACCAACATGTCTCAGGGCGAGGTGTCTTATAACCACCCCTGCATTGCGGTAGGTGTACCTGGAAGAATGCCCTTGTCTAGTGTATTTCGTTTTTTTTTGTCATGCCTATGCCTTCTAATGATGGGATGTCAGCATTCCCATTAAATATATAAATACACAACTAGCATTTGCCAAACTTCATACCGTCTTTGCTTTTATATACTTACATTTAAACACGTATATTTACTAATAATCAATTTCTTTCAGCATATATATATTTATATGTATATATTTATTTTTTTTTGACATATCCGCGGTAATCAGTTGATGCAAATATCTGTTAGGAAAATTTGCATTAATTCAATTTTTATTTTTCAAAACCTTGCAATCGTCGGTATTATAGGGTGGGGGAGTGAATCTTGACTTGTCATACCTTCCAACCGCCCCTTGTAACCGAATATTTTTTTATATTTTTTTGTTTATCTAACGTGGTTAGGAGATTTTTTTTCAATATGGATCAGTCGGCTGACCGCATGACTACTAGGAACTCTGTACGAGGAAGTGGGGGCAAGCCTAGAGGTCAGGGTAGAGGGGCGCTTCCGAAACAACCCACCAATCGGCCTCCGGTACTGCATTCTCCAAGAGGTAGTCCGGGCGGAGGAGATCCAACCAGAAAATTGATAGACCAGGTAGTACTAATATCCTTGACTCGTCCATAGCTGCAGAGCCAATGCAGAATCTCTTCGATCCCCCGAATAACGTGTTGACAGGTATGCAGGGGGGAGCTAATGGTTTGCTAGAAAACCCTATACCTCCTAACACTTTAGGTGATAGGATCGCTACTCAGAGGAATATGGCTGAGGCCCCTCCTGGAGACTCGTGGGTGAACGTGCTACATCAGCTGTTCAGGACCTCTCAGGAGGAGATGAGGAACGAGATGAGGACGATCAGGGAAAACATGGACTTACTTAACGCGGCAGTAACCTCATCACAAGCCGGTGCTAGCTACACAAGGAATATCAGCAGGATGGAAGCAAACCAAGCCCAGACATTCGTGAACAACCAGGCCAGCATCGTTCCCAGTAGCATCGCAGTCAAACCACAGGATTGGAAGGTTTCTTTCGATGGTACTGGAAGCGTCGCGGATTTTTTGTTTAAGTTGGATACTTTATGTGAGCGGACTCAATGCTCTAGCGACCAACTTATGGCAAGCTTCCATTTGTTTTTATCAGGGCGGGCTGAAGAGTGGTACTGGCTTTTTACCAAGCAGAACCCAACCGCGAACTATCCTTTTTTGTGCTATTCCCTGAAGCGTGAGTTTGGAACATTGAAAAGTGACCACGAGATCATGATGGAGATCTCAATGCGTAAGCAGAAGCTGAGTGAGTCATACGACGTGTTCCACACTGACATAGTAGCACTAAACGCGCGCCTTAGAGAGCCGATGTCAGAAGCCCTACTGATTGACATAATAAAGAGAAACGTCAACAGTAGCCTTAAGCTAATGCTCTTCAATGCGGATGCCAGGACATTGCATGATTTACGCGACATAGCACGAAAAGGAGAGCAAGTGTTGAAAGAAAGCAAAATATTGGGAACCACTTACCATGGACGTCAGGTCAACGAGGCCCGCACGATAACACCGGCGTTGGAGTACCGACGTAATAGGAAACCGGGCTATTCAGGCATCCAGTGTTGGAATTGCCAGGCCATGGGCCATTCGTATATTTATTGCGAGGAACCCATCAAGAATCCGTTTTGCTTTAAGTGTGGGAATAGGGGAGTCTTTACTCCAAAATGCCCTAGGGACCATCGCAGGCAGGGAAACCAGTACCCGAGCGAGAAGATGGGGAAACTCGTTCGACACTATAGCCCCCATATCAGCCAGTGCTCGAGTCGTCTCGTGCACTGAACCAAGTGAGTCCTTCGAGGGTATGCAGGGAGCTAGTGAGCTTCCGAGGAGTAGTGGCACCCTGGCGAGGGAATACCCAAAAATAATAGTAACCTTTCCTGATAGTACAGATAGCTCCAATAGTTCTGATTCCGATAGTCCTAGGTCATCAACGGCAATTTCCAAACCAATAAAAGTTTTGAAAGCTTCGAAAAGAGATTTTGCGTGTCAGGCCAGTCTCTCACCTAGTTTGGAACAGAGGGCAACCAATTACGAGCTAGTTAGGTCGCGAATTTTCGAAAACAATCCAAAGTCATTTGTGTCCGAAAATATTTTAAAATGTAGGAAAAGATATTATAGCCGAGTACAGGAGCGTAAACTTTTGCAAAGCACCACTTTGGTGCTCACCGAGGATGAAAGGCCCCTTGTGCGAGTAAAAATAGAAAACAGTTTCATAGTAGGGTTGCTGGACTCAGGCGCGAATGTCTCTACCCTCGGGAAGGACTGTGAACACTTTTTGGATTCAATTGGACTTAGATACCACCCACTACATGCGTTCGTTTATACCGCGGGTGGCAACAAACAGAAAATCTTGGGCTCGATATATTTACCTGTCACTTTCTAAAATGTTACTAAGTCTATTCGGTTTTACCTTGTTCCTTCGCTTTTTCAAGAAGCTTACTTCGGGGTTGATTTTTGGAGAGCCTTTGCGATGGCGCCCGAAATATTTCCCAGTGTGGAGTGCATAGACTTTAGTAATAAAAATGATGACGAAATAAATTTCCATGATTTGTCACCAACCCAGAAAGTCAATTTGCAGAAGGTCATAGAGACGTTTCCTTCCTTCGAAAAGTTAGGATTGGGGCAAACGAGATTGGTTGAGCATCATATTGATACTGGTGAGGCAGTCCCAATCAAAAGTAAACATTTTCCTCTTTCGCCACCGAGGCAAGCCGAAGCTTTTAGCGAAATAGACAGACTACTCGAGATGGGAGTTATAGAAGAGTCAAACTCGCCCTGGTGTAGTCCAGTTGTTCTAGTTCGGAAGCCAGGGAAGGTCAGGCTCTGCATAGATTCCAGGAAGGTCAACGCGGTAACTAAAAAGGACTCGTACCCGTTGCCTCATATCAACGGCCTATTGAGCAGACTGAAGGACACGCACTTCATTAGTGGCATTGATCTGAAGGACGCGTTCTTTCAGATCAAGCTGACAGAGTCTTCCAAGGAAAAAACAGCATTCGCAGTTCCTTGGAAGCCTCTGTACCACTTTAAGGTGATGCCCTTTGGTCTGTGCAATGGACCGCAGATTATGAGCCACCTGATGGACAAGGCAATTCCCTCGCGTTTGCGGGAGAATGTCTTCGTCTACCTGGATGATCTAATGGTATGCAGCACTAACTTTGAAGACCACCTAAAGTTGCTGGCGGAAGTGGCGAATTGTTTAAGGGACGCAGGCCTCACAATCAATGTGAAGAAGAGCAAATTTTGTCAAAAGGGAATTCGGTATTTAGGGTACTTGATAGGTAGCGGGTGCTTGAAGGTGGATCCTGGGAAAATAGAAGCAATGCAGAACTTTCCGATCCCTAAATCTCCGCGACAGGTTCGTAGGTTTGTGGGCATGGCAAATTGGTATAGAGCATTCATTACCAACTTTGCTGACTTAGCAGGTCCTCTGACCGATTGTCTTCGTAAGTCAGCAGGCCCATTTAAACTTACCCCTGAAGCGGTAGAAGCATTCGAAAAGTTAAAAGAAGCCTTGAGCTCCGCTCCGGTCTTGGCCCAACCCGATTTCTCGAAGGAATTTGTTATTCAGTGTGATGCTTCAAAAATAGGTGTAGGAGGCGTGTTATTCCAGGTCGATGACGAGGGCGCTGAGCATCCAATCGCGTTTGTTTCAAAAAAACTTAACAATGCTCAGCGCAATTATACTGTAACCGAACTGGAATGCCTCGCCGCCATTATAAGTGTCAAGCGTTTTAGACCGTACATAGAGGGTTTGCCATTCCGAATCATAACCGACCATTCAAGTCTGAAGTGGTTGATGACTCAGAAGGACTTGAGTGGCAGGCTGGCTCGATGGTCACTCCTACTGCAAAGATACGATTTTGCAATGGAGCATCGCAAGGGAACCCTGAATATAGTACCGGATGCCCTCTCGCGTTTTGATGTAGACGAGCTAACCTTCTCCGCCCTACCTCACGAAATTGACTTAGCATCGCCGGAATTTGAAAGCGCGGAATACTTAGATCTTTGCAGAACCATTTTGGAAAACAAAGATGTGCTACCAGATTTGAGTGTAAATGATGGCGTGGTTTTAAAAAGGGGTAAATTTCGGAAGGGTGTGGCGGATGAGGAGGACTCGTTATGGCGGGTGTGGCTACCGACAGGGTTAACTGAGAAAGCGATAAGTCTTGCACATGATGCGAATAGGAGTTACCATGGGGGTTGGCAGAAAACTTTAGAGCGTGTCAGACAAAATTACTTCTGGCCTAGGCAAGCTAAAGACGTTAGAGACTATGTACAGAAATGCGACACTTGTAAGGCTGTTAAGTCAACAAATCAGCAGTCAAGACCACCTATAGCGAACACTTCTTGCCGAAATACCTTAAGTGCCGAGTTCGTCGAAAAGTAGGCAATGCGTTGTACGATCTAGAGGACCTGACAGGGAAACTGATAGGTCCTTTCACGCTTCGGATATTCGCCCGCAATAACAATTTTGATTTTTTTTACATGTATACATTTTGACATTTGGAACCGTAACTGGGCGTTTTGGCGGTCGGGGACAACTCGCCCAGTATCCTCCCCGAGCATTGACTTAATAGGGTATTTACATATGCTTCCATCGGAAGTAGTGGATAACCTGGCAATCCTCGTGTAAGCGGATTGTCTTTCGGAGTTTTGACGAGTTCTCCTTAATTAAAATGTCTACCGGGTGAAAAGTTTTTTTTCCATGGAACAAGCTTCTCCGGTTATTTTTTTTGCTAAACCTTTTTTGTGGGGGTGAAACCACTAGAACCAAAAATTTTCGGAGTTTTGACGAGTTCTCCAATAACAAATGTCTACCGCCGCGAAGCAGTTAAACTAAGAAACAAAAAGTAATTCTCCGTTTGCCTCGGAGTTTTCATGTGTTCTCCGATATCAAAATGTCTATTGCCGCAAAGCGTTTAACTAGGAAACAAAAACTTCTCTGTTTTTTCTCTAGCCTATTTCTGTCGGGGGCAAAACCGCTATATCAAATTTCCATTTGCCGCAAAGCCTACTAAACTATGAAACAAAATACTTCAAAAATTTTCCTTTACTAGCGGATCTTCTTGCCCGGCTAGCTCGTGGTAGAACTAGAGACTCTTATCTAGGGGTGAGTCGTGCCCCACGTTTTTTTCCCAGAAATGGCTTCCTTGCAAGTAAACCTTTTTCCTGTTCGCTTCATCGACCGGTCTTCGAAGCGAAGCAGGCCTGTTATGGTTTACTTTCAATTGATAGTCATTGTTATTTGGTTCAATGCGGTTGGTTGGGTGACAGTTTTGATTCACCTTCCGGTTTGACGTTTAGCTACGGGAAAGTGCGTGATTTTGTTGAAGTGGCAGCACCAAATATTCCCATAGAATGGAAAAGGCACCAATAACGGAACTTTCAATTTCCAGACAAACAAGTGTTTGGTGTGTTCTTGGTGTGCCCAGAGTTAAATTGCGGGTAACCCAGGGCGCCCGAAAGAGTCAGAAAGAAAGGGAAATGGGCAATTGTCATCAAAAGGGTTTTTTTTCCTTTGTAGGACGAATTTAAAGTAATTATGTTGGTAAAAGTGCACCAGTACAAAGTATGCACGGAAGAAACAATGCCGTTTTGTAATGCAATATCTCGAAAAACAAAAACCAATACATTTCCAAAACCACCAAAGTGAAGGATACGCCCCAAAAATGCAAATTGTCTAGGGTGGGAGACACATGGAATCCCGTCCTGATCCCTGACCTTAACACAGCTGACATCAAATTTTCAAACGAACGCGAGTAAAACCAGGAATATTGACAGAATACATTTTAGCAGCAAATGGCAATCCATTATTAGTCAACTTGTAAAGTATGGTATAATTAGACTTAAATGAGTTTAAAGCGGCAGTGATTTGTGGCTATGTGCTTTATTCACGAAACCTGTAGATCGGAATATTATCGTCAATGGCTAGGTCGGATGGGGAGCTCCATGTGTCTCCTATTCCAAACCCAGTAACGTGGGGTCCCGCGGGCCACCAAGGGAACACACCAAGCGCAGAGTCTAGAACCTTCTTATTTTGCGCGCCAACGAAAGCGTGCCTTCAGGGTTCGGACTTGATCAAAATTGCAGTAATTTTAATACCTACTGCACTTTACCCAATACTACTACGCTTTATGCTCCCTTAGAATAGTCCCAAACTCTGATTTATTTTGATAAGTGATGCTTTTTCCTAATTATAAACTCGTCTATGAAGTCAGTCAACAGTACAAATATTCTTGCGTTTTATTTTGTTCCATAGAAAAAAAAAATTGTTTACCTTTAATAAAATTAGTGTGAAATAGTATTAAAAGTAAGAGTACTAAAATCATTTTAATTTATGTCTCACATGAAAGCGTAATTTCAATACTTTGAGTTTTAAGTAATTCCTGCAGTACGATGCTCATTAAATCAACTATAAAAAAAAGCAAAGTCATATCTTTAACGTTAGTTTCAAAAATATATACTATCCTTTTTTTTGTTTTGAAATGCGTGCTGTACTTTTACGAAGTTCGGTAGTAGTGAAAGGGTATTTAAAATAGAAGAAAAAGGCCGAGCCCTGATGGCAACCACCAACCCGAGTGGCAAAAATCATGCCACGTCAGACTGGGTAGCGGAACTTTTCCATTGCGCAGTCGCCGTTACTTGATGATTTTCGGCATAGCGGCGTCGCCGGCATTTAAAACAATTTAAAAACGTAATGGTCTTTTGGCGTGAACGGTCGCGTGAGTGGAAAATTTAAACTAAATTGAAGGAAAGTATTTCCAAATTCTACGCAAAAAAAAAAAAAAACAGAAAACAATGATTTAGTTATTCCAGCAGCAGTGAAAAAGTGTAAAATTTCGGTGTTTTGAAGATGAAATAGCAAAGTGCTGGCTGGTGAATAAATGTAGCCAAGAGCACTACTGAAGACTAGACATGCAATTAGCAGTCTGAACTATATAATAAAGATAATACGCTTAACATAATAGCGAATTTTTGGTCTTCACCTTTGGCCGTATTACATGTCAGAGTATCGCACATAATACATTTTGCAGTGTGTGCGTCATATATGTGGAAAATCAGCCAACTACAAATAGCAGTCGTAGTTGTTAAAAAAAAAACATCTCAATTTGTGTTTCTGTGTTAACCATGCGTAACTACATAAAGTGGTAAATTATTAAATTCAAAAAAAAAAAATAACCCTTGGCGGTCCCACACAGGCTACGCGGTCCACAATATTTCTGCATAGAACACATTTCTGCACCTTTCGGTACACCCTAATATGTGATTACAACAACCACATGAAAATGACAGAAAATTTCTACTTTAATTGCAAATATCTCTGAACAGACATAAAATATCGAATTTCCGCTTTCGGATTGTTGATGCGAAGGTTGGGACCCGTCGTTTGATGCCTTTCCCGATATTTTTGGACGTGTATTGGCGATTGCGTGCTGTCGTATAGAATTGAAACTGTAACGAAGCTTTCTTGTTGCCCCGTTGCTTCTTTGGTAATTGCTGGGGTATACTCGCCTTGTCCAGGGTTCGCTTACAATAAATTTGTAAATTCGGGACACTGCGCAAATCGTTTCGCTGTATTAAACTTTACTTTATTCTTACTTAATGCTAGAATATTAATTCATTAATATTTTATTCTAAAATTCAACTCCCTCTGACTTCATTCGTCGCCACTCGGCTGTGGTGGCGTGGCTTAACGGTCCAGCCGCGTTCCGTTAGACGGATTCCGTTAGGGTCTGGTGCGTTGCACTCTACCGTGCTTCCGTTGGCGTCGCTGTCGCGTACTATGCTGGCGTACTGACGTCGGCGTCGTGTGTTGCAGCGGCGTTGCTCTGCCACGCCCGATGTCGGTGCCCCTCTTTGTTGTGCGTTGTATTTCGCCGCTCTGCTGCGGTCTCTGCTGACGTGTCTCTGCCGTGCGGTATTTTGCCGCTCTGCTGCGGTCTCTGCTGACGTGTCTCTGTCGTGCGGTATTTCGTCGCTCTGCTCGGTCGTATGGTGCGTTCGCGCTGTTACTCCGCGGGGTATCACTCTCGCGGCGCGGTCTACGTCGGCGTAGGCGAGCGGACGTCGCCTGTTCGCGGTTGCGCGTTACTGTGGCGGGAATTTTGCTGAGGCGGGTGTGCGCGAGGTTTCTAGTGGTAGTTGTACTGGATAGACCCAACTACAACCCCCTTCGATCCCACGGCTCACTCCTACGGGGCGAATCTCGATTGTACTGGATAGACCCAACTACGATCGAGATGCGCTCGCTAGTCGCTCTGGTCGTGACCACAGCTCCGTGCTCTGACTCCTGTGATGCTGTGTTGATGCTCTTATAGCTGTGGTGTTACATGTTGCTGGCTCGGGTGGTTGTGTTGCCATGGTTACTGTGTTGCTGTGACATGTTGCGACCGCTCGTTGTGTTCATGTTGGTGCTAGTTTTGTTGTTGAGCCTTGTTGTATGTTCATCTGGTTATGTGGGGTCGTTTTTGTGTGGGCCATATTAATGGGGATTTATTTGGTCCTCACACTCCCCCCCCACTTCGGAGAGTCAGCCCTTGGTGTCGCGTAGCTGTATGCAGGCCCTGCCTTTTACGATGCTCACCTTGTACTGGTGTGTGCGGAATTTAACCCGGGAGCTTCCTTTGCCTTCGGCGATGCGTCGGAATATGCTTCGCACGTTGTCCGCTATATCCGGGAATTGGCCTAGCATCGGTCCCTCCGCGTCCTGTGCCTCGATTCTCACCTTTTGGTGACCTTCTGTGGTTGGCTGTGGCAGTGCCTGTACGGGCTGAGTGTTGGTTTCGGCGTTCAGCGTCGCCTCCATGGTACTTTAAAGGAACCGGGTTAGCATCTTCGTGCGTTTTTGGCTCGCCATTTCCTCCGTGAACGGTTGCTTGATCAGCCCGGGTGCTCCTTCCCCGCGTCCCGTGTATCGGAATATTCTGTCCATGTTCTCTGCCACATAGACGCCGCAATCGTTCGTGTTCTGTTGCTGGGGCATTTCGAGGATTAGTTCCTGGGCTTTGAAACCATCATGGCCGTACCGCTGCATGTATTCCCAACGAAGGAAGTCTGCCCAAGCCTGCGTCGCGTGCTGCGTTTTTATTCTGCGTAGTGAGTCTGCTACCAGTATGTACCGCTCTTGTCAGCACTCCGTGTCGGTGACGTGGTGTGTGGTTGCTGCGTTGGCCAGGCCGAGCAGGTACCAATGATGGGCGATGTTGTGCGGTGCGAGGATCGCGTCTTTCCCGAACAGGTCTATCTTCCGGACCTCGCGATGTACGCGTCGGTACCTCTCATCCATGTTTCCCTTTTGGGTCAGCTGCCAGATCACGAAGGGGCTGAGAGTCGTTTGTGGTTGCTCGTGGTGCTCTTCCAGGCCCTTCGCCCAGGCGTCAATGACGGCGTCCGTCAGCCAGTGTGATCCCTGGAGCGATTTGAGGTCCACGTTGTATAGGGGTATGCCGCCTTGTCCTGCCGGGAATATTATTTTAGGACCTTCCTCTTCCTTTGTGCCTGCTTCGTCGTCCGAGGAGAGCTCGATGATTGCCGATGGGTTATTTTCCAGTGGGGCTACGTCTTTGTTCGAGAGCTCGATGATTTCCGCCTGCTGCTCTACCTCCACCTCGATCCTATTCAACGTGGCTGCTGGTGGTGATGCTCTGGCCTCATTATGGGTACTGGCCGCGGCTTCCTCCCACTTTGCCACGCGCATGGTGCGTATAATGGTTTCAGTGGCTCGTCGGACTGTATGTGCTGTGCGCCTGGCGTTGGCGTCGTCGTATCCAGCGGGTGCGCGCGTGGGGTTGGTTGCGTTGGCGTACTCAGCGACTGCGCGCTGAGCGGTTGTGCGTATGGTGTCACGCGCGGTGCTCGGACCATCCTCCGTCTCTAGCAGCATTGCCCTTGGCCGTTTCGCCTCCTCCTACGCGTAGCGGTGGCGCATGCGCTTGATGCTTTTGGCTAGTTTGTTGTTGTAATTTTCCATTTTGATTGTTTGGAGAAAAAAAATTCGTAGCAAAATTTATTTGATGTTTTCACCTCGGTGGTTTGCGATTGAATGTTTAAGCATCGCTCTGTCCTCCCACCCTTGGTCTTAATTACAATTATATTTTTGTTTCTAATCGCTTGCGGCGGTTTCTGCCGCATGATAGGCTTTTAGTTCCGAGATGTTTACGGTTTCCTCCTTCCCGCCGTCGGTTTTCCTTACTTTGAGTATCACTGGTGGTACATACCGTAGGATCTGGTAGGGCCCATAATACTTGGGGGCCAACTTTGCCGCGAAATTTTCTGCGGCCTTCGATAGGTGGTGTTCCTTTACGAGGACTAATTCGCCGATTACGGGGGCCCATTTTCTCCGCCGTAAATTGTAGTGCCGTGCTTGGTCTACCGCTGCTCGTTCCATGTTTTGCCTTACGATTTTGAAGGCCTCCTGCATTCTGCTGTGTTTCTCCTCGGCCGTGGTGGTAGCTGTGCCGGTTCCGATGTTAACCTCGTCGAACAGTGCCCCTGGCAGTCGCGGTTCCCGTCCTTGTACGAGGAACGCAGGACTGTACCCTGTGGATGCGGTGACACTGGTGTTTACGGCAAGCTCGATTTCCGGGAGAAGATCGTCCCATCGGTTGTGCTGCGATCTGGTGAGTTGTGCCACGATGCGTTTGACGGTCCGGTTTGCTCGTTCTGTGGGGTTCTCTTGGGGGGTGTACGGTGCCGCGAATTGTTGCCGTATCCCCATCTCCTTGAGGTAGCGCTCCCACATTGTGCTGGTGAACTGGACCCCGTTGTCCGATATCAGTATCTTGGGAGTACCGAATCTTGCAAGGATGCGTTCTCTGAATGCGCGGCGAAGCCCGTCAGCTGTAGCACGCCTCATTGGGATCAATTCCATCCATTTGCTAAACCGGTCGAAAAATACGAATAGCGTCGTATTTCCGTGAGTTGAACGTGTTAGAGGTCCGATGAAATCGGCGCATACCGTGGCAAATGGTTCCTGGGCTACCTGTGAGAGCATTTTTCCCGCTGGCTTTTGTTGTGCTTCCTTATACTTCTGGCAAGACTCGCATTGGCGTACATATCGGCTGATATCCCGGAACATGCCGGGACAATAATACCGGTTGGCGATTCGTGCTACTGTACGACGGATGCCCATGTGTCCAGCGCTTGGTATATCGTGGTTTTCCTTTAGGACTCGCTGTCTGAGTGGTGTGTGTACACATAACTTACACGGGACCACCTCTTCGTCGTGTGACCGGCAGGGAATATGGCGGTACATCTGCCCTTCTTGTATTGCATAGTCGGCGTACTTCTCCGGGTTGGTGCGTACCTCATCCACCCGCTTGCGCCACCAGTTGCATTGAGTCTCTGTCGTCGTCGTTAGTCGCAGGGTCTCTAGTGGTTGTCGAGATAGTGCGTCGGCTACCAGGTTGAGCTTACCTTTTCTATACTCTATGTCGAATGTGTGTTGTTGCAGCTCCAATGCCCATCGTGCTATGCGGCCTGAGGGGCTTTCTATCGAGTTTAGCCATTTCAGCGACATATGGTCCGTTATAACTTTGAACCGGTATCCTTCCAAGTATGGCCTCATTTTCCGTATTCCCCACACTCCTTTTCGGTGGGCGAATAGTTGGCCTCCGCCATGTTTAGTTTTCGCCCTTCGTAACTTGTCCAGTATGTGTTGTATTCTTGGCAGGGGGTATGCGTCGGGTATTGATCGGGCGTTGAGCTGCCGATAATCTACGCACAACCTCCACTTACCATTCTTCTTTTTGGCTAGCACGATCGGTGCGCTGTGGGGGCTAGAGGATGGCTCGATGCATCCCTTGTCGAGGAGTTCGTCAATTTCCTTGTTGATGATGCTCTGCATGGCCGGATTTCGGGGGAAGTAGCGTTGCTTGATGGGGCGGTCGTCGGTGAGGATAATCTTGTGTTCCGCCACTGTCGTTACTCCGTTCATAGTCTCGAATTTTTGGAGTTCTTTCGCGAGAAAATCTCGTCCTGGTTGGAGGCGCCGTTGATTCTGTTGATCCTCTCATCTATGTCGTTATTGTCTTCCCCTGGCGGCGTTGCCTCCTCTGTTATCTGTGTCGGTACGCCTGGTGTCAATGTGGGTTGGGTAAGTGGCCTGGATAGCGCGAGGTGTCCTCCTCCGCAGGATATCGTGGCTCCCATGCTCCCTAGTGTATCTAGTCCCAGTATGATGTCGTCGATTGCCCCGGGCATAACGTGTAAAACTGTGTGGTGTGACTCGTCTCCGAGGCGTACCTCAGTCCTTATGGCGTCGAAGATTGTGGTGCTAGTCCCGTTTGCCATCGTTATTTTGATGGCCACTCTCACCATTTCTCCGCTCCCAGAGTTCACCACACGTTTTGCTAGGCTACTCGAAACGAAACTTCTCGATGCCCCTGTATCGATGACCGCCTCTGCTGATTCCGCGCCGAGCCTGGCTACGGCGTAAAGGCGGCCATGCTCTTGGTACATTGCTACTGCTGATTCCGCGCTGGGTTCCTTGGGCTCACTGCGCCTTGTCCTTCGTGAAGCCCTCTGCCGTTTCCCTGACGTTGACGGCAGCATTCGATTGTGCGTACCACACTGCGGCCGCACTCCCAGCATAAAATTTTTCGGTGTTTTCGGCAACTATTGGCGTAGTGTCCTTGCTCACCGCATCTCCTGCATACATTGTTGGGGTCGAATCCCTGATTTTCTGGAGGTGAGTAGTGCGGTCTGTTCGGTGGTCGTGGCGGGGTTGCAGGTTGTGGTGGTGAAATTAAAGTTTTGTCACCTACTACGTGTCGCGCGACTTCTCGGCGATTTCCGTCTGGTGGTCGTCGATAGCCCTCGTGGATACTCTCGTATTCCTCGGCAAGAATGATGAGCTCGGTGAGATTGTTGAAATCCCTACGTTTGATGTACAGTAGGTAATCCGGGTGGCTATTGCGGAAGATTCTTTCCAGCCGTTGCGCGTGGCTGTACCCGGCGTGCCTCATCAAGTTTTGGATCGCTAGCACGTAGTCCTTGTATTTCTCGCGTGCGTGTTGCCGTATGTCATCCTCGAGGCGTTCGAAGTATCTAGCGGGTAGGAAGAAACGTAGAAAATCCTGCCTGAATGTCGCCCAACTACTCCAATGTGCGTTGTTGTTGCCGTACCATTGAAGAGCGGTGCCTCCTAGTAGCTCGGGCATGGTTTTTGGGAGAAGATCCATGTTTAGCGTGTATGCCTCCGACAACTCTTCCAGTCGTTCGATGAATGCTAACGGGTCTCTACCCCCGTCATACTTTACCGACCACTTCCGCACTTGGTCGATGATGGGTGCGAATGCTACTCCTGATGCGGGGTTATGTCGTGTGGGTTGCGTATCCCGAGGGGGAAGGCCGGTATGTTCTGCTTAGGTGGTCCATTGTTTAAACTTACGCCTGTGTCCGGAGGGTCTGTTTCCCCCGTCTCGCTTTCGTCCTCACTGGAGGTTGCAGCGTCCTGGTAGGTGGCCTCCAATGACGCAAATTTGGCCTGTATTTCCGTGTCCGTCGCCGCCTTCGCTGCCAACGCTAATATCCGTTTTCGGATTTCCCGGGCGGAGCTTGTCTGCTCGATACCCAATTCCCGTGCGATGGGTACCAGCTGCTCCTTGGGAACGTTGTCCAGCCACGTGGTGTCTATCTGGTCGGCCATTTTGTAATTTCCGGTGTGTAGTCAGGAATGTTCCTTCTGACGTTTGAACGATTTGCGGGGTCCCTGCTCGGGCGCCAATTGTAACGAAGCTTTCTTGTTGCCCCGTTGCTTCTTTGGTAATTGCTGGGGTATACTCGCCTTGTCCAGGGTTCGCTTACAATAAATTTGTAAATTCGGGACACTGCGCAAATCGTTTCGCTGTATTAAACTTTACTTTATTCTTACTCAATGCTAGAATATTAATTCATTCGTATTTTATTCTAAAATTCAACTCCCTCTGACTTCATTCGTCGCCACTCGGCTGTGGTGGCGTGGCTTAACGGTCCAGCCGCGTTCCGTTAGACGGATTCCGTTAGGGTCTGGTGCGTTGCACTCTACCGTGCTTCCGTTGGCGTCGCTGTCGCGTACTCTGCTGGCGTACTGACGTCGGCGTCGTGTGTTGCAGCGGCGTTGCTCTGCCAGGCCCGGTGTCGATGCCCCTCTTAGGTGCGTTGTATTTCGCCGCTCTGCTGCGGTCTCTGCTGACGTGTCTCTGCCCTGCGGTATTTTGCCGCTCTGCTGCGGTCTCTGCTGACGTGTCTCTGTCGTGCGGTATTTCGTCGCTCTGCTCGGTCGTGTGGTGCGTTCGCGCTGTTACTCCGCGGGGTATCACTCTCGCGGCGCGGTCTACGTCGGCGTAGGCGAGCGGACGCCGCCTGTTCGCGGTTGCGCGTTACTGTGGCGGGACTTTTGCTGAGGTGGGTGTGCACGAGGTTTCTAGTGGTAGTTGTACTGGATAGACCCAACTACAACCCCCTTCGATCCCACGGCTCACTCCTACGGGGCGAATCTCGATTGTACTGGATAGACCCAACTACGATCGAGATGCGCTCGCTAGTCGCTCTGGTCGTGACCACAGCTCCGTGCTCTGACTCCTGTGATGCTGTGTTGATGCTTTTATAGCTGTGGTGTTACATGTTGCTGGCTCGGGTGGTTGTGCTGCCTGTGTTGCTGTGACATGTTGCGACCGCTCGTTGTGTTCATGTTGGTGCTAGTTTTGTTGTTGAGCCTTGTTGTTCATCTGGTTATGTGGGGTCGTTTTTGTGTGGGCCAAATTAATGGGGATTTATTTGGTCCTCACAAAACCCCCTACAATTTTAACAGCTAAAGAATCAACTCTTATTACGATAAAACACCAATTAAATAATATTAACCGTTTCAAGAGCAAATAATTTACCAACTCTAATTAGTGGAATTTAAATAAAGAGCAAATCAAAGACAGAATTGAAATAAACCAAAATCAAAAAGTGACCGTAGTCGGGAAATCCTTTCATGCTTGCGCATAAACTGCACACATTATTATAAATAATACGTGTAGAATTAATATTTAGTTATAAATATATAAAGAAAAACTAATTAAATAATATTTAAGTAACATCGGAAATGTGCATGGAATTTACAAACCGGCTTCTTCCCAATGATGAGGAAGTTTTCGTGACGGGGAATTCGCGTGTAGAGAACAAAGATTAGCTCGAGGCGAAAAGTAACCTCGTGGGCATTTTGACGACTTAAAGGAACGTCAATAACAACAACAACAACAGCAGTAACCAGCAGTAACAACAGCGAGGGCCGTCGTAATATAGGCCCGCCGCACTAACCCAGCAACAACAACAACAGCAGTAACCAGCAATAACAACAGCGAGGGCCGCCGTAATATAGGCCCGCCGCACTAACCCAGCAACAACAACAACACAGCAGTAACATCAGCGAGGGCCGCCGTAATATAGGCCCGCCGCACTAGCAGCAGCAACAACAACACAGCAGTAACCTCAGCGAGGGCCGCCGTAATATAGGCCCGCCGCACTAGCAGCAGCAACAAAAACACCAGCAGTGACAACAGCGGGGGCCGCCATAATATAGGCCCGCCGCCCTATACAATGACCAGCAACCACCAACAGAGACAACAACCATAGTAGCGCCCTACTAACGGCCTACTACAACCACCGGGTGAGACCAAACCGCGGTAGTAGTTAGTTTTCTTTTTTTTCGTTATATATAACAAAATTCCCAAAGCTCATTGTTTTGAAACTTCAATAGGTAAATAGAGTATATATATTTTTTTTGTACAAAACTAAATGCAGGAGAAAACCTCGGGAGGGGGGAAAAACTTAAATATATAAAAGAAACAAAATTAGTTAGGTTAAGGCTAAGCGAAACAAAGTTGACTACGCGAAAGTAAAAATGAACAACGTAGGGTATAAAATCACAAAAAAAAAAAACCCATACTAAATAACAATTAAACGATATAAAATAATTAATAATAAATATGATATAATTAAAATAATGCTAATGAAATAAATGCATATTTAAAATAAGTAAAATATTTAAGACAATGCCAACATAACAAGAATCTAGGTTTTATTTATAAATAATAACAAAATAATAAAATGGGATTATATATCCACAATAATACAACTAATGGCCACAAATAACTGTATAATGTTTATAAAATAACATAAATACCGAAGTGGAAAATACATAAATAAATAATAACTAAAATATGAAATAGTATTAAAACCAAAATTACCTTATTGATACCCTGTGGATTTTGTAATTTTAGTTATTTAGCTCGAAGCACCTTTCCATTTAAATAAAACTTTGGATTTTTTTATTTTTTTTTTTGCGCTTGCGTTGCTTAGAGTTCTGTAATAAACTCCAGCTAATATCTACTTGGCTAGGCTAAATTTCAATTGTTTACCGTAACCTAATTTAAGAGAATGAATTATAAATAAATTTAACGTAAAAATGGGAATGCTGGCTACTTTGATTTAGAAGGCTATAGGATTTAGGTAAGGGGCCATCGGGATTCGGTTTGGTGCACCGATGGCCATGGATGAGGGTGGGTCAGCACCAGGGCGTCGCAACAACACCCGCGGCGCCCCCTTTTAATGTTCGGCCCTTTAATGTTTTTGATTTTTCAACATTTGGTAACCGGTCACTTCCGGTTCGGTTTTCAATTTTCATTTTCATTTTTTTTTTGTCGTTAATTTTAATGATTTGTTTTTTTTTGGTCGTTAGTTTTCGGTTAATTTTAAATTTTGGTTTCTATTTTAAATTTTGGTTTCTATTTTAAATATTGTGTTTGCCCGTTTCTTTTAAATTTTAAGTCGAGTTTCCGTTTTTTTATTTGAGCTTTGAATTTTATGAATGTCAACGGTCTGTCCGTGGCATCCGGGTTTAACCGGATGTTGTTTTATAGTTGTTTGCGCGGCTTTTTTGCGTTTTCCCCGCGTTTTCTTAAAAGGCATGATTTGACCTTTTTCTGCTTATGGCGCAGGACAGTAAGGTTGGCAAGAGCCCACCCCAGCCGACAATGACTAGCCACAGTGCGACCCTAATATCATGCCGACCGCCTTCCTTACTGCTCCATTTTGACGCGTTACCATAACAGGAGAGGAAGGCTTGGTGTTGTCCTGTTGCTGTAGATGCTGGATATTTCAACAGGTTATGGGCCCAGCCCACGCTAAATAACTGCAATAAGTATTACTGACAGAGAACAAAAGTTTTGGATATGGAAAAAGGTAAACGCAACATTAAGCCATTCGACGGCGAAAAATATTTCATATGGAAATTTCGGGTAAGAGCACTTTTAAGCGAAAGTGACGCTATGGAAGTTATAGACAGTGAGGAGGCAAAGAAAACAGACGAGTGGGCAAAGTTAGAAAGAAGTGCTAAAAGCATAATAATAGAATATTTAAGTGACTCTTTTCTGGGGTTTGCTAAAAGCGATTGTAGTGCAAAAGATATTTTTAAAAACCTTGATGGGATATATGAAAGAAAAAGCTTAGCTTCACAACTGTCTATGCGTAAGCAGTTGCTATCTTTAAAACTTAAGACTGACACGCCATTGTTAGGTCACTTCAACATATTTGATGATTTGATTACAGAGCTACTAGCTTCTGGAGCGCAGGTAGAAGAAACAGACAAAGTATCGCACTTACTTTTAACTTTACCTTCTCCGTATAACTGCAATAGAAACGTTGTCTGAAGAGAATTTGACTTTAGCATTTGTTAAAAACAGATTACTGGATCATGAAATCAAATTGAAGCAAGCAAGTAGGGAGTCCTTCTGGCCAGTAGTTGACTCCGGGCGGTCAGTGGAATTACTTAGGTTCCCCAAGTTACATCTTTCCATGATGATAGGGGTGTTGACGGGGCACTGTCTGATGGGGGTCCATACGGTGCGGTTAAATATTCTTGAAGACACGAGCTGCGTAAGCTGCATGGAGGACGACGAGGTGGAATCATCAAGTCATTTCATGCTCAGTTGTCCAGCGTTTGCTAGGACTAGGCGCAGGTATCTCGGTTCGGATGTTCTTAGGTCTCCGGAAGACGTGTCGAAAATCGATGTGTCCCAAATCCGGAGTTTTATTGTCGCTACGCAGCGATTTGCCAAGTAATCCTAAGTTAGTGTCACCGTTTAGAATGTGGTATCACAACGGACCTTCAAAGTGTCCAAGTGAGCGGCCCACCTAGTGGGCTGCTACCACCTTACCTAACCTAACCTAACCTAAGTAGGAAACAAGTTTAAAAGTATTACAAGCCATAAAGAAAGAAAATCAAACTCAATTTTTAAAAAATAAAAACTTTAGTATACAAAAGAATAAATTTAAGTTTAAAAATAAATTTATTAATACCAAACTAAAATGTTTTCAGTGTGCCAAAACTGGACACATTAAAGAAGATTGCTTTATATACTATAAGAAATAAAAGGGAGGAAAAAATAATAATCAAGAAAAAAATAAACAAGTTCAAATGGCCTCTACTAGATCAGAGTCAGGTCAATCAGGTTTTGCGTTCATGTTAAGACGAGCAGATTATATAGGAGATAGAATTTCCTTTCTCGCGTCAAACCACTTAGTTAATAATGAAGATTTCTTCACAAATGTCATAACTTTGGAGTCACCCATCAAAATTGCTGTAGCAAAATGTGGTGAATATATATACATATGCCTACAAAGAAAGGCTTGGTGGAACTATGTAATCAAAGGTTTATTTGAGGGATGTATTGTTCTGTCCTCATGTTCCTGAAAATCTAATCTCTGTTAAGAAGATGCAGGACGCTGGGTTCACAATAGTGTTTCATCTAGGAGGTGTGACTGTAAACAAAAATGATGAAAACATAATGAGTGGTAAATATATCAATAACGTTCCAATTATTAGTTTTTCTTTACATAAAAGTGTATATGCATTGAATACAAATAACACGAAAAGTTATAGTTTGTGGCATGAGAGGTTAGGGCATATAAGTAGAGGAAAGTTTTTAGAAATGAAAACTAAGAATTTATATGATGATGTAGAAATGCTGAATAATGTACAACCAAATGATGAGTTATGCGAAGCTTGCATAAAAGGGAAACAAGCTAGACTTAAATACTAAAAATTTAAGAATAAAGATCATATTAGAGGGCCGTTATTTGTTGTTCATTCGGATGTATCACCTCCAGCCATAGGTAATAAGAATTACTATGTGGTTTTTATCGACGAATATACCCATTACTGTGTCACATATTTGGTGACTTATAAATCTGATGTTTTTGCAGTTTTTAAACATTTTCTAGCAAAGAGTGAAGCGCATTTTAATTTGAAGGTTGTAAGCCTATATATAGATAATGGAGGGGAATATTTATTAAATGAAATTCGAGAATTTTGTGTTGAAAAGGGCATCAGTTACCACTTAACAGTTCCGCATACCCCACAAGTAAATGGGGTTTCCGAAAGGATGATAAGATCCATAACTGAAAAGGCTCGTACTTTGGTCATAGGCGCCAAGCTAGAGAAACACTTCTGGGGTGAAGCTGTATTGACAGCTACATATTTGATAAATAGAAGCCCTAGTAATGCATTGAAAGAATGCGGAAAAACACCATATGAAATGTGGCATAATAAAAAACCCAGTCTCAAATACTTGAGAGTTTTCGGTTCAACAATATATGTCCATAACAAAGTAAGGAAAAGAAAGTTTGACGAAAAGTCATGGAAAGGTATTCTAGTTGGATATGAACCGAATGGTTACAAAGTATGGGATAAGGGTACTGGTAAGTTCACCATTGCAAGGGATGTTGTGTTGACGAAACAAATATGGTGAATTCAAGAGATTGTGTTGATGTGAACAACGTTGAACTTGAAAACGTAGATACGGAGGGCTTAGAAGCAGCTGAGCTTGATACAAAAGAAGATAATGACTGCTTCAATACGAATGGTGTTCCAAGTACCTGCTCGAATGAAAGTGCGGCAACAGAATTTTAGTGATTGGTTAAAAGATAAACCAAAGATATCATATAGAGACCTATTAAAGAACTGTGTAATGCAAGCTCAGTCGTCGATCGGTAGTGCTCCAGATTCATTTGAAGAGATGGGAAGAAGCAGCTAGAGATGAACTGCAATCACATTTACTTAACAAGACCTCGTCATTGGTTAACAAACCATAAGATAAGAATATTGTAGACTGTAAATGCATATTTACGAACCAATTAAGTATAAGGCAAGGCTTGTTTCGCGTGGTTTCAAGCAGGAATACTTAATTGACTATGATGAAACGTTTGCGCCAGTCGCTAGAATTTCCAGCTTCAGATTCATATTATCCTTTTCAAACCAGCATAACTTGAAGGTACATCACATGGATGTAAATACTGCATTTCTTAATGGAGTTTTGAAAGAGGAAATATATTAGAGTTCCTCAAGGTTTAGCTGATGGTGAGAATATAGTGTGTAAATTGAATAAAGCAATTTATGGTCTCAAACAAGCAGCTAGATGTTGCTTTGAAATGTTTGAACAAGCATTGAAAGGAAATGGTTTTGTGAATTCGCCTGTAGATCGGTGTATTTATATTCTTAATAAAGGTGGTATTTTAAACAATATATATGTTTTGCTATATGTGGATGATTGAGTTATTTCAACTAAAAATATTGATACGATGAATACTTTCAAATCCTATCTGATGGGAAAGTTTAGAATGACTGACCTATTAGAAATCAAATATTTTATCGGAATAAAGGTTGATAGAAGTGAAGATCAGATAAGTCTACGTCAATCCGGATAAATACAAAATGTTTTGAAAAAATTTAAAATGGATGACTAATAAACGAAATTATGAAGCATTGAATTCAGATCAAAATTGTGATGCACCATGCCGCAACTTAATTGGGTGCTTAATGTACGAGTATATAATGCTATTCACAAGACCAGAACTCAGCATATCTGTAAATTTGTTAAATCGGTATAGTCAAAAGAATAATCAAGAGTTGTGGCAATGTTTAAAGAAAGTTTTAAGATACCTTAAGGGGACTGTTGACTTAAAACTAACTTTCAAGAAAAATAAGAACTTTAATAATCTCTTAGGTGGCTATGTCGATTCAGATTGGGGTGGAAGTATGAGTGATACAAGAAGTACTACAGGATATTTATTCAAGATGTATGAATCAAATTTAATTTGTTGGAATACAAGAAAACAGAGCTCTGTGGCAGCTTCATAAACTGAAACAGAATATATGGCCTTGTTTGAAGCAGTCAGAGAAGCTCTATGGCTGAAATCTCTATTAGAAAGTTTAAAAATGGAACTTAAAGAGCCCATAAAGTTATATGAAAATAATCAGGGTTGTAGTAGTATAGCGAATAACCCCTCTTGTCACAAACGGTCTAAGCATATATACATAAAACATCATAGGTCGAAAATAATCTTATTAAAGTTTTGTATATTCGATCGCGGATATCTTGACAAAGCCTCCTCCTGCTGCACGCTTTATGGATCTGAGAAGTCAAATCGGGCTGACTGTATAATGATCTGGCTCACGTATGAAGAAAATACTAACTGGATAAATTTTTTTTTGACTAATATGAATTTTAATATTATATTCTATTAACTTATATTTTTTTTGTCTGGTCTGATTAGGGTTTTCTGGGTTTTCCTAATCCTCGCAACAAATGTTGGACCATTATGCACCCCAGATATAAACAGAAAACCGACTTGTCACGAATCTTTAATTATATTTTTAAAAGAGTTTAAGAGTAGATTTGTCGAAAGTATTAAATTAACTATTACTATTTATTTTGCTATGAATGTTGTAATTTTGAGGACGTGTGTTGAAAAGTACATGGCAGCCCATGCATAAGAATATCTTTTTGAGACCCATGCATGTGAAGGCATGTTAAAACGAATGTTCAATAACATTGTATAACGCAACAATTCTCTTGAATTCTATATGCAAAATTACAGCATTCATATATGTACTTTTATATACATGTTGTATAAATGCACATATGTATTCTGTTAAGTTTTGAATTAAAAGAACGGTTGATTCATTCTGTAAACGTTTTGAAAAAGGACAAGTAGCGTTTTAAGAAGAAAAGAAGAAAGATTAAAATTAAAGATCCCGATAATATAAAAAGAAAAAGAGTTTTGTTTATTGAAATAAAAGAACCTTTTAAAAAAGCAGAAATTGTAGAAACGTTGTTGATATGGTCTGTGCTGTTTTGGGTCTGCTGGTGAATGCTTGTTGGATACCTGTTCATCCTGGTGGTTGCTGCTGCTGCGGTTGGGTAGAGGAGAGGAAGGCTTGGCGTTGTCCTGTTGCTGTGGATGCTGGATATTTCAACAATTTTTGCCATTTTTATTTTTTGTTTATTTGCGACAATTAGATGACACATCAGTTATGTGACAACATGCTTTTCGATTATTATCGATGAAATTTAGTGCCGACACTCATTCAAATTTGTTTTCGCTCTTGATTTCGGTTAAATTAAGTGTTTTCATCTTGTTTTCGGTGACAGCTTTTACAAGGTGAAATTACTTGTTTTCAACATGATTTGCTTCGAAATTAAGAATGAGCTCGAAATTAAGCTAGTGTGTGCATAGTATTATCACCCATGATATTAGTTTGGTGTCTTAGAAGGTAGTGTATTTCTCGCATTTCCTCTTTCAAGACGCTAGTGGATTTCCAAGCGTTTATTCCGGCATCAGCATTAATCATAAACTTCAAGTCAGCAGGCAACCGAAAATCTTTTCCAAAAATTACCATGTCTCATGTACTGAAGAGCGATATACCATCAGGACCAAGAAGATGTGAGTATCCCAATCCTTCTGGAACTTATCTACTACTTTACTTAAGTGTTCTTCCAATGCTCTCTTGAGTTGTTCCACCATGACATCTGACTGAGGATGCAAGAAAGTAGTTCGAGTTTTTCGAATGCCCAATGCCTTGCACATTTCATAGAATAGAGCTGATTATCAATTCATGCTTCGGTTATAATGTAGCTCCATCAGTGCGCCAAGCCTTGCTACCCAATTATTAGTGAACATATCTGCTTTGGTTTCTGCCTTTTGATTTGGAGTAGGGTACACTTCTAGCCATTTGCTGAAATAGTCCATGACTACCAGTACATATTTGTTTACGAATTTGCTAGTAGGAAATGTCCAGCTACATCCATGGCAATCCTCTCAAATGGTGGACCTGAGTTATACTGTTTAATTTGCCCATGGCTTCTCGATTTCGGTCCTTTAGCTTTGATGCACACTTCACAGTTGGCAATCCATTCCGCAACCGATTGACGGCATACAACCCAATAGAATCTCTGCTTGATTTTCTCTACGGTTTTCGTGAGTCCGAGATGACCTTCGCTAGGATCGCTATGCAATTCATTAATAATATCAGGGATTTTCTTCCTTGGGACTATCAACTTGCGAACATATGAATCATCCTCAATTTCCCATATTCAATGAAAACAACCGCATTCCAATTGTAAACTGTTCCACTGTGCCTTAAATGACTTGGCAACAGGACTTTCTGCTGACACTCTTGATGGTCGCTCGTTTAGTTCGATTCTTTGCATCACAGTGTAAGATCTGGTTTGCATGGTCTGTCCTGACATGGAATCGGTGACCATAGAGATACTTGTGGAAATGTTTGACAAACTCTTCCAATGCAAACAGCTCTTTCCGTGTTGCGCAATAGTTTCCTTCAGGCCTCCCGATTGTTCGGGACAAAACACCTCCTATAGCATAACTATTGGCATCTATAGTAGATTCGTTCATTCAAAGAAAGGCGAGCCAATCTGCCACGAAAAAATGTATCCATCTGCCACGACAAGTTGGTAGCAGATGGTCCCACCCTCCTATACATATACATATATGTTAATTTTTTTTTTTAAATATATCTACATATGAAAAAAAAAATATTGCAAGCTTTCTCGGCGAACACACCTAACGATTGCAGATGATATGCATTCAAAGTGGAAATTAAATTCAAAAAAAAGGTAAAGCAAAGTAAAATTTATACGGGTTAAAGCAAACGACATTGGAAGAAAATTTTGGTAATTGTTCCCTTTTGGAGACAACTACTGAAATACATCCCAAATCATTGGGAAAAGTAACAAAAGACGCGTATTGACCTCGGTAACAATACTCATGAACAAATGCGACAGTGATGCTTCGCTGGAGCGGCCGTGGCTCAAAAGCACCGCGGTCGAATTGTGATTTTTAAATAGAAAAGAAATAAGAAAACGAGAACCCTCGTTATAATCAAGTGACCGTATATTTGTATAAAATATAATTAGAAACAATTAGTTTACCTTTAATTTGATGCTGTGGAAAATCCTGGGGTGGCCGTGACGATGTTACTGCGTTGAGTTTGGCTGAAGAAGTAGACGGTTTTGCAATCGAGGACAACCGTTGAACCTGAAAATTATCCTCCGGTTTTAAGGGGAGGTGAACCCACAGATGCACACCCCCATGCATGTATATGTGTGCTGACAAAACACGAATATGCATGCATGCCCACACAGGTGGGTGGGTTGGTGTTAGTGATTGGAAGGGCGCTAAAGTTACATTAGGGTGGCACATTTTTAAAGAATTTAGACATCTCGCCTAAACATGCCGGCCCCCTTGCGATACGTAACATCTTATCCCGCCACAGGATTTCCCACCACGCATCCTCTTAAGCTACGGCCTTAAACTAGGATGGTGAGTGCCGGCTGGCGCTGTCACAGCCGTCTGCGTCCGAACTGCCTCTCGAAGTTTGAAGTGTTGTCTCTGGTGGCTTAATATTTTCGCACCTAGAGCTAAGGAATAGGAGGAAGAAACTTTAAAAAATAAAAACGCTGTATATTTCTTGCCAGGAAATTATTTATTTTTTTGTAACAAAAAAAAATGTATTTTTAAGCTTAAACCTAACCTTACATACTACATGTCCCCGATAGGACAAAGCCAAAGATAGTGCTTTGGGCAAGCAGTGGCCCAAAGGACGGTGGAAGAGTGCCCGCTGTTATGACGTCGGCATAGACGTCCCCACCTAGTACGAGGTGGATCAGCGCTGAGGTGAAAAACTGCGGATCAGCCAGCCGAATATGCTCATACGGAGCGGCAACTCGGGCGTCGACGTTCTGAGCTACACAGTTCTCTGGCACTGGTAAAGTACATTTCTTTGATAATGGCGGTAATTTTGCACCTTCATTTGGAACTTGTTTTAACAATTTGGCACGATACCATATTTCGTCGTCTGGAAAAAGAGCTGCTACTATAATCGCATATCCGAATTTTTCAACTTTATTTAATTCATCATTTTTCGCCAAATAAATTTCGATAAGTTCCAGCGCTTTGGAATCTTTTTCATACAATATGAACTCGGATATGTTATTCACATATGATATGGAACAATTTTCATCAGTATCAACAAATTCCATATGCTTAGGAAAACTATCCTCAACAAGGCGTTAAGCAATATTAATTCCGTCAATATCAAGGTTTATATAGCTATGCTTATTTTTGTCACCACGTATAATATATTCGTAATTTAGAATTTTTCCATAAGAACCATTAAATATGAGATTAGCCGCATCGACCCAGTCAGCGGTGCCGTTCGGTTTAATAGGCAATCCGCATGGCATACAAAGTGGTTCTATGTTGGGGAAGACGCTCATTTCTTTAACATCGGTTGTATCCCACATCTTAATCCTTGCCGCCTTGATGAGTGTTGTAGATGGTGATTATTGCATTTCCTTGTACTCTCTGGATAAACAATGGTATCGTGCAAGGATTATCGATGCTGACTTAATGGTATTGCAATTTATCGACATTGGCAATACGGATTGTGCTACAATTTTCAAATTCTCTTGCAATGAGCGCAACTCATCCAATTTGTCGTAGGGATGTACAAATAACTGTCCGGGATTGTCGCGGTGACTTAATATAGCATCCTCCATATCCGCATACGGATCAACCGATTCCGTTTCTGACTCTGTCAAAGCTGCAGGCTCCGATATAGTATTTTCAGTTGGTGGTGGACATATGAGTGTGCAGACAGGAGGATCGCCTGGCCGGCGCTTGGACAGTGGACGTGGCTCATTTAATATTCACTTTCGCTTTAATATTCACTTTCGCTCGTTTGATACACCGCGCACTTTATCTGTGTTTTTTTTGTGTACTTCTTATTGCGGCAACATATACACATTTATATATATACATATTTCCCTTATACGTGTGGGTGGCGAGTAAGTCACAGAGATTGTGTTTAAATTTTTGCTTCTGTAGCAAACAAAATATTCGTCAGACAAATGCCAAGTCTGCAATATATGAATAAAATTAACTATAAATAAATATAATTGAAGTAAAATATACATTAATTGAGTTGATTGAAATTTTATTGAGTTGGGTTTTTTTGATTTTCCTGGGTAAAATACTGCCTTTACCTTTTCTATTCAGCATTTGTCTTGTGCGGTGGAGGATTTCATCGTACCTTCAGCTATATATATATTTTTTTTTTTTTTGATTCTACAGATCATCTAAGTCCAAAATATGGAAAGTTTTATTACGCTGGCTGATTCGATTTTTGAATTCGAATCAGACTACAATGAATTAGAGGATTCAGTCCACAGCAAGTACACTCTTGGGCTTCAACAAGAGGATTTGAAAGCAATGTGGAGAAAAACCAGAACGGCTTATGACGTCTTACTTAATTCAGATAAGTTAGAAGCCACTGGTATAGTTTCTGTTAAACAGAAGTATAAGAGAGCATATGCAGTATATTTATGCTGCATGTCAGATATGGCTACACGCCAAGCGACATACAACAAACCAGAAAATAAATCTGAAGAAAAGCCCGAATTTGAACACAGTATCCGCCTGCCTCCATGTGATACTAAAGTTTTCAAGGGCGATTATCTGTCATGGCCAACATTTCGTGACATGTTCACGGCCATATATAACTTGAACAAACGCCTAACACCTGTGGAGAAATTGTTCCATCTGAACAATAAGACACAAGGTGAGGCAAAAGATATTGTGAAAAAATGTCCGCTCACGAATGAGGGATTTGATACGGCCTGGAGAAATTTATGCGAGAGATACGAAAACAAACGTATCTTAGTAAACTCGCAACTCCAAATTTTATTTAACTTGAAAAAGGTAGAGAGTGAGTGTGGTAGCGCGATTAAAACCCTTCAGGGCGAAATAAATAATTGCCTTTCGTCCCTGTGAAGTCATAAAATTGACACTTCGAACTGGAATGCAATTATCACATATTTGTGTTCAACGAAATTGCCGGAGAGTACGCTTGGTCTATGGTAGCAAAGCATAGACCACAAAGTGGAAATATCCAAGTGGGAGGATTGGACAAATTTTTGTCCAACCGCTTCCGGATACTTGAAACAGTGTCTGGGTTCATAGGGAGTTCTTCGAAAGCGCAAAAACCGAAAAGTGCGCGGAATGCCAACGCAACCCCTGCAAAAAGGCTTGGTACATACCAAGCAAATGTGACTAAACTACTGTGCACAAAGTGCAAATCGAATGCCCACAGACTACGAAACTGTCCCCGTTTTCTCAAATTAACTCCGGTGGAGAGAATTAATTTTGTCAAATCCACCAAGGGCTGTTTGAACTGCCTATCCCCAGGACATACTGTGTCGAAGTGCACCAGTTCTTGCGACTGCAACAAGTGCCACTCTCGACATAATACGTTCCTGCATGCGGAGTCTCTTCAGACGCAGGTAACCATCAGCCCTAATCAGTATCATGCTGATAATGCTGCCTCAACTTCAAAACATGCACAAGAGAGACGGGAAGCTGAAAAATCTGTTTCGACCGTAAACCGAAATGTTAAATCCTGCCATGTGCATTCAAGCGCAGGTGTGCTGCTAGGGACAGCTCGAGTAACCATTCATCATAATGGTACAGACTTCCCAGCAAGAGCACTGATTGATTCTGGTTCAGACTGCTCGTTTATGACAGAACGACTCAAACGCAGAATCAATTTACCGGCAAAAAGGATGCATGCTCAAGTTTCGGGCATCACTAATGCCGTGTCTGCTCAAGTCAAGGAGGCATCGAATATTGAACTCCGTTCACCAGTGGACCCTTGCGTCAGCTTAACAACATTAGTGCTAATTCTAGCCAAACTAACTGGGAATCGGCCATCCTGCCATATCGATGCTGCGCCTATGCAGGCTTTCCCAGACTTAGTCTTGGCAGATAAGAGATTCTACATAAATGAGGAAGTAGATCTCGTACTTGGCGGAGACGTATATCCACAAATTATACTGAGTGGGCTGAAAGAATGTACTTAGTACACTTTTGGTTTAAGAAACGGTATGCGGTTGGATACTAACCGGCCCTATAGAAGCACCGAATCCAACCAGAAATATAGTGTCCTTTTACAGCAAAGTTGCTTTGGACAAACAGCTTACAGCATTCTGGGAGTTGGAAAATCTTCCCAGAAAGAAAAGCCAAAACGCAGATGACAAGTACTGCGAAGATTTATATAGAGAAACTACGAGTCGCAGAGAGGATGGGAGATATGTCGTGTGTCTTCCATTCAGACAGGACTACCCAGACAAGATAAACATAGGAGGGTATCTTAGGCGGGCGTGTTCACAATTTTTTTTAGAAATGAGACGCGGTTAGCAAAGAACCCGGAATTAGGGAAAGAATATATAAGGGTCCTGTCTGAATACGAGACATTAGGGCATATGCAAAAAGTTAATGCCATTGTACCAGCCGATTCGGCGGACAATTATTTTTTGCCCATCACGCCGTAGTAAAGGCGGAGAGTACCACCACTAAGGTACGCGTCGTTTTTAATGCGTCAAGCCCGACGGCAAATGGTACAAGTTTGAACGACATTCTCCTGCCAGGTCCAGTACTTCAGTCAGATCTTCCAGTACTTATACTGCGGTGGAGACTGTATCGGTACGTTTTCAATATTGACATCGAAAAGATGTATAGGCAAATTTGGATGAGCGATGATCACGTCGAATTCCAACGGATTGTTTATCGAACATCGCCTCAGGAACCCATAAGCCTTTACGAGTTGAAAACGGTCACAAGTAGAGAGTTCGCACCCTACAGCATCTAGCATATTAAGGGAGACAAACACTCGCATCGGCCATTAACGCGAGGAATGAGATTCGACAAGTTTTACTCTCCGCGAGGTTCCCACTACGAAAATGGACTTCGAATGCTGAGGAAATTCTCAACGACATCCCAATATCGGATCGGCTGACCGAGGACTTTCTGGCATTCGAAGATACCAGCACCGTTAAGGTATTGGGCATAAGATGGAATGCCCATTCAGACCTGTTTTACTTTAAAGCAGGGTCTCTAGAAGAAAGTGAAAAATTTACAAAACGAGCGATTCTACCCGCCATCGCCAGACTCTTCGACCCCTTAGGATGGCTTTCACCAATGGTCATTGTGGCCAAAATTTTGATGCAGAACTCTGGTTAGAGGGCACCGATTGGGATGAGCCAGTTTCGTCCAATACATTGGAACGAGGGCAAAACTTCAGATATCAATATCACGAAATCGACAAAATAAAGATACCACGATGGGTAAACTTTTCATCAGAAGATGAGGGCGAAATACATGGATTCTGCGATGCTTAGGAAAAGACATACGCTGCAGCTGTCTACATGCGAGTCAAAAGCAATGATGATATCTTCGTGAATCTACTCCTTGCCAAAACCAGAGTAGCACCAGTAAAGACCATCTCACTTTGCGGAGCAGTACTGTTAGCGGAGATGATGGAATCAATATTCCGAAACATCAAACTGGGACCAGTGAAACAATATCTATGGACGGACTCCACCATCGTTTTGGCATGGTTAAGGAGACCACCCTGTTCCTGGTCAACATTCGTCGCACACAGGATTACAAAAATCATCGACCTAGTCGGCAGCAAGGACTGGCTTCATGTCAACTCGGAAACGAATCCAGCAGACTTAGGAAGCAGAGGATTACCAACATCGGACTTGGTCAACAATTCTTTGTGGTGGCAGGGACCTTCTTGGTTGCAAGAAGACAATTCCCAATGGCTAGTACAAGAAAAGGAGTATAATACATCCGTGGAGGAAAAGAGAGCGCACACCTACGCAATATCAACGCAAAAAGAGATCGAGCGGTTTTCGAATTTACCGAGGGATTTGAGGGTACTATCATATATTATGAGATTCTTTCGAAGAACTCATCCCAAGACAAAAGCTTCCTTTCAGGAAAAATCGTGCCTAATCTCATTCGGTGAGATCAAGACCACGACGCAACTCTTGATTAAACTATATCAGAAGCAACATTATAATGAGGAATATGTAAACGTGAAGAAGGGACAGGTAATCGATAGGAATAGCCAGATATTGCCACTCAACCCGTTCATCGACAAAGATGATATTATTCGGGCGGGTGGTCGTCTTGGAGCGTCTCAAGACCTCGCTTATAACGAGCGCTACCCAATCATACTGCCGTACAATTGTAGGTTGACGCGTCTGACTGTACAAATGATGCATCAAATCTCCCTCCATGGGGAAAACCAACTAATTCTCCGTCTCATCCGCACCCAATACTGGATTCCGAATGTCAATAACATGATTAGAGCCACCATCCATAACTGTAAAGTCTGCACCACTTATAAAAAAAGAGCGCAAACCCAACTTATGGGTACCCTTCCTTGCGAACGCACTACGTTCACCCGCGCATTCACCAATACCGGAGTGGACTTTGCCGGGCCTTTCGATATTAAAAGTTATCGCGGTAGAGGATGTCGATTATCAAAGGGCTACGTTTGCCTCTTGGTTTGTTTTACGACTAAAGCGATCCATCTGGAAGCGACCAGTGATCTTAGCACCCCATCCTTTCTAGCAGCGTTTTCGCGTTTTATTGCTAGACGAGGATGTCCTAGAAACATTTACTCCGACAATGGTACTAGCTTTGTCGGCGCTTCACGATCGTTGAGATCTGAATTTAAAGAATTTAGCCTCGCCTCATAAATTCACCCATGAGGAATTCCATACGCTATTGTGCCGGATTGAGGCATGCCTCAACTCGCGGCCACTTAGTCCAGCCTCAAATGAGCCCGCGGACCTGGAACCCTTGACCCCTGGGCACTTCCTGACTGGAAGTCATCTCCTGGCTCCGCCAGAATCCGAGGTGAATAAGAGCCCTGCCTCCATTATCCACTCTATTGTGACGGATTCGTTCATTCCTTGATTATCAATTCTTGGTTCGATCCCTGTAAAGTCAAATAAACACACGCACAGATATTGTAACTAATAGCTAGTTTTATTTACTAGTAATAAACGTAATACAAATTTAATAGTTTGGTAACTTCGCAGTAGTTCACTGAACAACACTTGAAAATCAACTGATCAACCTGCCTTGCTTGGTTACTGCCTTATATAGTCCGACAGGGTGCTCGCCTACACACCGAGAATTTTCTAGGTTATTCGCTCTTCGTGTTCTCGGAGGTTCGGTGTTATTTATTGGCATCTCCTCTTTGCATCGTATTCGCAAACACTCGCGTGATCTCTCTTCCTCTTGCTTGGTACATGCTTGCATGCATAAGCGTAGCCATCGTTATCTCTCTTGTGTTTAACTAGTGGTGGGAGTGTTATTGAGTTAGGGATGGTACATGCTTGCGAATAATCGCCACACTGCCCTCCACCTAAGTCTGATCGTCCCGATTAGACACCTTGCCCGAACCAAACGCAGCTAGCCTTTCCAAATGGACCACCTTCATCTTATTCCTTGGTCTTCCCATAGTTTGTATGCGATATACCACATCGTTTATCCGTTTTATGACTTTGTATGGTCCTTCCCAGTTACATTGTAGTTTTGGGGACAAACCTTTCCTCCGCTGTGGGTTGTATAGCAGCACTAAATCTTCTTCTATAAACCTTCCGCTTATGATCTTAGTCCGTTGTTTCACAAGGTCGTGAATTTCTCTTATTTCTTCTTCCAATACGCTAGGAGATTTCTGAGAGTTTATTCCTACATCAGCGTTTATCCCAAACTTCAAATCGGCTAGCAATCGAAGATCATTCGCGAAAATTACCTTTGCAGGAGTCTGACCAGTTCTTTCATGTACTGCAGAGCGATATGCCATTAGGAACAAGGAGATGTGAGTATCCCAATCCTTCTGGAACTTATCCACTACTTTCCTCAGGTGCTCTTCCAAAGTTCTATTGAATCGTTCCACCATGCCATCTGACTGAGGATGTAGTGCAGTTGTTCGAGTTTTCCAAATGCCCAATGTCTTGCACATTTCTTGGAACACAGCTGATTCGAAATTTCTGCCTTGGTCAGAATGTATCTCCATCGGTGCACCAAACCTAGCTACCCAATTGTTAGTAAACACTTCTCCTATGGTTTCTGCCTCCTGATTTGGAATAGGGTACACTTCTGGCCATTTGATGAAATAGTCCATAACTACCAGTACATATTTGTTTCCGAATTTGCTAGTAGGAAATGGACCAGCTACATCCATGGCTATCCTCTCAAATGGCGCACCTGATTTATATTGTTTCATTTGGCCATGGCTCCTTGATTTCGGTCCTTTAGCTTTGATGCATACTTTACAGTTGGCAATCCACTCCGCGACCGATTGACGGCAACCAACCCAATAGAATCTTTGCTTGACTTTCACCAAGGTCTTGGTAACTCCAAGATGACCTCCGCTTGGACCGTTATGTAATTCATTGAGTACATCACGGATTTTCCTTCTTGGGGCGACTATCAGCTTTCGAACGCATTGACCATCCTCACTCTCCCATATTCGATGCAAACAACCGGACTCTAATTGCAAACTAGTCCACTGTGCACAATATGACTTGGCAACAGGACTTTCTGCTGACATCTCCTCTCTTGATGGTCGCTCGTTTCATTCGATTCCTTGCATCACACGTGTAAGATCTGGAACTTCGTGCTGACACCTCCTTAATTGATCCATGTTCCATTTGTCCGTAGATGGTTTAGCCATGAGCCGCACATCTATAATGTCTTCCTTGGCCTCAGCTTTCGAACAATGCTTGCATTCCAAGTTACATGGTCTTCGTGACATTGCCTCAGCATTTCCGTAGGTGCTACCTTTGCGATACTCTATGGAAAAGTCATAACTTTGCAGTCGCTCTATCCACCATGCCAATTGACCTTCCGGATTACGGGACTGTAAGAGCCATTTCAACGCTGCATGGTCTGTCCTGACGTGGAATCGCTGTCCATAGAGGTACTTGTGGAAATGCTTAACGCACTCTACCAATGCCAACAGTTCTCTCCGGGTTACACAATAGTTCCTTTCAGGCTTGCCAATTGTTCGGCTATAGTATGCAACTACCTTCTCCTGTCCATCAACAATCTGGGACAAAACTCCTCCTATAGCATAACCACTCGCATCTGTATCCAGAATAAACTTTGAACCTGAAATTGGATATGCTAACATCGGGGCAGTGCATAGTTGTTCCTTCAATGTTTGAAAAGCTACCTCTTGTTCCTTCTTCCATTCAAACCTCATATTCTTCCTAGTAAGGTCATGGAGACTACTAGCTACGCTGGCAAAATTCGGTACAAATCGGCGATAATAAGTGCACAGCCCAAGGATGCTCCGTAACTCATGCAAATTTTTCGGTCTTGGCCCTCCGTAGTTACCTTGTGACCCAAATAACTTACTTCCTTTTTAAACAAGGAACACTTCTTGGGACTTAGTTTCAGACCACCACCAGCTATTCTCTGGAAAACTTCCTCCAAGTTCTTTAGGTGTTCCTCAAAGCTTTTTCCCAGCACGATGATGTCGTCGAGGTACACCAAACATGTTTGCCAGTGCAATCCTTTTAGTATCTGGTCCATGAGCCTCTCAAAAGTAGCTGGAGCATTGCATAGCCCGGAAGGCATAACCGTAAATTGCCAAAGTCCTTCTCCAACGCTAAAGGCCGTCTTCTCTTTATCTTCATCCTTTACCTCCACTTGCCAGTAGCCGCTTTTTAAGTCCAGTGTGGAAAACCATTTCGTGCCAGATAACGAGTCCAGAGTATCGTCGATTCTTGGCAATAGATAACTGTCCTTCTTCGTTACGTCGTTCAATTTCCGGTAATCCACACAGAACCTCATTTTCCATCCTTCTTTTTCACTAGTACTACCGGTGAGCTCCATGGACTAGCTGATGGTTCGATCATGCCGCTGTCACTCATTTCCTGTATAACTTCTCTTACTATTTGGCGTTTGGCCAATGGAATACTACGAAGAGCTTGGCGGATTGGCCTTGCATCACCAGTATCAATTTGATGCTTCACAACTTTGGTTCGACCTGGTTTGGAACCATCCTTGTCAAATATGCTCGAGTACTTTGAAAGAAGTTCCTTTGCCTTTTTCTGATGATCTTTTTCGAGGCCTGCCGTCCACGACGTGATATCATCTGAAAGATTAATCTTGATGGTAGAATCATTTTCCTGAAGCTGTTCACAATTGATAGCTACCCCGACCTCTTGGCATTGTCCCAATATTGCTCCTTTGGAAAGTTTTATCGGCGATTTGAGCTCATTAAGGACTCTTACCGGTGCACGTCCATCTTGTTTTGTCATGGCCAGGGCTTTTCCTACTAATATGTTCGTCCTTGCGGCCGCCGTGGTGTGAAGGTAGTGTTGCCGGCCTACCACGCCGAAGGTCCATGGTTCGAGCCCTGGCACAGGTAACATCAAAAGTGATTTGAAAAAAGTTTTTCAAAACGGGGTCGCCCCTCGGCAGTGGTTTGGCAAACTCTCCGAGTGTATTTCTGCCATGACAGGCTTCTCAGCAAAAATTCGTCTCCTTTGTAGATGCCGTTCGGAGTCGGCAAAAAACTGTAGGTCCCACCAATTTGTAGGGAAAATTCAAATCGGCACACTACAAATTGGAAGAGAAGCTTGGCGCAAAAATCTCTTAGGAGGTTTATGATGATATACCTGTTGTATATCGCGCCATAGAGATAGATAGAGATGTTCGTCCTTGATTTGTTTGCTGCCTCGACAACCCACAATTTGTTTGTTCCATAATCTCCATCAATCTTTGCCCATATGATTGCTTCCGACTTCGGTGGAATTTGTTGGCTTTCCTCCACAAGCACTCGCTTACTAACGTATTTGTTTTCGTAACCATAATTTAATGGCACATCCATGTTCTGGTAATTTATAATCCTGTTTTGCATGTCGATCTTGATGCCTTGCTCGCTTAAGAAGTCCACACCAACTATGATTTCGTCAACAATATCCGCTACTATAAAACTGTGTAGAACGGCCACGTTCCCAATTACGATTTCACATGTTACTTCTCCTAGGACATGGGTGTCCTCACCAGTGGCCGTACGTAACTTTACTCCATGCAATGGTCTCACCTCCTTGTTGACTAAATCAGATCGAATTATGGAATGCGATGCGCCTGTATCCACAGTTAGTAAGTGCTCTTTTCCATCCACATATGCCACAACAGTAACATTACTAGCTCTCCTTCCGATATGTGAGACAGAGATTATGGGGCATTCAGTTGCGGGAGCAGGTCCACGCCCCTTTCGGCTGGCTCGATTTAGTTTAACGGCTGATTTGGTTGGGAAATTTGCTCATCTCCTTCAGCTTTGCGTTTTCGTCCACCTGAATTGCTGGGGTTACTGGAACCAGGGCCGCAATAACGTGCTATGTGACCTGGTTTTCCGCACTTAAAGCATTTAATGGCACCATCACTTTTTTTCTGTACTCCGTTCAACGCTCCCAAAATTTTGTCAACCCAAGCCGGAGTTTCCACTTCTACACGATAAGCCTTGTATGCAGGTTTACTCAAAAGCGAGGCTGTTTCCTGCGTCAGAGCATGCGATACCGTTTCAAAGAATGTCCGTTTGAGGTTTGCATATGTGGCCCGCTTCGTCTCTACATCGCGTATTCCATTTATAAAACTTTGGAGTTTTACCCTCTCAGTGTGCTCCACGGATGCGTCCGCAATTGTTAGATGGGCCAACTTCTCGATGTCCGATGCACATTCCTGCAAAGTCTCATTAGGTTTCTGGGATCGATTCTGTAGCTCTATTTGGTATATCTGCTTTCGATGTTCGCTACCATAGCGTCTCTCAACCGCACCCATCAATGCATCATAACTGTTCCTTTCGGACTCGGGAATAGTCTGTAAGATTTCTGCTGCACTCCCTTCAATGCCACGAATAGTATTGCAACTTTATCTTCAGTGCACCAATTATTCACCGCAGCCGTCTTCTCAAATTGCAGCTTAAATACCTGGAATGGAACAGAACCATCAAAGGAAGGTGATCTTACCTTGGGAGTATTCGCTAAAGCAGATGGACGATCCTGGATACGACCTCTCAGTGCATCCGCCTCAGCATCGATTTTATCCTGCAGCTGTGAAATTTTCGCATCTTGGACTTCTAGTTTAGATGACACCCTAGCCTCCTGCGCTCCCAACTGCGAAGAGATATATGCCTTCTGGTCTTCCATTTGAGATCTCATGTATGCCTTCTGTTGGTCTAGTTGAGATGTAATACGTGTGTCCTGTTCTTCAAGCTTAGTTGCCATGCTTACCTTCTGTTCTTCCAACTGAGATGCCATGTGTGTCTTCTGTTCTTCCAACTGAGATGCCATGTGTGTCTTCTGTTCTTCCAGCTGAAATGCCATATGTGTCTTCTGTTCTTCCAGCTGTGTTGAAATGCTTGACGACATCTGAGTCAATACACCCAACAACGCGTTTGCATCCACACTTTCTACTGGATTCGGAGGCTTCTTTTTCTCTTCCATTTTCGTCGATGCCTCCTCCACAAGATGGAAAACATGATCATCAACGTTGATTCCTTCTGCTTCCATGGCCTCCCGCAATCGTGACTGTAGCTCCGATTTATTTCCTGTAGTGCTTAGTCCGCGTTGTTCTAACTCATTTTTCAGTTGCTGAATCTTTAATTCATTTAACTTCGCCATGTCCTTTAAGTCACTGGTATTTATTTAACAATCCCACTTCTGACACCAATTGTGACGGATTCGTTGATTCCTTGATTATCGATCACTATAAAGTCAAATAAACACACGCACAGATATTGTAACTAATAGCTAGTTTTATTTACTAGTAATAAACTCAATACAAATTTAAGAGTTTGGTAACCTCGCAGTAGTTCACTGAACAACACTTGAAAATAAACTGATCAACCTGCCTTGCTTGGTTACTGCCTTATATAGTCCGACAGGGTTTCTTGGTTATTCGCTCTTCGTGTTCTCGAAGGTTCGGTGTTATTTATTTGAATATCCTCTTTGCATCGTATTAGCAAACACTCGCGTGATCTCTCTTCCTCTTGCTTGATACATGCTTGCATGCATAAACGTAGCCATCGTTATATCTGTTGTGTTTAACTAGTGGTGGGAGTGTTATTGAGATAGGGATGGTACATGCTTGAGAATAATCGCCACACTATTTTAAATTAAATAATAATTTTATACCTTTTGTCTCGATAGCTTCAAGTCAGAAAATTTATTGAAAACCATTGATTTGTAACTCATAAAAATATATAACAATAGAATAAAGTTCAGAAAATAACCAAGTACAATTAACAAAGTATATAAACCCTACATTTACTCCCCTCCAGTAAAGAATTTAATTAATATTAAAAGTAACTGTTTTTCCTTTTCTATGAGAGGGTGTATCTTAATTTGTTGTTGGATGAACAATGGTGTTTGCTGGTTTTAATAAATCAATTGAGAAAGTTTTGATTGTGTCGCCATATTGAATTCTAAAAGTTTTATTGTGTTTTGAGATCACTTTAAAGGGTCCTTCGTGAGGTGGTTGCGAATTTGATTTACGAAAACTTTTAGAAATACATAATCACTAGTATCTACATTTTGTGGAATAAAAGTATGTTCATTATTATGATGAATGCCTTTTGATCGAACAACTGAAAAATATTTCCTTAGTTGAGAGAGTTTCATTAATGTTGTCCCTGGTAATCTTAGTGGTTGCCCGTAAACAAGCTCAGCAGGAGAACATTTCAAATCCTCTTTAATTATAGTTTGTAAGCCTAATAATATCCACGGTAAAATTTCGGACCAATGTGTTGCATCATTAGTTTTAATGACCTGTGAAACCTTTCGATCATCTCATTTGACTGTGAATGATATGGAGAGGTCTGAATTTTGTGAGCTCCTAGTAACTTCGTTAATTCACTGAATTATTTAGAAGTAAATTGAGAACCTTGGTCTACGGTTATGTTGAGAGGAATACCAAAACGTGGTATATAATTGTGAACAAATGTTGTTTCTACTGTATCTGCCAATATATCTTTAAGAGGATATGCTTCAGGCCAACGTGTATGTCTGTCGATGATTGTTAAAATGAAGCGATTTTCTATTTAAACGGGTAATGGACCAACAAGGTCAATATGAATATGTTCAAATCGTCCAGAAGGTATCTAAATTTTTTGTACAGGGGGTTTTGTATACTTGGAAATTTTGGACTTTCGGCAATTTAAACAAGAGGTAGTCCAATTACTTATTTCTTTCCGCATATCCCTTTCAGACCTAGGGTTTATTTTCTTTTTTATTTCGCATTGGGCGTTAGAATCAAAATAATTTTTGTAAATATGCGCCAAAAAAAACTTCCAGAAAAATTCAAAATTGTCCTTTTTTACAAACAGTTATAATTCCAATTTTCATTGAACTCAAAAATATTCAGATACTTCACTCTTTTATAAAAATAATTATACTCAAAGTTTTTTGAATATACATAGATAAAAATTAAATAAGGAAAATAACAATACTTGCGTTTTAAATTTCTATTTCACCTCTCAACTTCACCTACAGGGTCTTTTCCACACTTACTTGCAACAATAACTACTACTACTAAGCCACAATAACGGCCTTTGTGTGCTTCCACTTCACAAGAGCTACATTATTACTATTTGTAAACTGACATATATCGCCACAACTCATATCTTTGTCCAGAGCGAATTTAACATATTTGGGTATTCTGTTCGCCATAATTGTACCTGTTGCAAGATAATCCATTTGGTCCAGCGCTTCTACGAGGGGAATTGTAGTAAAAAACCTATCAAAATAGATCTGGCTGCCTTTTGGTAAGTTTTTTATTAATCTCATGATTATAGATGGCCCATGTCCGAGACCGCAGTCTTCAAATGTCCCGGCTCCTTGAAAAATTTCAAAACCCACTACAATACCTGTAGAAGTTGCGCATACAAGATTTTTTAATCCAATGGGCCGCGGTTTCGATTTTACTACTTGTCTAGCAGGACATCGTCCAGTAAATGGTATCATCTGCTCGTCAATCGCGTAGCTTGTGATATCAGTTGCCAACTCATTGCAACGCTTCCTAACCATGTCTATGATTGATTGAATTCTCCAAAATTTATTGGTCGAATCTGGAACGGAAAGCTCCTCAAAGTGTATGTCTGATCGAAGTTGGAGAAATTTGTCTTGAGACATAGAGTTATATGTAGCGAAAATCTTGAATTCGTTTGACCAGTGCATCTTTATTGCAGGATAGCCGAGGCATCCCTTTATAATTGCACATCCGTAAAATCTTTTTATGCCGGCTGATACCTAACGCGCCTCCTGACCTCGATTAGCCAATACCTACTTTTTGGTAAAATTTACAGTATTCTCATAGTGCCATTCTGGAAAATAATTGTTAAAATACTCTAAGGGCGTCTTCACAGTTATTTTATTTTAGCATCCATAAGTTACGGGGAGCTGCGTGTTGGGGAAAAGCGCATTTTTCCAAATCTCCCTCCTAGAGGGTTCTGTGGTTCTATTAATCGATTATGGCTGTAGGACATGTGGACTTGCGATACTTGATTGTTCACCTTTTGTATCCCCTCATCGTTATCTGTACTTTCATCGCTTTCTTCCTCACCAGTGTTGACATTAAACGGTGTCGAAGTTTCATCTATATTATCATCGTCATCACTGAAGTCTATATCAGATTGATCTAGAATATCTAGAACTGCTTCAACGTCATCGCTGTTTACCAAATCGTAAAATCATCCTAGAAAAAAAGGAGACAACACATTTGTGAGCATGAAACGAAACTGCATTTTGTGTCTGAATAACACAATTGTGATATCTGTTTTTCACTGCCTTCCAATTAATAGTAACTTATAGAAAAAATTGTTTAAATGCACACAATCACAATATAAATTTTATGGTAACTTCAATCACTTTGTTATGGTAACGCGTCAAAATGGATCAGTAAGAAAGGCGATCAGCATGATATCAATGGCGCACAGTGGCTAGTCATTGTCGGCTGGGGTGGGCTCTTGCCAACCTTACAGTCCTGCGCCATAAACAGAAAAAGGTCAAATCATGCCTTTAATACGCGGGGAAATTCACAAAACCGCACAAAACAACTGTAAAACAACATCCGGCTAAACCCGGATGCCACGGACAGACCGTTTACATATAAATATTCAAAAACTCGAATAAAATAAAACGGAAAACTCGAATTAAAATTTAAAAGAAAACGGGCAAAAAAAATATTTGAAATAAAATCGAAATTATAATTTAACCGAAATGGAAATTGAAATAAAGTCGAACGAAAAAAAAAGAAAAAAAAAAACATAAAAACTAGAATTGAAATAAAACGAATGCAAAGAAAAGAACAGACAAATTTAAATCAACTAAAAAAAAAGACTGAAATTTGAAACGAACCGGAAATGACCGGTTACCATGCTGAAAATAAAAAAATACAAACAATAGGGCCGAACAATATAAGGGGGCGCCGCGGGTGTTGCTGGTGCTGACCCACCCTCATCCATGGCCATCATTGCACCAACCCGAATCCCGATGGCCCCTTACCAAAAACCTAAATGCCTTTTAAATAATAAAAAATCAGCATTCCCATTCTAAACAAATTTGTTTATAATTAATTTTTTATTGCTATCCTAGGTTCAAAAGTTTTCCTAACTAAATATTAAGTTAACAAAGTTTTGATTTTTTGTTTATAAAACGTTTGAAAATAAACTTTTCATACGTAATTCAACGTGTTGTTAAAAGCTTTTTAATGTAGCAATATAAAAAAATTGCAAAGGTTGCTTTTATAAATCTTGGTGTTTTTGTTATTTACTTTAATTTTATTTTATATGTACTCGTACATATACATATATATTTTTTTCTTTCTTTAATCATATTATTCTTTTAGTTGATTTATTTTTTTTGGTTTTGCTTTTAAATAGTTTTTTTAGTGATTGATTTTCGGGCTTTAGTTTGTTATTTTCCTTCTTTCTATTGTGTTATATACCTTTTGTATTTTAAGTAGTTTAAGATATAGAATTATTAGTATGTATTTATTTATCCGGTTAGTTACTTTATTTAATTTATTTCAATAGGTATGATATTTTATTTTATTTTTTTGATTTTGTTGTTGATCTTATTTTCTAAAATCATCGTTTTGTATGCTACATCTATTTCCTATCAAATCCAATTATATACATTTGTAAAATTTGCTTCTTTTGTAGTTAAGTCTTACTTTTCGTTAATCTTTACCATTTCGTTTTAACTTTTGCTTTAATTTATAAAAAAACGTTTAGTGTCCTATTTTATAGTTAAATTTCAAATTTATCCTAGAAGAACTTAGTCTATTTTACCCTGCTCTCTAACTTCCTTAGGGTTTCCTTAATTCTAGGTTTAATCTTAACTTCAATTTAAATTTTAAAGTGCTAATCGGCACGGACTCAACCAGTGGTTGTGGTAGGCCTTTAGGGGGGCGCTACTGATGCTGTTGTCTTTGCTGGTGGTAAGTGCGGCGGGCCTATAATACGCGGCCCTCGCTGTTGTCACTGCTGGTTGTCGTTGCCGGTGGTTATTGTTGCTGTTTGTGTTGGGGGTGCAGTGGACCTACGTAAGGGTGCCCCCCGCTGTTGTCACCGCTGGTTACTGTTGTTGTTGCTGGTTATTGTTGTAGCCCGTTTGTGAGGCGCTACCGTTGTGGTTGTTGTTGCAGTAGCCCAACTTAGGCGGCACTACTGTTGTTGTTGCTGTTGCAGTGGCCCTAATGTGGAGGCACTACTGTTGTCGTTATTGCTTATGTGTGCTGTAGCCCGTTTGTAAGGCGCTACTGTTGTGGTTGTTGTTGCAGTAGCCCTGCTAAGGCGGTACTACTATTCTTGTTGTTGTTGGTGAGGCTAGTGCGGCGGGCCTATATTATGGCGGCCCCCACTGGTTGTGTTGTTACCGGTTGTTGCTGCTGTTAATGCAGTGGGCCTAAAAGAAGCGGCTGGTTGTTTTGCCGGTTTTGTTGTTACCGGTGGTTACTGTTATTGTTGCTGGTGGCTAGTGCGGCGGGCCTATATTATGGCGGCCCGCTGTTTGGCTTGTTATCGGTTTTGTTGTGGCCGGTCTTGTTGTTACCGGTTGTTCCTACCGGTGGTTGTTACCGTTTTGGTTGTGACCGGCGGTTACTGCGGTGGGCGTTGCGCTTAGTGCTTGGTGGCGTAGTTATGGCTGTTAGTGGTTGTTGTATCTAGTAATGGTATCAGCGGCGTTACCGTAGATAGCTATAACAGCGGATAATGCCTGCACCTATTTTAGCTCCCAGTATTCTGGACTCTTTAGATGAAACTCCATAGAGGTTGGAACAGGTCGAACAAGCACAATAGTCATACACATTTGCGTCTATCTAAACAGAATGGACAATTGCTTTATTAAAATTTGATGTTGAAAGAACAACAAATAAGACTTATTTTATGTAAAACAAACCAAATTAAGTTATTTGTATAACGATTTTGCAAGCACACACACTTAGTTTAATTACAAGAAACACTGGGCAATATTTGCTGTGCAATTTTGCCAGAACACTGCTTTAATGGTTGAAATAGTTCAGTCAACTCCAATGAAAATTTGATAAATCACTTTATTGTACGAATACACCACACTTTGTTCAATTTTCAACACCACGGAAGCTGTTGTGAATGAAATGAATTTTTAAACACTTCAAATTTGTGAAATCCACGCAGCATTTAATCCTATGATTTATATACGAATTTGAACGCACAGACTCGACTGCCAATGGAAAAGTTCTGCTATCCAGTCTGAAATGGTATGATTGTTGCCATGAGGGCCCGGACTTTTATTATTATTTTAAATACCTTTTTAGTATGTACTAGTATACATACCAACATAAAAGGAACAATGTACTATGGAAAATAAAGTTAGCTTTGTTTTTGCGTAGGAAATTAAATGAGCATTGACCGATAACACAAATTACTGTAATTACGCTTTTGTTTGAGGCATAAATGAAAATGATTTTAGTACTTTTACTTTTAATACTATTGGCTATTTTTATTAAAGGTAAATTTGTCCCATATGGAACAAAATAAATGCAAGAATATTTTTACTGACTAATGACTTTAGTGGAGAGTTTATAGTTAAGGAAAAAGCATCACTTATCAAAATAAACCAGATTATGACACTATTCTATGGAAGCATGAAGCGTAGTAGCTTGAGCTAAAGTGCAGTATGTATTAAAATTATTGCAATTTTGATCAGGTTTGAACCCTGAAGGCACGCTTCCGTTGGCGCTCAAACTTAGGAAGGTTCTAGCCCATGCGTTTGGTGTGTTCCCCTGGTGACCCGCGGACCCCGACTTTACTGGGTTTGGAAGAGGAGACACATGGAGCTCCCCATCCGACCTAGCCATTGGCAATAATCTTCCGATCTACAGGTTTCGTTAATAAAGCATATAGCAACAAATCCCTGCCGCTGTAAACTCATTTAAGTCTAATTTTACAATACTTTACAAATTGACTAATAATGTATTGCCGTTTGCTGCTAAAATGTATTCTGGCAATATACCTAGTTTTACTCGCGTTCGGTTGAAAAATTTATGTCAGCCGTGTTAAGGTCAGGGATCAGGACAGGATTCCATGTGATCCCCACCCTGGGCAATTTGGCACTTTTGGAGGCATTTCGTTTTGTTTTCGAGATCGTGCATAAAAAAGTATTGATTTTTTGTACGTTTATATTCCGCACATACTTTGTTGTTCGTGCTCTTTTTACCAACTTAAATATTTTAAAATCAATCATACAAGGGAAACACCTTTTTGAATGCCAATTGTCCATTTCCCTTTTGTCTGACACTTTCGGGCGCCCTGGGTTACCCGCAATTTAACTCTTGGCACACCAAGAACACACCAAACACTTGTTTGTCTGGAAATTGAAAGTTCCGTTATTGGTGCCTTTTCCACTCCATGGAAATATTTGGTGCTGCCACTTCAGCAAAATCAAGCACTTTCCCGTAGCTAAATGTCAAACCGGAAGTTGAATCAAAACTGTCACCTAACCAACCGTGGCGAGCCCGACCGATTGAACCATATAGAAATGACTATCAATTGAAAGTAAACCACAACAGGCCTGCTTCGCTGCGAAGACCGGTCGATGAAGTGAACAGGAAGAAGGTTTACTTGCAAGGAAGCCATTTCGGGGTAAAAAAAACGTGGGGCACGACTCACCCCTAGATAAGAGTCTCTAGTTCTAGGACGAGCTAGCCGGGCTACCGAAGACCCGTCAGTAAAGGAAAATTTTTGAAGTATTTGGTTTCATAGTTTAGTAGGATTTGCGGCAAAGGGAAATTAGATATAGTGGTTTTGCCCCCACAGAAATTGGCTAGAGAAAAAAACGGAGAAGTAAGTTTTTGTTTCCTAGTTATACGCTGTGCGGCAATAGACATTTTGATATCGGAGAACACGTCAAAACTCCGAGGCAAACGGAGAATAACTTTTTGTTTCTTAGTTTACCTGCTTCGCGGCGGTAGACATTTGTTATTGGAGAACTCGTCAAAATTTCGAAAATTTTGGTTCTAGTGGTTTCACCCCCACCGAAAAGGTTTAAAAAAATATATAACCGGAGAAGCTGGTTTCATGGTAAATAAAGCTTTTCACCCGGTAGACATTTGAATTAAGGAGAACTCGTCAAAACTCCGAAAGACAATCCGCTTACACGAGGATTGCCAGGTTATCCACTGTTCCCGGTAGAAGCGCACGCGGATTTCCTTCTGAATCAATGCTCGGGGAGAATACTGGGCGAGTTGTCCCCGACCGCCAAAACGCCCAGATGAAATTGTAAGTTTGGGTAAAAAAAAATTTCAATAATCTAGGTAACGGTTAACGGCCTATCAATTTCCCTGTCAGGTCTTCTAAATCATACAACGCATTCCCTACTTTTCGGTTGACTCGACACTTCAGATAATTCGGCAGGAATTTGGCGTTTATGCCTTGTTTAAAGTTACTCAAAGCAAAATTTTTCCTAAAAACCTCCTGACCTTCCCTATAGTTAACTTGCCTAGAGCGTTTGTTATAAACGTTGTTTCCCCTATCCTTCGCCTTTAGCGCGATTCTGTACCTTTTAACCACTCGCCGAGCGTTAAACTTATCGCCAAATTTCGGCGTTTGTTCTTAACGAAAGTGCGATTCTGTAACTCTCCTTTAACGCCGCTTAACAGCTGACTCTTGAAGGTGATAAAATATGGCAATACTTCTCTTTTCGCCGTATTTTGCACTAAATTACATGCCAAAAACTCAAAACTAATTTTTTTTACTTTTTCCAAACGCTAAAACACTTGCGAATATATAAACGCTATTGTTAACACCTCGAAAGAATTTGCGACAGCTAACCACACAAAAAGTGTTACCTAAAAGTTAGTGAATAGGGAAAAGCGTTAAAAATTGTGTTAAGCGAAGTTAACGCTAACACCTGGCATTAAAATAGTTACAGAATCGACCTACTGATCTAAATTCCTACGAATTTGCTCGCGAATATTGGACAACTTATCCGCCCTAGTTACTATTGGAATTTCATCTTGCCTAAGAGCGCCGAACTTATGTAATATATTATATGCCGATGCGTGCTGAATCATGTTCTGACTGTATAAAGCAAAGTATGGAGAGCACTGGATTGCGGTATGAAAATCACTTCTTAAAACTGCTATGTCCCAGTCAGTATGATCCTGTTTATCTTTCAGAAAAATTCTTAGTTTTGAAACAATTTCTCTATTTACGCGCTCAGACGCGTTAGCCTGTGGGGATTAGCCCTAGCCTAATATGGGTTACCCCGTAATTATCTAGAAATTGTTTCATCGCCTTTGAGATAAACTGTTTGCCGCTGTCGCTGTGGATATACTGAAGGACCCTACAGAAAGAAAAATCTCTGAAATAAAGTAATTCATAACATTTACCGTCGTCGCTCTCTGCATGGGCTTCAACCAAACATACTTTGTAAAATGGTCCAATACTAGAAAGAGAAACTGATTTCGCAGCTTAGATCGCGGATAAGGTCCTAGAAAGTCGCAATAGAACCGATGAAATGGTCTGTCTGAGGCAAAAGTGTTTTTGTTGTGATTTCTTGACTTAACAGCCTTGCAGGTGTCGCATCTCCCTACATAGTCTCTAACATCCCTCGCCTGCCGTGGCCAGAAATATTTCTGCCTAACGCGTTCCAAAGTTTTTTGCCAATTCCCATGGTGACTTCTGTTGGCATCATGTGCAAGTCGAATAGCCTCTTCGATTAACCCTGTCGGTAGCCACACCCGCCATAACGAGTCCTCCTCAACTCCCACACCCGTACGAAATTTGACCCTTGTTAAAACTACGCCATCCATTATGCTTAAATCCGGCGGCGCATCTTTGTCTTCCAAATGGTTCTACAAAGACTTAAGTATTCCGCACTTTCAAACTCGGGCGATGCTAAGTCAATTTCGTGAGGTATGGTGGACGAGGTTAGCTCGTCTACATCGAAACGCGAGAGGGCATCCGGTACTACATTCAGGGTTCCCTTGCGATGTTCCATTCCGAAGTCGTACCTTTGAAGCAGGAGTGACCACCTAGCCAGCCTTCCACTGAAGTCCTTTTGAATAATCAGTTATAATTCGGAATGGCAAACCCTCTACGTATGGGCTAAAACGCTTGACGCTGATAATGGCGGCGAGGCATTCCAGTTCGGTCGCCGTATAATTGCGCTGAGCATGATTAAGTTTATTCGACACAAAAGCGATTGGATGCTCAGCGCCCTCGTCGTCGATCTGAAATAGCGCGCCACCCACACCTATTTTGGACGCGTCGTACTGAATAGGAAATTCTTTCGAGAAATCGGGTTGGGCCAAGACAGGAGCGGAACTCAAGTCTACCTTCAGCTTTTCGAAGGCCTCTATTGCCTTAGGAGTAAGTTTAATGAGTCCCAGCGATTTTCGAAGGCAATCAGTCAAAGGGCCTGCTAAATCATCAAAATTCGTAATAAAAGCCCTGTACCAATTTGCCATGCCCACGAACCTACGAACCTGCCGAGGAGACTTAGGGATCGAAAAGTTCTGCATTGCTTCCATTTTCCCAGGATCCACCTTCCGCTACCTATCAAGTACCCTAAATACCGAATCTCCTTCTGACAAAATTTGCTCTTCTTCACATTGATTGTGAGGCCCGCGTCCCTCAAACAATTCGCTACTTCCGCCAGCAACTATAGGTGGTCTTCAAAGTTAGTGCTGCATACCATTAGATCATCCAGGTAGACGAAGACATTCTCCCGCAAACGCGAGGGAATTGCCTTGTCCATCAGGCGGCTCATAGTCTGCGGTCCATTGCATAATCCGAATGGCATAACTTTGAAATGGTAAAGAGGCTTCCCAGGAACCGCGAATGCTGCCTTCTCCTTTGATGATTCCGTCAACTTGATCTGGAAAAACGCGTCTTTCAGGTCGATTCCACTGATGAAGTGGGTATCCTTCAACCTGCTCAATAGTCCATTGATATACGGCAACGGGTAGGAGTCCTTTTTCGTAACCGCGTTGACTTTTCTGGAATCAATACAAAGCCGGACTTTCCCTGGTTTCCGAACCAACACCACAGGACTACACCACGGCGAGTTCGATTCCTCAATATCTCCCATTTCGAGCAGCCTATCTATCTCGCTAAAAGCTTCTGCTTGCCTCGGTGGCGAGAGAGGGAAATGTTTGCTTTTGATTGGAACCGCATCGCCGGTGTCAATGTGATGTTCGACTAGCTTTGTTTGACCCAGACCTAAGGTCTCAAACGACGGAAACATATCTACTACCTCCTGCAGCTCGACCTTCTGCCTTGTTGTTAAATCATGAAAATTATGCTCTTGTTCCCTTTCTTCGCTAGTCTCTAGACATGCTACATTGGGGAATATATCAGGTGCTAACGCAAAAACTTTCCAGAAATCAATTACGAAATAGGCTTCCTGAAGAAGCGAAGGAACAAGATAAAAACGAATAGATTTGGTGGAATTTTTGAAAGTCACTGGTAAAGAAACAGATCCTAATATTTTCTGCTTGCCGCCACCCGCCATGTATACGAAAGCCTGTAGTGGGTGGTATTTAAGTCCAATTGAGTCCAGCAACCCTACTATAAAGCTGTTTTCTATTTTTACTCGCACCAGAGGCCTTTCATCCTCTGTGAGCACCAAAGTGGTGCTTTGCAAAAGTTTACGCTCCTGTACTCGGCTATAATATCTCTTCCTACATTTTAAAATGTTTTCGGACACAAATGACTCTGGATTGTTTTGAAAATTCGGGACCTAACTAGCTCGTAATTGGTTGCCCTCTGTTCCAAACTAGGTGAGAAACTGGCCTGACACGCAATATCTCTTTTCGAAGCTTTCAAAATTTTTACTGGTTTGGGAAATGCCGTTGATGACCTAGGACTATCGGAATCAGAACTATTGGAGCTATCTGTACTATCAGGAAAAGTTACTACTATTTTTGGGTATTCCTTCGCCCGAGTGCCACTACTCCTTGGAAGCTCACCACTTCCATGCAACTAACTGCTTGCGAGGGACCTACCACTTGGTTCAGCACCCGAGACGACTCCTCGAGCACTGGCTGATATGGGGGCTATGGCACCGAACGAGTTTCCCCCATCTCCTCGCTTGGGTATTGATTTCCCTGCCGGCGATAGTCCTTTGGACACTTCGGGGTGAACACCCCTCTATGCCCGCACTTAAAGAAAAACGGGTTCCTAATGGGTTCCTCACAATAAATGTATGAGTGGCCCATGGCCTGACAATGCCAACATTGAATTCCTGGATAGTCCGGTTTTCTAGTACGTCGATACTCCAGCGCCTCTACCTGCGGATCAGGTTCGCAGTCCTCACTTTCAATCCTTGCGTCTGGTATTATCGGGCGGGCCTCGTTCACATGTCTTCCAGGATAGCTGGTTCCCAATATCTTGCTCTCCTTGAGCACTTGTTCTCCGTGCTATGTCGCGTAAATCATGCAATGTCCTGGCATCCGCATTGAAAATCATTAGTTTCAAGCTACTGTTCACGTTCCGTTTTATTATGTCAAACAGTAGGGCCTCGGACATTGGTCCTCTAAGACGTGCCTTTAGCGCTACTGTGTCAGTGTGGAACAGGTCGTATGACTCACTTAGCTTTTGCTTACGCATTGAAATCTCCATCATGATCTCGTGGTCACTTTTCAATGTTCCAAACTCACGCTTTAGGGATAATTCGCATTTGGGTTCTGCTTAGTGAGCAGCTAGCACCATTCTTCCGCCCGTCCTGATAATAATAAATGAAAACTCGCCATAAGTTGGTCGCTAGAGCATTGCGTCCGTCACATAGGGTGTCCAACTTAAACAAAAAATCAGCGACATTTCCAGTACCATCGAAAGAGACCTTCCAGTCTTGTGGTTTCACCGCCATGCTACCGGAAACAATGTTGGCTTGATTGCTCACGAAGGTCTGTGCTCGGTTACTTTCCTCCCTATTGGTATTCCTGGTATAGCTCGCACCGGCTTGTGAAGAGGTTACTGCCGCGTTAAGTAAGTCCATGTTTTCCCTGATCATCCTTATCTCGTTCCTCATCTCCTCCTGAGAAGTTCTGAACAGCTGATGTAGCATGATGTAGGTTTTCTGGAAAACCATTAGCTCCCTTCTGCATACCTGTCAACACGTTATTCGGTGGATCGAAGAGATTCTGCCTTGGCTCTGCTGTCATGGACGATCCAAGGATATTAATACTACTTGGTCTATCAATTTTCGGGTTGGAGGCAGGATTCAATACGATCCTGGTCGGATCGCCTCCGCCCGGACTACCTATTGGAGAATGCAATACCAGAGGCCAATTGGTGGGTTGTTTCGGGAGCGCCCCTCTACCCTGACCTCTAGGCTTGCCCCCACTTCCTCGTACAGAGTTCCTAGTAGTCATGCGTTCAGCCATCCATATTGAAAAAAAAAAATCTTCTAACCACGTTAGATAAACAAAAAAAATATTAAAAAAAGTTTTCGGTTACAAGGGGCGGTTGGAAGGTATAACAAGTCAAGATTCACTCCCCCATCCTATAATACCGACGATTGCAAAATGGTTAATGATAATTGAATCAATCAAAATTACCGCGTATGTTGAAAAAAATATATACATATGCTGAAAGGAATTGATTATTAGTACATAAACGTGATAAAATGTAATACGAGTATGTAAAAAGCAAAAACGGTATAAAGTGTGGCAAAAGCTGGTTGTGTATTTATATATTTAATGGGAATGCTGACATCCTATCATTAGAAGGCATACTTATAACAAAAAAAACGAAATAACATTAGACAAGGACATTTCTCAGGTACACCTACCGCAATGCAGGGGTGGTTGTACGACACCTCGCCCTGTTGTTGTTGTTGTTGTTGTTGGCATTGGCAAAAATTCATATTTGTTTGGACTCCAGTACTCCTGACCGCAATATAGGGGCTGCTAAAGGTTGCCTCCCTGAGACTAGTCGGAGCACTGGAGACCAGCGATAAAAAAAAGTAGAAAAAATTTGTTTTTTTGTGTTGTTGTTGTAACGACAAAAACATTTCCCGAAGGTTTTGGGGACTGCTGTCGAACTGATAATCTTTGGCCGGATATGAATCCGGTACGCTACGGTACTCGCTTGAGGTACTGCCCGACTGTCGTGGTAGCGATTTGGTACGACCAGTAGAACCTTCTAGGCCATGTCACCCCTCCTTCCGTAAGGAGGGAGAGATGGGTAATGAGAGGCATCATATCCGTAGATCAAGCATCGAGTTGCACGTCATTACCTACCTCGTGTAATACCTCTCCTCAACCACGCCGCAATGAAAGAATGCGGTTGGGTACAGCTTTTTCCCAGACTTGCGCAGTTGGGAAGAGGTGGGCTTTGGATCCCACTCCTCCTTCCGCAATGCAGGGGCGGCTAAGGCTGCCTTCTGAAACTGGTTGGAGGAGTGGGGATCCCTACAAAAAAAATACCTACATTAAAAAAAACGAAGACAAAACAAAACAATCACGTTCGGCAAACAAAAATAAAATTGATAATCCCAAGAAAGCTAAACCCCAGACTCGGGACAAAAAAATTGAAACTACAAAAGAACTAAGTGCGTTTAGCACTGCCTCACCGGGTGAAATGCAAAACTTCCGGTGGACCTGACGTGAAGTCTCGTGGAGCCCTTAGCTACTGAGCACGAAGACCAATCCGGACAACTTGATCAGTCCCACCATCCCATCGCAACGCAGGTGGTGGCTCCTGGGCCTGCCTACCTGGGACATATGAGATGGTGAAACCTCACAAGCTGACCATAAAAGTCACCGCGGTCAGCGCTTCGGGCCCCACGTTGGGCGCCATCTGTTATGGTATGATTGTTGCCACTCGGGTTGGTGGTTGCCATCAGGGCCCGGACTTTTATAATTATTTTAAATACCTTTTTAGTACTAGTATACATACCAAGATAAAACGAGAGGAACAATGTACTATGGAAAATAAAGTTAGCTTTGTTTTTGCGTAGGAAATTAAATGGGCATTGAACCCTTGCCTTTACCGGTAACACAAATTACTGTAATTACGCTTTTGTTTGAGGCATAAATGAAAATGATTTTAGTACTTTTACTTTTAATACTATTGGCTATTTTTATCATATGGAACAAAATAAATGCAAGAATATTTTTACTAACTAATGACTTTATGGGAGAGTTTATAGTTAAGAAAAAGGCATCACTTATTAAAATAAATCAGATTATGGCACTATTCTATGGAAGCATAAAGCGTAGTACTGGGTTTGGAAGAGGAGACACAATATACCTAGTTTTACTCGCGTTCGGTTGAAAAATTTATGTCAGCCGGGTTAAGGTCAGGGATCAGGACAGGATTCCATGTGATCCCCACCCTGGGCAATTTGGCACTTTTGGAGGCGTCTCTTTTTGTTTTCGAGATCGTGCATAAAAAAGTATTGAATTTATTGTACGTTTATATTCCGCACATACTTTGTTGTTTGTGCTCTTTTTACCAACTTAAATATTTTAAAATCAATCATACAAGGGAAACACCTTTTTGGATGCCAATTGCCCATTTCCCTTTTGTCTGACACTTTTGGGCGCCCTGGGTTACCCGCAATTTAACTCTGGGCACACCAAGAAAACACCAAACACGTGTTTGTCTGGAAATTAAAAGTTCCGTTATTGGTGCCTTTTCCACTCCATGGAAATATTTGGTGCTGCCACTTCAGCAAAATCACGCACTTTCCCGTAGCTAAATGTCAAACCGGAAGTTGAATCAAAACTGTCACCTAACCAACCGCAGTGAGCCCTGACCGATTGAACCCAATAGAAATGACTATCAATTGAAAGTAAACCATAACAGTTTTTATATATTAAGTTTTATCTGTTAAAAACGAATAAAAAAAACACTTATTACGTGGACGCATGTCTAAGCTTGCTAAACGTCACTATGAAAATTAAGCATTTTCCGCTATTTTACATTCAAATATTTGTTTTTGTTGCAGTTCTATTGAAAAACAGTACTTAGAATCACTGCTTGCCGGTAAGCACATGAAACACAATTTTTTATTGTAATTTTTTTTATTTAAAGCCAGATATCACAATTGATATAGCTAGGTCTGAAAGGGATATTGGGCCAAAAATATTTGGACTGAATTAAGTGTCTAGTTGTGCGGACACTTTGATGTGATAAACAATGTGTTTTTTCAAAAATTGCTTTCCTCATTTAATTTGGAACAAATGGTCTAAAAGGTTTTTGTGTAATATCACACCAAATATTCAGATTAATGACTGGAATATTAATTTCTTTTAAATTACTATTTAAATTTTTCTTGTTGTTGTAAATCGTACAAGGTCTGAAAATTAATATCCTGAGCTAATATTGTGTTAATATCAGGAGTACGTGAAAGTGTATCAGCAACAGTGTTATCTTTTCCAGAAATGTATTGAATATCATTTGTAAATTGTGCTATGTACTCTAGGTGTCGAATTTGTCTAGGTGATCTATCAGTTTTTGAATTTAGAACTTGTGTTAGTGGTTTATGGTCAGTGTAAATAGTGAATGTTCTACCATCAAGGAAATGTTTAAAGTGTTTAACTGAGTTGTATATTGCTAAAAGCTCCCGGTCAAATGTTGAGTAATTTATTTCTGTAGAAGATAATTTTCGTGACAAGTAAGCAGGTGGTTCTAAGGTATTATTACTGACTTGTAGAACTGCACCAGTTGCTACATTTGAGGCATTTTTATCAAAACGGGTAAGTAAAGTTTTTTAAAATTTTCAAAGGCATTAATTGTTTTCTCTGTCCAAATAAGTCTTTATGCTTGTGTTTAGTTGCGAATGTTAACATTTCGTGCAATGAATTAAGTTCTGCTGCTAACATTCTTAAATATCGATAATAATAGTTAACGATTCCGAAACAGTTTTTTAATTTGTTTATAGAAATAGGTTTCGCAAAGTTAATTATTGTTTGAACTCTTTCTGAAGATGGTATAATTCCTTTACTTGAAATTTCGTAACTTAGAAAATCTAATATATCAGATCCAAAAATACATTTAGAGGGTTTAATGTTCAAATTATACTTTGCAGTCTTTCAAATATAAGTTTTAAATGCTCTAAATGTTGGTTTTCAATCATACGCAGATAAAAAGTGGATAGTTTTGTATGGGCGGCGTGCAGATATTATCCATTTTCCCCATGTACATATCGTGTACATGTGACCTTGCATCACTCTCGCACGCATTCATAAATGCCGTAGGAAAAAATATATCTACGCCGTTCTAACTAAGAAATTCCCGAAAACAAAGGGTTGACATTTTCACAGGGTTGCCAGATCTAAAACATGGTATGCCCAAAAAAAAGGCAAAAAGCCCAAAAAATCGCCTAAATTGAGAAAAAAATATCCAAATAATTCAAAACAATTGCGGTTTTTAAATCTGTTTTAATCAAAATATGTATCCTCATTTGAATAAATACAATATAAAAATGTTTTAAAGTTATGTGTAAATAAATACAAAATTTGATATTTTTACTGAAATTTACAAAATACATTATATTCGTTCTGTAGCCCGATTCTGTAACTTTTAACCACTCGCCGAGCGTTAAGCGTATCGCCAAATTTCGGCGTTTGTTCTTAACGAAAGTGCGATTCTGTAAATATCCTTTAACGCCGCTAAACAACTGACTCTTGATGGTGATAAAATATGGCAATACTTCTCTTTTCGCCGTATTTTGCACTAAATTACATGCACAAAACTCAAAACAAATTTTTTTACTTTTTCCAAACGCTAAAACACTTGCAAGTATATTAACGCTATTGTTAACACCTCAAAAATAATTCGCGACAGCTAACCACACGAAAAGTGTTAGCTAAGTGAATAGGGAAAAGCGTTAAAAATGGTGTTAAGCGAAGTTAACGCTAACACCTGGCGTTAAAATAGTTACAGAATCGACCTACTGATCACATGTAAGTGTTTACAAAATTTAAAATATTTACAATAAATTATTTAGCGATTTTAACGCAATTAGCATCAAATGAAAGGTAATTTAATAACCTTTCTTTTAATGCTAAACAACTATTGAATTTTAAGTTATATTTACAGAAAAAACTTATCTTTCTTACACTTTAAAAAAATTCCATGGGTTTTTTTCTTTCTTCACATATGTGTTTACAAAATTGACAAAATTTACAATAAATTAATACTACACATATTGTTAATATTTATAAAAAACCTATTTTTAAATACATATATTTGCAGGCTTCGCGTTTCCCAAAGAATGGATACCTGTAAAATACGAATAAATAATTAATTAATCACTCAAAGTAAAAATATGAAAGCATTCAGACTGGAAGTTAGAGAGATTAGTAAATAGATTAACGAAACAGGGTACATGCAAAGAAATGACGAAAAAGTTGACAAAAGAAGTTAGCATCTACAATTTATTAATTAAGTATATAGACCTTATAAATCTACAAATTATTAAAAACTACTTTGTAGATATACATTATATCAAAATTAATCCTATTATTTTAATTTACGCCTAATGTGCTTATACCTATTGTGACTTAAACTAATAAAATTTTTAACAGCTAATGTTTTATCTGTATGCATACTTGCGAATGCAGTTCTCAAATAATAAAAATAAATTGTTAGTAGCATTTTTTATCATAAAACCTTTCAAAAATATCAATGTTTACCTAATACCATATCCACTAACTTAAGGCTAGCGAAAGCCGTTTTAGAGCTCTTGCCATTAAAATTGTATTCCCAGACCAAGCCGTCGCTAAACAACTGGTGCAGGACCTTCTCGATGGTACCCTTCGATGCTTTTAAGTTGAATATGATGCCCGACTGAAATAGTATAACAATTATATAGTAAGTATTTTAGATAATGGTATTAATAACTTACCATAGCGTCGGAGTAGGCCTTGTATTTAAGGTGCTCCTCCACCTTCAGCAGCGTTTCCTCGTTTCCTATAGCAAGCAAGGTTTGTAGCGTAATTAGCTCTTCAAATAAAACTTCGCCAGTGATCCTGCTTACGCTACGCTGCGTCTTTGTGGAGAGCACCGTACACTCTCTCAGCAATACGCCTTGGGCCAGTACCTCACTACGTTCGGGCATCTGAAATTAAAATCGAGTTTCATTAAATATATTTGAAATTAAGTTTACTCGGGATACCTCGAACCGACGTCGCACTGCAATTAAATTAACATAAATAGCAACAAGAAAGATAGGGTCGAAAATTACACTTGCGGCAAGATTTTAGCACAAGCTTTTCAAGAATATATGGTAATAATAATAACGATAGTAATAATAATAGCAAGAATAATAATGATAACAAAAATAATAATAAGAACAATTTCGATAGTAATAATTGTTGATTCGTGATACCGGGGCCAATAAAAACTCACATTTTGTTACAGTTGATATGTAGAGTTTTATATCCTTTAATATAAAATAATAAAGTGAAAAATTACATACAATATAAAATATTAAAATACAACTTACACATTTGTGTGGCCCCCCCGATATGCTGATCACGAATGCCGCTACTACAATTTTCAAGTAGACACTAACGGCGTTTCATATCGGCATATTGGCTGGCATTGCCACTAAAAAGTATTAGCAACTCTCCAAAAAAGGGTTACCAGATTACAAAGTGAAACTTAAACTTGAACTAAATCCCGCCAACATCCCCGCCTTCGTGAATCTGACGGGATCCACCAACGTCCAATCTGGCCAGGATACAGGTTGGTCGCTTGAAGATGCCGTCCTAGTCTGAACTCTCGCGGATCGCACCTGCCCATCGGATCCCGGGAATACTTCTACAACTCGCCCCATTGGCCATTTCATGCGATGCAGATTACTATCGCAAACGAGGACCACATCATCTACCACCAGTGGCTTCTGTGCGTCATACCACTTCGTTCGTTTTGTTAAGTGGGGTAGATACTCGTCTATCCACTTCCTCCAAAACCTGTGCTGCATCTGCTGAATACCCATTCCACGTTTTTTACCGCCATTGCGTCAAATATTTTGCCATGTTCAAATTCTAAACGCTGTCGTCGTAGCTATTTGTCCGCCCCGATGAAGTTTGTGCCATTGTCTGAGCGGATCTCGATGATTCATGAAATTTCTTATGCACATGAGGCAAGTATCGGTAGACAAGTCTCTGGCGACATCCAGATGCACGGCACGTATTGTGAGACATATCAATAATACGATCCAGCGTTTCTCACATCTTCTGCCTATGACAACGGTAACTGGTCCCATATAATCCATTGCAACGTATGTGAAAGCTCGTACGAACGGGGTGAGCCTATCAATCGGTAAATGACCCATTCGTGGAGGAATTGGTACTGTCCTGTCTCTCTTACAAGCGTTGCATATTTTAGCCGCTCTGCGAACTTCGGCTCTGATCTGCAGTATCAAATACCGTCGACGTATTTCTGAAATTATCGTTCCTTCATTTTGATGTTTCCAGCTTCGATGATAGTGGTGATGTTTAGGTATGATTATCGGCCGACGTGAATGCAGGGGTATGGCTGTTGCATCATCTATTCGTCCCCCTAACCTTACAGCGCCAACTTCACCCAGTACAGGCGTGAGGCTTTTCAGCGTGCTGTTTCGATCGAGCGTCTTTCCAGCAGATATCGCGTTGTATTCGTCAGCGAAGCGTTCCATCTGAACTGCGCGAATAATTACCATTTCAGCTCTTTCCGTTTCCGTCACGCTTAGGCCTCCACACTTTCTCCCGTTAAATCTCCTAACGCAGTTGTTTCGAAATCGCAGCATCCAACCGACTACTCTTGTTGTTGTGGTAACAACAAAAACACTCCCCGAAGGTTTTGGGGCGTGTTGTCGAATTAAGAGTTCTTGGCCGGATTTGAACCCGGTACGCTCCGGTACTCCCTTGCGGTACTGCCCGACTGTCGTGTTAGCGATTTATGACCAGTGAAACATTCTAGGTCATGTCACCCTTCCTTCCGTAAGGAAGGATAAGGTGGGTAATGAGAGGTGAGAGCAACCATCGAGTTGCGCGTCATTATCTTTGTGCATATTAGTCGCCTCTTACGACCGGTATGCATACCTCGGGCATTTTTTAAGCCCCTAACCCGCAGGGGTTGTTGTTGTTGTTGTAGCGACTACTTAACCTGCCTAGGATGTCATCCCTCATCCAACACTGTCATCAGGCTCTTCTAACGGAAGTCCAAGAAACCTCGCGGCTTCAACAGGGGTTGACCAGAGTGAAATTGCTGTTAGAAGAGTGGGCTCAGTTGAGCAGATGAACAGATGGTAAGTATCGTGGGGAGACACGCCGCATGCCGGGCAGACATTTGGTATGTCAGGGTTCAGTCTGGATAGGTAAGAGTTTAGTCTGTTACAGTATCCAGAACGAAGTTGAGCCAGCGTGACTCTTGTCTCCCTGGGCAGTTCGCGTTCCTCGTCGGCAACGCGTGGGGCTTGTCCCTGTGGGACTGCATTCACTGGACGTGACCTGACAAAGGAGATTACCGACTTCGTGTGGATGAGGTTGAGGGCCCGCCGGTGCACCTTTGGATCAAACGGCGAGAAAATGTGGTGCCGGATCTCGTCATAGTGCTTACGGAGGTGACTCCTTATTCTTCTGGTAGGCGGAGTTCCGTTGAGCAGGTTCCTGTTCGGGTGCTGCGGTTTATGCCAGTTGAACAGGAATTGTCTGGGCAACATCTTACAGTGCTCTTTGACATCGAGCTTTTTTGCCTCATTATGAAGATGGTGCTCAGGAGACATAAGCAGGCACCCCGTAGCAGTTCTGAGTGCGGTGTTTTGGCAGGCCTGCAACCTCCTCCAATGTGTGTCTGCTAACTCCGGCGACCATATTGGCGTCGCGTAGCTCAGAACCGGCTGGCCGATTGCCTTGTACGTTGCCAGTAACGTTTCTTTGTCTTTCCCCCAAATGCTGCCAGCTAGTGACTTGAGGATTTTGTTACGGCTTTGTACTTTGGTGGCAATCGCGGCTACATGAGCACCGTATTTGAACATGTTATCAAACGTGACCCCTCAGATTTTTGGGTGTGCGACAGTCGGAAGCTTAATGCCGTCGACGTAGACGTGTAATTCCATGTTCGGCTGCGCTGTCCGTGTCGTAAACAAGGTGGCCGAGGATTTGGCCGGTGACAATGTCAGGTTCCGTGCAGCGAAGAAACTGGAAAGGGTTGGAAGGTAGGAATTAATTCTCGAGCAGATCTCATCAACGGAGGGTCCAGTCGCCAGGATCGTGCAGTCAGCGGCGTAGGAGACGATCGAGACGCCTTCTGGTGGGGAAGGGAGCCTCGATATGTAGTAATTAAACAGAAGCTGGGATAGGACACCACCCTGTGGCACCCCCTGCTTAATTATACGTGGTTTTGATCTTTCGCCTCTAAATTCAACCGATGACTGCCGGCCACTCAGATAGTTGGCGGTCCAATGCTTTAGACAGGGGGGAAGGTTTGAATCCTCCAGGTCGTTAATGAGTTGTGCATGATTAACAGTGGCAAAAGCTTTCGACAGATTAAGCGCAACTAGCACGGTCCTGTCATTTGGGCGAGATTGGTTGAGACCGACACCTATCTGTGTGGTTATGGCGTTTAGCGCGGTGGTAGTGCTATGCATTTTGCGGAATTCATGCGGATGTTCGGCTAATCGCAGGTTAGCGGTATAATAAGGGAGCAAGACCGTCTTCACTACTGGCGAGAGGAGTGATATCGGTCGATGTGACTCCACCACGTTGGCCGGATTGTCGGGCTTTAGTAGTGGCACCACATTTGCCTGTTTCCATCTTTCTGGAATGACAAAGGTGGTCATGGACAGATTGAATACGGTTGTTAGGTACCTTACTCCCTCATCACCGAGATGTTTTAGCATCAGCATGGATATACCGTCTGGGCCAATAGATTTGGAGTTTTTGGACCCCTGTATGGCCTCCCGAACCTCTGTGGCGGTGATGGCAATGAGCCCTTGTTTGTTTTGGGTTTGTGCGCTTCCCTGATGGCGCGCTTGATTTCCTTGTCAACCGGAGGATGCAGTACAAATTGCCGGCAGAAAGCGCTCGCGCATCTCTTTGGTTTCGACTGTGCCTTATTACCGAAGGTGATGTATATTTTGTCGTTCGGTTTTTTCGGATTAGACAAGGATTTAACAGTGGACCATAATTTGCCAACACCAGCAGAGAGGTTACAGGACCTTAGGTGCTCCTCGCATTTGGCGCGTTTGTGTTGATCAACTAGCCGTCTGATTTCCGCATTGAGATCTTGAATTCGGGGATCCGTAGGGTTCAAGCGTCGCACGTGGTCACGTTCATTAGCCCGGGCCGCTGCGGGGAAATACGGACGTATCTCCTTAATTCTACCTGACGGAATATATTGATTGGAGGCTGAAGCTATGACGATGCGAAACGCTTTTTCCCCTTCTCGTATATCAGACGAGATGGGAAGAGCAGCGAAGGTGCTCTCAGTGAAATTATGAAAACCAACCCAACACCATCGATAGTACCGCATATTTGGCTCTAAGTTCTTCTTGCGTGTTTAGCTGTACTTCTTCTTGTGGCCACGTGTCTTCATCTCCTTCGAGGAATTTCGGTCCAGCGAGCCATGTTGACGTTCTGTTTTTTGCTCTTTGACGGGTACCGAAATGCTACTAGATTCCAATATCTAATTTACGCGGTGGGCCACATATGGTTTATAACGTCGATGGTCTTCGAGTCGCTCCACATCACCACCTTCTGTGGAACTTTATCATGTTGTTGTAGGATGTTCTGCCGAAGTCTTGTTGCTATGACCGCTGCCTGCAGCTCGAGACGGGGAATGGACGTAAGCTTTAAGGGTGCATACTTTGTTTTGCCCGTGATGAATATAGCAGAAGACTGGCTTACCCCATCCAACAGCTTCCAATATGCGACTGCAGCATATGCTCACTTGCTCACGGCGACCTCATGAAATTTATTTCGAAGCATCTCGACACGATTACTTTTACCAGGCCTTTGATCGCCTCCAACCACCTCAACCATGCGCAATGTGATTCTTCATCAATGTACTCGTCCCAACCGATAATTTTCCGCCAAGTCGATTGTACCAGCAGCTTCGCTTCCAAGGTGTATTCAGCCGCCATACTAAATGGATCAAAAACTGACATGGTGACGCTAAGCACTTCCCGCTTTGTGGGTTTCCACTTCCCCTCGAGCACCGCTGGATTTACCTTAAAGACGCATAGTACAAATTTTAAGATATCATTGTTGGTGTGCCAGTGCAGGCCAAGGACCTTTTGAAAAATGCTTTCATTGTCCCTATCGAGGTTGAGACAGGACAAGTGCTCTTCTGCGTCAATCATTCTTCGGATAAGCTGTTCGAGTTCGATACAAATCACGTTAGGTCGAACCCTCCTCTGCCGTGTACATATGCTACCTGCTCAGTCACTCGAATCGCCTCTTTTTCCGTGTCGAAACAGTGGAAAAAGTCGTCAACATAGTGATTATTCACAATGTCATCTGCTGCTTCCGGGAACTGACCTCTAAATTCTTCCGCGTTTTTATTCTTCACAAATTGGGCTGAGCCGGGCGAGCATGTTACACCGAATGTCATCACCTGCATAACGTATTCCTCTAGGCGATCATTGGGATCGGCTCTCCATACAAAGCATTGAGCGTGTTGATCCTCGCCGCAGATCTTCACCTGGAGAAACATCTCTACTATGTCTGCGCATACACCCACTGGTTTTCTTTAATGGTTGTTAACGACTGGTTCAACGACACGTCGTCCACCTTCGCAGCGGCGGCAAACACCAATCCCATTTTGCCTGGTTTGTTAGCATTCCAAACTCCGAAGTGGGGTAGGTACCAGGTTCTTTTGCCGCCTGTCAGGACTTTATCTGCTCAAAGTTTTCGAGAATACCCCTTTTCCTCGTATGCCTGCATCGTACGAACGTAGGCAACCCTAAAATCATTGTCACGTTTAAATTTCTTTTCAAGTGCTAAAAATCTATTTTCGGCCATCTTATAACTGTCTGGTAATGCAACCTTATCCTGCTTCCAAAGCAACCCTGTCTCGAGTTGGGTGCCTTACTTCACTGTTGTGCTCCTTAGCAACTCGTTTTCTCTAGTCGTATCTGCGCTGTCAAGCACCTGCATCCCATCGCGCACACCCAAATCTTCGTTAACCAGGTAGTCAGTTACCAATCGCTCCAACCTATCCATACTGCTATCCACCTGCGCGAAGTGTACGTAGTTGCGCCGCGGCCCACCGACTGCGTACTTTCCACCGTAGACAACCCAGCCAAGCTTCGTAAGTGTCACGGAATATCCATACGATCCGTCATCGACAGTTCTCTTCGGGATACTTAAGTGCGCATTGTCCAGCCCAATAAACAATTCGGGAAAAGCTCCGGTATATCTCCTGATCGGCAGGTGGCAATATTTATATGGCAAGTCCGATAGCTGAATCGTCTGTATAGGAAGCCAAAGATTAGATATCGTCCTCACATTTCGCATGGAAAATCTTTTATCGTACCGACCCATTCCCGAAATGTTCACGTCGACTGTGCTAGACTTCTCTCTTATTACCGAACCATTGAAGCGTTAGATTCTCGTTCCGGCTCTCCAGGCCAAGCCTATCTGCTAAATCTCTATTCATACTCGTTATCGCCAAAAAATCATCGAAGAGTGCAAACGTACTTATAACATTTATTCAACGGATTTTTAATAATAATAATTCCCAACGGATTACCCACCATATCCCGCCCGACCTTCGCGAGGGGCGCATCCGCATATTGCGCGGATTATTCGTTCGTGCCGAGTCGTTGAAAGGCTTTGGTTTGTTAATCGTCCAGATCTAAAACTGCTCAGCTACAGAGAAAACCTTGTCAGCTAAGTAAAGTAGATATAGGATAGATTATACATTAAGAAATAACTAGTGAACAGAATAAAATTATTGTTAAAATTTAAAATAGAAGTCAAACAATAAGAAACAATTAATAGCTATGAATACATTGCTTAAAACATAACGAATTCGTGCATTGGTCTTGTCTTTATCGTCGTCCACATTTCGTTTTTAAAATTGTGCTTGTTGCCGTTTGTCTGTGTTGGTGTGCCGGCAATTTGGATATTTGGTGTCACCTCTGAAAATTTGCCAGGCATTACAAAAACACAAATTTGCCGTTCATCTCGGAACATATATTTGCCGTTCATCACAAAAATAAATTTGCCGTTTATAAAAATCAAGTGTGCCGCTCATCAAAAATACATTTTGACGTTTTAACTAAATTATACACAAGGAGTTAAGCTAGTTTTAATGCCTTCCGACATGAGCACCAGAAGTAAGTCAACCGGAGCTGTAGCTGCGGATGCTGGCGACAGTAGCTCAGACAATGATGCAGATGGTACTGCAGTGAACATTGAGGACCAGGGTACTACAACTCAGGCGCATGGTAGTAGTGACGCTATCGCGTCGTTAGTGGCGAGCATCGCCTCACTTAGTGCCAGCGTTCAAGAATTGCGAAAGGAGACTAGCCGTAGCCGAATTGTGTCAACTGCGCCAGCGCATAGAGCTGGACACAACAAATTATGTACCATCAGTCGCTCCGAATTCTTCCGCTTGAAACACAGCCAGTCGTGCAGTCAGCACACACAGTAGCATTTGCAGAAGGGTCTGCTGCCAACATTTCATCAAACATACCGTTTTCGCAGCCGCCTACGCGCCAATTATCAAATCCACTGACATTCATTGAAGGGTCCGCCGCCAAGCTATACCCGTTGCCAACATTTGATGGCAATCCAGGGGATTGACCACTGTTTTACGCAAACTATATTGACACCACTGCTGAGCTCGGGTATGGTAATAGGCAAAACCCAGACCTGGATAATACTGAGTAGTAATTGGACTATTACGTACTTAAATACTTTATATTTTGATCTTGAAGTAATTAGTCCGTACTAAGTACTTTCAGAATATTCAAGTACAAGTACAAGTACAAGTACAAGGAATTGCAAAATAATTGAAGTTTTAGCAAATACTTCAAAGTATTTGAAAAGAATTGAAAGTACTTGAAAAGAATTGAAAAATGTACTTGAATCGATTTTTAATTCTTTTCAAGTACTTTCAATTACTTACAATAGTAAGTAAGTCCATATTATGTTTATATGTACAAGTAAGTAAATGTTAGAGTGGTAACTTTCTTTGCTAAATTTTGACAACAAAATTGTATGCAGTGAAGCATGATTCAACAATACCAGGTCAGATATGAGCAAGGTTGTGTGAAAAACGCACAGATTTGCTTTCCTTATTTGAGAATATGTAAACAAACAAAAGCAAAACAGCCGATAATTTGACACAATCATGCTCAAAAGAAGCATTAAGAAGAAGCAGACTTCTACCGGAATCATCTGTATTAATACACCTTGGCAGTAAAGTAATTTTTTTTTGCAATAACAATGTATGTGCATTTACGTACACATGTTTGTATGCAAACATACTCGTATGTATGGTTTCAAAGTAAAACGTGCGTGTTTTTTTGTTGAATTCCTGCTATTTTATATATTTTTTTATGTTGAATTATTTTTTTTAGTTGTAAACTAAATTTAATTATTTATTTGTGTTAAATTTCAAATGATCATGCAATATTTATTTTTAAATGTGAACAATGAATTGCATTTTATTAAATAAACATAATATGGACTACAAGCGACATGTAAATAATATCGTTTATTTTTGTATTTTTTTTTTAAATATTGGTTTCAAGATTGTAAGTAATTGCAAGTACTTGAAAAGAATTAAAAATCGATTCAAGTACATTTTTCAATTATTTTCAAGTACTTTCAATTCTTTTCAAATACTTTGAAGTATTTCCTAAAATTTCAATTATTTTGCAATTACTTGTACTCGTACTTGTACTTGAAAATTTTTGGAATGCCAGTACCAGTACCAGTACAATTCCTTTAAAATGTACTTGTCACAAGTCGTACTGGTACTTGATATTACCCAGGTCTGGCAAAACCTTATCCGTTTGCAGAGGGCATTACAGGGTAACGCTGAGCAAGCTGTTACGTCGATGTTGATCCATCCAGATGATGAGCCAAAAGTAATAGATGAGTTGCAATTCAACTTTGGTCGGCCAGACCTACTCATTCGCGCCCAATTGCAACGCATACAACATTTTCCTGTCATACATGACAACCGTATAGAACAAATTCTAGAGTTTGCGAATCGAGTACGTAACATATCTGCGTTTTTTAAGTCGGCGAAGTGCGAACACCATTTGCAAAACCCTACACGTTTGGATCAGTTGGTGTCAAAGTTGCCGCCCTCCAAGCAGTTTGAGTGGAGCAAACATGCCAGCACAGTTTCGCCGTTGCCATCGGTAGGTACATTCTCCGAATGGCTGACTGACCTAGCTAAGGTCGTTTCCATCATGCCTGGTGTCGCCGACAATTCATTACGTGCTCATCAATCATCGCTGCCAATACAGCGACATGTTGCCAATTCGAATTCTATTCGTCAGTCTTAGTCAAATGGTGGTCCTATACGCAGAGTTATGCCTAGCAGCGAAGAACAATCATTATGTCCGTGTTGCAGCCAGCCGCATCATTAAGAAGAAATGGATTGTTCAGCCAGGTGGGCATTAGTAAAACAGCAGCGTGCGTGTTTTGGTGCGTGTTTGGTTTGTCAGAGTGCCGACGCCGCAATATATGTAACGTCAACGGGTGCAAACGCATGCACTCCTCACTGCTTCACCAAGTCAATCGTCCAGTGTCGCAATCAAACACAGAGTGTGAGCGTGTCCTGAACTGTCGCCAGGGAGATGAGGTTAGTTTATTTAAAATTTTGCCTATAATTTTGATCGGCCCGCATGGCAGGGTCAAAGTACACGCCATGTTCGACGAGGGGTCACTGCTGGAAGAGGATGTAGCTATACAGTTGGGGTTGAGAGGACGTGCCATGCCACTAACCCTGCAATGGTATGGAGACAGCCAAGTTACAGAAAATTCCAAAACAGTTTCGTTGGATATAAGCAGCGTAGACGGTCGCAGCTACGCTCTCAAATGCATACATACAAATTAAAGTCTCAACTTGCGGAGACCGTCGTTCAACAAGTCTGAATACAGACATTTGCGATAGTTGCCGATGGAGAACTATGACGAGGTAAGACCTGTGCTATTACTTGGTTTGGATAACTGTCATTTAGGTGTCCCAAGCCAAACCGTCTCAGCAAGATGTGATCAGCCAGTCGCCATTAACACGAAGTTGGGTTGGGTCGCCTACGGTTCATACTGCCAGGAGTCACCTTACTCGCCAAGAGTTCTTCTCGTTCGCAAAGCCGACGCTTTGGGTCATTTGCACAAACTTGTAGAGGAATATTTTTCCTTAGAGAATTTCGGCGTCAGAAGTAATGTTGGTTTAGAAGCAGAAGCTCACCAGCGCCAGGAAGGTATTGGCTGATACCACACGGAAAGTAGGCCAAAAGTATGAAGTTGGGTTGCTTTGGCGTGAAGAGAGGGTCAATCTTCCACCAAGCTACTCCATGGCCAAACAACGTATGCTAAATGTTGAATCGCGCATGCAAAGAGATGCAGTCTTCGCTGGCAGTTACAAAAGAGAAATCTCGAAGTATTTGGACAAGGGGTATGCCAGGCAACTATCTCCCGCTGAGGTCAACTCTGTGAGTCCAACTACATGGTACCTTCCACATTTTGGTGTCACTAACCCTCACAAGCCACAACAGCTCCGGGTTGTTTTCGATGCAGCTGCCACATCGAATCGAACCTCATTAAATACCGAGTTATTAAGAGGTCCGGAACAGGCACGATGCAGCTGCCGTATCGAATCCAACCTCATTAAATACCGAGTTATTAAGAGGTCCGGAATAGGCACAGCCCTTAATCGCTATCACACATAAGTTCCGAGAAGGAGTCGTCGCAGTAGCAGGTGACATCGAGGAGATGTTTTCAAGAGTTCGGATTCGTGAGGACGACCAAGCCTATACGAGTCTACAAGATGACCACGATGATCTTTGGTGCAATTTGTTCGCCGTGCTGTACAGAATATATAAAAAATCAAAACACCGCTAAGTTTCAGTCTACAATGCCAAGAGGTGCACGTGCCGTCACAGAGTACACATACGTTGATGACTTGGCCATGAGTTTTAATAATACCGAAGACGCTGTCGAGGTCATAAACGAAGCAATCAAAATCAATGCAGCCGCCAACTTTAAGTTACGTAGCTTCATTTCCAACGATAAATCGGTGCAACAAAGACTGAACGGTGGACGTAAATCCACGGACAAATCAATTATTAATATGGAACGCCAATCGACAACGGAAAAGGTTCCAGGGATGTTCTGGAACACTGGCAGCGACGGGCGGAGTTTCATTTTCGCTTTCATAAAATAGACAAAAATGTTTTTAATGGCAAACGTACCCCGAGTAAGAGCGAATTTTTGGCGATAGTTATAGCGATGTATGTATGATCCATTCGGACTTTTAGCAAATGCAACTATATGTCTAAAATTATTGATGCAAGAACTGTGGAGACGTGGCGTACAATGGGATGATGCGATTCCGAACGAATTGGTAGAACAATGGTCTAGGTGATGGAAAAACATCCAGTCCATCAAGCGTCTTTCGGTACCACGGTGCTACTCCGCAATGCTGCCGAATGGCGATGATATCCAGCTTCACATTTTCGTTGACGCTAGCGCCTCTGTTTATGCTCCTACGCGTACAAAGGGGTGAAATGGTTGACGTCGCTATGGTGTGCGCCAAGGCAAGGTGCGCGCCACTTTAAGGTTTGACAATTCCACGCCTTGAATTGCAAGCAGCAGTCTTGGGTTGTCGCTTGAAGGAGTCACTCGAACGAGTTCACGATTTTCGAATAAACAGCACTACATTTTGGAGCGACTCCAACTCTGTTATACTTTGGATTCGCTCTACCAGCCGGTGCTACAAACAGTTTGGGGCATTCCGTATAGCCGAAATATTAAGTACCACTTCCGTAAATCAGTGGCGTTGGGTTTCAACAACGTTAAATGTTGCAGACGAGGCGACTCGAGCCTCGACATTGTTTGAATGTAGTATTACATCAAGGTGGTTTTCAGGACCACAGTTCCTCGAGGAAGATGCAGCAAGTTGGCCACAGGAGACCACAGAACTAATGTCAGACGAAGGTGTACTGGAAGAAACTGCGAAACGTGTCATCATGTTGAAAACAGACGAGTATCCTATAACATTTACTAATTTTTCTTCTTTCTCGAAGATTACACGGGTCGTTGCCTGGATAGTACGCTTTGTTCATAATGCTAAATCTCGTAAAAGTAGAAGCGGAGAGTTGAGCTCCGATGAGCTAATAGCAGCTGAAAATCTATTACTACGCCGCATTTAGCTGGAGTCATTTGCAAATGAAATCTAACTCATCAAGGAGAAAGGGGGTCTCCCAAAGTCCGATTTTCTACATAAGCTAACGCCGTTTTGCGCTCGCTGTACTTAAATCAGTAAAGAGCGAATGTACCGTGTGTATGTACAATAAGGAAAAACCAGCAGTTCCGCTTATGGGTCAGTTGCCGACAGAGCGTCTCACACCCTGTGTCCGTCCATTCTCCTATACTGGCGTCGATTATTGTGGACCATTTTTATTGCTATCGGCAGGAGAAAAGAAAAGCGCTGGGTCGGATTGTTTACGTGTTTGACCACTAGAGCAGACCATTTGGAGGTAGCCGCCGATCTCTCGACTGACTCGTTTATACTTTGTTTGCGCAATTTCGCCAACCGCGATAACGGCACAAATTTTATTGGGGCCCAAAAGGAACTAAAGGTCGAAAATCGTTTATTTGACTTTACCGCCATAAGGGCTGAGATGGCAAAACGCAACATTGATTGGGTCTTCAACTGCCCTGCAAACCCGTCAGCTGGTAGCTGCTGGAAACGCCTCGTACAATGCATAAAACGCTTGTTGCATAGGGTATTGCGTGAAGAGACACCGCGATTGGAGACGTTCCACAGCGTATTGATTGAGGCGGAAAACATCATTAACAGTCGCCCACTAACAGAGTTAGCCGTAACACCTCAGGATGAAGAACCGTTGACGCCAAATCATTTCTTGTGGGGATGTCTTAACTCAACGCAAACACCTGGTCCAATCGCCGGAAAGGTATGTCTACGTAAGCAGTGGCGTATCGCACAGAATTTAAAGGACAGATTGTGGAAAAGGTGGACAGTCGAGTATTTGCCGCAGCTGCTTCGACGTTGCAAGTGGAGAGAGAAGGTGGAACCTTTTAAACTTGGACAGCTAGTCATCGTATGCGATTCGGCTAGACCAAGGAGTCAGTGGGAGCGTGGCAAGATTAAAGAGGTTTTCGCTCGCAAAGATGGGCAAGTCAGGGCCGCAGCAGTACGTACAGCTTCCGGCATAATGCGCCGACCAGCAAGTAAGCTATCCGACGGTGGGATGTCGTTTTCTAACACTACGTTGGGACAAGCAGTAGCGATACAACCCTGCTCTTAGTCTCCAACGAACGAAGGCAAAGGAAACAGCGGTAGTTTATATATGTAAATTTTATTTGGTGCTATTGGCATTCAGACACATATCTGAGTTTCCAGCAAACGGTAGCAGGCACAGCAATTTTAAAACAATAACTAGCAACAGGCAGCACACAAGAACAAAGACAAGGCCATCGTCATCGTCTACAAACATTTAGTGCATTTATTCAACAACAACAAATCGTCATTATCACAACTTTAAAGTCAGTGTAAATTATGTAATATGTGTTATTCTTGTCTTTATCGTCGTCTACAAAAGCCATGGGTGTGCTTGGGTTTGTCAAACGGTCAGCTAATGAATTTGATGATCCGTATCTCACAAAAGTCCAATACACATCGTTGGTCCGCCCAATACTTGAGTATTGCTCGTGTGTTTGGTGCCCTGTGTATCAAGAGCCCATAAAGCGGATTGAGTCCTTTCAAAAGCAATTATTGATCTTTGCTCTACGAGGTCTTAATTGGAACAGAAATATTGACCTGCCTCCATACAGAAATAGGCTTCTCCTTATTAGTTTACCTTCTCTGGAAAATCGTAGAATTTCAATAGGCGTAATGGTGCTCCAAATTGACTCCTCTGACCTTGTTAGCCGATTAAATTTCTCCGTTCCTGCCAGGACCTCTAGGAACTATGTGCCTTTTCAGTTACCTATTTTTCGTCGAAACTTTACCAAAAACAATCCTATGAATGTCTGGTGTTCGTACTATAACGACTTATATAGAGTTATCAGCTTCGAATATTCTTTTGCACCATAACATAACTCTATCCTGGCTTTCAATATGAGATTGACCAGTTGTTTGTGTCGATTAACGAGAAGGCAGATTGAAGGTACGGCCTATCTAACCATCTAGTTAGTCCTAAATATTTTAACAACGTTAAATTAATACATCGACCGAGGGAGGTGGATTGGAGGCTAAGAATGTGCAGAAGGAGCTGCTCCATCGGGTACACTTTGTTACTACATTTTGACGTACGAAGTGGGCATTTCAAAATTTAGATTCGTGAAAATATCTCAAGATATGAATTAAAAATTTTTTCAGTTGATAAGCCTATAAGTATGTAAGGATATCTTTAGATGTAATTAACAAATAAAATGAAAAATCTTAAATTTTTTATATTTATTTTAAGCATATTGATAATTTTAATAAAATGTGTTATTAACTCTAGTTGTAACTTATTTTAATAGGGAATAAAATTTCCTTTAATTTATATTCATCACAACATATTTATATAAGTATGTTTGCACATTATTGTATTTGCACTGGTATATATATGCGGCGTTGCACTAATGTGTATTGTGCTGAAGGATTTTTTTTTTTGAAGCACGGGCGAAGGCCACCTACACAGAAAGGTGTACTGTACAGAAGTACTGTGGATGGCGTAGCCTGTATTGGATCGGTCCAGGGTTATTTTTTTCTGAAGCACGGCCGAAGGCCACCTACGCAGAAAGGTGTCCTGTACAGAAGTACTGTGGATGGCGTAGCCTATGTTGGGTCGGCCCAGGGTTATTTTTTATGCTTTACTTGAATAATTTATTTTTAGGAACAAGTGAAGAATACGGACCGTTTAGTTAAAAAAAAAACAAAAAAGTAGGCCCCCTTTCACTAATTGACATGTTATAAGTTTTTTTGGTACAAATAATTGTGGAAGGGACTAAGTGCTGGTAAAGGTGAAATTATAGAAATTTTCAAAAGCATATATTTCAAAAAGTGGTAAATTTATACGATCGTACGTAACAGCTAAAACAAATCCAAATATATCGGGGAAACGTATCAAAAGACCTGTTTTGACCTCTGTATCAATAATCCCAAGGAGGAAAATAAATATTTTCTTTCAGTGAAAAACTATTGAACAAAAAGCGACCCATTTCCGATCCCAAAGGAGTGCCTGATCCATGGTATTTATGTGCGGAACACCTTTTGGCGTAGGCCGCATTCGGCCGCACTTCAAAAAAATTAAAAGTCTGTTTCTCTTTTTCACCATCGGAATAATCTAGTTCGGATCTTCTACATGCCGACTTGGACTCAATTTTGGGATGGTGCGTAGTCAATTTTAAACTGCTCTAAATGCAAGCTTATGACTCCACCGAGTGAACCCTGTATTGCCTTCTGTAGGGTTATATACTTGCGTTATATATTACTTTATTAATTTTTAAAATTGTTTTTGGTTCACTGTTGTTAAATGTTAATTATCAAAATGAAAATATTTGATTGAATTTTTTTTTTTATGATAATATTTTTATGAATTTACAAAGCTCCCAACTAGGTACGTATTCAAACTTCCATGTGCTGCATACGATTTGCTGTTAACATAACACAAACTTGAGTGGTGTTTGCCGGCTCTTTTTGTAGTTTTTTACAAACGCATTTGCTGTAAAATTTATAACCCCTCTTTGAAATAAATTTCTTTCCAATACATCTCTTTTGTCACAAAATCCAAAACCACAATAACAGTTTTCGAGTCAACGCCTTCGGTTACAGGATTAAAAGTCGTATTACAGCAAAATTGTTTCTCATTTGTATCAGGAGCAGGATCGGAAGATTAGATATATTGCAGATATAAAGCTTGTTGATTGTAGGAAAAAAAGGCTGGTACTATCAGAAGTTACAATATAGAAGGCTCCTGGCAGGATCGCCAATTATAGTTGAAAAACTTATTACTTATTTTTGAAAGAACAAAAATTCAATCAAATATTTTCATTTTGATAATTAACATTTAACAACAGTGAACCAAAAACAATTTTAAAAATTAATAAAGTAATGTAATAATAATAATAATTCCCAACGGATTACCCACCATATCCCGCCCGACCGGCGCGAGGGGCGCATCCGCATAACGCGCGGATTATTCGTTCGTGCCGAGTCGTTGAAAGGCTTTGGTTTGGTAATCGTCGAGATCTAAAACTGCTCAGCTACAGAGAAAACCTCATCAGCTAAGTAAATAAGATATAGGACAGATTATACATTAAGAAATAACTAGTTAACAGAATAAAATTATTGTTAAAAGTTAAAATAGAAGTCAAAGAATAAAAAACATTTAGTAGCTATGAATTTAGGATAGAAAGAATTGATTTTTTTATGCTGAAAAGCGAGTCTGAAATATCAAATCTACCAGAAAGAGAGTTATAATCTTGACACAAACAGCGAAAAGGCTCATTTAACTGAAAATTGGTTCGGCACTGTTTTAAGACTAGAGGTTTAAAATGCCTTGAAGGACGAGACGGTACATTGAAGTTCACTTCACTTAGAAGAAATGGGCTGGATAGTGAACCATTTAGCAATTTAATCATAAAAATAATTCCAAGCATTTCCCTCCGACTAGAAAGTGTGTGTAGATTAATGAGTTTTAAACGATTCGAATAGGGTGGCAGATTGCACGAGGGATCCCAATGAAAATCTCTTAAGGCAAATAGTAAAAATTGTTTTTGAACTGATTCAAGGCGATCTACATGAACCTGGTAACTCGGGTTCCAAATTATAGAACCATATTCAAGTATCGGTCTGACTAATGTAGTGAAGAGGGCTTTAGTTACATAAGGGTCGCTAAACCATCGTTTAACGAATGCTAGGACACCTCTAGCCTTATTAACTGTTATGTTAATATGGCGGTTGAAACTGAGTTTATAGTCCATAGTAAACCCCAGGTCAACAAAATCATACACTTGCTCAAGACTATAATTTTAAATTCTATAGGAAGCCGGCTGAGAAATTACACGCGAAAAACCCATGTGTTTACATTTTTTAAGGCTTAGTGGCATATAATTTAAATCGCACCAAGTAACTAGTGCATCTAGATCTGATTGTAGCTTATTTCTATCTTCAAATGACGCGAATGACATGAAAAGCTTTACGTCGTCGGCATACATTAACATTTTTGAAAATATTATTATTGTAGAAATATCATTTATAAACAACAAGAACAGAATCGGGCCAAGATGCCTTCCTTGAGGAACCCCCGAAGAGACATAAATGACATCGGATACTACATTCTCACAACGGCCGGTTCTATCGCACCGGAATGACCCGGGTTTTTTCACCCGGCCAAGGGCTGTTATTTCGGTGTAACCCTGTCCAATCTGGGGCAGGGCGAAGCACTGTTAACAACAACAACAACATCGGATACTAAATTTTTAAACATTACTCTTTGTGTCCTGTCACTAAGGTAAGAAGGGATCCAGCGATTGAGACCCGGCTGGAAGCCCAACTGATCGAGTTTATGAATAAGTAATGAGTGACACACTTTGTCAAAAGCTTTGCTAAAATCCGTATAAATAACGTCGTTGTGCAGATTTTTTCTAAAGGCATTTGAGACATGACTGGTAAACTCAAGTAAATTCGTAACTGTGGACTTTCCCTTACTGAACCCGTGTTGGAAGTCAGCTACGGACCCGTAAGTTGATTTGTAACAATAGCTTCAAACAATTTTGGGATGGCAAAAAGCTTTGCGATGCCACGATAGTTCTCTACAGAAGACCTACTCCCGCTTTTATGCAGCGGTAGAAGAAACGATTCTTTCCACGCAGTTGGAAAAACACCACACTTTAGTGATATATTGAACAAATTGGTGAGGGGTTGGTAAATATGGGTCGCACACTTTTTCAAGAAACATGTAGGAATCCTATCAGGACCGTATTTGAAAGATTCTTTTAAGGTTTTAAGGTAAATTAGAACATCTTTGGCGCATATAATTGGTGAATTAATTGAATTTGTCTCGTGTAGCTTATAAGGATAGTTTTGAAAGTTTGAATTGGTGACAGCAGAATAGTTAGAAGTGAAAAATTGAGCAAAAAAATTTGCGATATATTGATTATCGCTAGATATAACGTCTTGATATTTCATGGCTGAGGGAAACCCTGATACTTTACGTTTAGAATTTACGAAACCATAAAATGACTTTGGATTGAGAATAATGTCTCTTTTGGTTTTAGAGATATAAGCTTTATAGCACTTTTTATTTAAATCTATGTACTTCTGACGTAGACTGGAATACAGTAAGTAATGTTTATTTAATCCAAATTTCTTATATAAATTAAATGATCGCGTTTTCCTATTTTTAAGAGCCTTAATCTCTTTAGTAAACCAAGCTTGCGTAGGATGATCATAAGTTAATTTACGTATGGGAATAAACTTCTCAAATAGGCAGTAAATAGTTTGATTGAAATGTGAGACGTTTAGATCGATATCACAACCAAATTCAGGCCAAGTTAATTTAGACAGTTCTTTATTTAATTTCTTGTAGTTTGCTTTGGAAAAGTTAAAATCAAAGCTACTACATGAGTAGCATTGAGTGCCTTGGCCATTTCTTATGGTTTCGTAGACTATTTCCATAGAAGGATGGTAAAGGTCTTCTGGTAAAACCAACGGATCACAACGATTTACAGAAAATTGGTTTATATCATTAACATACACTAAATCTCTTTCCCAAACTTGTTAGCGGTAACATTTACTTGATTAAGGCAAAGATCGGAAATTGCATCTAAAAAGTCATTGTACCCCAGTTTGGACGGATTTGGAATAATGTTACCATCAGATATGTTCAACGATATATGAGGTAAGTTAAAATCACCCAAAACAATAATTGAATCTGAAGCTTTAGTCATAAAGCTAACAGTTTTGAGCAGAGAGACATGTTGCATGTAGACTGAAAAATCTGATGCTGGAGGGATGTAGCAAACATATAAGTACATAGAGACGTTGTCTAGTTGAAGACGGATGCATTTGAACTCAATGAAATCGATGTTAGGAATATTAACCTCTTCTGAAGGGATGGAGGAATGAACGGCAAGTAGAACACCACCCCCGACTCTGTTCAAGCGATCATTTCTATATACTTGATATTCATTACAAAAAAACTCTGAATTGAAAACATGAGGTTTTAGCCAAGTTTCGGTAAAAGCAATTACGTTATATTTACAATTAAAAGATTTCAAAAAGAGATCAGTTAATTTGGTATTTAAACCTCTGACATTTTGATAAAAGATATTCACGGATTTAGTACTCAGTTTTTTGACTCAACGTTATTACGAGAAATTTTCGCTACATTTTGAACATTCCTATTCGGTCTGTATTCAAACTCCCGCACAAGAACCCGAGGTGAATGAGGGCTCTCATTATCCATTAGGTTGCAGAAGCTCAAGGCTCTTCATCATCAATGGAAAGTGGAATACCTATCGGAACTTCAAAAACGAGTGAAGTGGAAGCATCCGAAACAAAATATTAAGGTGGGGGATCTCGTTCTCATCAAAGAAGATAACTTGTCCCCGAACGAATGGAGACTCGGTCAAGTTACCAACGTACACTCCGGAGAAGATAACCGGGTTCGTGTCGTTGACCTTGCGACCGTAAAGAATCAGATCAGAAGACCGTTGGTCAAGCTGATTCTGCTCCCTATGGAGGGAATAGATGGCGAGAGGCCCGGTGCCTCATATTAACCATCCACTCCATCTCCTCCTACACCTTTCGACTTCCCGTATCCCAAAATGTTCCACCCTTCACTCGCTATCCTTAACGAGGACACCAGACAAGCCTAACGCAGAAGAAGAACCTTTCTGCCACAGAAAAGGTAATTGCTCTCGAGAACGAGGCTACAGAAAACCTAACGCAGAAAGGCGAACCAATCTGCCACTGAAAATCTATCCATCTGCCACGACAAGTTGGCAGCAGATGGTTCCACCTTCGTATACAAAACCCCATTGCAAATACCCGACAAGCAAAGTAAATGTTGAATGAATGTTTAAATCGATAAATGAATAAGTCCCAGTCATTCATTGATGGTGCAACCTAAACCAATTTTTAAACTTCTAAATCGAATTAGACCCGAAAAGGCTTACGTATCGTTTATTCTAGCAAGTTAACTTTAAATTATTTAAAAACATTTTACTGACATGCTTCCTGGGTATTTATCTATCTACATATATTTCCTTTCAAATATACATACGAAAATCAGAATTGTCACTACCCCCATTCCATGGCGCATCTCGCATCTAGATTTAATCCCATATGGTCTAGTGGCGCTCCTAGCCACCCTCTATACCGCAATTGTTCACGTTCCTGGAAGTAGGACAATATTAATATTTCCTTAGGGATGGAGATATCTGAATATAAAAAACATGTTAGCAGATGATCCCGTTGTTGCTGTGTCAACTTTGCATCTTGAGAACCGCCCATAGCTAGAGAGTAGATATAGGATAGATTATACATTAAGAAATAACTAGTTAACAGAATAAAATTATTGTTAAAAGTTAAAATAGAAGTCAAAGAATAAGAAACAATTAGTGGCTATGGATTTCGGATAGAAAGTATTGATTTTTTTATGCTGAAAAGCGAGTCTGAAATATCAAATCTACCAGAAAGAGAGTTATAATCTTGACAAAAACAGCGAAAAGGCTCATTTAACTGAAAATTGGTTCGGCACTGTTTTAAGACTAGAGGTTTACAATGCCTTGAAGGACGAGACGGTACATTGAAGTTCACCTCACTTAGAAGAAATGGGCTGGATAGTGAGCCATTTAGCAATTTAATCATAAAAATAGTTCCAAGCATTTCCCTCCGACTAGAAAGTGTGTGCAGATTAATGAGTTTTAAGATTGTACAAGGGATCCCAATGAAAATCTCTTAAGGCAAATAGTAAAAATTGTTTTTGAACTGATTCAAGGCGATCTACATGAACCTGGTAACGCGGGTTCCAAATTATAGAACCATATTCAAGTATCGGTCTGACTAATGTAGTGAAGAGGGCTTTAGTTACATAAGGGTCGCTAAATTCTTTAGACCATGGTTTAACGAATGCTAGGACACCTATAGCCTTATTGACTGCTGTGTTAATATGGCGGTTGAAACTGAGTTTATAGTCCATAGCAACCCCCAGGTCAACAAAATCATACACTTGCTCAAGACTATAATTTTTAATTGTATGGGAAGCCGGCTGAGAAATTCCACGCGAAAAACCCGTGTGTTTACATTTTTTAAGGTTAAGTGGAATATAATTTAAATCGCACCAGTAACAAGTGTATCCAGATCTGATTGTAGCTTATTTCTATCTTCAAAAGACGCGAATGACATGAAAAGCTTTACGTCGTCGGCATACATTAACATTTTTGAAGATTTTATTACTGTAGAAATATCATTTATAAACAACAAGAACAGAATCGGGCCAAGATGGCTTCCTTGAGGAACCCCCGAAGAGACATAAATGACGTCGGATACTAAATTTTTAAACATTACTCTTTGTGTCCTGTCACTAAGGTAAGAAGAGATCCAGCGATTAAGACCCGGCTGGAAGCCCAACTGATCAAGTTTATGAATAAGTAATGAGTGACACACTTTGTCAAAAGCTTTGCTGAAATCCGTATAAATAACGTCGGTTTGCAGATTTTTTCTAAAGCCATTTGAGACATGACTGGTAAACTCAAGTAAATTCGTAACTGTGGACTTTCCCTTACTGAACCCGTGTTGGCAGTCAGCTATCAAAGTAGAGATCGGACCCGTAAGTTGATTTGTAACAATAGCTTCAAACAATTTTGGGATGGCAGAAGGCTTTGCGATGCCACGATAGTTCTCTATAGAAGACCTACTCCCGCTTTTATGCAGCAGTAGAAGAAACGATTCTTTCCACGCAGTTGGAAAAACACCACACTTTAGTGATAGATTGAACAAATTGGTAAGAGGTTGGTAAATATGGTTCGCACACTTTTTCAAGAAACATGTAGCAATCCTATCAGGGCCATATTTAACAGATTCTTTTAAGGTTTTAAGGTAAATTAGAACATCTTTGGCGCATATAATTGGTGAATTAATTGAATTTGTCCCGTGTAGCTTAAAGGGATAGTTTTGAAAGTTTGAATTGGTGACAGCAGAATAGTTAGAAGTGAAAAATTTAGCAAAAAAATTTGCGATACATTGATTATCGCTAGATATAATGTCTTGATATTTCATGGCTGAGGGAAACCCTGATACTTTACGTTTAGAATTTACGAAACCATAAAATGACTTTGGATTGAGAATAATGTCTCTTTTGGTTTTAGAGATATAAGCTTTATAGCACTTTTTATTTAAATCTATGTACTTCTGACGTAGAATGGAATACAGTAGGTAATATTTATTTAATCCGGATTTCTTATATAAATTAAATGATCGCGTTTTCCTATTTTTAAGAGCCTTAAGCTCTTTAGTAAACCAAGCTTACGTAGGATGATCATAAGTTACTTTACGTTTAGAAATAAACTTCTCAAATAGGCAGTAAATAGTTTGATTGAAATGTGAGACGTTTAGATCGATGTCACAACCAATTTCAGGCCAAGTTAATTTAGACAGTTCTTTATTTAATTTCTTGTAGTTTGCTTTGGAAAAGTTATAATCAAAGCTACTACATGAGTAGCATTGAGTGCCTTGGGCATTACTTATGGTTTCGTAGACTATTTCCATAGAAGGGTGGTAAAGGTCTTCTGGTAAAACCAACGGATCACAACGATTTACAGAAAATTGGTTTATATCATTAACATACACTAAATCTAAGACTTTCCCAAACTTGTTAGCGGTAACATTTATTTGATTAAGGCAAAGATCGGAAATTCCATCTAAAAAGTCATTGAACCCCAGTTTGGACGGATTTGGAATAATGTTACCATCAGATATGTTCCACGATATATGAGGTAAGTTAAAATCACCCAAAACAATAATTGAATCTGAAGCTTTAGTCATAAGGTTAACAGTTTTGAGCAGGGAGACATGTTGCATGTAGACTGAAAAATCTGATGCTGGAGGGATGTAGCAAACATATAAGTACATAGAGACGTTGTCTAGTTGAAGGCGGATGCATTTGAACTCAATGAAATCGATGTTAGGAATATTAACCTCTTCTGAAGGGATGGAGGAATGAACGGCAAGTAGAACACCACCCCCGACTCTGTTCAAGCGATCATTTCTATATAAATACTTGATATTCATTACATAAAAACTCTGAATTGAAAACATGAGGTTTTAGCCAAGTTTCGGTAAAAGCAATTACGTTATAATTACAATGAAAAGATTTCAAAAAGAAATCAGTTAATTTGGTATTTAGACCTCTGACATTTTGATAAAAGATATTCACGGATTTAGTGCTCAGTTTTTTGACTCAACGTTATTACGAGAAATCTTCGCTACATTTTGAACATTCCTATTCGGTCTGTATTCAAACTCCCGCACAAGAGCCCCGGGAGGCCAAAAAGAGCAGTCCAAAAGAGTATCGAAATCTTTCCCGGATACATCAATCTTAAACGAAGACATACTTCTTTGATATGTGAAATTAAATTTTCTAACAGTTACGCTTTGATCTTTAACTTTAGAAGAAATATGGTACAACAAATCATCCTCGGTAGTGTCTGGATGGAACCTAGACACAAAAATAGATTTTTTGCGAGGAACCACAACCAGCTTACCAACGATTGGTTCAGACTCCATTGCAATAGTTGGAATTTCCTGGTTTTTCCTAGTGGACATTTTTGAAGGGGCGTTCTTCGACGTTGCTCGGACAACCGTACTAGGAATTGGAGAAGCCAAATCTATAAGTTGAAGGGGTTGAGGCAAGTTCGGGACTGTTGAGGTAGTAGGCCGATCATCCGTACGCCTGCGCTTGTTTACGCGATTATCAGGGCATTCCAAATGAGGCGAATTCTCCAAAGTTTCCAAGGTTTTGAAAATATTTTCATATTTTTGGAACTTTTCAGTCAGCAATGAAAAATCTTTGCTTATTTCAGAAAACCCGTTTCTAATATGCCTAAAGATTTTACACAGATCAACTTCCGTCGACCGGCATTTGGAACAAGACCAGCGCAGGCTTTTTCCTTCGTTAAGCAGGTCAGCTATTCTACCGGTTAACCCAGTGCACTTGGCGTGGACAAGTCCATTACACAGCCAGCAAGCTACAAAGCATTCGGACTCGCTTTTTAACTGGCAGTTTGCTATCATGCACGACATTTTCGTATAAATACTTATATAAATTTATAATAAAAATTATAAGTTAAGAAAAAAATTTAGCGGATTAAAGAAAAACAACCCTGACAGTTTAAATGACACAGTACTGAGCGAACAGTTTTAAACACACTGTATCTGACGTTCAACAAACCACGCAAAACAGCTGTAACAAAAAAGAAATAAGAAAAGCAAGTCAGAGCACAACAACAATTGCAATATGAAATAAAGCCTTTCAATAGCCACAAATAAAATATGCAAAGAACTCGGCACACACAAATTCAACAAAATGAATATGATAATAATGAATCACTATCAAAACTTTTTAACACTATTCACACCAAGTAGTGAAGCACAATTAGATATTTATCTCTATTAACTTTAATTTTAACTTTAGAATATAAAATATCTTATTAATTTATTAAATATAATCACAGAGAAAAATATAAACAGAACTACACAGCTTGACGTTTGCGTTGTATAAATAATTTGCTATTTGACTCTTCACCAGCTGATCTGGTCTACCGAAACGATCCTCCAACGCACTTATAAACCGCGGTACATTGCTGCTGTGGATCAACAGGCACTCGACAACTTCTCTAGCCCTTCCTTTCAAGGCCTTTTGCAGACGCATCATATTCTATCGCTCGCTGTATCGATACTCTATAGTGGTCATTGCAAATGTTTCTCTAAGCATGGGCCAGTCTTCAGGACGCCCATCGAATTCCGGTAGGTCGTACAATTTACGCCCCTGCCCACCTCTATTATCTGTCAAAGTTCTATTTAAGTCACTTAAAACATCTGCCAATGAGCCGCCAATGCTTTCAATGCCCACGTTACTAGGTGCTCTAGAATTAACCGCGATAGCCTCTTGTTGCCTTTGTTGATTCTGCCTTCATTCCGCTTGCAGCTCCTGCATCTGTTGCATCATCGCGTTCAATTTTGCTTCCAGTCCCATTGGTTGCATGTAGGGTTGGCTTTAATAAAGCCAAACAGGACGGCCGCGAGCTTTCCTGGGCTGTTTACAAAACTAAGCTAAGTACATATAAAAAAGAAATCCGCAAGGCCAAACGAGCCTCCTGGGTGGAATTCTGCAGTGTAATTGAATCTACATCTGCTGCCTCGCGATTGAGGAGGGTGCTCTCAAAAGCGCCAGCAACACTGAGCCACGTCCAAATGCCAGATGGGCAGTGGACGGATTCGACTACGGATACCATGAATCTGCTCCTGGATACACATTTCCCGACATGCACAGACGTGTCTACTACTACGATCGGCGGAGAGGTGCCTTCCGATCAAATTATAAGGGAGATCACCGATGAGAAGAAGTTAGATTGGGCTTTATCTACCTTCAAGCCCCATAAGTCGCCTGGACCGGACGGAATATTCCCGGCCCAGCTACAACATACATCCGAGCTTATCAAGCCTTGGTTGAAAACTATGTTTATAAGCTGCCTAAGGCTCAACTACGTACCCACTTCATGGAGGGAGGTTAAGGTAGTCTCCATCCCCAAAGCCGGGAAGCCATCTCATACTAAACCAAATGATTTTAGGCATATAAGCCTATCCTCATTTCTTCTTAAAACCCTAGAAAGACTTCTGGAGGACTATGTCAGAAGATCGATTGACCACACTCAGCTCTCGCGGGCTCAGCATGCCTACAGTAAGGGTAGGCCAACAGATATTGCCTTGCACTCTCTTGTATCTGTTATAGATAAGTCACTTAACCTAAAGGAATATACATTGGTGGCTTTCCTCGACATAGCAGGCGCTTTCAATAAAGTCCTTCCGGAAGCTATCACCTCGGCGCTGACGGGTCTGCGGGTCGATACCTGTCTGGTGGAGTTCATTCGTAAACTGCTTACTAGCAGACGGATCACAACCGAGCTAGGTGGGAACTCGATTCACAGACTCGTTAACAGAGGTACCCCACAGGGAGGTGTTCTCTCAACGCTACTTTGGGTGGTTACTGTAAACCAGCTTCTACGCCTCATGGAAGCGAAAGGCCACCAAGTGATTGCGTACGCCGATGACATCTGCGTTATGATGCGGGGAAAATTCCCTCAAACTCTTTGCAATTTAATGAAAACAGCCTTATCTAAAATTTGTGACTGGGCAAAGTCAACAGGTCTGGGGGTTAACCCCGAGAAAACCGAGCTAGTCCTCTTCACTACAAGGTACAAAATACCGAACATTATACCACCAAAAATTGGGAACACGACTTTGGCATTCAGTGACAAAGTCAAATATTTAGGAGTTACTCTAGACAGGAAACTACTCTGGGGTGACAATATAACAGAACGGGTTAAAAAAAGCAACGTGCGCGTTGTTTACTTGCAAGAGAGCAATTGGTGTTTCGTGGGGGTTTTCTCCCAGGGGGTGCACTGGATATACAGAGCCATTGTTCGCCCGATTCTACTCTACGGAGTGCTGGTCTGGTGGCCTGCACTAACTAAGAATACGTACCTCAAGCAGCTACAAAAAGTCCAAAGGTGTTCAGAACTCTGCATAACCTGGGCCCTTGGGTCCACTCCGACAGAAGCACTCCATACTATGCTGCATCTACCACCGCTTGATTTGGTGGCGAAGGAAGTAGCCACGATCACAGCTTTGCGAATAAGGGAGACTGGCGTCTGGGTAAATGCACAAAGTGGGCACGCCACAATCTTGGGCAACCACGCGCCTGTTAACATACCACCACACACGGACTACTGCGCATCAAATAACGTGTTTGTCAGGAACTACGAGGTAATAATACCGACAAGACAAGAATGGGACAACAGACCACATACGGTTCGGGGCGCCATCAACATCTTCACTGATGGCTCCAAGATTGAGGGGAAGGTGGGGGAGGGATCTTTTCACCGGACCTGGGACTAGAGATCTCCTTCCGTCTTCCCGACCACTGCATCATGTACCAAGCGGAAATGCTGGCAATACACGGCGCGGTGAAAAGCTTGGTTTCCATGCCCCAAAATGGTAAACAGATCTATATCTTCTCAGATAGTCAGGCCGCACTTAAAGCCTTGAACTCATACGTCGACAATGCAAAGTCGTTAACTAAATGTCGCAGATCTCTCAACGAGATGGCTCAGCACTTCAGTATTAGCCTTATTTGGGTACCTGGGCACAGGGATATTGAAGGCAACTGCAGAGCGGATGAGCTGGTTAGACGAGGTACCACCACCCATCTCCTTCCAGGAAATAGCAAACTGATTTAGCAAACGTCGAGATTCATAGGACGGAGCCGGATCTTCAAACGGTAGTGAAAAACTTTCTGAACTCGTTCAATCCTACTAAGCGAGAACTGATCGTACGGCCTCCGGATGAAAGCAGCGTACTCCAAGTGCGATCGTACAAGAGAGCTAAAAAGCTGTTTGAAAGTATACGGGTCAGAAAACTCAGACGAGTTTCGGCGAATAAAGCCAAGAACTGAATATACTTTTGAGAGTATGAAGTTTATGTGACTATTGAACGTCAACTTAACGTCAAACACTACTCCCAGGTCCTTAAACTCTGATACAAATTGAACTACGTCATTAGCAATCTTATACGATGTATTGAGAATGGTTTGACGCCTTGAAAATGTCAGATGAAAACACTCCTTAATATTTAGAGAGAGTCGTGACTTCACACACCACCGAAAAAGATTATCTAAGTCTGTTTGAAGACGAAGCGGAGATCTTGCATCGCAAACATTTGAAAACTTTTTTTAATCGTCGGCATAGAGCAAAAACGTTGAGTGCGTGAAACACCCGCTAATGTCATTGATGAAAAGTATAAAAAGGAGCGGGCCTAATGTGCTTCCTTGAGGAACGCCTGAGGTGACAACAAAATGGTACGAGAGCACACCATCGATGGTAACTGCACATAACCTACCCGTTAAAAAGATTTAAGCCACAATAAAAAAGAAGAGTGGAAACCAAAGCACGATAACTTATGTAGCAGTATCGTGTGCGAGACTTTATCGAACGCCTTCGAAAAATGGTATAAATACAATCGACTTGCAGTTCTGACGAAAAAGATGAAATACAAAAATAACTAAAAACAGCTAAATTAGAAGTTGTCGAACGACCCTGGACAAAACCATGTTGATTGGGATTGATTAAAGACTTAAGAGTAAAATACATTTTATCTCTAACAACACATTCCAATAGTTTTGCGATACTTGAAAGCTTTGCTTAGGTCTGTAGTTGCGAACGTCACTTTTTCTTCCACTTTTAAAAAAAGGTTGTAAGTTTCCAATCATTCACAAAGATACCTGAAGAAAGGGATTTATTAAATATGATCTTAAGCGGCAAGATTAACGACGGACAATTTTTGAGAAGCATAGATGATAACCCATCACCGTCAGTTTGCGACGATGACTTCAGATAAGCTAGCGCTAGTCTAATGTCCTCAGAAGTAACTTGCAGCATACCAAAATTCAGAACCGACGGGATTTCAGCAGCAAAGTCAGGGGATTCCTCATCACCCTGGACAAAATTTGATTTAAAAAAGTCAGCAAATAGGTTAGCTGCCTCACTCGGGGTGCAAGCGAATTTACTTTCGAACTCAACCGAGGTTGGTATATTTGATGACGCGTTTCTATTCGGTGAACCGTTTGGTGTTGCACTGGTTTAGTGTAATCTGGTTCAAAGATAATTGAAGGAAAATTGTTTAAAAGGCTAGTAAATTTGTATTCAGAAATCGGTATTCTAAGTGAAAATGTGTCACAAAAACCAGACAATCCTGATATTTTTAATTTTGTTTTTAAATCTTGTCTAAGTTTATTTTTAATATCTACTAGTATACCAAATTTCTCTAAAAAGTTAGCACCAATAATTGGAGATGAAATATTTGCTAAAATGAAAGGAAATTCAAAATCGCGTCTTAAACCTAAATCAACTTTTTAAAAGTTTAGTAACAAAAGATTTAATTTAAGTACCATTAGCGGCAGTTAAATTAAGATCTGAATATCTTTTATATAACTTAAATTTGGAGAAAGGAACTATTGAAACAATCGCACTTGTATTTATTAAGAAATTTAATTTATTAAAAATAAATAGGCGGCGAGATGGTTAAACATCACTTTCATTACTAGCCACCATTATAATGGGACGTTTTAGTTTAAAATATATGAATGTGTTCCATTTATACTTCTATTAAAATTACAAGGTTTTATACATTTATAAGCATTATTTTAGAATTCTCTATGATACCAGCAAATATCATGATTACTATTGTCTTTCGATCTAGAAAATCTTCTTGATTTAGAACGATTTCTATCTCTAGACCTTGATCTAATTTATAATTCATTTATATCTTCTGTAATTTTGTTTAAACTTTGATAAATCGCTGTACTCATTTCCGTTAAATATTTGACACATTGTTCAAGAACTATACTGTTATTATTTTGAATATTTACTATACTCATAGAATTCGATGTTTGTGATTTGTTCAACATATCAAAAAATTTATCTTCTAAAGAAATTACTTTTTTATTAGTTTGATTACTACAAGCCGTTAAATGAATTTGAATCTGATGTGGTAGTTTTCTATACCATAATTTAAATAAAAGTTCCTGACTAACTATTGAGTTGAAACCTATAGGTGCCTTGAAAATTATATACGTATATAATTCAGATGGTGTACGATCACCTAGTTCAGTGTTGGAAAATAAATTTTCTAGTTTCTTCTCTTCGCTAAGAGAATATCTTTCACATACAGTTTTCTTTATTGTGTTATATTTATTAAGCAAAGGAGGTGGATTAATAATATCAATAATTTTCGAAATTGTTTCGCGTTGAAGGGAAATTAAAATGTTTTGTTAGGTAATTTAATAGATTTTGAGGAATTCCTTCTTCTAGTTATCTTCGGTTTGTGTAATATTGTTATGATGTATGTTTTGTTTAATGTTTAAGTCTATAGTGTGAGTTGGGTTATAATTTATATTTTCTAGGGCCGTAAGATTACGTATACGGACTGGTGACCGTTGCATTTTTGAAAAATCTGGAGAAGGTGTTTACATAAAAAGTATATAAAATAATAAAAATTTAAATATTAATAAAAATTTAAGTATTTTTTTTTAAATAATTTAGTTTTTGTATAATCTTAAGAAACTAACTTTTTAAATAATTAATTATTTAATCTAAAATTTTATAATCATTTTAAAATATGTTCACAATACCGCTCACCGAATTTTTTGTTGATTGTAGATGAAAGATATTATCAAAAATAAAGAACGTCTATTGGAATAAAAGGTGAAGTAAAGTACTCGAAGATATAATAAAAAATCCAGGCAATGGATATGTTAGGAGAAGCAGTCCCATAACATCGCTGTGCAACACCATAACAACAATCACCATAACTATAGTTGATACAGGTACAGTGCGGGTGCATAACAAATAACACGGAAGTGTTGATATGCAAAACAAAATCACTTCTGTATCTAAAACTGTTCTATGAACGCGCCTAAAAGTATTCCACTTTCCTTGAGTTGACATATAAAATATATGTACCAAAGAATGTATAAAAAGGAATAAGCAAATGGCACATTAGAGGAAACATGCATCGTGACGTATCCCAGTGTCCGAGAAGGGGTCTGATGAGAAGTTGGGCACTTCGAAACATGTCATCCCATACCATCGCTGTGCATATCGTTGTAATTTTTCCTCTAATATCAATTAACGAAGGAGTATTTATGTTTGTTGATTGATGGCGATAATTAATTTCCTTCCGTTACAATATAGCAGTTGATTGATGTGATATTTGGATATAGATGAAATTTTGAAAATTGAATTGTATATTGTATCCGTTATTAATTTGAGATGAAGACAATGTATGCTTAGTTCCCGTATAATTTATTGGATTTATTATATGTATGTTGGACCGTAGTGGTCACAGAATTTTTTTTTTACTGGAGTGCACGCACGAAATATGTGTGGATGAATTTAACAATCTTCACAATAAATTCTCAAATACAGTTATAAGTTCACATCAAATTCAAATTAGTTATTCTTGTATATTCTTCTTTTCTTTTCTCATATATGTATTAAACTTTCCCTCCAATATTTTGCAAATTGATTTCTTTGAAGTTCTGGTGCGTTAAATTCTAGCTAGTTTATTTTTTTGTTAATGTAAAAGGGGCTCCTGGCAGGATCGCCAATATAGTTAATTGTATTAACTATTTTAAATGAAGTAATAATTTTATATTTTATGTCTCGATAGCTTCAAGTCAGAAAATTTATGGAAAACCAGAAAATTTTCATTTTGATTTGTAACTCATAAAAATATACCAAGGAGACTTGGTAACTCATACAAATTCCTCGGTCTTGGTCAATCCTTTACGGCTTCAGTCTTTTCCTTAGCAGTGTAGATGCCCTCCGTCGTTGCCTTATGACAAGGTACACTTTTTGGGACTTAATTTCAGACCAGCACCAGCTATCCGGTGGAAAACGTCCTCCAACTTCTTTAGGTGTTCCGCAAAGCTTTTTCACAGCACGATGATATCGTCCAGGTACACCAAACATGTTTTCCAATTCAATCCTTTTAGTACTTGGTCCGTGAGTCTCTCAAAAGTAGCTGGATCATTGCATAGTTCGAAGGGCATTATTGTAAACTGCCAAAGCCCTTCTCCAACGCTGATGGCTGTCTTTTCTTTATCTTCATCCTTGACCTCTACTTGCCAGTAGTGAAAAACAAGTTAGTACCAGAGTATCGTCTATTCTTGGCAAATGATAACTGTCCTTCTTCGTTACGTCGTTCAACTTCCGATAATCCACACAGAACCTCATCTTTCCATCCTTCTTTTTCACCAGTATTAACGGCGAGCTCCATAGATTAGCTGATGGTTCGATCACGCCGCTATCGCTCATTTCCTCAATAGTTTCTCTTACCATTTGGCGTTTGGCCAATGGAATACTACGAGGAGCTTGGCACATTTGCCTTGCATCACCGGTATCAATCTGATGCTCCAAAACTTTGGTCCGACCTTGTTTGGAATCACACATTTCATAAATACTTCGACCTCTTGGCATTGTCCCATTGGAAACTTTGATTGGTGATTTGAACTCATTGAGTACTCTTACCGGTATAGGTCCATCTTGTTTTGTCATAGACAGGGTTTTTCCAACTAGTATATTCGTGTTTGATTTGCTTGCTGCCTCGACAACCTACAACTTGTTTGTCCCATAATATCCGTCAATCTTTGCCCATATGACTGCCTCTGACTTCACTGGAATTTTTGGGCTCTATTCTACGAGTACTCGCGTACTGACATAGTTCATTTTGTAAAAAAAATTTAGTGGCACATCCATATTCTTATGGCTCATCTTTTTTTCATGTCAATCTTGATGCCTGGCTCGCTTAAGAAATCCTAGCCAATTATGATTTCATAAACAATATCCACCACAACTATGAATTTGCTCAATGCTCTATAGTTGTTTCTTTCACCGTCGGGAATAGTCTGTAAGATTTCACCTGCAAGTCCCTTTAATGCTTCGAAAAGTGCAGCAACTTTGTCTTCAGTGCCCCAATTATTCACTACTGCCGTCTTCTCAAACGGAAGCTTGAATACCTAGAAGGAACAGAACCGTCAAAAGAGGGGGGTTTTACCTTGGATATGCTTGTTAAAGCCGTTGAACGATTCACTTGCAATTCCTGGATGCCACCTCTGAAAGCTTTCACCTCAGCCTCAATTTTATTCTGAAATTGTGCAATTTTTGAATCTTGCACTTCAAGTTTCTATGACACTCACGCCTCCTGTGCTTCCAACTGCGAAGAGATATATGCCTTATGTTCTTCCATTTGAGCTGAGATTTGTGATGATACCATCTGAGATACCACGCTAGTTTCCTGTTCTTCTAGCCGAGATGTAATGCGTGTGAGATGCCATTCGAGATGCAATAGGCGGCTCTTGTTTTTCCATTTTAGTCGACATCTGAGTTAATACAGCCAATATCATGCTTGTGTCCACACTTGCTACTGGATTCGGAGACTCCTTTTTTCTTCCATTTTATTGATACCTCCTCAACAAGATGAAAAACATGATTATCAACGTTGATTCCTCCCGTAATCGTGACTGCAGCTCCTGTAATGTTTAGTCCGCGCTGTTCCAGCTCATTTTTGAGTTGTTGGATCTTCAGCTCATTCAGCTTTGATATGCCTTTGTTATCCTTGAAAAGTCTCGGTATTTATTTAACAATACCACTTCTGACACCAATTGCGACGAATTCGATGACACACGCACAGATACTGTAACAAAGAGCTACTTTAATTTACTAGTAATAAATGCAATACAAATTTAAGAGCTTGGTAACTTTACAGTAGTTAACTGTTCAACACTTGAATATTAACGGATCCACCTGCTTTGCTTAGTCACTGCCTTTTATAGTCCAACAAAGTGCTACCCTACGCACCCAGAAGTGTCTTGGTTGTATCTTTTTCGTGTTCTCGAAGGGTCGGTGTTAGTTACTGACACCTCCTCTGTGCATCGTATTCGAAGACACTCGAGTGATCTCCCTTTTTCTTGCTTGCATTATCTTTGTTGTGTTAACTAGTGGTAAGAGTGTTATTGAGTTAGGAATGGTACATGCCTGGGAATATTCGGCACACTGCCCTCCACCTAAGTGTGATCGTCCCGATCAGACACATTTCCCGAACCAAACGCTATAAGACACTCAATGGTTGACACCGCTTTATTAAACCTCATTTCCTCCAGGGATTAAAACTCCTACATCAATCGTCTCCTGCAGAGAATCTCGCAATGCATTACAGTGTCACATATTCCATCCATTTGGGTCGTCCTTAATCCCGCATAGATTTGTGCCTTCACTTTCGTTCCCAGTGGTAGTCGGCAAACATTTCTGCAACTCATTTCGTCATGATTCCGTTTCTTTCTCTCATGTCCAGTGCACTGTTTCACTTTATCCACTAAGTTGCGTTGCTTTTCCGGAATATGACCACCAATTGTTCGTATTTTATCCTCAGCAGACTTTGCACACTTAGTAATCCATTCCTTTACAGATTGTCTGCAACCAACCCAATAGAACCGCCGATTTACTTCCCGCATCGTTTTCTTTATTCCCATGTGCCTTCCATCTGAGCAACTATGCGACGCTTTGATATGGAATTCTTGCGTTGGGAACAACAATAAGTGCTCGATAATTCTGGGGGTCAATTCTGGTTGGGCGTTATCGTGAAGAGTAAACTGTATGCAGCAAATCACCACGATAGCCGATTTTCGTTTTACTTTAAAGTTTCAAATTGAAGTGAAGTGAAACCAAAGTTAACAACGATATAAATTAGGCGTTAGTGGCAGAATTTCAAAAAAATATATTAGATTTTCGCATTTTTATAAAAAATAATGGAAATCCAAATGCAGCAGAAGGACCACCTAATTAGTTATTTCCAGGGTAATGCGGACCTTGTCACCAAGCTAGTTTTATTTCTAGATAAATATGTATGTAGCTCCCTAAATAAATCGTATATTCTTTTGTGCTAGATTCGTCAGCGGAGATGGCGCAAAACTCCAAAACAGGAAGTGGGAGGAATTGGCAAAGGCAGTTAATCCTTAGGTGCTTCTCAAAAAAATGATAAGAGTTCAAAAAGTATCGCGAATTTTGAATTTTCGCTGGTTACGTATATTCGAATTTCGAATTTTTTGTGGCGTTATGTTGGTACTCATGTCTCTCACTTATGCCGACAAGCTCGGCCATTTTGAATGTTCAGTTAATTGTTGACAGCTGCTTTGCTTGCACGTGTTTTGGATCGTCTTCGATTTTTACCCAAATTTGCTATAGAGGGTCATAACTGGTGACGAGTCGTGGGTTTATGGTTATGACGTGGAAACCAAAGCTCAATCATCTCAATGGAAGCTGCCGCACGAACCAAGACCGAAAAAAGCGCGCCAAGTTCGGTCGAATGTGAAAGTTTTGCTGACAGTTTTCTTCGATTGCAGGGGCGTGGTGCATCATGAGTTCTTGCTACAGGGAAGAACGGTCAATAAGGAATATTACCTGCAAGTTATGCGCAATTTGCGCGAAGCAATCTGCCAGAAACGCCCGGATTTGTGGAAGAACAAAAATTGGGTTTAGCACCACGATAACGCCCCTGCTCACGCATCGTTGCTTGTGCGCAACTTTTTGGCCAAAAACAACACACTAATGATGCCGCAGCCACCGTATTCCCCAGATCTGGCCCCCTGTGACTTTTTCTTGTTCCCTAAACTGAAGAGGCCCATGAAAGGACGACGTTACGCTTCTCTTGACGAGAGAAAGACGGCATCGAAGGAGGAGCTGAACAAGATACAAAAAAATGATTTTTTGAAGTGCTTCGAAGATTGGAAAAACCGTTGGCACAAGTGTATAATATCTCATGGGGATTACTTTGAAGGGGATAAAATAGATATTCATGAATAAATAAATAATTTTTGAAAAAACACAAAATTCGCGATACTTTTTGAACACACCTCGTATATGTTATGTATGTTAATCTTCCGACCATTTGCGGGTGACTGGGATCATACCCGACCAAGGGTTGGTAATTCATTATAGCTCTGTTTAATACGCATCTATGTATGAGTGGAGTAATATCCATGACCGAGCAGGTCGAACAACAACATTTTCTAATCCAAACTCCCAAGACACAGATGGGGTTTGTTGTTTCCTTCGAGATAACGTCAGCACATTTGTTGTACCAGTACTTCGCTCTGCCAAATCAGCGGTCTGATTCCTTGAAATAACCTCAATATTTTCTTATTGAAGACCTAGGAAACATGCAGTTTAAAAGGGGTAATCCATAGTGAACTTGCTGTTATAACTCTGCACAGTTGAGCAGATAAAAATATGATCTGTGTCATGAGGAGACACACCACATGCAGTGCAAACATTTTATAATTCGGGATTATTACAATATCCAGATCGAAGTTCAGCGGGGGTGACTCGCGTTTCCCTGGGGAGGTCGCGGTTTTTTGCAGCTGCAGCTGGTGCTTTGCTTGTATGTATGTATAATGATGTTCGCCGGGCGCGAGTTCCCAAAGGAACTTACCGATTCAGTGTGGATGTTGTTCAGGGCCTGCCGGTGCACCTTTGGATCAAACGACCTTGTGTTAGGATGACGGATATGTTGCCATCAACGTTCCCTTATTTGCATATTTTCCTATTTGCGGGCTTGTACTATGGTCGGCCTACTCCTGAAGGAACAAAAGGTTGCTGACACCAAAAACTAATAGTCTGGGATGTTGTCGTAATGAAGTCACTTTTTGTTCAAATCCTAGCTGATCCCTTTTGGAAAATATACACATTTCTGTATTTTGCACATACAGTGGAGATGGATGGCATCTAAGATCTCAACTCAAACCGTCTTTTCATCTGGGTTTTGGTGTAATTGCTTATTCTCAAATCATCCTTTAGGTCCAATGTATCATATACGTATAAAATGCAAATTGTGCATAGTTTCCAAAAAGGATCAGCTAGGATTTCAAATCAAACTGATTTTTTGTCAGTACACATTCCAGACGATGAGTTTTTGGTATCATTTTAGAGCAACCTATTGTTCGTTCAGTAGCAGTGTGGGGTGGGAGTCGCGGTTGCGGAGACCATGTCATCAGGCGTCACACCCAAGCTTGTAGAGTGGTTATATATTTCTTGAGATTCCTAAAAGATGCTTGGAAGAGCCTGTTCCAAATTTAAGCAAATTCGTAAGTTCTTATAACCTTAGAAAATTAATTTTTTTTTAACAGGCTTTCAACCAAGACAAAGTTCAAAGCTATAAAGGATCAGCAAGCAAGAAGTGAAGTGAATGGGTTATCCAAAGTGAAGGATTTAACCGAATTTGAAAGGCGAATAGTAAATTTATTAACAAAAGAAGTGGTAGATGGAGATTATAACCCTGAACTTGGATTTAACCCCATTGTAATTCCTTCCTACATATATTTATCAACACTTAGTACTCTCATATTCATTCTAGAGTAGGAAAAGCAGAACTTTACAGAACAGAGACGGCCTCTGTTTAAAAGTGATGTTACATAAGTGGATGCTACACAGTTTTTGTCATAAATGAGGATGAGACTGACCTACACAATGTTACAAACTCCACTTTAAATACTTCTGCAAAGGAACCAAAGAAGGATAAAGAACCGCAGCGAAAGAAGAGGCATTCAACAGATGAAGGTTTTAACTATGAGGGCTTCGAAAATAGAGAAGCAAAACATATTCAAGCCATGGAGGAAATAGTCCAACTAAAAAGAGAAGACATTGTAGTTAAAAGGGAGCTAGCCGAAAATCTGAAAAAACTTTTGGACATTTTCGAACAAAAACATTTTAATTTTATTGTAGTTTTCATATATTGGTTTTGCAACCCCTGCAAAAAACGCAAATTCTTCGATCAATCATCTGAAGAATACTCTTTAAGGAGTAGCGGAGTACTCAAAAACTCCAATGTCATATAAAAAAGGTGGTCCAGTTTACATGACGATGCCCTATGAGAGGACGACCTAACCGATTTAGGAGTACTCCATCTCTTTGCTTCTGCGTACTTCATGGCACACCTATGTACAAGAAAGTATTATCCGAAAAATCCTAAAAAGTACTCCAGAAACAAATCGATAGCAGGAGTAGGTTTTCATTTGATGGTCAGGTACTCCCTCCCACGCTTTGCTTTGGAGTTCTCGAAGGAGTATTTTTTGGAAAGTACTTTCATGTAGAGGTTCCATGGAGTATGCATAGGCAAGGAGATAGAGTACTCCTGGATGAATTAGATGGTCCGCTCCTAGGATATCGCCATGTAGATGAAAAATAATTTTTTAAAGTATTCTTCAGATGATTGAACGGATTATTTAAGTTTTTTGCAGGACAGAGCAAAATTAATATTTTTCAAAAGTGAGTCATAGTTAAAGATTGTATTAATTACAGTTTTCTTTATTGCATAAATGCTTCAACAATCCTTGCTCGGTGTTTTCTTGCTTGGTTTAAAAAGGAATCTTCTATAAGACTCGTTTCATGTCTGTGAAAGGTACTCCCGCAGAAATAAATCATTATGCATTCCGATACATGCATATATAATAATAGCTGCTTTTTGTGGGCTGTGAAAAAGTACCCGTCCTTTCGACATGCATCGAAATCTGGGCCCTCACTCTGCAGTTCTATTCGAAACAAAATTTGTTCGCTTTCGAGTGATTCGTACCCTGTAAAAAATTTTCGAGTAGAACGCATTCGTTGTTCGAGTTCCATTCTGTTCCCTTTATTTATCCCCATTTCTATTGTAGAAAATTTGGTACTCACTACTTCGAATACATATGCCACAATGGTCGAAAGTTAGAAAATTCTATTCGACAACAATTTAGCAAACGGAAATCCACAAAAAATTTATTTTCAAATGATTATAATAAAACAATTAGTATTTTTTTCATCAAGAAGTAATTTTTATAGAAGAAAGAGTTAATCAATCGTTGTTGACAGAAAATAATTAAAGAATTCTAGGTAAAAATTTGGAAAAATTTAACCAAAGAAATTTTTGGGATTAGATTATTTAAAAAAATAAAATTTTAATTAATAAAAATAAAATAAAAAAATAAAAATTACTTGGGCAAGGACTTACGTTCAAACCACGCGTGGTAGTCGAGATTCTTATCACCTACGCTACCGCGACATGTAAAACTGCGCTGCCTAATACCGCACTTGAGACTTATTTATGTGTTTTTGTATTTTGCCTTGCGCTTGAAATTTGTGCAACAGTGATGCCTACTATTATGGATTATTTTCTAAAGTAAATTCTAACGAACTACAGAGTGCCTATGTGTATTAGAATCGCTGTTTGCTTTCGAGTAGAACAGCCTTTCCAATAGAACTACAGAGTAAGGGCCCTGTTTTTAAATAACTCAATACATCTTTCAATTAAAGCTCTTGTTTTTTATGAGCTGTATTATTTAATTCCTCGGCCGTTGGATGCAGGTTCTGTTATTGGAGTCAAGAGCCACGGCTTAGTGGATAAATTTGTTTATACACATAGTAAAATATCAAGAAAACTTGTAATAGAAAATTGCATACTTGTAACGGATATCTGTTCTCTCCTGATAGCCAGAAATTTCGCTCACCACTATTAAAAAGTTGTTCAAGTCTGGCACAGTCAAGTCTTCACATACCGATTTGTAATGATTTAATGCCTGCGCCACCTCAGACACTGTACGATGGAAGCTACCAGTGGCAAAGAAGAGAAGTGCACACAAAACTTTTGACGTGGCTTGGAATGGCGTGAAACCTACAAGATACCTTCAGAAGAGGCTTCAATTCAGTTATCAATTTCAGGCATAACGCTTTCGGATACCGATATAATTCAATAAAATGCTCCTCACTTATTTGGTGAAGGGGTTCTCTGAATATCGCAGATTCCGTCTTAAGAGTCGGGGATACATTGATGTGTTTTTGTTCAAAACAATCCTTGAAAATTTTGTGGTGTGCTGCCAAAAAAATTTGGCTTGGGTGGCCTTATACCGGACTGTCTTGTGAATTATGTTTTTTTTTTTGAGGCGTTGAAAGCAGCATTACAGACTCTGTGATCAAGTAAACACATACAAATCCGTTCGCTTCTTGTTTCTGTAGGCTGCAAGAGTAGGTGGTCTCACGAGGGACAGAAGTATATGTATCTGTGATCAGAGAAGGAGTTGACCCTTGAAACTTGCCAGCCCTCGATTTGGCCCAGTATCGGGTCAGCGACTAGCATGATAACAAGGACTTTCTTCTTGTTTGCAGTAACAAACGTTGGTTCATTTCCAGAGTTACATATATTTAGGTTGTGAGATAGAATAAAGTCCAAAAGGCACTCACCTCTAGAACCACACACTACATTGTGTGAATTGGTGCCAGCTCCTATTATTATCGGCAGCTTCCGTCGGTTTACCTCCTTCCCTGCGTTTATTAAGCAGCTACACCGAAATTGTTGGGCGTCATGTGCCATGTAGGTTGCAATCAGCCAAATATGTTTTGTAGATCCTTTATTCTTCTTTTTTTTTGGAATTCTAATTAATATAACTGTAGGTCCCACCAATTTGTAGGGAAAATTTAAATCGGCACACCACAAATTGGAAGAGAAGCTTGGCGCAAAAATCTCTTAGGAGGTTTATGATCATATACCTGTTGTATATCGCGCCATAGAGAGAGAGAATTAATATAACCCTAGTTTTTTTTCATACACAATAGTACATATATAGAAAAAAAACTATTATATCTTTTTTTCCGTTGAGTTATTAACATAGTTAGAGCTAGGGCAACTAGTATTAGGAAGATTTTAAGTCAGATTCTTTTGTAAATAAAACCCCTTGTAATGGATGGCTGAAAAGAAGATTTTGTTTGCGACTATGCAGCGCTAGATATTTCCTTTTAGTGAGGGTATGGATATGGAGGTGAGTATTAGGGACAATGGCTGCGTGACAGACAGACATACCTAAGTCATGTTTGAGGGCACTGTAAGGAATAAAGGTCAGCACAGTGCCCACGGTTGCGTGCAAGTTTCTCTACTCCCTCTACTCACCCCTATTTTAGACTTTTTCTCCCTTATGCCTTCGTAACCTTTTTAACCATGCAGGTATGAACCCCTTTTTGTTCATGTGGCTTCAGGTGAGGGAGGTGGAAAGTACCATGCCCCAAGTCGGCCAGCTATCCTGCGATGCAACAATACATATTTGCCACCACTCCTCACCAAACAAAGAACCAGCTCCGTAACGTATGTTCAAATTCATTTCTCTGATTCATCTATAATACATTTTCGGTTTCCTTGAATAAGAAAATCTTATCACGGCGCTTTTTTAGCAGATACCCAAAATATAGCGGTTTCACATAGTGTAAACAAACATCAACCGATGCAATCAAACATTACCGCGCGATGAAACTGAACATGAGCGAATTTTTCTCGAAACTCAGCCGGTTGTTGTGTTGTTGTTACTAACAGTGCATTGTGTATCAAACCAGTGTGATATGTTATCTGTCAAAGGCACATCAACATGGAGTAATTGTTTACATCTAAGGCACTTCAATATGGCGCGCATCCGATACGTAGCGAATTCCTATGTTCTAAGTATAAAAACAAAGGTGACTAAGTCTCTTCGGAATTTTGGCGTCTATGCCTTAGATATCACACTTGAGATGGTACACAATGTAACAGTGCTTCGTCGTGCTTACTGGGCACGATTACCGTGAGATCGTCATACACTGGGTCCAAATTGGTGGCAGTTAGAGCGAAACGTTACTAATATATCGTGTTTAAGCGACATAAGCTATAACTATTTATTTCGTCTATTTCATTTGCGCTGCGCTCTCTTGTAATTCGCAAGCAAATTATGAAATATCCCAAGATATAGTTTATGTTTTGTAATCCTATAGCGGGGGGGTTTCACAGCGAAAATGAGGAAGTTTGGCTTCGCAATGCCTCAGAACGAATAGGGATCGCCCCCAATTAATACATACAAGGTGTAAGAGGTGCGCCGAACCCCATTCTATACAGAAAAGATAATTTAAATAAATAAAATAATAATTCATTAAATATTAGAAGAGGGCTCCCTATACTATAAATGTGCTCCGTACATCCCCTTTTCCTCTCTTAACTAATAATATAATACAAATAATAAAATAAAATAAAAAATAACTAAAAAAAAATACTCGCCTCCATAAAGGTTATCGTAAGTTTCACAACGCGGCCGCCGTGGCGTTGCGGTAGTGCTGCTTGCCTACCAAACCGAAGGTCCAAGGTTCTATCCCTTGTACAGATAACATCGAAATTGGTTTGAAAAAATTTTCCATGAAAGGCTTCTCAATAAAAATCCATCTGCTTTGTAGATGCCGTTCGGAGTCTGCAAAAAACTGTAGGTCCCGCCAATTTCTAGGAAAAATTAGAAACATCACACCACAAATTGGTAGAGAAGCTCGGCCTTAATCTACTCGGAGGTTCATATCGCGCCAATTATTTTTTTTATTTTTAAGTTTCACAACGTGGCGCAAAGAAAGAATAACGTCAAGTCTGTTTTGATACGTCACGTAACGTTACATTACGTTCGGATGGTTCTTGTCAAATGGCGTGCGGATGTCGTCAAGTATTTTCATCATAGCCGTGGCGCAACTGTGTTTGGCTCTAAAACCAGACTGTAGCGGAGATAGCAAGCCAGATCTGTTAACATGTAAATAAATTTGTTCAGACAATAGAGACTCGAGTACTTTAGATAGTTCCGGTAAGATACTAATAGGACGAAAATCACTTGGATTACATCGAGATTTAGATTTGGCTACAGGAATCACGGTTGCTACCTTCCATACGTCAGGAAAACAGGATGTGGTAAAACAGTGGTTTACAATATGCGTAAGAGTTGGTAGGATAATTGGCAAAATAATTTTGATAAATTTTATAAGAATTCCATCCACACCAACAGCATTTGAACGTATTTTTGAAGCACATCTTGCAACATCAAGCTCAGAGACAGTGCTAAACTCAAACATCTGGTCGACAAAATCAGCCGCACGTGAATATCTCCGATGAAGAGCGGGGGAATACGAATCAGAGCACGACTGACAAAAGCGTCATTGAGCGAGTCAGGCGGAAGCGAGCATTCTGACCGGTATTAGCCCGAAGCTTTTTCAAGTTTCGCCACAAAATATTGGTTGGAAGTACAGGGTTTAGCTTTTTATAAAAGTACCTCCGTTTTTCACGTCTTATAGCTATATATCCTGATCTTTTTCTGGATCAATTTCGGATCCGTATAGAAGTTCTGTTCCCAGACATACATATGTCAGAAATAGTCAACGGGCTAAAGTTGCGTTAAAACTGGCGGTGTGAAAAATAAAAAGTGATTGCTAAGTAGCAGTTAATCAGTTTTTTGTAGTAAAGAAATTGTACAGCCAAAGTGAAGTAGACGGAACGCACCCGTCCACCAACATCTTTATTCAATCACCACACCGGATAACTGGAAACCCCTGTAGCGGGATTCACTTACTTTTAACGTCTCGGTAATCGAGATTTTTACGGTAAACGTATATTGCTTTCATTACTGATACTGAAATGTCAAAATTTAAGAAAAGTTCAAAGAGGAATAGAACTAAAATAATTGTTCGCGCGACTTGTTTGTGCAGATATTTCAACAAAGGTAAGTATTTTTGATATTTATGGTATTTTTAGTCATTTACTGCCCTTTATTTTTTAAATATAGAGTTGCATCAATAAGTACTGCAGCAGCCAGAATAAGTCGAGCAACAGCCGAACAAATACGGGCGGTGGTGGACCTTCATGGAGAAACACCTGGATTAGCATCTGACAGATTCCAGCACATGCACGGCAAGTTGGAGCACCAAAAGAAGTGGAAGGAAATGGCGAAGAAGCTGAACGCCATTGGAGGAGCTGTGAAAAGTGTGGAGAAATGGGTTACGGTAAGTACTAAATGAATAAAATGTTACTAACTAAGGTAATTGTTTCCTTTAGGAGACACCCTTCCCGCGTTTTAACCTCAGTATCAATAATATGAAAACGGATTTGTGATTTTTTGTTTCAGTAAAAAGTTATTTGCAAAAACCAAAATTGTCTGTGTCTAAAACAACCACATGAAAATGACAGAAAATTTTCAACTTTAATTGCAAATATCTCTTGACAGAAATATAAAATCGAATTTTCGTTCTCGGATTATTGTTGCCGAGGTCAAAACTCGTAGTGTGACACCTCTCCCGACATATTTCGACGTGTTTTATCAGTTAACTCCTAAACGAAACAATTGCCCTAACCAATTCTATTAAATGGTGTATGGTGTGTAACTTTGGCAGTGCTTTTATAAGTTTAATAGTTGCATGAATATATGCATTTTACACTGCACAGGTGGTAAATTATGAAGAGCTCTTGCAACATTATATTAGATACGCTTTTTCCTCAGAAATGGCAACAAGTACGCATATAATTGGGGTTGGCTTTCCATTATGGCACACTACCCTTGCAAAATGTGAAGAATCCGTACCCCATAGTACAAAGTCTGCCCACTTTAATTTACCCATTTTTGTAGGTCTGGCGTGATTTAAAAAGCCGTACAAGTAACCGTGTGCGGGACCGCAACACCCAGCAATCCTAAACGGGGAATAGACGCATCTCTGTAGCACCTCTTACAGAAACGAAGATGCGCGTCGTCGAGCTATTTGGGGACAGTTATATTGAAGGCGTACCCGATTGCCCAGATAGCTTGCCATTGGAAAAGGTGAGTTTATAGTTATGCAGCTATGTCGATCATTATTATTAACTTAATGTTTCATTCTCTTATAAACTTATAGGATAAATTTAATCGTGGAGGAGGAGTATCTGGAAGATGGTGCCAACGGCGAAGTGCGATTCCATTGTGAGGTTCAGGACCCGCCAACTACACCTTCTGCTGTAGCTAGGCAAAAATATGCCGCAACCACTCCTGCAACCACACCTCGAGCTCCTGCACTAACACCTCGCAGGAGCTTGAAAAGAAAACATAATGGCGTGGAGAGCGAAGCCGAGAATAAATTTGGGAAATCGCAGGCAGATACCATGAATGTAATGAATAATGCAAAGTTTAAATGATTTTGAGAGTAGCGAAGGTAAATTTCTGAAAGGCAACTTCCTACAGCTCACCTGCTTTCAGAAAAATGCAATTTGCACTCTGAATCATATATCTAGAATAATAATACATCAAATAATATATTACAGCCGGCATACGAGGTGTGTTCAAACAGTATCGCGAATTTTGTGTTTTTTCAAAAATTATTTATTTATTCATGAATATCTACTTTGTCCCCTTCAAAGTAATCCCCATGAGATATTATACACTTGTGCCAACGGTTTTTCCAATCTTCGAAGCACTTCAAAAAATCATTTTTTTGTATCTTGTTCAGCTCCTCCTTCGATGCCGTCTTTATCTCGTCAAGAGAAGCGTAACGTCGTCCTTTCATGGGCCTCTTCAGTTTAGGGAACAAGAAAAAGTCACACGGGGCCAGATCTGGGGAATACGGTGGCTGCGGCATCATTAGTGTGTTGTTTTTGGCCAAAAAGTCGCGCACAAGCAACGATGCGTGAGCAGGGGCGTTATCGTGGTGCAAAAGCCAATTTTTGTTCTTCTTTGCACATCTTCTCGGCCTTCTGAGAACATTTTGTACCACCGATAAACGTTGCTTCGGTCCAAGGTAGCTTCTCCGTATGCCACAGTCAACATTCGGAATGCATCCGCGCACTTAATTTCGTTTTTCACACAAAATTTTATACAGGTGCTTTGATCCATTTTTTTGAATAGGTAAAAATCGAAGACGATCCAAAACACGTGCAAGCAAAGCAGCTGCCAACAATTAACTGAACATTCACAATGGCCGAGCTTGTCGGCATAAGTGAGAGAATATACGTAACCAGCGAAAATTCAAAATTCGCGATACGTTTTGAACACACCTCGTATACCTACTAGCAACCCGCACCTTGTTTCACACAGGTTGATAATGTTTAAAACAACTTTATAATTAACATTACATAGTGAAGTAACGCTACCGAGTAACGCTACCGAGCTCTTTCGCGAATTCATCAAATGAATGGCTCACCACAGCTGTCGCTTAAAGCAAGCTGACTTATTCGGTTGGCAGCGAACAAACACACAAACAGATTTTTAGAAAGTGCTGCTTTTGTTTAAACAATTTTGGTTAAATTAGAAAGAAATCAAGTAAAGAAACGAAAGTAAATATTTCAAAGTTTAAGATTCATTCTAATCGGTTGATTAGGTTATGACGTACGGCTGTGTAACCAAACCATCTCACACAGCTAAGCTTTAAAATGCAAAAAACCGCTTTCAAATCGGAGCATTCTGTGCGAAGCCAATTCCGTACATAGCTTTTTAGCGACTTTATTTTATAAGTAGTATACATATCTTATATATTACTTTAAACGAGTTATTCTTGTATATTTGTATAGTTGTATATTTGTATATTTATATATCCACTACTATCTCAGGAACGACTTAACCGATTTGGATGAAATTTGGTATATGGGTAGTATCCTTTGTTTTAAGATTTTCCACTTTGGTGTTGCCACTTGGGGTGGTTCACAGGGTTGCCACCTATATCAGTTTTTTTTAAATATTAAGCAATATATGGGAATATGGGTATCAAATGAATGGTATTTTAGGCCGTATACCAACCAAAGTATTTTCGAGTAGGCTTGCCACCTAGGGTTGCCACCTGACCGCATTTTATTTATTCCTTCAGATATCGACCACTATTTCGGGAACGGCTTAACCGATTTCGATGAAATTTGGTAGATGGATAGTATGCTTCCTTCTAAGATTTTCTACTTGGATGTTGCCACTAAAGGAAGCTTAGAGGGTTGCCACCTTTCCTAATTTTTTTAAATATTAAGCAATATATGGCAATATGGGTATCAAACGGAAGGTATTTGAGGCCGTATACCAACCAGAATATTTTTAAGTAGGATTGCCACCTAGGGTTGCCACCGAGCAAGGCTCGGTCACCCAGGTACTATGTACATATACTCGCTAATTGTGCGAGTCAATGAGAGTAGCATGGAGTGGTGGTTGATTATTTGCACACATACATATATGTGTGTACTCACGATTTTGCAAAATCGTGAAAAAGAAACAAAGAAAATTCATTGAATTGGAACAATTCATAATTTTCTTGTTTCCAGCATACGTGGTATGCAGCTCTGCAAGGTAAGTAAAATTGCAGATTTTTATTTTTAAAATATGGTATGTATATTTCTAACCTTAACTTTTTCTTTTCGGATGGACATGGAGGGTAAAGGAGCTGCAATCTCACGTTGGAGGATCGCCTGGCCGGCGCATGGAAATATGTTGGGGAAGGTAAGTATTTATGAGCGCTGCCCGAAATTCTGTATCGTTTCGGTAGCAGCGCAGTGTACTTAACCACAAAATATGTCTCAAACGCTGTGGCGGCCGGCGCATTCTTTGAGACACATTTTGTGTGTATACGCATATATGTACCAATTAATTGCATGCAAATATTAATGGTTTTCTTTCTTTTCTTTTCAGGTGATCGATAGCAACAACCTTTGAGTGGTCGCATCTTCCTTAATCTTGTTTTCTTGTTTTCAATAGTACAGAATGTGACTCTGAACATGAAGCATTTCAATTTTACCTGAAGCAAAAGCGTCGGAAAACGGAAGAATTAAACAAGTCTTATGAAGTGAACACTATTAGCTCGCGCCAGACTACGATCGAAATAAATCTAATAAACAATTTTGATACCTTCGAAGACGGATATTTACATATGAGCAAAATGACATTTTTGCGCATTTTCAAAATTCTACGCCATTACTTACCCCATGAGCATGCCCCTTCAACTGCATCACCGCAGTCAATATTATCTCTCGCACTGTGGAAATTATCTACAGATGAACATTTCGAAGATATTGGACTCAAATTTAATATTACCAAAGAAATATGTCAAAAAGTGATACGCCTCTTCTGTCGTAGAATATCCGCTCAATATGAATCGTTGATACAATGGCCAAGCATACCAGAAAGTCGCACATACACACAAGATAATTTTCAAGCTCATCACCAATCTAGAAAATTTAATCAATTATTCGGTATTGTAGCTACAAAAAAATTGGAATTTTTCCTTGAAACTGAAAATGAAGAGCGCCAAATTGTTTTGCAAATAATCTGTGATGCCGATCAAAAGGTAATTGATTGTTTTTTGGCATTAACAAGTGACTATTCTTTCGATGCGTCACCCATTGGTAAAACGTTATCTTGAATGTACAAGCAACGCCCGCAGGAAGCTATCTTATTGGTGATGAAAGTTTTCCACTAAAACCCTATATAATACGCCCATTTGGCGCACCGCTCGACAAAAACTCTCAAGCGTTTAATGACGCATTAGCGCCGGCGTTCTTTTTTGCTCAACAAGTATTGGATGCAATAGCGAAACGTTTCAATGCGTTATATGCATTGGAAGCACGTAATCTACACGAAGTTCGAAAAATTGTTGATACCATATGTGTGGTACATAATGTATGTGTTGGAAGATCATTATGTGGAGCGGAAAATTCAGGATAAACAATTTAGTTGGGTCAAAGTAAGAAATGATAGAGTTAAGAAATCCGCTGGAGATGAGACAAATAAAGAAGATATGTTGAGAAGAGATATATTTATGGCGGATATAATATCTTAGATGAAGACTGAAAGACTGCAAGACTTTTGGGCAATAGGGATCTCATTTACAAGTAAATTCTCAGTTATACTAACCACTATTCGAATTAATCAAACTTGTACGCAAATGTATTTTTGAAGGTTTTTGTTTTGTCCTGATATACATATTATCACTGTAATTTCCCGAACTCTTTATTTTACGTTCTCCAATAGATATTTGTAAGTACAAAATTTTAGCTGATACCCATTATTTGAAGGTGGGTACCTAGAACCTTAATCAAACCACTAGAACTAATAGACACGGTCTGAAATATCCTATATTTCTACTAAAGCCGAAAAACAACTCCCCGTAGGCTATTTAAATGCATCCTGTGTGATGCTCTTTGGGCGATAATTAACATACTAGGGCCGTGGTGTGGCATCTTCTGGTAGCAACCAGTCTGCCCCACGATTGATTTTATTTGATTAAGTGAAGCTTTCTAGGTTGTCGTTAGTAACGACAAAATGCTCTCCGAAGGTTAGGGCGACTGTTACAGATATATACCTTTATTGGAATAAATCATGTACGCTCGGGGAGAGCCTTAGGGCCACTTAGACAACAATAATGTCTCGACTTGACAAAGTACTCGCTAAGTCAATTAAAAATAACATACAATATGAGGCCAGGGTATGAAAAATAAGCTATAACACATAATTAATCAGCACAAGCCTTTATTTACAGAAAAATAACTTGTACCGCATGCGTGATCAGCGTCATGATTTTTTTAGATTCAACTTTAGATGGTAAAATCATAAATATGTTTACTTTTTGCTACATGAAAATAAATGTATATAATATTAATGCAAAAAATTCTGTGCTTGAAATCTAGACAACGCATAGAAGTTAATTTTGGCCTTATGGCAATCATGCTATATAAAAGCTAAAATACCTGATCATAGTAAAAATTATGGTATTTCTACAATTTCTGTGACATCATCTAACATACAAGGCGGCGCAAAAGTAATCCTCCTATCAGAAAATGCTATAAATTTTGCGATTGGCCCTAAAGTCAGTTCTGTTTTGAAATTTGTGTAGTAAGCACATGCGAAATACACGTTAATAAATAATGTTACGCTACACTGCTCCAGAACGCGGAATATTGCTGACTATTTATTTGACCAATAATCGGTCGGTGAAAAACGGTTACTGCGCAAAAGTAATCCTCCTATCAGAAAATGCTATAAATTTTGCGATGGGCCCCTAAAGTCAGTTCTGTTCTGACATTTGTGTAGTAAACACATGCGAAATACACGTTAATGAACAATATTACGCTACACTGCTCCAGAACGCGGAATATTGCTGACTATTTATTTGACCAATAATCGGTCCGGGCCAAACGGTTACTGTGAATGGTGAGCGCTACAGAGCAATGATCAACGAGTTCTTTTTGCCGCAACTTGATGAATTGGGATTGGAAAACATGTGGTTCCAACAAGACGGTGCAACAGCACACACTGCACGTGCCACAACCGATATGCTGAACATCGGAAGCTTACTTTTGCGCCACCTTGTACATTATACTCAAAACCTAGAAATTGGCTTGACTCGGATTTGGTGGAGAGTAGTGATGGCAAATGACCATTAAATTGTAGTTTGTAGGCGTGGGTGTAATATGTATAAAGAACAGTGTAACAGTGTTTGAGTCGCGCTTCAAAAAAATAACCCTTAGTCGGTCCAACACCGGCTACGCGGTCCACAGTATTTCTGCGCAGAACACTTTTTGCACCTTTCGGTATACCCTAATCTGTGATTACAACACATGAAATGGCAGAAAATTTCCAACTTTGATTTCAAATATCTCTTCACTAAGACAAAGACTCGAAACTCCGCTTCCGGATAATTGTTACCGAGGTCAAAACGCGTCTTTTGATACCTTTCCCGATAATTTCGGAAGTGTTTTAGCAGTTGTCTCTTAAAGGGAACAATTACCAAAATTTTTATCCAATGTCGCTTGCTTCAACCCGTATACATTTTATTTTGCTTTATTTCCATTTGGAAAAATGCATTCATTATATTAAAATACATGGTACGCAGACCGTTTTATTTGCACAGTGGTACCAATACGAATTTATTCCTTCAACTATTGCAATGGAGTCTGAACCAATCGTTGGTAAGCTGGTTGTGGTTCCTCGCAAAAAATCTATTTTTGTGTCTAGGTTCCATCCAGACACTACCGAGGATGATTTGATGTACCATATTTCTTCTAAAGTTAAAGATCAAAGCGTAACTGTTAGAAAATTTAATTTCACATATCAAAGAAGTATGTCTTCGTTTAAGATTGATGTATCTGGGAAAGATTTCGATACTCTTTTGGACAGCTCTTTTTAGCCTCCCGGGGCTCTTGTGCGGGAGTTTGAATACAGACCGAATAGGAATGTTCAAAATGTAGCGAAAATTTCTCGTAATAACGTTGAGTCAAAAAACTGAGCACTAAATCCGTGAATATCTTTTATCAAAATGTCAGAGGTTTTAATACCAAATTAACTGATCTCTTTTTGAAATCTTTTCATTGTAAATATAACGTAATTGCTTTTACCGAAACTTGGCTAAAACCTCATGTTTTCAATTCGGAGTTTTTTTGTAATGAATATCAAGTATATAGAAATGATCGCTTGAACAGAGTCGGGGGTGGTGTTCTACTTGCCGTTCATTCCTCCATCCCTTCAGAAGAGGTTAATATTCCTAACATCGATTTCATTGAGTTCAAATGCATCCGCCTTCAACTAGACAGCGTCTCTATGTACTTATATGTTTGCTACATCCCTCCAGCATCAGATTTTTCAGTCTACATGCAACATGTCTCCCTGCTCAAAACTGTTAACCTTATGACTAAAGCTTCAGATTCAATTATTGTTTTTTTTTGTTTTGGGTGATTTTAACTTACCTCATATATCGTGGAACATATCTGATGGTAACATTATTCTAAATCCGTCCAAACTGGGGTTCAATGACTTTTTAGATGGAATTTCCGATCTTTGCCTTAATCAAATAAATGTTACCGCTAACAAGTTTGGGAAAGTCTTAGATTTAGTGTATGTTAATGATATAAACCAATTTTCTGTAAATCGTTGTGATCCGTTGGTTTTACCAGAAGACCTTTACCACCCTTCTATGGAAATAGTCTACGAAACCATAAGTAATGCCCAAGGCACTCAATGCTACTCATGTAGTAGCTTTGATTATAACTTTTCCAAAGCAAACTACAAGAAATTAAATAAAGAACTGTCTAAATTAACTTGGCCTGAATTTGGTTGTGATATCGATCTAAACGTCTCACATTTCAATCAAACTATTTACTGCCTATTTGAGAAGTTTATTTCTAAACGTAAAGTAACTTATGATCATCCTACTAAGCTTGGTTTACTAAAGAGCTTAAGGCTCTTAAAAATAGGAAAACGCGATCATTTAATTTATATAAGAAATCCGGATTAAATAAATATTACCTACTGTATTCCATTCTACGTCAGAAGTACATAGATTTAAATTAAAAGTGCTATAAAGCTTATATCTCTAAAACCAAAAGAGACATTATTCTCAATCCAAAGTCATTTTATGGTTTCGTAAATTCTAAACGTAAAGTTTCAGGGTTTCCCTCAGCCATGAAATATCAAGACATTATATCTAGCGATAATCAATGTATCGCAAATTTTTTTGCTCAATTTTTCACTCTTAACTATGTATTCTGCTGTCACCAATTCAAACTTTCAAAACTATCCTTATAAGCTACACGGGACAAATTCAATTAATTCACCAATTATATGCGCCAAAGATGTTCTAATTTACCTTAAAACCTTAAAAGAATCTTTCAAATACGGTCCTGATAGGATTCCTACATGTTTCTTGAAAAAGTGTGCGAACCATATTTACCAACCCCTCACCAATTTGTTCAATCTATCACTAAAGTGTGGTGTTTTTCCAACTGCGTGGAAAGAATCGTTTCTTCTACTGCTGCATAAAAGCGGGAGTAGGTCTTCTATAGAGAAATATCGTGGCATCGGAAAGCTTTCTGCCATCCCAAAATTGTTGAAGCTATTGTTACAAATCAACTTACGGGTCCGATCTCTACTTTGATAGCTGACTGCCAACACGGGTTCAGTAAGGGAAAGTCCACAGTTACGAATTTACTTGAGTTTACCAGTCATGTCTCAAATGCCTTTAGAAAAAATCTTCACACCGACGTTATTTATACGGATTTCAGCAAAGCTTTTGACAAAGAGTGTCACTCATTACTTATTCATAAACTCGATCAGTTGGGCTTCCAGCCGCGTCTCAATCGCTGGATCTCTTCTTACCTTATTGACAGGACACAAAGAGTAATGTTTAAAAATTTAGTATCCGATGTCATTTATGTCTCTTCGGGGGTTCCTCAAGGAAGCCATCTTGGCCCGATTCTGTTCTTGTTGTTTACAAATGATATTTCTACAATAATACAATTTTAAAAAATGTTAATGTATGCCGACGACGTAAAGCTTTTCATGTCATTCGCGTCATTTGAAGATAGAAATAAGCTACAATCAGATCTAGATGCACTAGTTACTTGGTGCGATTTAAATTATATGCCACTCAACCTTAAAAAATGTAAACACATGGGTTTTCGCGTGGAATTTCTCAGCCGGCTTCCTATGCAATTAAAAATTATAGTCTTGAGCAAGTGTATGATTTTGTTGACCTGGGAGTTACTATGGACTATAAACTCAGTTTCAACCGCCATATTAACACAACAGTCAATAAGGCTAGAGGTGTCCTAGCATTCGTTAAACGATGGTCTCAAGAATTTAGCGACCCTTATGTAACTAAAGCCCTCTTCACTATATTAGTCAGACCGATACTTGAATATGGTTCTATAATTTGGAACCCGCGTTACCAGGTTCATGTAGATCGCCTTGAATCAGTCCAAAAACAATTTTTACTATTTGCCTTAAGAGATTTTCATTGGGATCCCTTGTACAATCTGCCACCCTATACGAATCGTTTAAAACTCAATAATCTACACACACTTTCTAGTCGGAGGGAAATGCTTGGAATTATTTTTATGATTAAATTGCTAAATGGTTCACTATCCAGCCCATTTCTTCTAAGTGAGGTGAACTTCAATGTACCGTCTCGTCCTTCAAGGCATTGTAAACCTCTAGTCTTAAAACAGTGCCGAACCAATTTTCAGTTAAATGAGCCTTTTCGCTGTTTTTGTCAAGATTATAACTCTCTTTCTGGTAGATTTGATATTTCAGACTCGCTTTTCAGCATAAAAAAATCAATACTTTCTATCCGAAATCCATAGCCACTAATTGTTTCTTATTCTTTGACTTCTATTTTAACTTTTAACAATAATTTTATTCTGTTAACTAGTTATTTCTTAATGTATAATCTATCCTATATCTACTCTCTAGCTATGGGCGGTTCTCAAGATGCAAAGTTGACACAGCAACAACGGGATCATCTGCTAACATGTTTTTTATATTCAGATATCTCCATCCCTAAGGAAATATTAATATTGTCCTACTTCCAGGAACGTGAACAATTGCGGTATAGAGGGTGGCTAGGAGCGCCACTAGACCATATGGGATTAAATCTAGATGCGAGATGCGCCATGGAATGGGGGTAGTGACAATTCTGATTTTCGTATGTATATTTGAAAGGAAATATATGTAGATAGATAAATACCCAGGAAGCATGTCAGTAAAATGTTTTTAAATAATTTAAAGTTAACTTGCTAGAATAAACGATACGTAAGCCTTTTCGGGTCTAATTCGATTTAGAAGTTTAAAAATTGGTTTAGGTTGCACCATCAATGAATGACTGGGACTTATTCATTTATCGATTTAAACATTCATTCAACATTTACTTTGCTTGTCGGGTATTTACAATGGGGTTTTGTATACGAAGGTGGAACCATCTGCTGCCAACTTGTCGTGGCAGATGGATAGATTTTCAGTGGCAGATTGGTTCGCCTTTCTGCGTTAGGTTTTCTGTAGCCTCGTTCTCGAGAGCAATTACCTTTTCTGTGGCAAAAAGGTTCTTCTTCTGCGTTAGGCTTGTCTGGTGTCCTCGTTAAGGGTAGCGAGTGAAGGGTGGAACATTTTGGGATACGGGAAGTCGAAAGGTGTAGGAGGAGATGGAGTGGATGGTTAATATGAGGCAGCGGGCCTCTCGCCATCTATTCCCTCCATAGGGAGCAGAATCAGCTTGACCAACGGTCTTCTGATCTGATTCTTTACGGTCGCAAGGTCAACGACACGAACCCGGTTATCTTCTCCGGGGTGTACGTTGGTAACTTGACCGAGTCTCCATTCGTTCGGGGACAAGTTATCTTCTTTGATGAGAACGAGATCCCCCACCTTAATATTTTGTTTCGGATGCTTCCACTTCACTCATTTTTGAAGTTCCGATAGGTATTCCACTTTCCACTGATGATGAAGAGCCTTGAGCTTCTGCAACCTAATGGATAATGAGAGCCCTCATTCACCTCGGGTTCTGGCGGAGCCAGGAGATGACTTCCTGTCAGGAAGTGCCCAGGGGTCAAGGGCTCCAGGTCCGCGGGCTCATTTGAGGCTGGACTAAGTGGCCGCGAGTTGAGGCATGCCTCAATCCGGCACAATAGCGTATGGAATTCCTCATCCGTGCATTTATGAGGCGAGGCTTACTTCCTGAAGTGGCTTTTGAAGTTCCTCACTCCCGCCTCCCAGAGTCCCTCCATATTTGGAGCCCCGGCCGGAATGAAACGCCATGTCATGGCTTGATGGCTATATTTGGAAATAGTCTTATCTCGGGCTTCCGAGATAAAGGCCTTAAATTCAGATCTTAATGATCGTGAAGCTCCGACAAAATTAGTGCCATTGTCGGAGTAAATGTTTCTCGGGCATCCTCGTCTAGCGATAAAACGCGAAAACGCTGCTAGAAAGGATGGGGTGCTAAGATCACTGGTCGCTTCCAGATGGATCGCCTTCGTGGTAAAACAAACAAAGAGGCAAACGTAACCCTTTGATAGTCGACATCCTCTACCACGGTAACTTTTAATATCGAAAGGCCCGGCAAAGTCCACCCCGGTATTGGTAAACGCGCGGGTGAACGTAGTGCGTTCGCAAGGAAGGATACCCATAAGTTGGGTTTGCGCTCTTTTTTTTATAAATGGTGCAGACCTTACAGTTATGGATGGTGGCCCCAATCATGTTCTTAACATTCGGAATCCAATATTGGGTGCGGATGAGACGGAGCATTAGCTGGTTTTCCCCATGGAGGGAGATTTGATGTATCATTTGTACAGTCAGACGCGTCAACCTACAATTGTACGGCAGTATGATTGGGTGGCGCTCGTTATAAGCGAGGTCTTGAGACGCTCCAAGACGACCACCCGCCCTAATAATATCATCTTTGTCGATGAATGGGTTGAGTGGCAATATCTCGCTTTTCCTATTGATTACCTGTCCCTTCTTCAAGTTTACATATTCCTCATTATAATGTTGCTTCTGATAGAGTTTATTCAAGAGTTGCGTCGTGGTCTTGATCTCATCGGATGAGATTAGGCACGATTTTTCTTGAAAGGAAGCTTTTGTCGTGCGATGAGTTTTCCGAAAGAATCTCATAATATATGATAGTACCCTCAAAGCCCTCGGTAAATTCGAAAACCGGTCAAGAATCTCGATCTCTTTTCGCGTTGATATTGCGTAGGCCTGCGCTCTCTTTTCCTCCACGGATGTATTATATTCCTTTTCTTGTACTGGCCTAAGTCTGCTGGATTCGTTTCCGAGTTGACATGAAGCCAGTCCTTGCTGCCGACTAGGTCGATGATTTTTGTAATCCTGTGTGCGACGAATGTTGACCAGGAGCAGGGTGGTTTCCTTATCCATGCCAAAACGATGGTGGAATCCGTCCTTAGATATTGTTTCACTGGTCCCAGTTTGATGTTTCGGAATATTGATTCCATCATCTCCGCTAACAGTACGGCTCCGCAAAGTTCCAAACGCGGAAGTGAGATGGTCTTCACTGGTGCTACTCTGAATTTGGCAAGGAGTAGACTCACGAAGATATCATCATTCCTTTTGACTCGCATGTAGACAGCTGCAGCGTATGCCTTTTCCGAAGCATCGCAGAATCCATTTATTTGGACATCATCTTGTGGTGAAAAGTTTACCCATCGTGGTATCTTTATTTTGTCGATTTCGTGGTATTGATGTCTGAAGTTTTGCCATCGTTCCAATGTATTGGACGAAACTGGCTCATCCCAATCGGTGCCCTCTTACCAGATGTTCTGCATCAAAATTTTGGCCACAATGACCATTGGTGCAAGCCATCCTAAAGGGTCGAAGAGTCTGGCGATGGCGGATAAAATCGGTCGTTTTGTCAACTTTTCACTTTCTTCTAGTGACCCTGCTTTAAAGTGAAACAGGCCTGAATGGGCATTCCATATTATGCTCAATGCCTTAACGGTGCAGGTATCTTCGAATGCCAGAAAGTCCTCGGCAGCATTCGAAGTCCATTTCCGTAGTGGGAAGCCAACGGAGGGTTAGACTTGGCGAATATCATTCCTCGCGTTAATGGCCGATGCGAGTGTGTGTCCCCCCGCTAGTACGTCATCTACGTACATGCCTTCCCTAAGTATGCTAGATGCTGTAGGGTGAGAACTCTCTACTTCATCTGCTAGTTTCAAAAGGGTTCTAATTGCCGGATAAGGCGCACAATTAACCCCGAAAGTGACCGTTTTCAGCTCGTAAAGGCTTATGGGTTCTTGAGGCGATGTTCGGTAAACAATGCGTTGGAATTGGACGTGATCATCGCTCATCCAAATTTGCCTATACATCTTTTCGATGTCACTATTGAAAACGTACCGGTACAGTCTCCATCGCAGTATAAGTACTGGAAGATCTGATTGTAGTACTGGGCCTGGCAGGAGAATGTCATTTAAACTTATACCATTTGCCGTTGGGCTTGACGCATTAAAAACGACGCGTACCTTTGTAGTGGTACTCTCCGCCTTTACTACGGCGTGATGGGGCAAAAAGTAGTTGTCCGCCGAACCAGCTGGTACAATGGCATTAACTTTTCGCATATGCCCTTATGTCTCGTATTCAGACAGGACCCTCATATATTCTTTCCCTTATTCCGGGTTCTTTGCTAAACGCGTTTCATTCTGGAAGAATTGTGAACACGCCCGTCTTAGGGAGCTTCCTATATTTCTACTATCTGGGTAGTCCTATCTGAATGGAAGACAGATGACATATCTCCCATCCTCTCTGTGACTCGTAGTTTCCCTATATAAATCTTCGCAGTACTTGTCATCTGCGTATGGGCTTTTATTTCTGGGCAGATTTTCCAACTCCCAGAATGCGGTAAGCTGTTTGTCCAAAGCAACTTCGCTGTAAAAGGACACTATATTTCTGGTTGGATTCGGTGCTTCTATGCGCCCGGTTAATATCCAACCGAACACCGTTTCTTGGGTGAGAAGTGTACTGAGTACATTCTTTTTCAGCCCACTCAATATAATTTGCGGATATACGTCTCCGCCAAGTATAATATCAACTTCCTCGTTGATATAGAATCGCTTATCTGCCAAGACTCAGTCTGGGAAAGCCTGCATAGTCGTAGCATCGATATGGCAGGATTGCAGATTCCCAGTTAGTTTGGCTAGAATTAGAACAGAAGTTGTTAAGCTGAAGCAAGGGTCCACTGGTGAACGGAGTTCAATATTGGATGCCTCCTTGACTTGAGCTGAGACGGCATTATTGATGCCCGAAACTTGAGCATGCATCCTTTTTGCCGGTAAATTGATTTTGCGTTTGAGTCGTTCTATCATAAACGAGCACTCTGAACCAGAATCAATCAGTGCTCTTGCTGGGAAGTCTGTACCATTATGATGAATGGTTACTCGAGCTGTCCATAGCAGTACACCTGCGCTTGAATGCACATGGCAGGATTTAACATGTCGGTTTACGGCCGAACTAGATTTTTCAGCTTCCCGTCTATTTTGTGCCTGTTTTCAAGTTGAGGCAGCATTATCAGCATGATACTGATTCGGGCTGATGGTTGCCTGCGTCTGAAGAGACTCCGCATAACGGAGTGTATTATGTCGAGAGTGGCACTTCTGCAGTCGTAAGAGCTGGTGCACTTCGACAAAGTATGTTCTGGGGATTGGCAGCTCAAACAGCCTTTTGTGGATTTAACAAAATTAATTCTCTCCACCGGAGTTAGTTTAAGAAAGCGGGACAGTTTCGTTATCTGTGGGCATTCGATTTGCACTTTGTGCACAGTAATTTAGTCACATTTGCTTGGTATGTACCAAGTCTTTTTGCAGGGGTTTCGTTGGCATTCCGCGTACTTTGCGGTTTTTGCGCTTTCGAAGCACCAAGCAAGTGAGCGCCTAACATGATTTCGTTCATGCGAATCAAATGCTTATGCGCACCTGTAATTCGCAATTAGTTCATCCCACCTTATGTATAAGAAGATTATTCGCGCTTCAGTAATTATCGAAAGTGTGGTTTCGGTAAGTGAGACGGCAAGTACCACAAAATACCGTGAGAAACTTCCACCCTTACCCTGCACAACCCTCCGCTATCGATCAACTTTTTGGTTGCGTCTACGGGACGTAGAGAAGCACCCTAACGGTTGCACCTTCGTTCCCGAGACCAGTGGTGAGTCCTTCGGGACCACTAAATACATTTACTGGTGTGCACTCACGGGCCATCGCCTTACACCAACCGGCATCCACCAACCCGTCGTTGGTGACTTGCACCGTTCCACCGTCATCGGTAACCCGGCACCGATTCACCGGCATCCACCAACCCGTCGTTGGTGACTTGCACCGTTCCACCGTCATCGCTAACCTGGCACCGATTCACCGGCATCCATCAACCCGTCGTTGGTGACTTTCACCGTTCCACCGTCACCGCTAACTGGGCACCGTTTCACCGGCATCCACCAACCCGTCGTTGGTGACTTGCACCGCTCCACCGGTCATTGGTAATCTGACACCGATCCACCGGCATCCACTAACCCGTCCTTGGTGACTTTCACCGTTCCACCGTCACCGATTCACCGGCATCCACCAACCCGTCGTTGGTGCCTTGCACCGCTCCACCGGTCATTGGTAATCTGACACCGATCCACCGGCATTCAGCAACCCGTCATCGGTGATTCATACCAATCAACCAACACGTCATCGGTAACTAATACCGATCCACAAACCCGCCATCCGTTGCTAGCACCGATCCACCCTACCAGCCACGTTATACGTCGCTACTGACACATCCTATTCATCGCACCCGACTAGATACCCCTGTGTGTGCGTGTGCCCGACTGAAATAACACCATCAAATCACCGTGTTCTTATTAGTAAAGGAAGTGGAACCTCTACTCGACTCTGGATAGGTTGATCATTACCCCAGCCTTTGTCGAAACCCACCTCACACGGTTGGACAAAAATTTGTCCAATCCTCCCACTTGGATATTTCCACTTTGTGGTCTATGCTTTGCTACCATAGACCAACAGTACTTTCCGGCAATTTGGTCGAACACAAGAACGTAATAATTGCATCCCAGTTAGAAGTGTAAGTTTTATGACTTCGCAGGGAGGAAAGGCAGTTATTTATTTCGCGCTGAAGGGTTTTAATCGCGCTACCACACTCACTCTCTACCTTTTGGAGTTGCGAGGTCAGTAAGATACGTTTGTTTTCGTATATCTCGCATAAGTTTCTCCAGGCCGTATCAAATCCCTTATTCGTGAGCGGACATTTTTTAACAATATCTTTTGCCTCATCTTGTGTCGTATTGTTCAGATGGAACAATTTCTCCACAGGTGTTAGGTGTTTGTTCAAGATGTATATAGCCGTGAACATGTCACGAAATGTTGGCCATGACAGATAATCGCCCTTGAAAACTTCAGTATCACATGGAGGCAGGCGGATACTGTGTTCAAATTCGGGCTTTTCTTCAGTTTTATTTTCTGGTTTATTGTATGTCGTTTGGCGTGTAGCCATATCTGACATGCAGCGTAAATATACTGCATATGCTCTCTTATACTTCTGTTTAACAGAAACTATACCAGTGGCCTCTAACTTATCTGAATTAAGTAAGTCGTCATAAGCCGTTCTGGGTTTTCTCCACATTGCTTTCAAGTCCTCTTGCTGAAGCCCAAGAGTGTACTTGCTGTGGACGGAACCTGTAATTCATTGTAGTCTGATTCGAATTCAAAAATCGAATCAGCCAGCCTAATGAAACTTTCCATATTTTGGACTTAGAGGATATACAGAATCAAAACAAAACCGAAAAATTATAGCTGAAGCTACGATGAAATGCTCAACCGTACAAGATAAATGCTGAATAGAAAGGGTAAAGGCAGTATTTTTACCCAGGAAAACCAATAAAAAACCCAACTCAATAAAATTTGAAATCAATCCAATTAATGTAATTTTAATTCAATTTAATTTTATTTATTTATTGCAGACTTGGCCGCTTTGGCTGTCTACTATGTTTGTACAACAATAACACCCTTTGGCTTACTCGCCACCCACACGTATAATGGAATATGTATATATAAATAAATGTGTATATTTTTTCGCAATAAAGAAGTGCACAAAAAAACACAGATAAAGTGCGCGGTGTATCAAACGAGCGAAAGTGAATATTAAATGAAAAAAAAATGTAATAACAAATGAAAAGTGCTATAAATTTAGTGAATTTAATAAGAAAATAATAAACTAGCCTTCGATTGAAATGCTGTTGTGTATATTACCGAAAAAACAAGTGGGAAAAAACAAAAACAAACTGAAGATAGAAAGGCGAAGTGAGCTTATTGTGAAAGTGAGGTTATGTTACTTCTTGCCTTGCGCTGTGTCCAAAAAACCCTTACCACTGGTGGGGGGATAATCCGGATAGTCGCAAGGATTTTGAAGCGTTTAATTTAATTTAAATTAAAGAAAAATAAAGCAGTTAACTGAACAAAAAATCACTATTATTAAATATTCACTAAACGCACTTATGTTTGATTACACTCGCGGGCGGCACTTTTAAACAAAGTGTTTGCAACACACAAAAAAAAACTAAGTGGCAAGAAATATACAACTTACCCTTACTAAGCCATCCTAAAGGGTCGAAGAGTCTGGCGATGGCGGATAAAATCGTTCGTTTTGTCAACTTTTCACTTTCTTCTAGTGACCCTGCTTTAAAGTGAAACAGGCCTGAATGGGCATTCCATATTATGCTCAATGCCTTAACGGTGCAGGTATCTTCGAATGCCAGAAAGTCCTCGGCAGCATTCGAAGTCCATTTCCGTAGTGGGAAGCCAACGGAGGGTTAGACTTGGCGAATATCATTCCTCGCGTTAATGGCCGATGCGAGTGTGTGTCCCCCCGCTAGTACGTCATCTACGTACATGCCTTCCCTAAGTATGCTAGATGCTGTAGGGTGAGAACTCTCTACTTCATCTGCTAGTTTCAAAAGGGTTCTAATTGCCGGATAAGGCGCACAATTAACCCCGAAAGTGACCGTTTTCAGCTCGTAAAGGCTTATGGGTTCTTGAGGCGATGTTCGGTAAACAATGCGTTGGAATTGGACGTGATCATCGCTCATCCAAATTTGCCTATACATCTTTTCGATGTCACTATTGAAAACGTACCGGTACAGTCTCCATCGCAGTATAAGTACTGGAAGATCTGATTGTAGTACTGGGCCTGGCAGGAGAATGTCATTTAAACTTATACCATTTGCCGTTGGGCTTGACGCATTAAAAACGACGCGTACCTTTGTAGTGGTACTCTCCGCCTTTACTACGGCGTGATGGGGCAAAAAGTAGTTGTCCGCCGAACCAGCTGGTACAATGGCATTAACTTTTCGCATATGCCCTTATGTCTCGTATTCAGACAGGACCCTCATATATTCTTTCCCTTATTCCGGGTTCTTTGCTAAACGCGTTTCATTCTGGAAGAATTGTGAACACGCCCGTCTTAGGGAGCTTCCTATATTTCTACTATCTGGGTAGTCCTATCTGAATGGAAGACAGATGACATATCTCCCATCCTCTCTGTGGCTCGTAGTTTCCCTATATAAATCTTCGCAGTACTTGTCATCTGCGTATGGGCTTTTATTTCTGGGCAGATTTTCCAACTCCCAGAATGCGGTAAGCTGTTTGTCCAAAGCAACTTCGCTGTAAAAGGACACTATATTTCTGGTTGGATTCGGTGCTTCTATGCGCCCGGTTAATATCCAACCGAACACCGTTTCTTGGGTGAGAAGTGTACTGAGTACATTCTTTTTCAGCCCACTCAATATAATTTGCGGATATACGTCTCCGCCAAGTATAATATCAACTTCCTCGTTGATATAGAATCGCTTATCTGCCAAGACTCAGTCTGGGAAAGCCTGCATAGTCGTAGCATCGATATGGCAGGATTGCAGATTCCCAGTTAGTTTGGCTAGAATTAGAACAGAAGTTGTTAAGCTGAAGCAAGGGTCCACTGGTGAACGGAGTTCAATATTGGATGCCTCCTTGACTTGAGCTGAGACGGCATTATTGATGCCCGAAACTTGAGCATGCATCCTTTTTGCCGGTAAATTGATTTTGCGTTTGAGTCGTTCTATCATAAACGAGCACTCTGAACCAGAATCAATCAGTGCTCTTGCTGGGAAGTCTGTACCATTATGATGAATGGTTACTCGAGCTGTCCATAGCAGTACACCTGCGCTTGAATGCACATGGCAGGATTTAACATGTCGGTTTACGGCCGAACTAGATTTTTCAGCTTCCCGTCTATTTTGTGCCTGTTTTTAAGTTGAGGCAGCATTATCAGCATGATACTGATTCGGGCTGATGGTTGCCTGCGTCTGAAGAGACTCCGCATAACGGAGTGTATTATGTCGAGAGTGGCACTTCTGCAGTCGTAAGAGCTGGTGCACTTCGACAAAGTATGTTCTGGGGATTGGCAGCTCAAACAGCCCTTTGTGGATTTAACAAAATTAATTCTCTCCACCGGAGTTAGTTTAAGAAAGCGGGACAGTTTCGTTATCTGTGGGCATTCGATTTGCACTTTGTGCACAGTAATTTAGTCACATTTGCTTGGTATGTACCAAGTCTTTTTGCAGGGGTTTCGTTGGCATTCCGCGTACTTTGCGGTTTTTGCGCTTTCGAAGCACCAAGCAAGTGAGCGCCTAACATGATTTCGTTCATGCGAATCAAATGCTTATGCGCACCTGTAATTCGCAATTAGTTCATCCCACCTTATGTATAAGAAGATTATTCGCGCTTCAGTAATTATCGAAAGTGTGGTTTCGGTAAGTGAGACGGCAAGTACCACAAAATACCGTGAGAAACTTCCACCCTTACCCTGCACAACCCTCCGCTATCGATCAACTTTTTGGTTGCGTCTACGGGACGTAGAGAAGCACCCTAACGGTTGCACCTTCGTTCCCGAGACCAGTGGTGAGTCCTTCGGGACCACTAAATACATTTACTGGTGTGCACTCACGGGCCATCGCCTTACACCAACCGGCATCCACCAACCGGCATCCACCAACCCGTCGTTGGTGACTTGCACCGTTCCACCGTCATCGGTAACCCGGCACCGATTCACCGGCATCCACCAACCCGTCGTTGGTGACTTGCACCGTTCCACCGTCATCGCTAACCTGGCACCGATTCACCGGCATCCATCAACCCGTCGTTGGTGACTTTCACCGTTCCACCGTCACCGCTAACTGGGCACCGTTTCACCGGCATCCACCAACCCGTCGTTGGTGACTTGCACCGCTCCACCGGTCATTGGTAATCTGACACCGGTCCACCGGCATCCACTAACCCGTCCTTGGTGACTTTCACCGTTCCACCGTCACCGATTCACCGGCATCCACCAACCCGTCGTTGGTGCCTTGCACCGCTCCACCGGTCATTGGTAATCTGACACCGATCCACCGGCATTCAGCAACCCGTCATCGGTGATTCATACCGATCAACCAACACGTCATCGGTAACTAATACCGATCCACAAACCCGCCATCCGTTGCTAGCACCGATCCACCCTACCAGCCACGTTATACGTCGCTACTGACACATCCTATTCATCGCACCCGACTAGATACCCCTGTGTGTGCGTGTGCCCGACTGAAATAACACCATCAAATCACCGTGTTCTTATTAGTAAAGGAAGTGGAACCTCTACTCGACTCTGGATAGGTTGATCATTACCCCAGCCTTTGTCGAAACCCACCTCACACGGTTGGACAAAAATTTGTCCAATCCTCCCACTTGGATATTTCCACTTTGTGGTCTATGCTTTGCTACCATAGACCAACAGTACTTTCCGGCAATTTGGTCGAACACAAGTACGTAATAATTTCATCCCAGTTAGAAGTGTAAGTTTTATGACTTCGCAGGGAGGAAAGGCAGTTATTTATTTCGCGCTGAAGGGTTTTAATCGCGCTACCACACTCACTCTCTACCTTTTGCAGTTGCGAGGTCAGTAAGATCCGTTTGTTTTCGTATATCTCGCATAAGTTTCTCCAGGCCGTATCAAATCCCTTATTCGTGAGCGGACATTTTTTAACAATATCTTTTGCCTCATCTTGTGTCGTATTGTTCAGATGGAACAATTTCTCCACAGGTGTTAGGTGTTTGTTCAAGATGTATATAGCCGTGAACATGTCACGAAATGTTGGTCATGACAGATAATCGCCCTTGAAAACTTCAGTATCACATGGAGGCAGGCGGATACTGTGTTCAAATTCGGGCTTTTCTTCAGTTTTATTTTCTGGTTTATTGTATGTCGTTTGGCGTGTAGCCATATCTGACATGCAGCGTAAATATACTGCATATGCTCTCTTATACTTCTGTTTAACAGAAACTATACCAGTGGCCTCTAACTTATCTGAATTAAGTAAGTCGTCATAAGCCGTTCTGGGTTTTCTCCACATTGCTGAAGCCCAAGAGTGTACTTGCTGTGGACGGAACCTGTAATTCATTGTAGTCTGATTCGAATTCAAAAATCGAATCAGCCAGCCTAATGAAACTTTCCATATTTTGGACTTAGAGGATATACAGAATCAAAACAAAACCGAAAAATTATAGCTGAAGCTACGATGAAATGCTCAACCGTACAAGATAAATGCTGAATAGAAAGGGTAAAGGCAGTATTTTTACCCAGGAAAACCAATAAAGAACCCAACTCAATAAAATTTGAAATCAATCCAATTAATGTAATTTTAATTCAATTTAATTTTATTTATTTATTGCAGACTTGGCCGCTTTGGCTGTCTACTATGTTTGTACAACAATAACACCCTTTGGCTTACTCGCCACCCACACGTATAATGGAATATGTATATATAAATAAATGTGTATATTTTTTCGCAATAAAGAAGTGCACAAAAAAACACAGATAAAGTGCGCGGTGTATCAAACGAGCGAAAGTGAATATTAAATGAAAAAAAAATGTAATAACAAATGAAAAGTGCTATAAATTTAGTGAATTTAATAAGAAAATAATAAACTAGCCTTCGATTGAAATGCTGTTGTGTATATTACCGAAAAAACAAGTGGGAAAAAACAAAAACAAACTGAAGATGGAAAGGCGAAGTGAGCTTATTGTGAAAGTGAGGTTATGTTACTTCTTGCCTTGCGCTGTGTCCAAAAGACCCTTACCACTGGTGGGGGGATAATCCGGATAGTCGCAAGGATTTTGAAGCGTTTAATTTAATTTAAATTAAAGAAAAATAAAGCAGTTAACTGAACAAAAAATCACTATTATTAAATATTCACTAAACGCACTTATGTTTGATTACACTCGCGGGCGGCACTTTTAAACAAAGTGTTTGCAACACACAAAAAAAAACTAAGTGGCAAGAAATATACAACTTACGTGCTTTGATGTGGTGATCGGCTGATGTTTGTTGTAAATAACTTGTGTGTTGTACTATGTTATCTGTGGTATGTGGTAGAGTATATATATGACAGAGTGTGTTAGTTGATTGTTGTTGAGTGCAATATATAAACTTTGGAACTTTTCGGCAGTGGCTTGTGGCAAATTTAACTATTAAGTCTTTTTCCAATTTTTCCGGCTCGAAGGACCATGAACAAATGCGACAGTGATGTTTCCGTGGAGCGGCCGCGGCTCAAAAGCACCGCGGTCGAATTTGTGCTCGAATAAGAAAACGAGAATTCTCGGTATAATAAATATGGCCGTTTATTTTGTAGAAGAATGCAATTATAAATTATTTTACCTCTTTGAATATTTTGGTGAGCTGAGAAATCCTGGGGTGGCCGTGATGTGACTGCGTTGATTGTTGCTGAAAAAGTAGACGGGTTTCCAATCGAAGACAACCGTTGAACCTGAAAATTATCCTCCGGTTTTAAGGGGAGGTGAACCCACACATGCACACCCCCATGCATGTATATCTCGCCTAAACAATATTTTTAGTTGTATATATGTGTCGCTAACATCAACTATAAAGCCTTCACAGATTGTTTGTTGTTGCTTTGTATTGATTAATTCAATTTTGATTTAACAAAAGTAAGTCTCAAGTAACTCGTTATCCCGTTGATTTTTGGAAATTTTTGAAAATTGTCTTTATATGTGATGGTATCGATACTTTTAGGTATGAATTTCTAGTCTTTTTATCTTTCTTAAATGAATAAATTTTTTTTTTTGTACCTTCAATGAAATGTTAGTTTAAGTTTTCTGTCCATTTTATATTTTTCGTTAAAAAGTGTTAAATTGTTTTAAGTTTTGTTTTTCATGTATTCTTTTTGCTGTTTTTTATGTTCGAAGGTTTTAATTCTTTTAAGTTTCTACACCTTTTCAAGCCAATAATACGAATAAATAATAAGAAAATGAAAGTTTTTATTTACAAAAAGTTTGTACCGAGTGTACGTAAAGTTGTTATGTTTTCTTAGTTTGTAATGAGTATACATTGAGTTCTAATGTGTTCTTATTATCATTATTAGGTTGAAGAGGTGTAGTATTTTCTAAAATTCCACCTGTACCTGTAGTTTTTAATAAACGTTTTTATGGCTGAAATATGTGCCTCACTGCCTTTAAACCAAATTCCACAATAAAATAAAAAAAATTTTATTTTCAATCTATAAAAGTAGTACAAATTATTTAATATGGCTAAATTTTATACAGTGGCTGACATGTTTATATAGTCGTTTTGTGCGATTTTCACTAATTTTTGCTTTAATATTAAATTCAATTAAGTGTAATAAAATTATTTAAACAAAAATTCACGTAAAAAATTCGAAATCAGTCTCTCTTGGACACGTTTTCCAGCGGAAGATACTGAACTTGAATTGCCAGAATTATCATTGGTGTGCATCTCCAAGACTATGCCGATATTGTGAAGTTTGTGTGATCGCTCGGCCAAACGAACATCATATAAGGTGGCGCACGCGTTCACCACCTTACCCGCTAACCCGGAGTCATACAAGAGAACCCACTGTCTCGACAGACATCGCCAAGTTTCTTTAAGGACCCCAAATAGCCGTTCTATTGGGTTTTGTGATTTGTATAGCGCCCCGTTGCATTGGAATTTGGGAGTACCCTCTGGGTCGTTTGGTAATGGCGTCATAAGCCACGGTTCCAAGGGGTATCCAGAATCACTTGCAAGTAAAAATTTTAAACTTATTTACATTTGAAATATATGGCATCAATCAAGAATATGTTGCCTTTTCCATTTTCATGACCAGCCGTACCGTACATGAACTCTCCCGTACATGACGAGCTCCCGGGAACTTGGCATTTACATTTGAAAATTTCAAATTAGAGTCACAAATCTGAAATCCAAAAATTAAGAAATTATATAGAGCCATAGTTTTAGTTAGAGCTACACTTTACCATTTGAACATTTAAGGTGTGGTATGAATGATGGTTTACGTAAGCTTCTCCGTGCACTTTTGGAGCCAACTTAGATATGTGCGTACAATAAATTGCGCATATCGTACCCCTAACGAATGGAGCAGGTGCCGCACTAAACACTTCTTTTGCTACTTGACGTTCCATAGGGAACTTAATCTCCTCGAAAAGTATTGCGATGTTTAGGGCACCGTGGTGGATGCACCGGCTTATTGAGGATTGGCATAAAATCGTAATGCCCACAATACCTACAAAGGGGAGCCTGTTCGTAAATGCAGTATGCGCAGTGTTGCAGAAAAAATGAAGTCCCTTATTCCCAATTTAGGGACATAGATGATCCCTTTGAGCTAGCTCTATCGGAGTTCCGTAAGTTATATAGCGTGGGTCCTGAAATTGCGACAAGTTAATGTATCGTCGACAAATTGTGTTAAAAAAGTTAGTGAATCCCGCTACTGGTAAATGACATACTACTTCCAAATCCCCACCTGGAACGTCCTTTGCTAAATCAGCTTTTTCATGGCTAACCTCCAATGCAAGCCAAACATGCGTGTATATGGATACGTACCCACGTGTGTACGTATGGGCGTCTATGTTCATGCAAACAAGAATATATCTAAACATTTAGACCCTTTCGGCATATATAACTACAGTTTGAAATAATTTTAAAATATATAGTGAATTAGCAACTAAAGTGTGAATGTTTTAAATCCGGGTCACATTGCCCAGAGAAGACCAGCAGGGCACCTTACTTTTCAGAGCAGCGCCCAGAGGCAACATAAAAAACGCCAGTAGGAGCACGCAATAACAACATTTTTACAAAGGTATAGAGACCATAGACAGAAATTAGAAATTATACGCTGGTAAATATCATTTGTTTTGGGAAAGGCAACAACAACCGCATCCTAGAGAGATACACTGCACATTTTAGAATACTCACACTATGCTGATCAACATACGGATGTACGGTGATGCCAGAATCAACCGGGGTTGCATATAGAGCAAAATACAACAACACCAATAGGATCAGATGAGACGGTGCGAGACCTTCTGGCTGCATTCATTGTAAGTTTAACATTTTATGTATGGGTGCTTCGCATAGAGTAGAAAAAAAAACAGCCCAGCGTACAGTCGTCAGGGTTTATCGAAAAGTAATAAATTTCGGGGCTCTGGGCTACTAGAGGGAGAACCCTTGAATCGAGTACAATTTTATTTTCACACTTTTATTTTTTAGTTTTTGAAATTGTTTACATTTTTCATTTTTTGACTTTATACTGCATTCTATTATAAATGTTAAATTAGTCGATAAGGTGCAGTCAATAGTGTAAGTGTATGAAAGTGTTTTGTTGAATTTTGTTGATCTCAATGTTTATATGTTTCAGATCCTGATGATGATTTCAAATTGAAATCGAAATATCGATCATTTTAAATAAATATATAATATTAACAAATTTAAAATTGTTATTATTCATATATATTTGGGTGGCCTAGAGCTCAACAACACATACAATAGTCAATTTAAGGCCGAAAAAACACGAAAGAAATAACTTTTATTTTAAAATAGTTATTTTCAACTATTATTTTACAAATTACTATTCGTCAATTATCATTTTTTATTTTTGGGAATTTTTATTGAGAGTTGCAAAACTTGTATCTTATTGGTAAGCTGAACTCGCCATCTCCATCTTATTTAGCATGTTTTCCCCGGTTCGGACTATAATTCCGCAGTCCGGACAGTTTTAATTCCTAGCATTTTTCGTCATCAGAAAGGGTATTTTTCAAACACATAGCCTTTGCGCTATGAGATTTGTGAGACTGCATAGTAGCTCAATAACCAAGATCACAAGTGAGTGATCTGGCTGAGCAAGTGAGAGCGGTCATTGTGCGCCTGATCGAGCGTCGAGTTTATATGCATTTGAGTTTTTTCTTTTCAACACAGGTACTCTGCAGTGGCGCCATTGGATTGAGTTACTTTGTGACTGATCATTAGATATTGTATGTACCAGTTGACTCCTCTTCGTTATGGGAATATAGAAAAGGAGGTGGAAAAAAGAGCAAAAAGCGAAAAGATATATTTATATGCATAAATTTACCTAAAAGTGTACACACCATCGCACGTACATAAATTTGCAAATCTTTCGTGTTCTTTGTTTAAATTTTTTTATTTTGCATAATTACATATATAAATGTCCTTGGTCTTCAATTGATTTCACATCTGGGTCAGTAGGACAAGTTAAACAGGTGATCATAAGATCACTTGCAAGCACATTAGGGGGTATACATTTTTTTAACTTTTTTGCTCATTGTTAAGTAGTCCGCATGGTAAATATATATAAGTAATATTTAGGTTAACTTAGTTGAAGTTGAATATTGAACGAAATAACCTTGTTATAGTTTTGTTGACAGGTTAGGTAAGGTTAAGGTGGCCGCATCTCTGCACCGCCGAGAGGCGCACGTAGGCCGAATGGCCCACTGCATTCAGAATGTATTCCCATTTGACAATGACCCGTGAGTACCCCAATCAAGGCGCCTAAGGAGGAGCGTTTGAGATTGAGTATGTACTTCGCCCGTTTCTACATATGCAGCTTCCAGGTATGTCCCGGTGGCCTGGAACCCATATCACTGCTTTGGGGCAATTCGAAGCCAGTTCATTGAGCGATTGGCTACAGTCGAGTGCAGTGTTACTACTCCGAAGGGCTTTGATCACTGCCTGGCTGTCGCTATATATAGACACTGATGTCGAGTTTTTCGAGAGCAGCCAGCCCAAGAAGAGTGAAAGTTTCTCCGAGTATACACCGCTGGCCACCTTTCTGTTGAGCGCCGTCTGCGAAAATGCAGGTTGATTGTGAGTTTAGAATATGCACGTCCTCCCATTCGTGCCTCTTAGAGATTCTGGTGAAGAACTTCGGGTTTGGCTCGTTGGCGGTAGGCGTAGTGTAATCCACAACCTTCAGAGTTTCTTGCGTGTCCAAATCTGGTGTCGCTCTAGCGCTGACCGGCATTCAGTGGTACTGCGCTATAGCTTGCTTAGAGTTTTCCGTACAGGTTAACCGGGAGTAGGTTGAACATGACCTCCAGCTCCATTCAGGCTTGGTGGTACAAAAGTTAGTGTTTTGTACTTTCTGGTGAAAAGACCATTTCCGTTTTAGGGGGACTTACAGTAAGACCGCTTTCCAGGGCTCAGTCCTCCACGAGGTTAAAGGCAGTTTGGAGCAGTTCGCTTAGGATCTGAAGATGCTTATCAGTCACCGTAAGAGCAATGTCATCGGCATAGGCAATGATTTGGCAGCCGGTGTTTTCCAGCTTGAGGTGTTAACTGTTAAGTTAACGGAGACCCCAGTCCCAATCTCAGAAGGGACTCGGATAAAACTCCTGCGTATCACATTATTGAGGCCTCTTCCAGATTAACTTGGATAGTTCTCTTTGACAGGAACTGTCTAACGAATTCCGGAGACTCCAGTCCCAATCTCAGAACGGACTCGATACCGGCTTATGGATGCACATTATTGAAGGCTGCTTCAATGTGAAGAAAGATACCCAGAGTGTAGCCCTTGAGGGTAGTAGTTTTTCTATCTTTGCAGTGATAGCATAGAGTGCTGTTTCCACTGACTTTCCCTTGGATTATGCATTTTGAGCCTTCGAGAGATTTTGTGAGCGCAGATTATTCCTAATGTGTGCGTCCAATATTTTGAGAAGAAAAGATGTAAGGCTTATAGGCCTGGAGTCCTTTGGCTTTGAGTGTGAAGCGCTTCCTTCTTTGGGTATGATCTGACGGCACATGGCAGAGAATGTCTCTCGCCATTTAAAGTTTAGCGGGGAAGATGTTATCGGATCCCGGAAGGTTCTGATGGACCATTCTACTTTTTAAGGAGTAATTAACTTCTCCATATAGTGATAGGTTATTTCGATGTTGTCGGCTGCTGGTTGCTCCGTGGAACAGACCGGAAAATGCGTGTCCACTAAAAATTCGACCATTTCGTCGCTAGATGATGTCCAACTTCTATCAGGATTCTGGATGAAACCTGGAACAGTTGGATTTTTGGAAAAAACTTTACGCAGTGTATTTGCCTCCGAGTTGGTTTGTTGTTACAGAAGTCCCTTCATGAATCCCTCTGGGCTTTTTCTGACTCCTTTTTTGAAAATTTGTAAGGCTTCTTTATATTCGTACCAAGAACAAGTCCACTTAGTTTGATTAAAAAGTCTTCTACTGCTTTTCCTGAGTCGGGAAATTTCGGAGCCCCACCATAGTGGTTTCTCGATTTGGCTCAGTATCGGGTCAGAGACTAGCGTGATATCAAGGTAGCAAATGTTGATTCGTTTCCAGAGTTACTTATATTTGGGTTGTGAGATAGAATAAAGTCTAAAAGGCACTCACCTCTAGGGTTAGTGTCCGTAGAACCCCACACTACATTGTGCGAATTGGCGTCAGCCCCTATTATTATCGACAGCTTCCATCGGTTTGCGTCCTTCACTGCGTTTATTAAGCAATTAGATGGAAATTGCTGGGCATGATGCGCCATGTACGCTGCAATCAGCCAAATATGTTTTGTTGATCTTTTTTCTTCTTTTTTTGTGGAATTCCAATTAATATAACCCTTCTTTTTTTCATACACACTATTACATATATATATGTTTTCGCGACATGGGAAGCCACATGTCCCAATCCAAAATAAATACTCATTATGAATATCTTGAATTGTACCATATTTACTCATCTTAGCTCATAAATTCACCTTAGTACATTTTGGTACCAGTTGGGACGTGTGGCAACCACCGCGTAAAAACACCCCACACCAATTCGCCGCACAGCTGACAGCTGGGCGGCCATCATCCTTTTCCCTTTGTTATTTTACGGCAAAAACGGCAAAAAACAATTTTTTATTTATTTCTAACGATATAAGTGATGATTGAAAATAATTTTAATCAATTTATAATATATTTTATAAAAAAGCAATAACAAAACCGAGAGCACGCGGTAAGGCAGTTCTGCTGATCAAACAGATCTGTCAAAAAATCCATCATGATCACACTACTAACTGTCAAATGGCGGAAGTCGTTCGTGCATATGGTAAAGAAGAATAGAACTAGGGGTTTAGATGACATCAAAACCAGCGTATTGTTAGCTTAATGGTTAACAATGCGTGCCAAATTTCTCTGATGAAGAAGCTTAGCAGCTTCCAAAAAAAGAAAAGCTATGGCGGTTGTCTCTAAACATTTTTCCTTTTCTATTCAATTAAAAAACTTTTAATAAATAATTTAAAATGATTATTAAAATAAAAACAAAAATAATTTTCATAAAATTCTAAAGGTGAAAAACTATTATTCTTGGCCTTGAGCTCCTTTCATGAATACTTTAATTTATAAAAAAATTCTAAGTAGTACCAGAAAACGCGTGCCCGTACAAACAACCCGTTGTTATTATATTATCAGTATTATTATTGGTTACCTTTTGTATTATTCCACCGGCTTTTTTTGTGCACACAAACACGACTTTCTTATAATATTTTTCGAAATAAAAGTTAACCATAACAAAGCAGAGTTTTTATACATATTGAATTTTGTTAATTGATATTTTAATAAAAAAGAAGTGTAACAGCAATTTACACAAACCATCCACGGACCACGTCTGCAGTGCCAAGAAGCAGTACGCAACGTTATCGGAGGATACGAGGAGGAGCGCAAGTCTCAAGTCAAACGCCAACACGAGTGAGTACCATCCCAACACGAGTGAGTACCATCAAATTAAACAATAGAAAAAACTGGTATATCATTTTTCTGTTGAGTTATTAACAAAGTTAGATCTAGGGCAACTAGTGTAAGGAATAAACCTAGGGTCGATTTTACGTCAGTTTCTTTTGTAAATAAAAACCCTTGTAACGGATGGCTGAAAATAAGATTTTGGTTGCAACTATTCTTTTAGACCTTTTTTCCCTTATGCCCTCGTAACCTTTTTATCAATGCAGGTATGAACCCCTTTTTGTTCATTAGGCTGTAGGTGAGGGAGGTGGAAAGTACCATGCCCCAAATCGACGAGCTAGCCTTCGAGGCAAGCATACCTGCTTGCCACCCCTATTCACCAAACAAACAACCAGCTGCGTAACGTATGTTTAAATTTATTTCTCTGATTCATCTATCATACATTTTCTTTTTCCTGGAATGAAAAATCTTATCATGGCGATTTTTTCACAGATACCCAAAATATAGGGTTTTCGCATAGTGTAAACAAACATCAACCGATGCAATCAAACATTTTTGAATTGAAAACGAGCGAATTTGTCTCGAAACTCAGCCGGTTGTTGTTGTTGTTACTAACAGTGCTTCGTCGTCACTGTGAGATCGTAATGCAGTGGGTAAAAATGGGTGAAAGTGAGAGCGAAACGTTACTAATATATCGTATCGTCAAGTTTCAGAACGTGGCGCAAAGACAGAATAACGTCAAGTCTGTTTTGATGCGTCACGTAACGTCACATTACGTTTCGTCAGGTACCGTTTCTCTATGTCAACTGACGTTACCTTTAGAATAAATGCGATTGGATGCAAATCCAACAACAATGTTGAGATCCTGATATTTTTCTGGATCAATTTCAGATCCGTATAGAAGTTCTGTTCGTTTAGTTTTTTATACTAGATTTTTTGACAGCCGTATATGCACACACAACTCTCATTCAACTGATCCGTATCGTTCCGATCAGATCTTGATCGTGATACGGACCTAGATAGCTGATTGGAACGCATTAATTAAAGAAGTAAGGCGCGATACTAGTAGGACATAAATAATCCACACTACGAATTGGAAGTGTGGTGAGGATTATTTATTAGGAAGACAAAAATAATTCACACCACGCTTGTGGTTAAAAATTTGATCAATAAAATAATTGCTCAGATGGGCCGACACACTTAGGTCGCACACTTAGGCCGAATGGCCCATTATGATATAACTGAATAAGGGCTTAGTCCCATCCTCCTTTTGACAGTTAGGAAGTGGAACTATCCTCTTCGCTAGATGAAGCGCAGAATGTCGCCGGCAGAGCATAGCTCCGCTAAACTAATGAATAAGCACTTGTTTAGGCACTCAGAGCGATTCTAGCCAGTGCGGAGCAACTGCAGAGGAAGTGTTCAACACTATTTATTTCCTCCTCGTCCCTACAGCTGCTACATAAGTAATTTGAAGGGACCTCTATGCGTTCACCAGGTATTAGACAATGTCCCGTGAGTATCCCAATCAAGGACCCTGGTGAGGGCCGTTTGAGGTTGAGTTTGGACCTTTGTCTGGGCCTTTCGCATGTGAATTGCAATGGCCATCTAAAACTAGCTTTTCCCTTAAATTCGCGTAGGAGCCGGGGCTACCATACGATTTCTGGGTATGTTCTCCAGGATACTTGCATGTCCAAATCTGGTGTCGTTACAGCGCTAAATGGCGTTCAGTCGTACTGCCCTATAGCTTGCTTGAATATAACCTTCAAGGCTTTTGTGGAATTTGATGAAACTGCTCATTCAGCCTATGTTATTGCTCCCCTCGAGCGGAGGTACACTACACAGCAATCACATAGAAGGGGATGGGTCTTACTATCGCGGTGTACAGCTAGTGCATAACTGAGGGGTTCAAGCCCCATCTTTTCCCTATGGCTGCTTTGGATGCATATAGGGCAGTGATTGCATTCTTGGATCTGTCCTAAACATGCTTTTTCCAGTTGAGTTTATTATCTAGGATAATGCCGAGGCCCTCTACATCTTGAGAAAGTGTGAGCCTCACTCGATTTAGGAGTGGTGGTACAAGTGATGGTACTTTGTATTTTCTGGTGAAAAGGACCATTTCCGTTTTGGAGGGGTTCACATTAAGGCCGCTCTCCAGTGACCAGTCCTTTAAGAGGTTCAAGGCGGTTTGGAGCAGTTCGTCTAGGGCCGGAATATGGTTACCAGTCGATGTAAGAGCGATGTGGTCAGCATAGGAAATGACTTGGCAGCCGGTGTTTTCCAGCTTCAGAAATTGGTTGTTTACTGTTAGGTTCCACAGTAGAGGGGATAGGACTCGCCCTTGAGGAGTGCCCCTAGGTGCGTATCGTATCTCGCACATTAGCTTCGATATTTCCCTTTTTAAGGAGTTGTCTTACGAATTCCACCAGCGGAGGCTCCAGTCCCATGAGGCCAGTCCTTTGCCTATTTTCGTGGTGATAGCATGGATAGCTGTTTCCATGGGCCTGCCTTTAGGGTATGCACATTGAGCCTTCGAGAGTTCTTGTGAGCGCAGATTGTTTAGGTGAGATGCCTAAATTCCCAAAATATGTGCCCCCCTAATGTAACTTTAGCGCCCTTCCAATCACTAACACCAAGCCACCCACCTGTGGGTGCATGCATGCATATTTGTGTTTTGTCAGCACACATATACATGCATGTGGGTGTGCATGTGTGGGTTCACCTCCCCTTAAAACCGGAGGATACTTTTCGGGTTCAACGATTGTCGTCGATTGGCAACCGTCTACTTTCAAGCCACCGCCGCTCCAAGCCAGCACCTCGCACGAATTTACATGGTCCATCTCCCCGTAGAGGAACTACACCGCTAATACAGTCCACAACATCATCACGATTACATACACTCAACTAAATATTTCACTTGGATAATTGGAATAATACTCAATATTTTTCAACACGCAAACAGTAAACTCAGCCATATTTGGGAAAAATTACCAAAGTTTATATATTATAACACAATCAACACAACAGGCGCCACCAATATCACAATTTACAACAATCAACAAATTCTGGCGATCACCACATCAAATCACGTAAGTGTATATTTCTTGCCACTTATTTTTTTTTTGTGTTGCAAATTATATGTTTTAAAAAAAAAGTGCCGTCCGCGAGTGTAATCAAACATAAGTGCGTTAAGTGAATATCTAATAATAGTGATTTTTTTTAAGTTCAGTTAACTGCTTTATTTTTCTCTAATTTTTAAATCAAATTAAACGTTTCAAAACCCTTGCGACTATCTGGATTATCCCCCCACCAGTGGTAAGGTTTTTCTGGACACAGCGCAAGGCAAGAGGTAACATAACTTCACTTTCACAGTAAATTCACTTAGCCTTTTGATCTTTAGTTTGTTTTTGTTTTTTCCCACTGGTTTTTTCGGTAATATACACAACAGCATTTCAATCGAATGCTAGTTTATCACTTTTTTATTAAATTCTCTAAATTTATAGCACTTTTCATTTGTTATCACATTTTTTCATTTAATATTCACTTTCGCTCGTTTGATCAACCGCGCACTTCATCTGTGGTTTTGTGTACTTCTTTATTGCGGCAACATATATACACATATTTCCATAAATATATCCCCTTATACGTGGGGGTGGCGAGTAGGCCACAGAGCCCGTGTTTAAATTTGCTTGTGTACCAAACAAAATATTAGTCAGCCAAATCGGCCAAGGCTGCAATATATGAATAAAATTAACTATAAATAAATATAATTGAATTAAAAAATACATTAACTGAGTTGAGTGAAATTTTATTGAGCTGGGTTTTTGATTTTCCTGGGTAAAATACTGCCTTTACCCTTTCTATTCAGCATTTATCTTGTACGGTTGAGCATTTCATCGTACCTTCAGCTATCTTTTTCGGGTTTGTTTTGATTCTGCATTTCCTCTAAGTCCAAAATATGGAAAGTTTCATTAAGCTGGCTGATTCGATTTTTGAATTCGAATCAGACTACAATGAATTAGAGGATTCAGTCCACAGCAAGTACACTCTTGGGCTTCAGCAAGAGGACTTGAAAGCAATGTGGAGGAAAACCAGAACGCCTTATGACGACTTACTTAATTCAGATAAGTTAGAAGCCACTGGTATAGTTTCTGTAAAACAGAAATATAAGAGAGCATATGCAGTATATTTACGCTGCATGTCAGATATGGCTACACGCCAAGCGACATACAATAAACCAGAAAATAAAACTGAAGAAACGCCCGAATTTGAACACAGTACCCGCCTGCCTCCATGTGATACTGAAGTTTTCAAGGGCGATTATCTGTCGTGGCCAACATTTCCTGACATGTTCACGGCCATATATATCTTGAACAAACGCCTGACACCTGTGGAGAAATTGTTCCATCTGAACAATAAGACACAGGGTGAGGCAAAAGATATTGTTAAAAAATGTCCGCTCACGAGTGAGGGATTTGATACGGCCTGGAGAAACTTATGCCAGAGCTACGAAAACAAACGTATCCTAGTAAACTCGCAACTCCAAAAGAAGGTAGGGACCTTCTTGGCTGCAAGAAGGCAATTCCTAATGGCCGGTACAAGAAAAAGAGTATAATACATCCGTGGAGGAAAAGAGAGCGCAGGCCTACGCAATATCAACGCAAAGAGAAATCGAGATTCTCGACTGTTTTTCGAATTCACCGAGGGCTTTGAGGGTACTATCATATGTTATGAGATTCTTTCGAAGAACTCATCCCAAGACAAAAGCTTCCTTTCAAGAAAAATCGTGCCTGATCTCATCCGATGAGATCAAGACCACGACGCAACTCTTGATTAAAGTGTTTCAGAAGCAATATTATGGTGAGGAATATGTCAACTTGAAGAAGGGACACCTGTCGATAGCAAAAGCGAGATATTGCCACTCAACCCGTTCATCGACAAATGTGATATTATGAGGGCAGGTGGTCGTCTTTCGAGCGTCTCAACACATCGCCTATAACGAGCGCCACCCAATCATACTGCCGTACAATTATAGGTTGACGCGTTTGACTGTACAAATGATACCTCAAATCTCCCTTCATGGGGAAAACCAACTAATGCTCCGTCTCATCCGCACCCAATACTGGATTCCGAATGTCAAAAACATGATTAGGGCCACCATCTACAACTGTAAAGTCTGCACCATTTATAAAAAAAGGGCGCAAAACCCAACTTATGGGGACCCTTTCTAGCGAACGCACTACGTTCGTCCGTGTGTTTACCAATACCGGGGTGAACTTTGGCGGGCCTTTCGGCATCAAAAGTTACCGTGGTAGAGGATGTCGACTTTCAAAGGGCTACGTTTACTCTTTGTGTGTTTCACGGCGATCCATCTGGAAGCAACCAGTGATCTTGTTACCCCATCCTTTCTAGCGGCGTTTTCGCGTTTTATCGCTAGACGAGGATGTCCGAGAAACATTTACTCCGACAATGGTACTAACTTTGTCGGAGCTTCACGATCTTTAAGGTCTGAGTTTAAGGCATTTATCTCGGAAGCCCGAGATACGACTACTTCCAAATATAGCCATCAAACCATGACATGGCATTTTATTCCGGCTGGGGCTCCATATATGTGGGACTTTGGGAGGCGGGAGTGAATAGCTTTCAAAGCCACTTCAAGAAGATAGCCTCGCCTCTGAAATTCACGCATGAGGAATTCCATACGCTATTGTGCCGGATTGAGGCATGCCTCAACTCGCGACTACTTAGTCCAGCCGCAAATGAGCCCGCGGACCTGGAGCCATTAACCCCTGTGCACTTCCTAACTGGAAGTCATCTCCTGGCTCCGCCAGAACCAGAGGTGAATGAGAGCACTGCCTCCATTATCAATAGGTTGCAGAAGCTCAAGGCTCTTCATCAAATCTTCTGCATGAAAAGTGGAATACTTATTCGAACTTCAAAAACGAATGAAGTGGAAGCGTCCAAATCAGAATATGAAGGTGGGGGATCGCGTTGTTATCAAAGAAGATAACTTCTTCCCGAACGAATGGAGGCTCGGTCGACTTACCAACGTCTGACCGAGAAGGGCCAGATCAGAAGTCCCGTGGTCAAGCTGATTCTGCTCCCTTTGGAGGGAATGGATGCCGAGAGGCCCGCTGCCTCATCTTAACCATCCCCTCCCTCTCCTCCCACACCTTTCGACTCCCCGTATCCCAAAATGTTCCACCCTTCACTCGCTACCCAGACAACCCTAACGCAGAAGAAGAACCTTTCTTAGTGTCCACGCTTCTGCACCATATAGCAGGACGGGTACGACGAGTGACTTGTAGAGTATTATTTTCGTTCGTCGAGAGAGTACTTTACTTTTCAATTGCCTACTCAGTCCTAGCATTTGTTTGAGGGAGTCATTCTTCGTCGGATTTCTAGGCTAACATTATTGTTGGTGTTAATGCTGGTTCCCAGGTAAACGAAGTCCTTTACTATTTCAAAATTATTGCTGCCAACAGTGGCTTGGTTGCCAAGGCGCGAATGCGCTGACTCTTTGCATGATGACAGAAGGTACTTCGTTTTGCCCTCGTTCACCACCAAACCCATTTGTCCACTTCTTTTTCTAATTTGGAGTAAGCAGAAGTCACGATTTTACTTTTCAATTAAACTTTCAAATCAAGTGAGACCCAAAAGCTTACATAGCGCTAGCAAGTATACTTTAACTTATTATGAAACCTGCACTCAAATGCTTACTGGGTATATATAAAATGAGGAGCGTTACTTACCCTCTCTCCATGGTCCAACGTCGCCTATAGTTTTAGTCCCATATGGTCTATAGGCGTTGGAGTCTTACCGCCCACCGCCACCCTCCATGTCATACCGCAATTGGTCACGCACATGAAAGTAGGACACACATTAATATTTGCTAAGGGGTATATACACCTATGTATCAAACAAAAATATATACACATAACGTTAAAGACGATACCAAAATGCAATCATCGAAGGTATCCGAATAGCTGACGACATATTTCAAAAATTAATGAAGCAAGTTCGGGTGGAACCGAACATTATATACCTAGTAGTGATCTATTATGTCATCCCAATTTACGCAGGTCTATTTTAATACTTTCAGTTCGTATTTGCGTTCAACCAGACAGACGGACAGACAGATAGACGTATCGAGAGACGGACATGCCTACATCGTCTCAGTTCATCGTGCTGATCATTTAAGTGAACTTTTAATGTTTATTAAACGTATAAAAATCAAAAAAGATATACAACTTCGCTTTTGCAGTGGGGTATTAACTACTTGCCCGGATATTTTACTTTTCATCCTGAACGTTCTGATATACATTAATAAATATATATCTCGATTCGTTTATGCCGAATAAAGTAATATACCTTGTGTGCGTAACAAAAATAGATATAAAAAAGGGGGTCTTTCATAGGCGCCAAAGTACTCGGCCGATCTTTATGAAATTTTCACAATATATACTTGGGTTCACTGGGTACAGCATAGACACTATATAGTTTTGGAAAAGTAGGCGGAGCCACGCCCCAGGCTATATAAAGTTTCAATTCGTCATAACTCTGAACTTTTTTGGTCTAAAATAATGAAATTTGGATGTATGTGTCACTTAGTCAATATCTACATAATTTTTCAAAAGTGGGCGGTGCCACGCCCGCATATTTTGTGTTTTGTTTTGCTCTTGAAATTTCACGATATGTTCAGGAGTTCGCTGGGCACGACACAGTGTGCATAAACTTTTGGAGAAGCCCCCAGGTTATATAAAGCTGCAGTTCGGTATAGTTAGGAGTTTATTTGGTTCAAGTTAATGACATTTTATATATAGATTTGTTCTATGAATCAAAACGTCAAAACAACGTATTCCGGGTTTGCTATTATAATATAAAATGGAGAAAGCAAACAACGAATTTCAGCATTCTTTTGTAAAACTGAGAGACTAGTTTGCGTTCAAATAGACAGACGGACAGACAGACAGACGGACGGAGAGACGGGCATGGCTAAATCGACTCAGCTCATCGTACTGATCATTTTAGTGAGTTTTTCTCTTCTTGTTCTCATACTTACATGCATTTAATGTTTATGAAAGGTATGAAAATCAAAAAAGATATATAACTTCGCTATTGCAGTGGGCTATTAACTACGTGCCCGAATATTTTGCTTGTGTGTTTCCCGATTTGGCTAATTTTTGGCAGGAGTATAATACATACTACTAAAAAGCAGCTGACCAATTTTCATTGAAATATCTGCTTCTTCTTCTTTAAATGGTCATCTAACCGCCTGGGCGATTTTGACCGTCCAACATAGCTCGCCAGTCGTTTCTTCGTTGCGCCAACTGGCGCCAATTGGAAACACCGCGGGATCGCAAAATCGGTCTCTACTTGGTCCTTTCATCGGAGTGGTGGTCTCCCTCTTCCTCTGCTTCCACCGGCGGGAGCCGATAAGAATACCTTCTGGGCTGGATCATCTTCGCGCATTCGCACTACGTGGCCTAGCCAGCGAAGCCGCTGTGTTTTAATTCGCTGAACTATGTCGGCGTCTGCGTAAAGTTCATACAGCTCATCATTAAATCTTCTTCGGTACTCTCCGTCGCCAACGCGTAGAGGCCCACAAACCTTTCGAAGAACCTTTCTGTCGAATACTCCCAGAGCCGCCTCATCAGATGTTGTTAGTGTCCACGCTTCTGCACCATATAGCAGGACGGATGCGATGAGTGACTTGTAGAGTGTTATTTTCGCTCGTCGAGAGAGGACTTTACCTACTCAGTCCGAAGTGGCATTTGTTTGCAAGAGTAATTCTTCATCGGATTTCTAGGCTAACATTATTGTTGGTGTTAATGCTGGTTCCCAGGTAAACGAAGTCCTTTACTATATCGAAATTATTGCTGCCAACAGTGGCTTAGTTGCCAAGGCGCGAATGCGCTAACTCTTTGCATGATGACAGAAGGTACTTCGTTTTGCCCTCGTTCACCACCAATCCCATTTTCTCCGCTTCTTTTTCTAATTTGGAGTAAGCAGAAGTTACGGCGCGGTTGTTAATGCTAATGATATCAATATCGTCAGCATGTGCCAACAGTTGCACACTTTTATAAAATATTGTGCCAGCGCGGTTAAGTTCTGCAGCTTGTATTATTTTCTCCAGCATTAAATTAAAGAAATCGCACGATAGGGGGTCACCTTGTCTGAAACCTCGTTTAGTTTTGAACGGCTCGGAGAGGCACTTCCCAATTCTGACCGAGCTGGCGGTGTTGCTCAAGGTCATTTTGCATAGCCGTATAAGTTTTGCGGGGAAACCAAATTCAGACATAGTGGCAGTGGCGTAACTATACCATCTGGGGCCCATGGCAAATTCTTTTGATGGGGCCCTATCAGTAAAAATCGTCACGTTGTCTTCAGTTTGATTTCAATAAACTTCGAGATTTTCAGCGTACTCAATTACACGTTGTATATGTCCCACTAATGACCATAGACCTCCTCTAGTAGGCGAGAGGAAATGAGCTGTAGTCCCCACGCTAGCCCAATGCGTATTGGAGACTTCACATTCATCCATAGAACATAATATCTCAATGCATTCATCATCTTTTCGGTAGCTTTTTGATGAAGGAACAACATCGTGAGGAAACCTGCATGCATTTACATTGAAATAAAAATAACAATTTAATTTCAATAAAATATTTATTAAGAAAAATCTTTTTTTCGAGCTTTCTGTTCCGCAAAAGTATCTAAATATAACATCATCAAAGTTTAAAGATCTGGCCATAGAATTTTCAATAGGCAGAATAGCCAAGTTACATAACATGTCTTGTTACGTAGAGTTTCTTAAATAGGTTTTGATCAATTTTAGTTTTGAAAATGATCGTCATGGTTTACCCCTAGTAGTTTGGCATCTTCTTCTGCGAATCGGAGTGGAAGGTAGCGGATGAAGGTACTCCGAGTAAGTGGAATGAAGGAAATGGCGTCCAGAGTTGTTTCAAAGTAAAAATTACGACTAAAAACTTTAATTTATATTGAAATTAACATTTTATAGTAATTGATAAGGTGTTATAACTACCCTATATTCAATAATTAGTGCGTTTTATGTCTTTACGTTCAATATTGCAGTATTTAAATTTGATTGTTTTATTATTGCACACAACACACCCTGTGTGGTTTGTGTGCGTGTGCAGATTCGGAGTAAGTTGCGCTACTAGTAGATATATACTATAATGATCGTTCAGCACAAGCCGTAGTTACAGGAATTGTAAGAAATAACATTAACGCAGTGCATACTTCAGGAAAGCTGCAGGACATAAAATGATTTTTTATTATTAATAAATCAGCAAGGTCTCTAATGCACGAAGATTTTTCCATTTCGTCTATGAAAGTAGATCAAAAACTGAGAACTTCTCTGGCAAATGATTCGGATATGTCTTTTTTATATATCTCAACAAATTCTAGAGCTTTGTTTAATAGATCAGTGTCATTCAAAACTTTAAAACCATTTTTAAGTTTTCAAATTCATTTCGATACCTTTCCAATTCGTCTAGACAAATTTTCAAACGTTTTAAGGCATTTGAAAGATCGGTGGCTTGTAGTAAGTAGGATTTTGCAATGAAAAACCAATAACATTATAAAATTGTAGTTTTCGATCTTCTTTTTGAGTGAAACAGCTTCTTTTCTTTCATCTGATTTGCGATTTAACAGAATTGTTGTCGTTAGCGCTTTTTGGACTTCAAAAAACCGAACGTTTAAAGCAAAAATGGCATCATAACGTCCTGCCCATCTAGTATGGTTTAATGTTTTTAATGTTATTGAAGTTGAAGACTCACTTTCTTTATTAGATATTAAACCTGATAAAATATTCCAACTTTTGATACTATGTCCAAAAAAATTATAAATTTGTTGAACTGTTTCAAAAAAATTTTGCGTATCAATAACCTCTCTCACTGCATCATTGAGTACTAGATTTAAATTATCAGCAGCACAGTGACCATATACCGCATTTGGCTCGACATTTTTTATGAGTTTTTGAACTCCACCATAAGTCCCTTTCATTGTGTTAGCACCATCATATCCTTGTCCTCGACATTTATTTAGAGGAATATTTTTGTCATTTATGAATTTCATAATTTTCTTGGACATTGGCAAGGCAGTTTGATCCTTAACTTCATGAAATCCTAAAAATGTTTCTTTAATGACAAGTGCCTTTGGGATCCCATTATCATCTTTTTCGATCATACAATAAGGGTAAAATTCACACATTTGATTAATTTTTGAAATATCTTGAGTTGTATCGAATACGATAGAGTAGAATGGTGCGGCATTTATTTCATTTAAAAGTGCATTTTCTACTTTTAGAACCAGGACAGAAATTAGCTCATTTTGTATTTTTGGACTTAAGTATTTTATCTGGCCTTTTGGTTTACTTAACAATTCTTGAAAAATCGGGTCGTATTTTCCTAATAACTCAACAATACTCAAAAAGTTTTCATTGGAGCTTGGATCACTGCTATCTGCATTTTCTCTGTGGCCACGAAAGGCTAAATTACACGTTGAAAGTGTCAGAGTAACATCAAGGAGCCTAGAAAGTACTTGGCGCCAAAAAGATTTTTCTTTTTTGATTATAGACTCTTGCTATTAATCGAGTGTGCCATGTAGCCGTCACTGTTGATACGTAAGACAGAAATTCAGATGAATTTTTGATGTCTCGTGTCTATGTATGACATCTACAATATGTTTCCAGTCGTCATAGCCCTCAATCCAAACATTTTGTATTTTTTTAGATGCCCGATTTGCGAATAACCAACACGGTTCACAATACGCCTTCTGGAGTATTAAAGAATAGGATAGCCATGTAGGTTCAAGTTTCACGCCAGACTTGGAAACAATATAGTAATTTTTTTCTAGAAAAGATCGATTGTCACTATCTTTTAATAAAGGGCCCTTAGGTTGTCACATATGGCGAAGATACAATATTGTTCATGCTAAAATATAATTCTCTTTGATTTCTGCTAGTACCCTGTTGTGGTTGTTCTTGGTCTGGATAGTCACTGGTGTTGGGTGCTGCATCTAATAATTCTGGTATACTTTTAGTAAGGTCCAATTCTTCACTTTTGGAGCACTGTTGTGAAATTTCTAGAGCAAAAGAAAACAGAAAATATGTGTGCGTACCGCCCGATTTTGAAAAATTATGTAGATATTGACTAAGTGACACATATATCCAAATGTCATTAATTTAGACCAAAAAGTTCGAAGTTATGACGAATTGAAACTTTATATAGCCTGGGGGCGTGGCTTCGCCTACTTTTCAAAACTATATACTGTCTATGCTGTGCCCAGTGAACCCAAGTATATAATGTGAAAATTTCATAAAGATCGGTTGAGTTCTTTGGCGCCTATGAAAGACACCCTTTTTTATATCTATTTTTGTTACGCACACAAGGTAAATTACTTCATTCGCCATAACCGAATCAGGATATATAATTATTAATGTATATCAGAACGTTCTGGATGAAAAGTAAAATATCCGGGCAAGTAGTTAATAGCCCACTGCAAAAGCGAAGTTGTATATCTTTTTTGATTTTCATATATTTCATGAACATCAAATCTTTGTACGTATGAGAAGAAAAAGAGATAGTCCCACCAAAAAGTATACTAAAATGATCAGGAGGATGAGCTGAGTCGATGCAGCCATGTCCGTCTCTCGATACGTCTTTCTGTTTGTCCGTCTGTCTATTTGAACGCAAATACGAACTGAAAGTATTAAAATAGACCTGAGTAAATTGGGATGATATAATAGATCACTACTAGGTATATAATGTTCGGTTCCACCCGAACTTAGACTTCCTTACTTGTTTGGTCTAAATTAATGAAATTTGGATATATGTGGCACTTGGTCAATATCTACATAATTTTTCAAAAGTGGGCGGCGCTACGCCCACGCATTTCGTGTTTTGTTTTGCTCTTGAAATTTCACGATATGTTCAGGAGTTCGCTGGGCACGACACAGTCTGCATAAACTTTTGGAGATTTAAATGGGCCGAAGGTTCTGAGAGTCCATTCAACATTTTGAGGGTTAATTAACTTCCCCATAGAATGTTAGTATCTTTCGTCATTTTCGGGTGTTATAAGCTCCGTGGAACAGCCCGGAAAGTGCGTGTCTATTAGAAGTTCAAACATTCCGGAGCTAGAGGATGTCCAATCTCCATCAGGTTTCTGAATGAGATTTTTATATCTTTGGTTACGGCGGAAAAAATGTGCGCTTTAGAAAACCAAATGTGAGCATACTAAAGGGATATATTGCACACTTCAATATAATTCTATTTGGAACCCTTTTTTAAATAAAGCTTTTAAAGTCGGTATACGACCTTATAGAATTGGTAGAACCAGCAATCTTGAAAACATTTGTAGCAGTTTGGATGCGTTGAAGGTGCATCGCAAATGGCAAGATTCAGGGCGATATAGGTAGAGATAAGGAAAGGCACCCTAGAACAGATGGTAGGCACTATAGGATAGTCATAAGCGGAGGGCGCAAAGAAGCCCAAATGCAGGTACGCCTATGGTCCCAGGCAAATGATGCCGCCTTCAATGCACAGAAAATTAGTTCGCGGCATGTAATGCCCAAGAATATCCGTGTACTTAGTGGCAAACGGGAGGAGTGGCCTCTGTTTCTCAGCAGCTTTCAGAATTCCACGCGCCTTTGTGGATTTTGCCACGATGGGAACCTGCTTCGTATGCACCGCGCTATGAAGGGTAGGCACTTGAGTACGTTATTAGCAAACTGATGATCTCCGAGAATTTCCATAGTGCTACCAGAAGTTTCTTAGACCAGAAAGAAAAGCCCTATCAAGAACTATTGTGCTCGTTAAAGAATAACTCTGTCCTCTTGGCAAAAACTAGAAGATTTCTAGGTCCCATCCTACTTACTGCTTCGAGATCTAATAGTTGTGAAGTTCCTAGTAGTCGGAGTCTTAATCTAGCGAGAGCAGGACAGGAGCACAAAACAAGCTCCTCCTGCAGCCCGGTCTGCCTGCATCTGTTGTCTCCGACGAGACCTAATTTATATGCATGCATGAGACCGAAACCAATGCCCAGTAAGTACGCCCATTATGAGCCTACAGTCATCTCTTTTCAGGCATAAAGTAGTTTAGTTGGCCACATGTCATATGCTTTGAACATAATCTTGGAGACTTTGCAACCCCGGGCTTGTTTCCACGCCTTTTTTGCCTGGTCGATCATTTACAACTCTTGTCTGCATTTCAACTATCCCAGTCTGATCGGGACATCTACTGTACATTCCTCCAAGGCTGCCCCGTCCTGGCCAAAGCCCCAGGATTTTCATTTCCATCTATGCCCACATGACCGGGGGCCCAGTATAGATGTAAGTTCCTCTCCATCGCAATGCTTCTCAGTGCCTGGACACTATTAGTTGTTGTGATGTGCGAGATTATTGCCTTAATAGCCGTCTTTATGTCAATGTAGAAATTGACGCAGCTTGTGGGGTCTGCTTATTTCCGGATCAGCACAGTACACAGCAGACCCAACACCTTCCGCTTATTTGGAACTATCGGTGTACACGTGTGTGGTGCTGGCCGTCATTTCCGCACCTTTATGCCAGCCATCTACCTCTATTGTAGCTTCAGGCCCCTTTTCGAAGTGCAGAAGCGGTACCATGTAGTCTTTCCGTGTAATGTTAAATGACGATATACTACTGTGGCCGTACGGTCTGCGTTCAAGCTGCCCCAGAGCACTTAGCCTATTTAAAGTTGTTAATGCCATGTTCTTGGGCACTTGGTCTACGGGTGGGATGTGCAGAGTAGTATTTAACGCTGCTGTCGGGGTGGGTTTCAAAGCTCCTGTTATACTAACCATACTCTCTCTAGTTTATTGGCATACGTTCTCTTTTGTGTGGCTGTCCACCAGACTAAGACTCCATAATGAAGGATTGAATTCACAATTGCACACAATCGCATTTGCGGTCAACCCAACGTCCGGCGCCCAGGCATGCACCTCTTGAAGAGCGCTGTCCATCAGAGCGGTAACTGTTGGCAGACATTTACCACTTATGATTACTGAAACGTCCTCTGAGTAAGCCGTAAGCTTAACCGGTCCGTCATAGAACCGCCTGAGCAGTTGGTTACTGACCAGTGTCCAAAGTATGGGGTATATTACCACCCGTGCCTCTTTTTACTGCTTTCGTGACCTCATATAGACCCCATCGTGAAGTAACGTTTCCACATCTTAGCAAGAAGCCGATCCACTTTGTCAGAGCAGGATCTACCACAACAGAGTTGAAACCAGCTATTATTGCCCGACTTGAGACATTGTTGAAAGCCCCGCCAATATCCTGCCCCGGTATTGCAGAGCCTTTTCTATGTTGATAACCATACTATGCCGTGCGGTATCTACCGACCTGCCATTGGTGTATGCCTGCTGTACTCGGGAAACCAGTCTTTCGTTCATGTAAGACTTTATGTACACGTTTATGAGCCTCTCAAAAGTTTTGAGCGGGAATGACTTTAAGCTGATAAGCCTATAGTCCTATGGGTGAACATGGCTGGGCTTACCCGGCTTTGGTAGGAAGGCTACTGAGGCCATTCTCCAAGAGTGCGGTACACGATTCAGCCTCATCCACCTATCAAAGATTATTATCCGGACCAGGCGATTTAAACTTGGAGAAAGGTTTTACTGCCCATTCAATCTTGGTATTAGCCATCAACTCTGGTATTGTGCGCTCAGAGCTCCAAGTGCAAGTGCTGCCTCCTGCCTCTTCCATCTCCCAGTTCTATTTCGTCACTAACCCAGGACTATTTCGCCCCTAGATAGAACCTTACTTAACCTCGATGTTTCGTAAGAGATTTCTATATTAGCACAGAAGTACTTCCATGAGACTCCCTTCGCTTTGATAATATTCCTTTTGTAGACCCTCAAGAGGTTCCTATATTCATTCCAGCATTCCTCGCATTCCGAAGATTTTGCTAGCTTGAAACTTTCTCTCACCTGCCTCCGAAGAGTCCCCAGCACTGTGATCCACCAAGGTGGTTTACCTCTGTCTCTGGATCTTCTAAGAGGGTAGGCTTTGTTATACGCATTCGTCAGCGTCTTTGTTACTATCATTGGATTCCTTCTGCTCTTCCACCGTAGCAACCTCTCTGGGTTGGCCGAGTTTCTAACTTCTAATTTCTGTAATTTAGTCCAGTCCACTGACCTAGGGTTCCTAAAGGATTTTACAATCTCTACCCTCCCTAGTTGGATATTGAAGCTGATATACGCATGGTCTGAAAAGGATGGTCTTTCAAGGTCCAGTCATAGCTTGATATATCAAGCTTCTAAGCTCCTAAGTGATACAGGCTGATCATCAAATTCATAGGTGGTGTCTGAGCCCTCGTGCATTGCTACTGCCTCTTCGCTTTTGGGAGCGGTTATGACCGTGACGTTATGTGCAGCTTCCTTCTCTTCGGAGTGCAGTAGCTGGCTCTCGGACTGGCACACCCATCGGCGGAAGGTAAACCCAACCCAAGCCGACACCGAGACCGTATCGCTCTAGAAGTCTTTCGCGATGTCGTATTCGACCAGTGCCGCCTGTGGGATCATATCCGTCTAAAGAGTCTTGCGAGACGGTGGAGGCATCACTTGCTTCGCTCAAGGCGTTGTCGGATGAACGACCCTGGCCCCGTCAAGGTGTTTCCTGGTTCCTCCATTAAAGGTGCCGTTGTAGCCTTATCCGTGGCGAATTCACCCTTCTTCTGAATCCGCAGGGTGTGCAGTAAAAACAGTAGCTTATGACCCCACCACAGGCTTTGAGAGTAGGGAGAGATTCCTCGCTATTGACCAAGGTAATATAGCGCTACCCTTGGCTGCTGATACACAGCCCCACGCCCGTAGCCTGCCAAGAATCTCGTTCCTGTGCATCGCTACCAAGTCTGCTTCAGACCACAGCTTGCCTAACGTGCTATATATTCAAAACGCTTGGCTACATGTTAACAAACGCCTTGCTACATGTGTAAAACTATTCCGAATAAAGCCTATGTCTACATTTAGCTATCGCCGTTTTCGTTCAAGACTCTAAGGAAATAAGGACTCTATCGTTCCTTTGGGACACTGTCTCACTATTTTAAAATTCTTTATGTAACTTCAAGTACCTGTGACCAAAGTTCCAGACAAAAGGATTCTCTTAAGTGCTGCGGGTATACCTACCCCTGCCCGTGCTTACCTTAAAGTAAGTACAATATGAATTTTGCATTTCGAAGTCAACCACCACACCCGCCGCAATGTTCACATTGCAAATACAATAAAATTAAAGAGGACTTCGTATTCTGCGTTAAATGTCAAAATGCGTTCCAGAAATCTTGTGCCTTTGCGGTCTCCGACTCCTCTCTGCAAATATGGAAATGTCTAAAATGCTTAGAATCGGCTTCATCGCCATCAACCAAAAGTTCTTCAAGCCGCAGTTCTAATTTGACAAATTGTGCAGCTGAACTGGAGCTTCAACGGTTGGAGGAAGAGAGGCAGATGGCCATAGCGTGTGACAAAGAGTTTCTTGACAAAAAATATAAGATTCTTGAAATGCATAACTTCAACATGCCACATCGGCAGCTAGAAAATTCAGATGGTCGCAGCTCTGTAAGGTCAATATATTTCGATACCATAGCAGCAGGCAATGTCGCAACAAACTCGAGCAACGAAAAATCGCCATTGCACCCTAATGTATCCATTACCGATAAATGCGAGCAAAACAAAATGCAAAATAAGTCAATGTTTGCTAATGAGGTTGCTGCTACAGTGCAGTATCCAAATTCCATACTAACCTGCGTGCCGAAGAAGTCAGCGAATGCAGCTGCAGTCGCTGCTCAGCCTGACGATACAGTACAGCACACCAATTCGGCGCTAATTTGTGCGCATATGACATCGACATCCTTCGATGAGCAAGCTGCTAAAGTGCGGCTTACAAATTCTACGGTAACGTGTGCGCCTATGACATCGACAACCTTCGATGAGCAAGCTGCTAGAGTGCAGGAAGCGAATTCCGCTCTTACGAACCTTCCTATCACAGCAGCAACTGCTCAATCTAATAACCTAGTGCATCAGATAAATGGTTCCTTAATGTGGGAGCCTACGACGTCGGCGCAAGCAGCAGCAGCTGCTGCGCAGACCGCCACTATGGCACAACATATGAAGTCTATGCCTGCACCTTCAGCGGCAACACAGTCTTGCTTTACATCCACTTTCGCAAACTCTGTCCCTATATGCGCACCCCAATCAAATTTTATTTTTCCAACAGCGCAAATGAACACCCAGCCTAATTCAACATATTCTATGAGCACCAACTTATCTAGGACTCAAATAAGTGCACGCCAATCTGTGCCTAAAGAGTTACCTAATTTTTTCGGCCAGCCAGAAGAATGGCCGCTCTTTAGTTCTACGTTTCAATGGTCAACAACAGTATGTGGTTTAACAGATGCCGAAAATTTGATAAGGCTCCAACGATGCCTCCGCGGCGAAGCCTTGCAAGCTGTTAAACACATTCTCGTTCATCCCTCCTGCGTTAGTACAGCAATGTCCACACTTAAATTGCTATATGATCAGCTTGAAAACATATTGTATTCTGTAAAAAATAGATTAAAGTTATTACCACAAGTAAATCAAAACAAAATAGAAACATTTACAATTTTTGCCATTGGTGTAAAAAAGACAACTATCGAGGCATGCGGATTACACGAAGAAATGAATAACTCGTCGTTGTTACAAGAGCTGATAGAAAAACTGCCACCCATTTATCAAATTAGTTGGGGTACACATACACTTGATTTGGCAAAAATGAATAGGCGTCCAAAAAATATATAATGTCGGTTTGTCTGCAAGCACTGTTGTTTCGCCAAATAATTCTGCTTCTATTGATAAAACAGCTGTTCGTAAAAATGACAACAAGAAAGGTTTTATTCTCCTTCATAAAGAAGGAAAAGAAGAAGAGAAAACATGTTGCGTATGCAAGAAGCTCGGCAACAATGTTGCTAGTTGCAAAATGTTTAAATCGCTAGACCGTTTTGAAAAATTGAATGTAATAAGAAAAAACAATTTATGTAAACAATGTTTTCAAAAACACTCAAATTTCAGATCGTGTGCAGGAGTAAATAATTGTCGGCTCAAACATCATGCTCTGCTTCATAGAAACATAGATTGCAAGCAGAATTCTTACTCACCACAATTAAAATCGACTGAAATAGAGGCAAAGACCGAAAAACATAAACTAAATGCGCATAGCTCACAAATTGGTGACATTCTTTTTAAAATTATCCCTGTAACGTTAAAAGGAAATAACGAGAAAATAGTAAATACGTTTGCGTTTATCGATGAAGGCTCTTCAGTAAGTTTATTAGATGAAGAAATTGCTAATGAATTGCAATTAGGCGGTCAGCCACAAGCATTGTGTTTGAAGTGGACTGGCGAAATACAGCGCGAAGAAAAGTTTTCAAAAAACTTGAATGTTGAAATTTTAACAAGCAAAGCAAGGAAAATAAAACTGAATGTACACACCGTCAGTAACTTGTCGCTGCCTATACAAACAATAAATGTTGCAGATCTATGTAAACAATTTAAACATTTGCAAAATATTCCCGTTCAAGGCTACGAAAACGCCAAACCGCTCCTTCTCATAGGAGTAAATAATTGGAAATTAGGAATTCCGCATACCATTCGAGAGGGAAAGCCTACGGAACCGGTAGCGATCAAGACCGTACTTGGGTGGTTGATTTACGGAGCATGTAGTAGCATACAAAATTTTAGTGAATCTTAAAGCTTTCACATCTGCGAGTGTAGTTATGATAGTGATACAAAGTTACATGAAATGGTCAAACAATTCTACTCATTAGAAAATATTGGCGTTAATTTATCGCCACAACTAAAGGTAAATGCCGAAGATGGACGTTGTCTAAATATGCTAAAGTCGCTAACCAATAGACGTTCCGATGGTCACTACGAAGCCGCACTTTTGTGGCGGTATGATAAATTTGAACTCCCAAAAAGCTACGACATGGCAAAGAAAAGACTTTTGTGTCTTGAGAAAAGGCTGATTACTGATCCGCAATTGCAAAGCGTTTTTAGAAAAACCATGTCAGACTATTTGGCTGAGTCAAATGAGAACAAATTGCGCGAGAAGTGTGGTATTTGCCAATCTTCCCTGTGTTCAACAAAAATAAACCGGGTAAAACAAGAATAGTCTGGGACGCTGCCGCCAAGGTTAACGGAGTGTCACTTAACAGTCTACTACTGAAAGGGCCCGACATGCTGGAATCGCTCCCTGGTATATTACATCGCCGGCTAACATACATACAACTACAGATACGACGGAAATGAAGCACCACCTATTGTATACAGAGACAGAATTTGAAGTCATCGAAGTAGAACGGACGAAATCTACAGTATGGAGAACAAATTCAAGAGGAGATTAAAAGGGCGGAAAATGTCTTATACCGACAAGCGCAGAGAAGCGCTTTCGCTGAGGAAATTGAAAGATTAAAAAAAATAAGCCGTTACCTAAAGCGAGCCCATTATACAAAAAATCTCCGTATTTAGATGACAATAATATTTTGCGCATGGATGGCCGCGTAGACATGACATTTATTGCAGACGAGCCGAAAATGCCGATAATTCTTCTAAAAGAAAATCCGGTAACCACGTTAATAATAATGAATTACCATAATCTATATCACCATTTAAATAATGAAACCGTGGTGAATGAAGTTCGCCAAATTTACTATATACCGCGCCTACGCGTCGTTTATAAGAAGCATGTTCGAAATTGTCAAGTGTGTAAAATCCAAAAGGCCATACCGCAGATACCAGAAATGGCTAAGTTACCTCGCGCTCGAATAACTGCTCATATTGCGCCTTTTAGTTTCACGGGCGTAGATTTTTTCGGACCTATTATGGTCACAGTAAACCGACACAAAGAAAAGCGTGCGGAGTTTCATTCACGTGCTTAACCATAATAGCGGTGCACGTTGAAATCACGTATTCTATTAACACAAGTTCTTGTATATTAGCTATATTATATATATTTTATGGCAAGACGAGGTACCCCGCAATAATTCTTTAGCGACAACGGGACAAATTTCATTGGTGCTGAGAAAGCGCTGCGCGAAGCAGTTGCCGAAGTAGATCGAAATGAGCTCGCCCGTACCTTCACTTCTTCGTATACGAAATGGAATTTTAATCCGCCTCTTGCTCCACATATGGGAGGCGCCTGGGAACGTTTAGTGCGCTCCATAAAAACTGTTCTATATAAAATAACGCCAACTCGCACATCAAATGAAGAGCTTTTGAGAAGTATGCTGGCTGAAATTAAAAATATTGTTTATTCAAGGCCCTTAACGTATGTTCCTCTCGACGATAGCAATGCTGAAGGTATCACACCCAATCACCTTTTGCTGGGAAGTTCCAACGGCATGAAACCATATGCAGTATTTGACGACAGCGCAAGTGTGCTAAGAAGTAGTTGGCTTGAATTGCAACGATATGCAGACAACTTTTGGAAACGCTGGTTGACAGAATATTTACCGTCATTAACGTATAGGACAAAATGGCATGAGAAGGTGAGACCATTATGCGTCGGGGACCTAGTCGTGGGGGTTGACTCTTCATGCCCTCGCAACGTCTGGCCACGAGGCAAGGTACTCCAAACGAGGTTAGCAAAGGATGGGCAGGTACGTAGTGCAAAAATCATGACTAATAGTGGCATCCTAGATCGGCCGGTTTCAAAGATTGCTGTTTTAGACGTGGCTCGAGATCAGGAGTAAGGCGACGAAGGAACTTGTTGCCGTACTGGGGGGTGGATTGTTATCGCCACTATCTAAAATCTATTACATGCCAGAATTAATCGACTACTATCAATTTTCTTATCGCTAAACTATAATGACATATGACAGGTCGTAGGATGACTTCTATAATTGCGCCAAATCCTCTTTTCGTTTTTGTACTTTAATAAGCTCGAATGCACAGAGAGCAGCTCAAAAGCAATTTATATCGAAATCATCTTACGTCCTGGTTTTCATACCATAAAGTATGTATAATTTCACTTTCATATATATATTTACTTAGAAACAGAATTCATTGTAAACTTATTCCCGAAACAGGAATTTTAACAAAACGCATTGCTATATATTCAAAACGCTTGGCTACATGTTAACAAACGCCTTGCTTCATGTGTAAAACTATTCCGAATAAAGCCTTTGTCTACATTTAGCTATAGCCGTTTTCGTTCAAGACTCTAAGGAAATCAGGACTCTATCGTTCCGTTGGGAAACTGTCTCAACATCGATAATAGCACATTTCGGGTCACCCTGGTCCATAACTCCGAAACCGGCAGAGTTACCGAAATGAGTGATGTCTTAAGTTTTAAGTTAGATATTATTGCAATAATGAAAGCTACGTTTAATTCTAACTAGCATTTTTCGAGTAATGCACGCCCAAACATACAGACAGACAAACATTCTAAAAACTGTGGACTTGGATTCTATTATAGTAATAATGACCCCTACTATACATTTTTTTTTTTAAATCTGCAATGTACACTTTTTTATATGTAGAGATTTCGTAATTATAAAGCTACTCTTCACACGTCCCACTGTATACTTATGCCGCTGGCTGTTCAGCCCCTGCTCAACTTCCTTAGCGCTTGACGCCGCTTTTTTACAATAATACTTTCTTATTTTCTAATAGGTACCTAATATAATGTATTTACAACAATAACACTGCGAAACAAATTTAGGTTAGCAAAAGTAAGGTCGATTCTGAGAGTGAGCGGTGAAAATAGAGGCTAAATTAGAATACCCGTATCGCAGCGTTTGTTTATGTTAGTTCGAATATTTTTTTTTATCGACCTTCGAACTTTGCAGTCAAAAGCAATAAATGTTTTCTCCTTCTTCCTCTTTTTCCTCGTCTTCCTCTTATTTTGTTTCCAACCACCGCACAGGTAGCGAGTTTTGTTTATTTCGTACAAGCGAACTAATATCAAAAATAAAGATTCAGTTAAGACTCGAAACTCAGCCTAAGCTGATGTCTTTCAATTTTAAATGTCTTTAAATTTCGTATTTTTGTAGTGTGAAAAATGTGGCAATGCGAGTGATTGTTTTTTGGAAGCCTATAAACAATATTTCTCTCAAGAGTTTATCACTGACGTAAACTATGCCCCTAAAAAAGTTTGCTTTAATTGCTATTCAAGTGTTAGGCAATGGAAAAGTGAAAAGAAGAAGGCTATGCCTTTTGGTATGCCAATTATGTGGTTAGACAACAGCCCGCTTTAACAAGAAAATTGCTATGGATGTATCAACTACCATAAAACTTTGAATAGAAGGAAATCAAGGAATAAAACTTATGTAGCAGTGCCAAGTGTCCAATTACACAGGCCGACAAGAAATTTGACCATAAACCAGACCATACTTTCCTAAAGGTTTTCGATGCGCTGAATTCAAATGTGGACGCAGAATTGCTCTATCACGTCAGGATTTTGAGATATCCTAACCTAAATGTGCAAAAAACACCGTTTTTGCCTATTTTTGAGGTTATACTCGTATATAAACGAGAGATTTTTTTTTTTTAAAAAAAGCACATTTAGCATCTGAAAGAAGAAGTCTTTATCTTACGAATGGCGTTAAGTTTGCTCAAATATCTTTTTTTTCGCTAAGATAGAGCAATCTTTCGTTTATATATAACCTCAAAAATAGGCAAAAACGGTGTGTTTTTTGCACATTTAGGTTAGGATATCTCAAAATCTTGACGTGATAGAGCAATTCTGCGTCCAGATTTGAATTCAGCGCATCGAAATCCTTTAGGCAAGTATGATCTGGTTTATGGTCAAAAAAGTCGGTCTCATTTTGTCGGCCTGTGTTATCATTAGCACACTCAGAATTCGTTCCAGTACCAACATACCGAAGTATTGATCTTCAAACAGATAACAGTACTACAACCGCCGCTGCTATATCAATGCATTTCTTCTCAGAATACCACCCTGGTGTAGGTACATCCTATGAAACATCAAAGGACCCAATTCTAGTCACACAAAAGCAATCGGATGCAATTCTTGCAATTTGGTGTTTGACTCTGAAGAAATCAGAAGAACAGGCTTCATTTTTGAAAGGAAATAATTTGTACCAAAGTAACAGCATATCGAAAACGCCAAAAAGAGTTAGAAAAGTTCTTCAATGTGAATGATGCAAAAAATTTCGCTTATTGCAACGATATCGAAAAGTTAATGGAGACGATAGGGTTAACCTATAAAAAAGATGATTGGCGTTTATTCATCGATAGTTCACTAATCAGCTTAAAAGTTGTGCCTATGCACAAGACGAATATAATGCCTGCTGTTCCAATTGCCTATAGCACTGACACTAGTGAAAATTTTGATAATTTGAAACAAATTCTGGAAGTAGTCAAATATAACGAACACCAGTGGCGCATTTGCTGCGACCTCAACATATTTTCATTGATTACAGGCTTAACAGCATCTGGATGTCCAAAATATCCATGTTTTTTGTGCGATTGTGATTCACGATAGGGAGAAGGTATTAGAGGAAGAAACCAGTACAAACAGCATAACTGGAATAGTCGCATTGGACGGAAATGGCCTAAAGACAATAGGCTACACGAGAGTCTTGTTCCTGAAATGAAAATTTTGTTGCCGTTGCTCCACATTAAACTTGGCATCGCAAAACATTTTTTTAAATGTATCGTAAAAAGACGAGCAGTATTAAACCGCTTAAAAGATATTTTCCCAAGACTAAGTAACGCCAAAATTCAGGAAGGGGTTGTTAATGGTCCCGACATACGGAAACTAATGAGTCGTCAAGATTTTGACCAAGCTCTGACAGACCGAGAATTAAATGCATGGCTCGCATTGAAAGCAGTCATTAAAGGACTTTTGGGTAAAGAACGCAAAGACAACTACAGGGAATCTGTTGCAAACATGTTGGCAGCTTTCGATGAAATTGGGGTTAATATGTCCTACAAAATTCATCTCTTGCATCAGCACCTTGATCAACTCGCTCAACAGTTGCCAACTGAATCTGATGAGCAAGGCGAACGTTATCACCAAACAGCGCTTCCATTTGAAATAAGGTAACTAGATTTTTCTAATATCTTTGTCAGAGTGCACAGTTTAAACATGTTAACGATTGAAAACTATTTTCGCTTCAGGTACAGAGGAAAGAAATCTCCAGATGCAATACTCGCTGAAATTTGTTGGTGGTATAAAAACACCTTTAAAGAGGAAGACGCTGAAAAAAAGGAAGAATATCAGTTGGACGAATTTATCGACCTTTCTGATGAGGATGTTGATCCATAGCCGCCTGCTAAACGGCAACTAGCCAAATCATTAATTTAATTTATTTAATTTATTTATTTCCGTATTTTTATAAGTTCTTTTTCAATGTTTCTTCAAAACCAACACTGAACAAATTTAGAAGCATATTATAGATTAAATAGAAAGAAAAAAGACTAAGTTTTGTGGAAAATATGTTCAAAAAGCATGAAAAAAAAAATTGCCAACATTTTGCTTCATAAGCACTACAAAAATTTTATAAATAAATTTTTGTAAAAACTTTAATTGTTGCACAGGCCTCTAGCAATAATTTGGCTTTAACAGATTGAAAAAATATCAATTAGTCGACGAGTTATAGCCAAAAAACCATACAAACAATATGCTGAAAATCGGCATTTGGCTGCAAAGTTCGAAGGTCGATTAAAAAAAAATTCGAACTAACATAAACAAACGCCGCGATACGGGTCTTCTAATTTAGCGTCTATTTTCACCTCTCACTCTCAGAATCGACCTAACTTTTGCTAACCTCAATTTGTTCCACAGTGTAATGCAAAATGTTCTTCAACTTTACTTCTTGTTTCTTTTCACTTATGTTCGTATATGTGTAAAGTATTTGTACTATAAGTAACAAAAATTAAAGTTAAGTATATACATATGCAAGTACCGAAAAATGAGGTTAGTACTCGTATAGTGTTTATTTTTATTAGCGTAAATGTAAATTCAAAGTAACCCAGCATACCAAAGTCAGAGCGCTCCGAAATAAGGATTCAAAAGGAGTTCGTAATTTGAGCTTTTTTGGAGTGTTATTTAGTAAACATCAAAAACCCCACTTTTGTATGAAGATTCACGGATCCTTGGGAGAAGAAATGAATATACTGATCCTTTTTGCTGTAAGCGTAAAAAAAATTGATAGAAAATAAACGTTGGAGAGGGGATGAGCAGTTGCTGCTTCAACTATATGAATGTTTTAGAGCATTTTCTGAAGTTTCTTTTTTACCTAACGGAAGTCTTTTTTTCTGAATGTTTATCAATAGTCGAAAGTTGGAAGCCAGAAGTGCATTTAAAATAAAACAAAGTCTATTACAGAAACCAAAAAGCCAAAGTTTTGAAGGCAATTTTAAAACTTTGATAAACTTTCCTTAACTTTGTGTAAACTTTGAAAATTTGATGTATGTGGTTTCTGTAAAAGATTTTGCTTTATTTTAAATAAAAATTATTAAAAACACAAATAAATGAATTTTACGAGTAGACCTACTTCCAATTTTGTTTCTATACTCCTGCCACCACTGTAAGAACACCCAAAAAGACAAAGTGTTAATTTTTCTCGCTCCCCACGCATTTTCTGAAAGATTGGGGGGGAAAAATATGATATGTAACAAAATCTGGACATCCGTAGTGAAAAAATTCCATGCGCACTTGACCTAAAGTCTAAAAATGCACTTAAAAAAGGTATAAGTCTTTAATAGCCAATATCTCGTAACCAAGTGATTTTCGGGGTATTAATAACATAATGACTTTTATGTAGAATTGAATAAAGAACAAATCATCCATATAGATTTTTCACCTGCCAGTGTCCTTTTAAGGATTTTTATTAAGTCAAAGTTAATTTTTCTGATTTGCTTTTTTTGTAAAAATCAAAAAAAATACTTAAACATTTGAGAATTATATAAGCTCTACACCCTTGGTAGATAATATAACAAGGTTATATTTGGCGATTGAATTTTATTTTATTCCAGCAAACAAGTACTGATTTGTCAGAAGGAGCTTAAAAATATCAATATATCAATATATTCTGATTTTAAACTGCAATGGAGAATAGATTTAGGAGAGCCCCCTTAATTGGTAAGAATTTGAAACTACGTAAATATAAGAATACAAAAAACACATTGTTCTATTTAGGATGGAAAAAAAGAGTCTCAATGTTGAGACGCTTCCCAGCAAAAGAGACGTCTTAAGCGTATTTTTTTACCTAATGCAAGACGAAGGAAAAAATGCCAAAGAATGTGCTTCAATTTTATTAAAAAGTGTAACTAGTGTGTATGAAAAGTTCCAAATTCCTGTTAAAAGAAGTGACAAAATTAAGAGTCTTATCCTACTAAATTACAATAAGTATAAACAAATTAAAAAACTACGTACTTGTGCGGATAAAAAAAAATTTACTAACATCTTGGAAGAGCTTTTCGATGTTTCCGATGCAAATGCTATTAAAATTTTAAGAAAACAAAAAAACCAAAAAGCAATAGACTTCCTGACAGAGCATCGCGAATCAGTAGCAGTAGCCCGACTAAAATTATCTTTGGATTCTGACGAGGTATCCGAAGAAAATGTTTCCACAAATGACTTTTCTGAGGAACAGTGCAGTGCTATGTACTTTTCAGACGAGGACGGGTCCGTTATGGAGTTACCATGTGACGATAACAAGCCCACTTTTCATGCTCAAAAGTCCAAAAAAAGAAAGTTGGCTAACCCTAAAAGAAAAACTATTGTGGACGAAGCGCTAACGCAAGTGCTAGATAGATATAAAATAAGCAATATTGCAGCTGCAGCTATTATATCTCAAACGGCATATAATTTAGGCCATGACGTGGAATCGTTAAATGTATCAGCCGAACATATACGTACGCAGCGTCATGGAAACAGGGAATTAATTTATAAGAAAGTAAAAGATGAATTTACTGCCAACGCAACTTATACGGTGCACTGGGATGGAAAGGTGCTAGAGGACTGCACAAGCGAGGACCAAAAATCGTCCAACAGACTAGCAATTATATTGTCCTCAAATGGTAATTCAAAAGTTCTACGAATACCAAAAATTAGCAGGCAAACCGGTCCTATTGAAGGTGCTGCTGTATATTCTGCATTGGTTGACTGGGGTGTACAGAACCATGTGAGGGCTATGTGCTTTGACACCACCGCAAGCAACACTAGCACTTCAATTGGAGCCTGTGCTACGATTGAACAAAATGATGGCAAGCAGCTATTGCATTTGGCATGCAGACACCATATAAGTGAGTTGTTGGCTGGAGCGGCATTCAAAATTTCAGTAGAAAAAACCACAACAGGACCCAAAATGACATTATTTGAAAACTTCCGCAAGGCGTGGCCACAAATGAGACAAGGCGAATATGAGTATGGCATTGAAGATGCAGATGTTGCAAAAGTGTTTACAAATGACATACGATCCGAGTTGATCACTTTCATCAACGACCAAATCAAAAATAAAGTAGATAGCACTAGGCATGACTACATAGAGATGCTGAAACTATGTTCGCTATTTATAGGACAGCCAATACCAGGTTACAAAATTTCCCAGCCCGGGGCCGTCAGTCAAGCTAGATGGATGGCGAAAATCATTTACTGCCTTACAATTTTTCTTTTTAGAAAACAATTTGCAATTTCGTGTGAGTAAAATAGAATCACGAGTTTTATTGGCATTAAAAAAGATTGTTTAACTCTATATTTCAGCTAAAACTTTAAGGAATATTCGGAGATTCAATATATTTGTTCTACGAGTGTACATGAAATATTGGTTTTTATGCCAATTAGCGCCAAAAGCCCCGGATAATGATTTGGGATTGCTCAAGGAGTTAGAGAATTACAAACTTATTGACACGGATATAGCTATATCAGTCCAGAGTAAATTGCGCGGGCATCTGTGGTACTTGAGCGAATCGAATATTGCTTTGGCTTTTTTTGATGACGAGGTTAGTGTTGACATGAAAAGAAAAATGTTGTCAAATTTAAAAAGAAACGGTAATCCTGATAATCCCAAAAGAATAAATCTACCTCTCGAGGTACTCACTTCTTCCGAATTATGTGATTTCGTTACCAGCAATACATATTCCTTTTTTGATAATATACTTGACAAAAACATAACTAGCATAAGCAACGACTATTTGGAAACATATCCAAGCACTTGGGATCAATGTGAGAATTACATTTTGGCAAAAACTATAGTGTCCAAATAATTAGTAGTAAACGATATAGCAGAACGTGGTATAGCACTTATAACACGTTTTAATGAAGCCCTTACTCATCAGGAAGAGCAAAAACAATTTCTGTTGCATGCAGTGGAGCAGCATTACAAAAAATTGCCATCGCGTAACACATCAAAGGCAAAATTCATAGAGTATTTGAACAAAAATTGCCCAAGAAAAAATGTTTAAAGTAGAGAAAAATCGCGAATACCACTATTGTATTACTATTTATGTGAATTAAATTTGTTTTATTCATATTGTTTTTAGTCATTAGTTTTTTAATATTTGCACATTGTTAGTGTCATTTACTTATGTATATAAAGCTTGCATTTAAATAAAAAGCTTCTTACAACGAAATTTAAATAGATTGTCTAAATTAAAATAATAAAGTTGTATAAAAATTTGATTAACGTTGACCAATTGAAAATCTTTAAAATAACATTTGCTGGTAAAATTTTTGCGAGAGAAAATTACTCGCGGCAATCTTTTTGTATAAAAAAACTTATTGTATACTGAAATAAAAAAAATGTAAAAACTTCGTTTTCATTTTCAGGTCATACTACCATTGCAAAAGTGTATTTAAATTTAAAATTCAATTGCCAAATGTAACTTTGTTAAATTCCCTACCGATTGGTGTAAATTTTTTTTAATGGACTAATGTTTAAGTATTTTTTTTTGATTTTTACAAAAAAAGCAAATCAGAAAAATTAACTTTGACCTAATAAAAATCCTTGAAAAGACACTGGCAGGTGAAAAATCTATATCGATGATTTGTTCCTTATTCAATTCTACATAAAAGTCATAATGTTATTAATACCCCGAAAATCACTTGGTTACGAGATATTGGCTATTAAAGACTTATACCTTTTTTAAGTGCATTTTTAGACTTTAGGTCAAGTGCGCATGGAATTTTTTCACTACGGATGTCCAAATTTTTTTACAGATCTTATTTTTTATCCCCAAGCTTTCAGAATTTGCGTGGGGAGTGAAAAAGTTGTATACTTTTGCAAATCCCATACAAATTTTGGGTGTTCTAATGTATATTCTATATAACATTTCAATGAAAAGAATATAATTATTGATTGTATGAAGTGATAAGTTCCAAATGAAAATTGTATACGCTAAGTTGTACCTATATATTTAGTTGTACAAATATTTTTACATAAAACTTGGTTTCAACAAAGAACTAATAAAATTACATATATTTTCAATATTAAATAGTTAGTTAAATACAGATATGAGTCCAAATTTATCGGATTCTTTTTTTATGAATTCTTTTGGGGTGCCCGCGTAGAATGATTTTTCGCTCCATTTGGACTCGAAAAGAGATCATTTCGGAGAGCGTTTTATGTCTCCAAAAGGAGTCTTTGTTCCTACTTTGGGTTAGCTGGGAAGTATGTTAATTCAGTGTATATTATAATGTATGTTTGTATATATGGAGGCATCAAATCCATGGTACATATAAATATGTATATACACATGTTTACTAATTCAAATTATTTGAAAATATATAAATTTGTGGAGGTCCCATAGACCTAGGATTTTAGGTGTTCACATTCCCCCTTACTTTCTCAGAGTGTGACTGTTACCGTGCCGCCCTATTTATCTTTATCCGGAGTACTTTTCCAGCTGCATGCACCTGGAACGTTTTTCGCTGTTGGGTATTTTGATGTCCTGGTACTGACTTTACTACCTAGTCTGGTAGTGGTTCGACCCCGCTGAAATGTCCCAAATTGTTTGATTGTTTGGCTGGGTTGACGTCCTAGAACAGCCGCTGTTCGATATCTTTCACGCCTTCTGATGCTTACTGGCTCTTCTTCGGGGTTAATGACCTCGTCAAGGAAGCCTTCCAGCCACTTGTCGTCGGCGCAGACACTTACCACAATCGACCTCTTCGTCGCGTACTGTCTCACCATTGTATATGCGCACGCGTACGTCAACTCTTTTAGAGTACTCGATGTATCCATTGCCTGTAGGCTGATCCTCCGCCTTTCCCACCTCCACTTACTACTGCGTCTTCCTCTTCTTTGTTACTTTCGTCTGATGGGATGTTTATTAGAGAGAGAACTTCTTTGAAGTCCTCGGTTTCGGCATCTGTACTTCCCCCTCGATAAAGTTGTTGAGGCGTCGCACAGTGGCGCCTTTTGAGTTTTTTCTTTGCAAAAATCATAACTTTTGAACCAATGAAGATATTTAAAAAATTTTAAATGCAAATGAAAGCTAATTATTTGAGGTTTTATTGTGTGAAAGCTCCGAATGTCACAGATACAGGGTGCTTCTAAAAAAATCGTCAAAGTCGAAATTTATTAGAAAAATGCAAAAACAAAATGTTTTTAGTAAAAAATTAAATGAGATTTGTCTTATAATGACGTATTTAAGCATTAAATAAGATAAACTAATGATTTTGATAAGATAGCGTGGCACTGACCACTTATGACAAAAAGTTGTATCTAAGTAGTCAAGTAATCAATAACTACCAAAATCGACAGACGTATTGTTTCTTTTAAATAGCAATACTGAAATGTCCATTTTTGGTGCCTCAATAACAAGGTGCTTCAAAATTCATCGTAAAATTTTACATTGCTTTTTTTTTTTAATTTTTTTTTAATTTACAATATGTATTTTATTAATAACTAAAAGTTATTGAAAGTGGTTCAATGAAATTTTATTTGAGCTAAAGATTAAACAGCCAACGAATTTTGGAAAAGGGGAGTGGCACTGCCCATTTATGCTAAAAAGTTTGATCTTAGTAACCGCTTTACCAATTTGTACCAAACCCGATAAAAATTTAATACTCGTTTGAAGGCGAAATGCCAAAGCTTCAAAATAAATTTGATAAACTTTAGAGAAATGCAATAACGGAAAGTATGCATTTATAAATTACTAAATTAATCAATTCTTTTATTTGAAATAAAAAATTAAATTGTACATAGATATCTTATTTTTCAATAAAGTAACAAAATTGATTAGTAAATCTCTTTTTCATTGTTGTGATAAGAAGTGAGAAACTTATTTTACTGGAACATATATCTAACAAAGCAACCATTTCTGAGCTATACGCATCTGTAAGATCTTTTTGTGTTCTTACATACCTCATAGCTGATATGACTGGATCAGAAGAGATAGCTAACATGTTGAAAAGGTCCTCGTTTTATCTAACTCGTGATACTTTGCAGGTGTTCTTTATCTTTTGTAGTCCTTGTTCTTAGATTCTTGAGCTTCTTCAGACAATTCTCTTAATGGTGGGCACTGGTACTCTATTAAATCTCTTCTCAGGATACTTTTGATGCAGCAACTCTGTAGTTTTAGATGCATATTCCCCAAATTTGGGTCCATTAACTGGTTCATGGCAGTTTAAAATATTTAAAATTACTCCCAATCTTTTCACAATATCTCTATCAACTCCTGTTATGCGAGCAGTCACTTCATCGTTTTCAAAAAATCTTCTTGAGGAGTTACCATCATTTGTATTTCCGTATCCATACTTTGGACAGTCAACCCTAAGGCCAATCTCTTTATAGAATGCATCCTGAATTATTTTTTTTCTCCTGTTTTGTTTCTCCTTACATGTTGTATTGTCGTCGAAAACTTCTCCTTGTTGTGGTAGTGTATAAGCCAGCTTCAAAACAAATTCCATACATCTTATCCTAGCATGCAAAGGAGATATTCCATACTCATAATTTAGTTCGTCAGTTATTGAATCATCAAGATTTTCAAAGTCCTTTTAGCGCTTCTTACAAATTGGACATTTCATTGTAGATGTCGTATTTGTTATTAAGTTCAAAACTTTTCCATCGACTATTGTTAGAAGAAAATCATGCTTTATTGTAATGACATTCCCCTCTTCAATTTCAATTATTATTGGCTCTAATTTGGCAATTTGATTTTTTATATCACTCACTGTAGCTTTTATGAGTTCCGAAGACTCCTTCTCGTATTTAAATAATATCGGGCGGCACAATATAGTTGATGACGGACGTGGATTTTTCCAATATTCTGAAGCTTCATCTTTTAGTCGTAATGGAACAATAGAAGCCATAAACATATTACTATCTGTAATTGTTTTATCGTCTAAATTTATTCTTTGTTTATATGCGCTTTGTCCTGATGATCCATCACAGCCCCACTTAGTTATCAATGCTAGCTCCTTTGGCAGTGATTTCAACCTTTCTTCAGTAAAACTTTGAAGGAGTCGTGTAGACGTATGACCCATTAGGTTTTGGTGCTCAATTTCAGCTGATACTTCGGTTATTTTGGGACTTAGAGGAACTGCTGATTTCTTGGCTTGAGTAATTTTTTTGTATCCAGGTAAAATATCGGCATTACGCTGCAATAATGACTTACGCAATATAATATATATTTTCTTCGTTAAACCGAGATCTATAAACAGCGCCAAAGCTTCTTCGCGAGTGTATTTCCTAGGTAGCGCATTTGGTGGTGTGGGAATGCTGTTTTTGATCCTCATTAGTCGCACTGGACTTGCTACCGCAACTGCTTCGGTTATATGAGACTTCACGTTTTCTTCGTCTTTTTATATTTAATAGCCAGTGCTTCTGAAAGATGAGTCTTGGCCATAGCTTTTGTGGTATCAGACAGCTTCCTTTTCCTTGTGTAGGTAGAACACTCTTCTATGGGTTTTGCTGATCTCCCTCTAGTTGGATTGGTTGACGTGTTAGGCGTTTCTTCGTCCGAAAAAGTTTTGTCGGCTAGCCACTTTTCATGCTTACTTAGAAATTTTGAATTGTTACGATAGACGTCCTTCCATTTTTTTGCTATCATAATGTATTGTAAACCAATTTTTTCTTCCAGGCCTTCCTTTTCTTTAATGCTTGTTTCACTCGCTAATTCTCTCATAATAGCCTCAACGAAGTCCCGTCTTGACTTTGTAGATTTAAACACCGCAAATAGTTTCGAGTTTTCTAGATACATATTAGAATTGGCTTCGAGTGTATCTGACTAAATATTAAACTGTGAACTATATTTAAAAATACTATTCACTTTATTTAAGTAAACAGAATACTAAGTTCCTTAATCTCCAAAAGACGAATGATAATGTGCATTGCAGGTATACAATTCGTAACTAAAAAAATGTATGTTGTTAACAAGTCCCAATAACAAAAACGCTCAGGGGCGTATTTATGCCCAAGGTTGTTTAACTTTATTTGATGTAAAAAGTGAAGTTGCAGCTGGACGCAGGTAGACTCTATGAATTAAGGTAACTGAATATTTCACAAATAGCTACTGTTAGTTTGCCGGAGCACATATTTTAACATTTTTTTTTTCCATCCAAGTTTTAAAAAGGGCCTAAAAATAGGCATTTCGAAAAACAGGTATATCCGCCAACTTTTAACAAAAAAAATAATTTTTTTTGTTTCAATCCTAAATTAAATTATCTTTAATTGCTATACAAGAAAACGACAACCGGCAGCCTTGTTTACTCATAAAACCATTTTAAATACAACGAAAAAGAAGAAAAATTTCAAATTTTTCCCAGTGTTGAAAATTGGTCAACTTTGAGCGGCTCTACTTGGTAAACTATAATTTTCTGTGAATGCTTTTTTTGACTTTTGCCATAATTTAACGGCAGAGGCGCCACTGTGCGTCGTAGCAGGATGCGTAGACTACCATCAAATTGCTCTGTAGTAAATCCGTTGCGTCTGTCCATTGTTGATGTTGGATAACTAATGATATTAGTGTCCTCCTGCATCGCCGCTCATTGCTAGTGTTAGTTTCCATTTAGCAACAGCTCGCGATTTTCCAAAACCAATATCACTTTGTGATCACTTGTTCTTGATGCTTAGTATATGTTGCTTAGTTAGTTGCTGTTGTGTAGTGTGCTGGTTGGTTTTCCTCCACTGCGCTTTTAACTTTCTTGCTCGCTGTTGTCCTGTAGTGATTATCAACAGAGTTGGCGCTTATTTGAAAGGAATTTTTGTGGTGTTGAATTTTTGCAGTGTAGTTATTCTTACTGCGGATAGTTTGATTATTAGTAGCCCTAGCGTGTGTATAGATAAGTATATATTTAGATTGTTCTTCCAACATCGATTTCTTGTGAATTGCTGGGGACGATTATTTTTATTTTTACCGCCATTCATTTGTATACTTCCTTAATTTAGATTCCTCCCTTATGCTACTAGCTCGTCTGCTAGTTCTCTATGCTCTTGGTGGCCTTTGATTTTCCATACTTCGTATACAGTAGTTCTTCGTGCTTCTTCTTCTGTTTCCTTCTTGAAAAAAATCTTTTTACAATGTTTCTCGTGATTTTTGTGTTACTTCTTCCTCTCTTTGATCTTTATGCGCCTTCTTCTTTGATTTTCTTCTTGAAAACCTTTGAGTTCACTTGATTGTTTCTCTCGTACCTCTCCTCTGTTCGCGAGGGCCCCCATTCGGCAATCGCCGATTGGCCACACTTCGGGTCAAGCCGAAGTTTAATTGTCTTCGTTTTGTGGCGGATTAGGCTCTGATGTATGCCCAGGGAGGGTCTTACCTGTCTTTTGCCTTTTATCTAATTAAACGATTACTGGTGAGATAAAATTTGTGACTCTGTAAGGCCCGCTGAATCTTGATGCATCGGTGTTGTTTTAGTCTCACCGTGCCTTTAGGGTGCACTTCCTTTCAGTCCTCTGATTGGCCTATGAAGTCCTAGCTGGCACAAGTCTGCCCTCCATTCAGCCACCTATATAGCGTGTGCTTATGGAGGTGGTGGTGTTCAGTCACAGAGCCAGCATCCTAATAGATTCGCTTTAGTCTCCGTCCAGAGTACCCGCCGATAATCGCCGCTCCTGAAAGAGTAACCACGCAAAGCAGCATTAGCCTCAGGTAACCACCCGCCTATTGGTCGGCTCCGCTATCCCCACCGCACGACACCCTCTACCGGTGCACGCCTGCCGTTGCCCAACTCTTGTCGCTTTCTGGCTGTGTCGAATCTGCTTGTCGTTCCGCCGCTCAGCTGTTGCCCAATTTTTGCTACGCCATTCTATAACACAGATCAGCTGCTAAACACCTGTACACCGCTCTCTCGCCTTCTCACTCTTCAGTTACGGAAACCTGCCGCTCTCCCAACATCTTTAGGCCGTGTGTTCTATCTTAATATACATATATCGTCTTATTATTCAGTGCGGCTTTGTGGGACCTCTTCTGACCTGGGACCGACTGAGCTTTACCTCAGCCTTCGACAAAACCCACCTCATAAATGGTCTCCGAGCACGGACTCGTGTGAGCACCCAAAACCACCGGTTATAAAGCACACATTACGCACACATAATATGCTTAAATACATACATTTATTGTATTCTGTATCATTATTATATGAAAATTTCATTTCAACATTATACATTTTTATTAAAACTATGGGTCATTCCATAAAATTTTTACAACCCAAAACATAGATTTGCCCGAAACAATTTTTTTTATGATCTGGATGAAAAACAAATCGACACGTATTTTTTTATTTTATCGTATTATGCGAAATTTTCGAGTAATAATTTTTCAAACTTTTCGAAAGCGAAAAAATACGGCAGTTAGAACATATTTTAAAGGGTTGCTGTTTTAAAACAAGTTGTCCTACAAAAACGAAATTTACAGGTTATCTTAATAATCGTTCACACTTTTTAAATATAAATAAATACAATTTTTTTTTTTTTTTCATACAAAATAAATTAAATTTTTTTTTTTAAATAAAGAAAAGTCAATAGCTAAAAAAAGCCATGCTTAAGGTTGTTTATATTTAAACCAAAATAAGTGTACGGTTTGTAGAACATGTCATTAAAATTTCAGAGTGGGTAGCGAAATAGTTTTTTTGCAAAAACTATTTGTTTACAGCCACCTCAGCTCTAAGCATGCAATATACCATACAAGGCCGATGGCGGGCACTATTTTTGTATAACAATTTATATGAGTTGATATTTTTTTCAACATATTCGAATGCACTATTTCAACCTCTATAACGAATAAAAGCTGTAAGTAAAAAACATTAATTAACAATTTACAGAGCATTAGACTGTGTTAACTTATACAGTGGTGATTTTTCTAACTCCGCTGTCTTGAGGTTAGTGATGGTTTTCTACCTCCGCCAACTTTATTAGAGCAGGGTATCTCTGGTATATACGGTGGGGGTTTTTCTAACCGCGCCGTTTGGAAGGTAGATGGGTTTTACCTACCTGTTTTTTTTTACTTACCTGACTTATCCAATAAAATATATATACAGTCGAACTTCTTTATAGTGAATTCCACGGGACCTGAAAATTACTTCACTATATAGAAACTTCATTATATAGAAACTAATTTTTTTCTTTTGTAATTTTATTTAAAATAATCAGTAAGTTTGGTTTGAATTACATTCTTCCATTTTTCATTTTCAACAAAAGCTTCTAAGTGATTTAGAGAGTTAAAAACATGAATAGGTACGTTACTCCTCATCTCCATAAAGGTTCGAATACAGTCAATGGAAGAAGAAACTTGTCCTAATGTAGGTAATGCCTTATCAGTATCTGCCAATTCTTCTTCAGTGTCCAAATCGCTTTCATCGATATCTAAATAAGTAAAAACAGAACCTATGTATATTACATTTTGTTTGATTACAATAAAATGAATATTTACCAGTTTCAGCTGGAACCCCGCAACTTTCTAGAACGCTTCTGAGGATATCTTCTTCGGACGGGCTTTCCGAGGTCGGCAAATCAGTATCAACATTGACATAGTCCTCAAATGATGCCTCGATATTTGCCACTCTTTTAAATGAAGCCTGCAAAGCAGCCAAATCCGATATTGAAAGAAGGTCCTCTTCATCCCACTGTTCCAATGGATTCTGCATGGCATCTTTTGAAAATCCTGCCTTTCTAGAGCAGTTGGCAATTGTTTCTGGTTGAACATAGACATCCCATACAGTGCTTAAACTTCCAATAGCCTGGAGTAGGTCTATGCTCAAAACAGGAGTTTCCCCATCCAGCTGGCCGAAAATATTAGTTAAAATACATTTCCTGTAATGTTGTTTCATGTTGTAGATAATGCCTTGGTCCATTGGTTGCAGTAACGAAGTCATATTGGGAGGAAAATAAGCGAGCTGAATGTTTTTTAGCTTGTCTTTTACATCTTTAGGATGCGCAGTGCAGTTATCAACAAAAAATAAGACCTTCCTGTTTTGTTTACCAAATTTTACGTCCAGCTTTAGAATCCATTTCGTAAAAATCTCACTGGTCATCCATGCTTTTTTGTTAAACTCATAATCGACATCTAACGATTTTATTCCCCTAAAGCACCTCGGATTCTTAGCCTTTCCGATTACAAGTAATTTAAGTTTTTCCGATCCTGTCATATTGCTTCCCACCATGACACTTATTCTCTCCTTGCTTTGTTTTCCACCAAAGCATTGCTCATTTTTGAATGTCAGTGTTTTATTTGGCAAGCATTTGAAAAATAATCCAGTCTCATCAGCATTAAAGATGTCGGTTGCGTTGTAATTTTCAATCAATTTCGGTAAAACGTTCATTACCCATTCTCCGCGATTTTGCATGTTGGCGTCAGCACTTTCCCCACATAAAGTTTTTTGAATAATACCATGCCGTTTTTTGAATTTGTCTAACCAACCTGTACTTGCCTCAAATTCATGGTGGCCTAGGGCTTCAGCAAAATCTTTGGCCTTTTGCTTCACTATCGACCCAGATAAAGGAAGATTCTTCCCACGTGCAACAACTATCCATTTCAGCACTGCTTCATCCACATCCTCAAACTGGCAAGTTCGAAGTCTTTTGCGTTTGGTGCTAATTGCTTTATCCTCTGCATTTTTCAAAATCACATCCTTATTTTTTAGAATGTTTGATAAAGTGCTGGGAAGTATTCCAAACTCATTAGCAAGATCTTTTTTTCGTATCTTGCCTTCTTTCACTTTGTTAATAATTAATAACTTTTTTTCAAGTGAAATGCTGCTTCGATGCGTCATTTTTACTTCAATTACACAACACAACTGAACTCCTTCTATTTTAATTTTGGGATTCCCCGTATTACACTTCGTATGTATGTATGTATATTTCTGAGAATACGCAGTTACAAATAACTGAGTGTAACCGAAAATATATTTGAAAAAATTCACTATATGGAGACAAAAACGTATGAAGCTTGATTTTCAAGCTGTAAAATTAGTTCATTATACAGAAAACTTCACTATATAGAAATTCATTATAAGGAGACAAAAATGCACTGAAAGTAGAACCAAAAAGCTGTGTCTTCAAAATTACTTCATTATAAGGAGAACTTCATTATATGGAAGTTCACTATAAAGAAGTTCGACTGTATATACATATATGAAAATTAACTAAACAGGGTCTTTATCTTTAAAACGAGACGTTAAGGATCTTTTCTAACCCACATTAACGCTGTATCCGCAAACAAAAAATACACAAGTGGACCGATTTTTGAGAAGAGGTGCGAAAATTCTTTCTACCAAAACGGCATCATCCGCCAGCGAAAACAACAAGCGCGAGAAAAGCTCAAGGACTTTATCCTCGCGCTCCGTACTCTCATTTCCCAACATCCCACCATGTGCAAGGAGGAGCACCTATATGGTATCTACGATTGTTTGCTTTTGGAATACCGCCTCTTTGTTGTCAAGCGTGTCGAATTCAGGATCATCGAGAAGTTGATGGAATTTACTGAGGAGTATGAATTGCTCAAAAGTGAAGAAACCTAGCAAGTAAACGTAGTAGCACATAGCAGTTGAGTGGGGTCTGCCTCACACCTCTTCCGTAAGTCCCAACAATAACTCACAACAAATAACTTTCTTTTTTATAAGTCACTAGCTTGTAAGGAAAATTTTATAACTATACAGAAATTGGAATTACTTTGTGAATATCTTGCAAAAACTAGACATAAACTGAAATGACTCTGTATATATTTTGAAAAGTTATTGTGGCGAATAGTCTCAAGCATGTACCATCCCTAACTCAATAACACTCCCACCACTAGTTAAACACAACAGAGATAACGATGGCTACGCTTATGCATGTAAGCAAAGAATGCAATGCAAATGTATCAAGCAAGAGGAAGAGAGATCGAGCTAGTGTTTGCGAATACGATGCAAAGAGGAGATACCAATAACTAACACCGACCCTTCGAGAACACGAAGAGGGAACAACCAACAATTTTCTGGGTGCATGGGGTAGCAGCCTGTTGCGCTATAAAAGGCAGTGACCAAGCAAGGCAGGTTGATCAGTATATTATCAAGTGTTGTTCAGTGAACTAGTCAAGTTACCAAAATCTTAAATTCGTATTGCGTTTATTACCAGTTAATAAAACTAGATATTAGTTACAGTATCTGTGAGTGGGTTTATTCAACTTTGTAGTGATCGAACGCGGGATTAATAATCAAGGAATCATCGAATTCGTCACAATTGGTGTTAGAGGAGGTATTGTTAAAAAATACAAGTGATTACAAGAATAAAAAGGACATAAAGAAGTTGAATGAACTAAAGATCAAAAATGAGCTGGAACAACGTCGATTGAATAAAATAGGAGCGAAATCAGAGCTGCAGTCACGATTGCAAGAGGCTATGGAAGCGGTAGGAGTTAGCGTTGGCGGTTATGTTCTTCATCTTGTGGAAAAAGCATCAACAAAATTGGAAGAGAAGAAGAAGTCTACGATTTCAGCGGCAAGTGTGGACACAAACATGATATTGGCTGTACGGACGAACAGGACCTTGCATGGCATCTCAGGTGGAAGAACTAAAGACACACATGGTATCTCATATTTCGGCTCAACTAAAAGAACAGAAAACACACATTACAGCTCAACTGGAAGAGCAGGAGACGCGAATGTCGTCAAAATTAGAAGCACAAGAAGGGCGTATATCCCTGCAGATGGCACGAAAATCTTCGCAGTTAGAAGCACAGGAGGCAAGTTTAAGCGTAGCAGTGGAACCTACGGCTTGGGTAGGCAAAATTTTGGCTCTTCGCAATTTTATAGTGGCAGATATTGTTGACGAAATCATAATTGGTGTGGACTTCTTAACCGAGCACGCATTAAGATCGACATGCAAAACAAGATCATGAACTATAAGTGAAAGAATACAAATAATTTACCAGAAACTGTGAACTCACCATAATACATTCTAATGGTTAACTACTAATCTCTAGTGAGTTCTTTTTACTCATCTTTAGTTTTTTTACTTTTACCGTACACTTTACTTTTTCACAAAGATAACTTCAAATAATTTTTGTACGGTATATATTGAATTATTAAATAAATAATTATTGCTAATTTAAATTCGTTTTCCTTTCCCACTGTTATGTTCTGAGGTTATGGACCCAGGCTACGTTGAAAGGAATTGAAGCAACTCAAACAGGTGTTGGTATTTCATACGAGCCTTATTGTATAAAACAATTTTGCACGGGGCAACGAGTAACAAGATGGCGGATAATAACATTATAAAAATACCACAATTTGACTGCACGAATTTTAGTAATTGGAAATATCGTGTGAGTATTTTGTTAGATAAGCGGTATTTACAAAAATATATTGAAGAGGACATTATGAATATCTTGCCATCGGTAGATGCAGATAAGCGTGATTAAATTCGCTTAGAAGAGAAAAAGTGTGTCTCCATATTGGTGCAAACAATCAAGGACAGTCAGTTGGAGTATGTAAAAGTTAAAAAAAAACGCTAAGGAGATGTTCGACTCCTTATGCGCAATTTTCGAAAGGAAAAGTATCGCCGGTTATTTGCTGGTTAAAAAGCAATTACTCTTGATGAAATATCAAGATGGCGACGAAATAGTCGAACACTTCGTAAAGTTTGATACTAAGGTGCTTGAGCTGAAATCAAAGGGAGCTAAGCTAGAAGAGCTTGATATAATTGCTTATTTATTTATGACACTACCAGAAAGTTATGATACTTTGGTAACGACATTGGACACCATGAACCAAGATAAGCTCACATTGGAATTTGTAAAAACAAGTGTTATGGGTTCGCAACAAATGGAGCAGTAAGGAAGGCGGTCGGCATGATGTTAATGGTGCACAGTGGCTAGTCATTGTCGGCTGGGGTGGGCTCTCAACCTTACCGTCCTGCGCCATAATCAGAAAAAGGTCAAATCATGCCTTTTAAAAAAACGCGGGGAAGACGCAAAAAAGCCGCGCAAAACAACTATAAAACAACATCCGGTTAAACCCGGATGCCACGGACAGACCGTTGACATTTAAATTCAAAGACTCAAATCAAATAAAAATTCAAAAGAAAAAAGAAACGGGCAAAAGGTAATGGTCAACAAAAAAAACCTAAAATTCAAAATTAACTGAAAACGAAAATTAAATTAAACTGAAGGAAACGACCGAAAAAAAACTGATAAATTTAAATTAACGAAAGAAAACCCCTGAAAATGAAAAAAAACGAACCGGAATTGACCGGTTACCAACAGCTGAAACACAAAATATAAGAAAAAGGGCCGAACAATATAAGGGGGCGCCGCGGGTGTTGTTGCGACGCCCTGGTGCTGACCCACCCTCATCCATGGCCATCGACGCACCTGATCTCGATGGCCCCTTACCTAATAGTCCTACATGCCTTCTATTTAAAGAGAATAGTCAGCATTCCCATTTTAATTAACATTTATTTATAATTCATTGTTTTGCTTAACTTATAACAAGGTATTTTAAATTCAGCCCTATTTTGGCTATTTTAAATTAGCTTTTACCACATTAGGGTGCAACAAAAAAGTAAAAGAAAATGTATTTCGGTATATATATAGTTTAAATATCCAGGTATTTAGGTTTAAATCAAATACCTAGTATTTAGGTTCGAATTAAACTCTATAGAAACTATTAAAACTAATCAAAAAAAAAAACAACGAAACAAGAAAAAATCTCTATTGTGCTTATCCAGACATACAGCTAAACTTATTTATTTGCTTAACTATTTATTCATCGGTATTTGTTTTTTTTTTTTTAATCTTAAGTATTTCGTTAAGTTTATTTATGTATCTACTAATATTATTTGTAATTACTAAGCTTTATTTTATTTACTCGATTTATCTTTATTTTGATTTATCGCATTAATTATTTATTTAGTGGCCTTGTTTCATTATTTTATTTTCTTGTATATTTGATTTTATTTTATTTTTATTTTAAGTTATTTTAATTTAAGTAATTAATATTTTGTTGGAATAACTTTCTTTATTGATTATTATTTGCTATTAGTTTTATCAAAAAAAAATCCATTATTTATTTTAAGTAGTTACGCTTTTTGTTTCTAGTTGTATCTTAAATACCTGACTTTATTTCTATTTCTAAATATCTAACCGTCCCCCCCTCCCCCCCTTTTGTTTGACAGTTTTAATACTTTATCTTATTAGAACCATCATTATTTAAATCTTTATTTGATACAATTTTTTCTTTTTTTTTTTTGCTTTATGTTACATTTTATTTAATTGTACGTAACATTAAGTCTGTTTATTGAACCCGAACAAAATAGTATAGCGGCTCGGGACAGAGCAGATTAGAGCAGCCGAGGAAAAAAATATAGAGCAATTTGGGAGCCTATCAAAGCAGACTTTTCACGAATTTGTCAATACAAACGAACCTCGGCAATTTGCAACAGTAAGTTTGGCTAAAATCCGCGCATACATGAGACGAAACTGGTTCACTTTATTTGCAGTTGGAATTTTTCTTCTCCCCCCTTTTTTTTTTTTTGTGTGTACTAATTATTCCGATTTTCAATTCATAGGCTACAATTTTGCTTCTGACAATTGTCAAGTCTTTTCTGCTTTAGCGTGCTCCACAAAAGAAAACTGGAGCAGAAGATTGTGATCCAGACTGCTCCAACCTTATCCTGAGCATACCGATGCAGCAAAAGCTAGAGCAATCCACAGCAAGAAAATGTATCATGAAACACAATTTTATGAGTTACCTCTACCTGCCATAAGCTAGAACAGATCAAACCTATTGTATTGGTACCGGTAGTAACAATTTAATTTAATTTTGCTTATAAAAAAATATTTTCTTATGCCAGATTAACGTCTAGTTTGATTGCTGAAATTTCTTTTTTTTTTCTCTTTTTTTTTTCGATTCACTCACAGCCTAACCTAATATAAACGCACGGAGTAATCTTTCCGTCCCAATATTCTCATGTACATACAAGTTGTATGAGAGCAACCGAAACTGAACTCAATGCGTTAAAAGCTAACTCAGAATCCAAAATTTGTTTTGTGTCAAATTTTTATTTGACGTTTTGATTTATTCATTTGTGGGTTCTTTTCCTTTTTTCTTTTTTTTTGTGTATTTCCTTATTAGAATAAATTGGTTACCGCGAATAGATTAATTGAAATGGTGACTAAGTGAACCGCCGTGGTGTGTAGGTAGTGTTGCCGGCCTACCACACCGAAGGTCCATGGTTCGAGCCCTGGTACAGGTAACATCAAAAGTGATTTGAAAAAAGTTTTTCAAAACGGGGTCGCCCCTCGGCAGTGGTTTGGCAAACTCTCCGAGTGCATTTCTGCCATGAAAGGCTTCTCAGCAAAAATTCGTCTCCTTTGTAGATGCCGTTCGGAGTCGGCAAAAAACTGTAGGTCCCACCAATTTGTAGGGAAAATTCAAATCGGCACACCACAAATTGGAAGAAAAGCTTGGCGCAAAAATCTCTTAGGAGGTTTATGATGATATACCTGTTGTATATCGCGCCATAGAGATAGAGAGAGACTAAGTGAACACCGTGTATTTTACTCTAGTATTTGCATAAACTCGTTAAATTCGCGGGTGTGACAGCAACGCACGTACTTCAATTTCGGTTGATCGTAAACGTGCGTGAAACAATTGTGCGTCGGGAAACGCTGTGCGTCTTTTTACTAGGTGCGCTGTTAGGTTCGGCTGTTAGATCTATAATATTTTATTTCGGCTCTAATAAATTTTCCTTCCTGTTCTGACGACGTACTTAAATTAATGAATCTAATTTTGATAATTTATTTCAATTAATGCGTTAAATATACTATCAATTCTACTCATAATTTAGTTAGGCCTCACCGTGGTTGCAGTAAGCCGTTGTTGGGGGCGGTACTGATATTGATGCTGCGGACTGTTGAGACGGGCCTGACCTGGGCTTGTTTATAGCTGGTAAAATTTTTGTTGCAGATAATGTTGGTATAGATGCCGATTCGTTTAGTTGGCGGTTTGTTGTTGTTGTTGGTGGTGTAGCGCCTGTTGCGCGCTAGCTGTTGTTGTTGCCAGTGGGGTGTTGTTGTTACTGACGTTTTTGCGGCTGCTTTGTGAGCAATTGTCGTTGCTGAGTTTTTGTTGTGGCGCCTATTGCGCGCTATTTGTTGTTGTTGTTGCGCTATGTTGCGCTGATGTTGTTATTGCTGGTTGTTGTAGGTTTTTATTATTTTGTATTGTTGTTGTTGCGGTTGCTGCTGTGACGGCAGCAGCGTCATAGCTGTTGTAATTTATTGTTGTTGTAATGCCTGCACAGGCTGGACTAGCTGCGTATGCTGTTGTTGCTGCACTTGCAATTGTAGGCGTGGCAACCTAGCAGCAATGCGCACGACGACGAAGACGACGATAATCAATAACGTTGTTGATAATAATCGTAGTGTTATTGGCGTAAATGTTGCAATGTTGTAACTGATTGAGGTATTGCTGTTCTACCAGCAGTTGTTGTTGTTGTTGTATATGAAAATGTTCTTGTTGCAAATAATGCAAACGTTCGAAACCGCGTTCGTTCGTCTTTTTCGCTAGAATGCCGCAACAGAAATTTTGCAATGCATTAAGCGAACCCTGCCATTGGAATTGTCCCGTTCGCTAGCACCGGTTGGTCGTTGTCATCGGGTGATTTATTTTTTTTCCTTTCACACCGCATTGCCCGAGGTGTGTTCCCGCACGTCGCCACGCAAAACTTCGTGCGTGCTTTATATTTAATTAGATGGCACCACGTGCAAAACGTCAAAATTGAACGAATATAACTACTAAATGTAAACGTCACTTAGAATTTATGTAGAAAATCGTTTACATGCTAAATGCATGTGACAGGACTGCAAAAATGACAGACAAGCGATAATTTAACTAAATTTAAATGATGCAATATTGAAATTAAAGACATAAAACTGATGAATTGTTGAATAGGAAGCAAATATAACACCTTATTTGTTAATATAGAATGCAAAGTTTTTAAGTTTAAATAAAGTTTTCTTTCACTTTTGACAGTTCACAGGTGAGACATACGGAAACACTCCTCGGACAACCGCCGGCTATCTCCAACCTAGCCTGGCAATTCCGGAACGACACTTAAATTTTTCCTTGGAAAAAGTGCCGTTACCGGTAATTCCGCGTTGCGGGTCAAAATTTTGGCGCTGCCATCCGGTCGCGATTTATAAAAAATTATGGAAAGTGTTATACACCCCTACAAGGTTGAATCATTTCATCAGCGACCGCACGTCTTATTTAAGGTTGCCAATATATACTGATGAGTGTCAGACGAACGCAGGGTTGTTTGACAATCTCGAGCAATGACGAAACGAAAACAGCTGATGAAATGAGACAACCTTGACACAAAATCATGATTATAAGTAAATAACCGCAAGGGGAGTGAAGCGTAAGCTGTTACCCTTGCACTAACCGCTCATTAGGTAAGTCCTACCCTTTTGAGATTTAAATCACTTTTATTCACAAGTGAACCATAACAGGCCTGCTTCGCTTCGAAGACCTGTCAATGAAGCGAACAGGAAAAAAGGTTCACTTGCAAGGGATCCATTTATATAAGAAAACGGGTGTTAAACAACGTGGGGCACGACTCACCCCTAAGATAAGAGTCTCAAAGTTCTACCAATGAGATAGCCGGGCAACAGAATATTCACAAAAAAAAATAACACTTGGCCTAGTTCCTGACAATCCGGTAAAATAATCAGCCCTATCCTGCATCTCGCTACTCATGATCGTTGAAGAAGGGAAATAAGGGAAGGTAGTCCCGAAGTAAGCTAATTGCTTAGAAGTGAATGGACTAAAACTAGAAAAGGGTTTAGTATTAGATGACTTACAAGGAGAATGTATTTAAAAAAAACGTTATTAGGGTCTAGGTACAATCCAGGTGGATGTACTCAACTGCAAGAAAAAATATTGTTTAGAGCGCTAAGGCTGAAATTGTCGGTGGACAACAAAAAAAAATTTATTAATTTCATAATTTTAAGTCTTTTGATTCTAATTATCATCTAAGTCCACATTCTATAGTCCGTACAGGACTATGTGATTAGTTCACGAAAGGTTAAAGGTAGCATTGAGGCTAAAAATTTACAAAAACGAAGTTATCTAAATGCGGAATGGAGTGAACTAAAAATTCCTTATTTGAAAATTCACTCGGAATATCTGAGGGTAAAATTATGAAAACGCGATCTTAGTCGAAATGCAGTATAGGGCTAATAGCAGGTAGTTCTGGCACTCTGTTGGCGTTGACCTACCCCTTTCCCCTAACGAACAACCAAACCCCACTTTAATGGAGGATTTACATTTCAGTCCCTCTCCAGCCCGAAATCCTCGGGCGATTCCATCTCCCGAACCCTATACCTATGCCACGCTGGTCATCACTGAGTCATATTTGAAAGGAACGTAGGCGATATGCCGCATGCATCCGAGGAGAGAAAAGCTAATCGCTGTTCACCAACGTTATCATCAAAGCCATATTTTGATTATTTACGTACAAATGCACACGATTTGGTTCCCATCAGCGTTAATTATTTCTACTATTTGATGTTTACTGCAATTGTATGAACATGTTGGTGTACAAGATGTGCTCAAAGGTTTATCGTATTTGCGTGGTTGGACCTCGCCAGCGTTCAGCCTCCACCCACTCCAATGCACAGCGACACACTGAAACCCACCGTGACTCAGAAAACCCACGGGCATCTCGATATTCCCAATATATGCAAGGCCGGAAACTGAAAACATCCGGAACCCCAAGAACCGGATGAGGACAGAATCAAATTCCCCAGAATTAGAATTTTAACTTGAAGTTTTTTGTATCTTAGTTTAAAAGGCTTTGCGGCAATTGGAATTTGTTAAGTGGCTTTACCCCCACCGAAATAGGCGTATAAGAAAAACGTGTAATTTAATTAGACATTTTGATATCGGAGAACGCGTCAAAACTCCGAGGCAAACGGAGAATTTAATTTGGTTTCCTAGTTACAATGCTTCGCGGCTGTAGACATTTTAATAAAGGAGAACTCGTCAAAACTCCGAAAGACAATCCGATTATAACAGGATTGCCAGGTTATCCACTACTCCCGATGTCCCCAACCGCCAAAACGCCCAGTTCCAAATGCCAAAATGTATATATGTTAAAAAAAATTAAAATTGTTATTGCGGGCGAATATCCGAATCGTGAAAGCGACCTATCAGTTTCCCTGTCAGGTTCTCTAGATCGTACAACGTATTGCCTTCTTTTCGACGAACTCGGCACTTGAGGTATTTCGGCAGGAATTTGGCGTTTATGCCTTGCTTAAAGCTACTTAAGCAAAGTTTCTCCTAAATACCTCTTGACCCTCCCTATAGTTTACAAATCTAGCGCGCCTATTGTAGGTATGTACTGCCCTATCCCTTGCCTTATCTAGATTGCTACAAATTTGCTCGCGAAGGTTGGACAACTTATCGACCCTAGTTGCTATTGGGATGTCATCTTCCCTAAGAGTACCGAGTTTATCTAATATATTATAGGCTGATGCGTGTTGGACCATGTTCTGACCGTATAAGGCAAAGTATGGAGAGCACTGAATTGAGGTATGAAAATCGCTTCTTAACACCGCTAAAATTTCGGGTATATGCTTGTCCCAGTCGGTATGATCCTTTTTATCTTTAAGGAAAATTCTTATTTTTGAAACAATTTCTCTATTTACACTTTCCGACGCGTTAGCCTGCGGCGAGTATAACCCCGTCCTTATATGGGTCACCCCATAATTCTCGAAAAATTGTTTCATTTCCTTAGAGATAAACTGTTTACCATTATCGCTATGGATATATTCAGGAACCCCAACCGATGGAAAAATTTCAGAAGTAAAGTAATTCATAACATTAACAATTGTTGCTCTCTGCATGGGTTTCAACCAAACATACTTTGCAAAATGGTCTAGAACGATGAAGAGAAACTGATTGCGCCGCTTAGATCGCGGATAAGGTCCTAGAAAGTCGCAATAGGACCGCTGAAATGGTCTTTCTGAGGCAAAAGTGTTCGCTTTAGGTGGTCTTGACTGCTGATTTGATGACTTAACAGCCTTACAAGTGTCGCATTCCTGTACATAGTCTCTAACGTCTTTAGCTTGCCTAGGCCAGAAGTAATTCGCATCATGTGCAAGACTTATCGCTTTCTCAGTTAACCCTGTCGGTAGCCACACCCGCCATAACGAGTCCTCCTCATCCGCCACACCTTTACGAAATTTAACCCTTTTTAAAATCACGCCATCATTTACACTCAAATCTGGTAGCGCATCTTTGTTTTCCAAAATGGTTCTGCAAAGATCTAAGTATTCCGCGCTTTCAAATTCCGGCGATGCTAAGTCAATTTCGTGAGGTGGGGCGGAGAAGGTTAGCTCGTCTACATGAAAACGCGAGAGGGCATCCGGTACTATATTCAGGGCTCCCTTGCGATGCTCCATTGCAAAATCGTATCTTTGCAGTAGGAGTGACCATCGAGCCAGCCTGCCACCCAAGTCCTTCTGAGTCATCAACCACTTGAGACTTGAATGGTAAGTTATGATTCGGAATGGCAAACCCTCTATGTACGGTCTAAAACGCTTGACACTTATAATGGCGGCGAGGCATTCCAGTTCGGTTACAGTATAATTGCGCTGAGCATTGTTAAGTTTTTTCGAAACGAACGCGATTGGATGCTCAGCGCCCTCGTCATCGAGCTGGAATAACACGCCCCCTACACCTATTTTTGAAGCATCACACTGAATAACAAATTCCTTCGAAAAATCGGGTTGGGACAAGACAGGAGCGGAGCTCAAGGCTTCTTTTAACTTTTCGAATGCTTCTACCGCTTCAGGGGTAAGTTTAAATGGGCCTGCTGACTTGCGAAGACAATCGGTCAAAGGACCTGCTAGGTCAGCAAAATTGGTAATAAATGCCCTATACCAATTTGCCATGCCCACAAACCTACGAACCTGTCGCGGAGATTTAGGGATCGGAAAGTTCTGCATTGCTTCTATTTTCCCAGGATCCACCTTCAAGCACCCGCTACCTATCAAGTACCCTAAATACCGAATTTTCTTCTGACAAAATTTGCTCTTCTTCACATTGATTGTGAGGCCCGCGTCCCTCAAACAATTCGCCACTTCCGCCAGCAACTTTAGGTGGTCTTCAAAGTTAGTGCTGCATACCATTAGATCATCCAGGTAGACGAAGACATTCTCCCGCAAACGCGAGGGAATTGCCTTGTCCATCAGGCGGCTCATAGTCTGCGGTCCATTGCACATACCAAAGGGCATCACCTTAGAGTGGTACAGAGGCTTCCAAGGAACTGCGAATGCTGTTTTATCCTTGGAAGACTCTGTCAGCTTGATCTGAAAGAACGCGTCCTTCAGATCAATACCACTAATGAGGTGCGTGTCCTTCAGTCTGCTCAATAGGCCGTTGATATGAGCCAACGGGTACGAGTCTTTTTTAGTTACCGCGTTGACCTTCCTGGAATCTATGCAGAGCCTGACCTTCCCTGGCTTCCGAACTAGAATAACTGGGCTACACCAAGGCGAGTTTGACTCTTCTATAACTCCCATCTCGAGTAGTCTGTCTATTTCGCTAAAAGCTTCGGCTTGCCTCGGTGGCGAAAGAGGAAAAGGTTTACTTTTGATTGGGACCGCATCACCAGTATCAATATCAACCAATCTCGTTTGCCCCAACCCTAACTTTTCGAAGGAACAAGGTAAAACCGAATAGACTTAGTAATATTTTTGAAAGTGACAGGTAAAGATATCGAGCCCCAGATTTTCTGTTTGTTGCCACCCGCGATATAAACGAACGCATGTAGGGGGTGATACTCGAAGTTGTTCTCTTTTAAAAATTCTTTACAATTTTTCCCCAAAATAGAGACGTTGGCTCCCGAGTCCAACAAACCCACTATAAAACTGTCTTCTATCTTTACCCTTACCAAAGGTCAGCATTAGCGTAGTGGTTTGCAACATCCTGCGCTCCTGAACCCGCTGACTATATTTCTGCCTACACTTCAAAATATTTACCGACACCGGTGGCTTTTCAAAAATCGAATACCTTACTCGCTCATACCTATGTTCCCTCTCTTCTAAACTAAGTGGAAAATGCGTCTGGCAAGCGACGTCCCTATTCAGGCGTTGCAAAATTTTGATCGGTTTAACAATCGCGGATGAGGACGTTGGACTATCTGAGTCCGAACTATTGGAATTGTCTGTATTGTCAGGAAAAGTTAATATCACATTTGGGTATTCCTTCGCCAGAGTGCCACTACTCCTCGGAAGCTCACTAGCTCCATGCATACCCTCGAAGGGCTCACTTGGTTCAGCGCACGAGACGACTCGAGCACTGGCTGATATGGGGGCTATAGTGTCGAACGAGTTTCCCCATCTTCTCGCTCGGGTACTGGTTTCCCTGCCTGCGATGGTCCCTAGGGCATTTTGGAGTAAAGACTCCCCTATTCCCACACTTAAAGCAAAACGGATTCCTGATGGGTTCCTCGCAATAAATATACGAATGGCCCATTGCCAATTCCAACACTGGATGCCTGAATAGTCCGGTTTCCTATTACGTCGGTACTCCAACGCCTCTATATGCGGGTCAGCTTCGCAATCCTCGCCTTCCATCCTCATGTCCGGTGTTATCGTGCGGGCCTCGTTGACCTGACGTCCATGGTAAGTGGTTCCCAATATTTTGCTTTCATTCAGAACTTGTTCCCCTCTTCGTGCTACATCACGTAAATCATGCACCGTTCTCACATCCGTGTTGAAAAGCATCAGCTTAAGGCTACTGTTGATGTTTCTCTTTATAATGTCAATCAGGAGGACCTCTGACATTGGTTCCCTAAGGCGCGCATTTAATGAGACTATGTCCGTGTGGAACACGTCATAGCACTCACTTAGCTTTTGCTTACGCATAGAGATCTCCATCATTATCTCGTGGTCACTTTTTAGGGTACCAAACTCACGCTTCAGTGAGTAGCACAAGAAGGGATAGTTCGCGGTGGGATTCTGCCTGGTAAAAAGCCAGTACCATTCTTCAGCCCGCCCCGACAGCAATAAGTGAAAACTTGCCATTAACTGATCGCTAGAACACTGGGTCCGCTCGTATAAAGTGTCCAACTTGAACAGGAAGTCCGCGACGCTTCCAGTTCCATCGAAGGAAACCTTCCAATCCTGTGGTTTGACTGCGATGCCACTGGGAACGATGCTGGCCTGGTTGTTCACGAATGTCTGGGCTTGGTTTGCTTCCATCCTGTTGATATTCCTAGTGTAGCTAGCACCGGCTCGTGCAGATTCTACCGCTGCGTTGAGTGAGTCCATATTTTACCGCATCGTCCTCATTTCACAACTTATTTCCTCCTGTGATGTCCTGATCAGCTGTTGAAGCACGCTGAGTAATGAATCCTCCGGAGGAGCATGAGCAACGCTTCCTTGAGTATTAGTCCTATCAACAGGAGTATGAACAAAAGGCCTAGAATTTTCCAACAGAGCACCAGCTCCCTCCTGCATGCCTGGCAACGCGGTAGCCAAACTATCAAAAAGGTTCTGTATTTGCTCTGCTGCTACGGATGAGTCAAGGAGGTTGGTACTCGGTGGCCTATCTATTTTCTGGTTGGAACCAGAATTCGGAACAAACCCGGTCGGAATTCTCCCGCCCGGACTACCTACTGGGGAATGCATGACCCTAAGCTGTCGGAGTGGTTGCTTCGGACAGGCTCCTCTACCCTGACCTCTAGGCTTACCGCCACTCCCTCTTGCAGAGTTCCTAAGCTGCATTCGTTCAGCCGAACCCTGGGACATCTTACAAATTACCCGAAACAAAAAAAAGGTCAAATTTGGAAGTATGCCTTATTAGGCACAACAAAATTAAAAAAAAAACAAAAATGTTCGGTTACAAGGGGCGGTTGGGATGTACAAAAAGGTTACGATTCACCCCCCCTTACCCTATAATACCGGCGATTCAAAAAAAACTTTTGCAAAAAAAACGCGAATATAAAAAAAAAAATACGCACTATGATGCGCCTCTGTAAAAGAATTTTAATTAGTGAATATACGTGGTTCTAGCTACTTTATATTGTATAAAATGCAGTGTGTTGGTTGTTTAGCAAAATCTAATGTTGCATTTGGTAGATCAATGGGAATGCTGACATCCCATTATTAGGAGGCATAGGAGTAAAGAAAAATAAAAAAAAACAAATAACATTAAACAAGGACATTTTTCCCGGTACATCCAGTAGCATTCAGGGGTGGTCTTCTGGGCCCACCTCCCTGAGACATACTGGTGTACCGTGGCGAGGATTTCGTAAATTTAAATATTTTGTGCTCCAGTACTCCTGACCGCAGTGCAGTGGGCTGCTACTGGCTGCGTCACTGGGACTGGTCGGAGCACTGGAGAACGAATTTAAGAAAAAATTATCTAGTACACCCTTCCTCAACTCCGCCGCATTGAAAGGATGCGGCTCGGTGCCGCGTTTCCTCAGACTTGCGGAGCCGGGAATGGGTATCCTCGGATCCCACCTCATCCAACCGCAGTGCAGTGGGCTGCCTCACTCAGACTTGCTGGATGAGTTGGGATCCTTTTAAAACAAATAAAGAAACAAAGACAAAACAAAACAAGTTCGGCAAAAAATAAATTAAAAACGAACCCTATCATCCAAAAAATAAACTAAACCCCACTTAGGGGACAAAATATTTATATATTTCCCGAAGCCGACATCGGACAACAGACCCGGGACAAAATAAATTAGTCACTACAAAAAAACTAAGTGCGTTTAGCACTGCCTCACCGGGTGAAATGAAAACTTCCGGTGGACATGACGTTCAGTCTCGTGGAGCCCTCAGCTATTGATCACGACGACTAATCCGGACAACCTGATCGGTCCCACCATCCCGTCGCAACGCAGGTGGCGGCTCCTGGGCCTGCCTACCTGGGACATACGGGATGGTGAACCCTCACAAGCTGACCAGAAAAGTCATCGCGGTCAGCGCTTCAGGCCGCACGTTGGGCGCCATCTGTTATGTATTCGCAACAAAATGGAGCAGTATGGAAGGCGGTCGGCATGATGTTAATGGTGCACAGTGGCTAGTCATTGTCGACTGGGGTGGGCTCTTGCCAACCTTACCGTCCTGCGCCATAATCAGAAAAAGGTCAAATCATGCCTTTTAAAAAAACGCCGGGAAGACGCAAAAAAGCCGCGCAAAACAACTATAAAACAACATCCGGTTAAACCCGGATGCCACGGACAGACCGTTGACATTTAAATTCAAAGACTCAAATCAAATAAAAATTCAAAAGAAAAAAGAAACGGGCAACAAAAAAACCTAAAATTCAAAATTAACTGAAAACGAAAATTAAATTAAACTGAAGGAAACGACCGAAAAAAAACTGATAAATTTAAATTAACGAAAGAAAACCCCTGAAAATGAAAAAAAACGAACCGGAATTGACCGGTTACCAACAGCTGAAACACAAAATATAAGAAAAAGGGCCGAACAATATAAGGGGGCGCCGCGGGTGTTGTTGCGACGCCCTGGTGCTGACCCACCCTCATCCATGGCCATCGACGCACCTGATCTCGATGGCCCCTTACCTAATAGTCCTACATGCCTTCTATTTAAAGAGAATAGTCAGCATTCCCATTTTAATTAACATTTATTTATAATTCATTGTTTTGCTTAACTTATAACAAGGTATTTTAAATTCAGCCCTATTTTGGCTATTTTAAATTAGCTTTTACCACATTAGGGTGCAACAAAAAAGTAAAAGAAAATGTATTTCGGTATATATATATAGTTTAAATATCCGGGTATTTAGCTTTAAATCAAATACCTAGTATTTAGGTTCGAATTAAACTCTATAGAAACTATTAAAACTAATCAAAAAAAAACAACGAAACAAGAAAAAATCTCTATTGTGCTTATCCAGACATACAGCTAAACTTATTTATTTGCTTAACTACTTATTCATCGGTATTTGTTTTTTTTTTTTTTAATCTTAAGTATTTCGTTAAGTTTATTTATGTATCTACTAATATTATTTGTAATTACTAAGCTTTATTTTATTTACTCGATTTATCTTTATTTTGATTTATCGCATTAATTATTTATTTAGTGGCCTTGTTTCATTATTTTATTTTCTTGTATATTTGATTTTATTTTATTTTTATTTTAAGTTATTTTAATTTAAGTGATTAATATTTTGTTGGAATAACTTTCTTTATTGATTATTATTTGTTATTAGTTTTATAAAAAAAAAATCCATTATTTATTTTAAGTAGTTACGCTTTTTGTTTCTAGTTGTATCTTAAGTACCTGACTTTATTTCTATTTCTAAATATCTAACCGTCCCCCCCTCCCCCCCTTTTGTTTGACAGTTTTAATACTTTATCTTATTAGAACCATCATTATTTAAATCTTTATTTGACACAATTTTTTTCTTTTTTTTTTTTTTGCTTTATGTTATATTTTATTTAATTGTACGTAACATTAGGTCTGTTTGTTGAACCCGAACAAAATAGTATAGCGGCTCGGGACAGAGCAGATTAGAGCAGCTGAGGAAAAAATATAGAGCAATTTGGGAGCCTATCAAAGCAGACTTTTCACGAATTTGTCAATACAAACGAACCTCGGCAATTTGCAACAGTAAGTTTGGCTAAAATCCGAGCATACATGAGACGAAACTGGTTCACTTTATTTGCAGTTGGAATTTTTCTTCTCCCCCCCGTTTTTTTTTGTGTGTACTAATTATTCCGATTTTCAATTCATAGGCTACAATTTTGCTTCTGACAATTGTCAAGTCTTTTCTGCTTTAGCGTGCTCCACAAAAGAAAACTGGCGCAGAGGATTGTGATCCAGACTGCTCCAACCTTATCCTGAGCATACCGATGCAGCAAAAGCTAGAGCAATCCACAGCAAGAAAATGTATCATGAAACACAATTTTATGAGTTACCTCTACCTGCCATAAGCTAGAACAGATCAATAAACAAACCTATTGTATTGGTACCGGTAGTAACATTTTAATTTAATTTTGCTTATAAAAAAAATATTTTCTTATGCCAGATTAACATCTAATTTGATTGCTGAACATTCTTTTTTTTCTCTTTTTTTTTTCTTTTTCGATTCACTCACAGCCCAACCTAATATAAACGCACGGAGTAATCTTTCCGTCCCAATATTCTCATTTACATACAAGTTGTATGAGAGCAACCGAAACTGAACTCAATGCGTTAAAAGCTAACTCAGAATCCAAAATTTGTTTTGTGTCAAATTTTTATTTGACGTTTTGATTTATTCATTTGTGGGTTCTTTTCCTTTTTTTTTTTGTGTATTTCCTTATTAGAATAAATTGGTTACCGCGAATAGATTAATTGAAATGGTGACTAAGTGAACACCGTGTATTTTACTCTAGTATTTGCATAAACTCGTTAAATTCGCGGGTGTGACAGCAACGCACGTACTTCAATTTCGGTTGATCGTAAACGTGCGTGAAACAATTGTGCGTCGGGAAACGCTGTGCGTCTTTTTACTAGGTGCGCTGTTAGGTTCGGCTGTTAGATCTATAATATTTTATTTCGGCTCTAATAAATTTTCCTTCCTGTTCTGACGACGTACTTAAATTAATGAATCTAATTTTGATAATTTATTTGAATTAATGCGTTAAATATACTATCAATTCTCTCTTTTTCTCTTTATGGCGCGATATACAACAGGTATATCATCATAAACCTCCTAAGAGATTTTTGCGCCAAGCTTCTCTTCCAATTTGTGGTGTGCCGATTTGAATTTTCCCTACAAATTGGTGGGACCTACAGTTTTTTGCCGACTCCGAACGGCATCTACAAAGGAGACGAATTTTTGCTGAGAAGCCTGTCATGGCAGAAATACACTCGGAGAGTTTGCCAAACCACTGCCGAGGGGCGACCCCGTTTTGAAAAACTTTTTTCAAATCACTTTTGATGTTACCTGTACCAGGGCTCGAACCATGGACCTTCGGTGTGGTAGGCCGGCAACACTACCTCCACACCACGGCGGCCGCCATCAATTCTACTCATAATTTAATTAGTCTCACCGTGGTTGTAGTAAGCCGTTGTTGGGGGCGGTACTGATATTGATGCTGCTGACCGTTGAGACGGGCCTGACCTGGGCTTGTTTATACCTGGTAAAATTTTTGTTGCAGATAATGTTGGTATAGGTGCCGATTCGTTTAGTTGGCGGTTTGTTGTTGTTGTTGGTGGTGTAGCGTCTGTTGCGCGCTAGTTGTTGTTGTTGCCAGTGGGGTGTTGTTGTTACTGACGTTGTTGCGGCTGATTTATTTTGTTGTGTTGATCTTCCGACAGGGTAGTAAGCTGATTTTTGTTGGAACGATTTTCCGTCATCCTTGTCAAGTTTGGTTTTGTGACAAACCGGTTTCGGCGTTCTGCCATTTTCAATGCCTAGTTTCGTTCTGGTCTGTTTCTATCCGCTGCGTTGTTTTTATAGTCCGTGGGTACTGTGGCAGGTAATGTCAATCTATGTGTTCGTGGTAGGTAACGTTAATATGCGTGTGTGTGTGCGCGGTATTGATACGTCCGAATTGTTATCTGTCCCAAGGGTTGTTTTTGTAGGTATGTATACGGCTGCTTTGTCGGCAATTGTCGTTGCTGAGTTGTTGTTGTTGCGCTATGTTCCGCTGATGTTGTTATTGCTGGTTGTTGTAGGTTTTTGTTATTTTGTATTGTTGTTGTTGCGGTTGCTGCTGTGACGGCAGCAGCGTCATAGCTGTTGTAATTTATTGTTGTTGTAATGCCTGCACAGGCTGGACTAGCTGCGTATGCTGTTGTTGCTGCACTTGCAATTGTAGGCGTGGCAACCTGGCAGCAATCAATAACGTTGTTGATAATAATCGTAGTGTTATTGGCGTAAATGTTGCAATGTTGTAACTGATTGAGGTATTGCTGTTCTACCAGCAGTTGTTGTTGTTGTTGTATATGAAAATGTTCTTGTTGCAAATAATGCAAACGTTCGAAAATGTGATGATATAGGGCGCAGTCTCATATGTACACATGGATTTAAGTCCAAAATTGCTGACTGTTCGAAATATACTATTCAGCCTCTCATGCTCTTCCAGCGGCCATTAGATATATGCATGTATGCTCGTGTCGCGAAGGCGATGACGCCGTTCGTCACCTTGAGTTTGTGAAAAGAGTCCAACTCCCACACAAAATTGTGCGAACAGCTCCTCGGTGGATTTGAACGCCAAAACCTCTACCTCTTTTGGCCACTTGCCGTGGTCCAATGTTTCTGCTTTTTCTTTTTCACTTTTCTGCAGGTTTCAAGCAAATTTCGCTGCAGTTAGTACAACGCACTTTCTATTTTTTTTTTATTTCTAATTGGTTGTTAATTCAGTGTGATTTCACAACACTTTACACAATTGCGACCGTTCGTCTTTTTCGCTATAATGCCGCAACAGAAATTTTGCAATGCATTAAGCGAACCCTGCCATTGGAATTGTCCCGTTCGCTAGCACCAGTTGGTCGTTGTCATCGGGTGATTTATTTTTTTTTCCTTTCACACCGCATTGCCCGAGGTGTGTTCCCGCACGTCGCCACGCAAAACTTCGTGCGTGCTTTATATTTAATTAGATGGCACCACGTGCAAAACGTCAAAATTGAACGAATATAACTACTAAATGTAAACGTCACTTAGAATTTATGTATAAAATCGTTTACATGCTAAATGCATGTGACAGGACTGCAAAAATGACAGACAAGCGATAATTTAACTAAATTTAAATGATGCAATATTGAATTTAAAGACATAAAACTGATGAATTGTTGAATAGGAAGCAAATATAACACCTTATTTGTTAATATAGAATGCAAAATTTAAGTTTAAATAAAGTTTTTAAGTTTAAATAAAGTTTTCTTTCACTTTTGACAGTTCACAGGTGAGACATACGGAAGCACTCCTCGGACAACCGCCGGCTATCTCCAACTTAGTGCCGTTACCGGTAATTCTGCGTTGCGGTTCAAAATTTTGGCGCTGCCATCCGGTCGCGATTTATAAAAAAATATGGAAAGTGTTATACACCCCTACAAGGTTGAATCATTTCATCAGCGACCGCACGTCTTATTTAAGGTTGCCAATATATACTGATGAGTGTCAGACGAACGCAGGGTTGTTTGACAATCTCAGGCAATGACGAAATGAAAACAGCTGATGAAATGAGACAACCTTGACACAAAATCATGATTATAAGTAAATAACCGCAAGGGGAGTGAAACGTAACCTGTTACCCTTGCACTAACCGCTCATTAGGTAAGTCCTACCCTTTTGAGATTTAAATCACTTTTATTCACAAGTGAACCATAACACAAGGTTAATGGATGAGCACAACAAACGTAATGGCCGTGAGCAATCAAAAATTTCGTATGGCGAATCAGATGCAATGCAAGGTAAGAGCAAAAAGAAGCTGTTGAAATGTTTTCAATGTGGAAACGTTGGGCACATAAAATCCAAGTGTTTTTCGAAAAAGAAGGAACATATCATTACAGAGTTTCGCTCAATTCACAAGTAGTTGTGCATGCAGCTCAAGCAGCAAAAAGCGTCGACCACGAAAGTGAAACTGAGTTCACGCTTGACTTTGGTGCAACACAACACATGGTGAATGAGAAAAAATATTTTGAGAATCTGAAGAACATCAGTAGCATAGAAATTTCCGTGGCAAAGAAAAATGAAATCATTTTAGAGAAACAGCAAGGTGAAATTTCCGTAAAGACGTTTAATGGCTATGATTCATCTACAAAAATAATGGAAAACGTTTTGTATGTTAAAGGTTTGCATTGCAACTTAATGTCAATCCGAAGTTTGGCGAAGGAGGGGTATTGTGTTATATTCAAGGGAGAAGAAGCGTTTGTATCGAAAAATGGGGAAACAATGTTTGTTGCACACCTGAATGGGAACTGTATAAAGTAGTATTACATATTGATCGTAATATGTTTGCTGGTGTAACAGGTGAAAAGAATTTAAACAGATTTTCACAAAATGTATAGCATTTTAGAATGGGAATAAAATGGTTGCGCGCCAATTGGTTGAAGGCCTAAGTGAGATAAGTATCGACACGGAATCAAAATTTTGCGAATCATGCGTTTTTGGAAAGCAAACTCGAGGTGGTGAATACATTTCCAACGAATTTAAGCAATCTTAACAAGTAAGGAAGTCTAAGTTCGGGTGGAACCGAAGATTATATACCTAGTAGTGATCTATTTGGTCATCCCAAATCACGCAGGTCTATTTTAATACTTTCCGTTCGTATTTGCGTTCAAATAGACAGACGGACAGACAGATAGACGTATCGAGAGACGGACATGGCTAAATCGGCTCAGCTCATCCTCCTGATCATTTCAGTATACTGTTTGATGGGACTATCTCTTTTTCTTCTCACACGTACAAACATTTCATGTTCATGAAAGGTATGAAAATCAAAAAAGATATACAACTTCGCTTTTGCAGTGGGGTATTAACTACTTGGCCGGATATTTTAGTTTTCATCCTAAACGCTTTGATATACATTAATAAATATATATTTCGATTCGTTTATAAGTTAAGTAATATACCTTGTGTGCGTAACAAAAATAGATATAAAAAGAGTGTCTTTCATAGGCGCCAAAGAACTCAACCGATCTTTATGAAATTTTCACAATATATACTTGGGTTCACTGGGTACAGCATAGACAGTACACCGTTTTGGGAAAGTAGGCGGAACCACGCCCCCAGGCTATATAAAGTTTAGATTCGTCATAACTCCCAACTTTTTTGGTCTAAATTAATGAAATTGGGATATATGTGTCACTTAGTCAATATCTACATAATTTTTCAAAAGTGGGCGGTGCTACGCCCACATATTTTGTGTTTTGCTTTGCTCTCGAACTTTCACGGTAGGTTCAGGAGTTCGCTGGGCACGACAAAGTCTGTATATAGCTTTTGGAAAAGCCCCCAGATTATATAAAGCTGCAGTTCGGTTTAGTTAGGAGTTTATTTGGTTCAAGTTAATGACATTTTATACATAAATGTGTTCTATGTATCAAAACGTCAAAACAACGTCTACTCGGTTTGCTAATATATGATAAAAAGGCGAAATCAAACAACGAATTTCAGCATTCTTTTGTAAAACTGAGAGACTAGTTTGCGTTCAAATAGACAGATGGACAGACAGACAGACGGACGGAGAGACGGGCATGGCTAAATCGACTCCGCTCATCGTCCTGATAATTTTAGTGAACTTTTCTCTTCTTGTTCTCATACTTACATACATTTAATGTTTATGAAAGGTATGAAAATCAAAAAAGACTACGTGCCCGAATATTTTGCTTGTGTGTTTCCCGATTTGACAAATTTTTGGCAGGAGTATAACTCATACTACTGAGAAGCAGCTTACCAATTTTCAATGAAATATCAAGATTGAATTATAAGCGATTGCCTTTGAATATAGCAGAAATTTTATGCTGAAATTGAGCGGCGCCACGCTTACATCTTCAAAATTTACAACATTTTTTTGAGGCCGAGTTTTTCTTAAATTTTTGGAACTATGTTAAAAAACTGGGCGTGGACATTAACCGATTTCGCCCATTTTTACAGCAAACCGTTATGTTGAATATTATAACCAAATTTCGTCTCGACAAATCAATTTTTGGCGGAGTTATGGCATAAACAGTTTTGTGGAATAGTCCACAGTAAAAAGGGCGGGGCCACGCCCATTTTCGAAAATTTTAAGTTTTTGGATTTCTTTGTTTACGGAAACTTTAAAAGTGAAATATAAATGATGTAAAACTATTTTACGCAAAGTTATTGCTAATTTAATATATCTACGATCCTCTTCAAAATCTTTCATATAAAAGTGGGCGTGGACCTTATGCCTTAATCTCAATGTATTGACCAAATTTTATCCTTATAGGTGTATTATGTACTGAGTAATCACTTTTTTTGTGTTTTCTAAAATATTCTATATATAAAGAGTGGCCGTGGCTATCATCCGATTTCGCCTCGGAGATGAGTGCCAAGGAACTCGCATACCAAATTTCATTAAGATATTTCAAAATTTACTCAAGTTATCGTGTTCACAGACGGACGGGCATGGCTTAATCAATTTCTCTTTTCGTCCTGAACATTTCGATATATATAAGTTAATATCTATCTCGATCGGTTTATGCCGTTAGGCGACTAAAGTTAATATACCTTGTGTGCGTAGCAGTACTAGGTATAAAAATCGATCCATAACGATGGAAATTGGTAAGCAGTTTTATTTAAATACACCAGCTGAATTTGTCACACTTACGCATATTTGGTTCAGAATGTTATAATCATGTATCATCAAGCAATCGTTCAAAGTTCAGTCCAAAGTCAACTAAATGTATAATGTTGGGTTATGGTGCATCAATGGGCACATATCGGCTTTGGGATACGACAACACGAAAACACACTAGTGTTAAATCAAACTAAATTGGTGGAATTGCAAATTTCAGAGGCGGCACCGAAGAAGATGAATTTTAGAAGCAAACTGGAACGAGATGACATTGAATCGAAATCGTCTATGGAAGATTTGAAAAACGACGACAAGTTGCTTGATGCTGATGGTCGCGATGAAGCGAAAAACGATGCCTTGGATTTGGATGGAATGGATGTCGTCAATGATTGTAATGACGAAAATATCAGAAGTGATTGGATTCAAAACCCAGATAGCGACACTCCACAAAGAAGCGAACGTGAACGGCGAGCATCAGATAGATACGGTGAATAAGCTGAGACAGCTAGCTTTGCACTATCGGCTGAACAATTTGCTGATGATGATCCGATTTCAGTTAACGATGCTATTAAGCGTAATGATGGTGATAAATGGAAAGAGGCCATGCAAGGTGAGTACGAATCCTTAATAAAAAATGGTACTTGGACAGTTTGTGACTTACCAAAGAATCGAAAGGCAATCACAAACAAGTGGGTTTTCAAAATAAAACGAAAATTGATGGCTCGATCGACAAATATAAAGCGGGGGGCTTTACGCAAAAATACGGACTTCACCATAAAGAAACTTTTACCCCAGTTGCAAAGTTGGTGGCATTGAGGATTTACTTTCAACAGCGAATCAAATGGATATGCACATTCACCAAAAGCACTTTACGGATTGTAACAAGCATTGCGTACCTCTAATGAAGGGTTCAATAAATTTATGATTTAGATTGTATTCAAGCAATGTGAATGGGATCACTGTGTTTATGTAAAAAGGCAAAATAAAATTTTGGTTATCATTTTACTATATGTCGATGACATACTGGTGCTTTGCAACCATTTGAAAACAATCGATGGCGTAAAACAATTGATGTCAAAGGAATGACCGATATTGGAAAGGCAAATACCTTTTTGGGCATGCGTATTGAACAAAATATAGAAAATGGAATGATCATTTTGATCCAGTCAAATTACTTCAAGAAAGTCTTGCGAAAGTTCAATATTCAAGATTGTAAGCCGAAGGCAACGCCCAAAACCTTCAGGGAGCACCTGATTTATGTGCTACCACAGGATACTTCAGTCGGTTTTAAAGCTGTTTCAATGAAACCCATTACAACCATGCGGTACATTCGTGGAACCTTGGATCTAAAATTAGTATACACTAAAAATTAAACTGTGCCAACGTTGGTACGGTACAGCAACTCAGACTGGGGAGGTGATAAAAATGATGGAAAATCAACATCGGGATACGTACGTGTTTAAATTATTTGGAAACACGGTCAGCTGAGCATCACGCAAACAAGCAACTGTCAGCTTATCGTCAACGGAAGCCGAGTATATATCATTGGCTGAAGCAATTTGTGAACTACGATGGATTCGAAACTTACTTTTGGAGTTAAGGATTAAACACGATCAGCCAACAATAATATACGAAGATAACCAATCCTGTATAAAAATCGCTAACAAGCCAAAAGAAAGAAAACGGATGAAACATTTGGACATAAAATACAATTTTATTCGAGAAGCCATTGCAAGTAGGGAGGCCCAACTCGAATACAAACCAACAGATGAACAAGTTGCGGACATCAAGACAAAGAGACTTGGCGGAAATCTATTTATTTAACATCAAAAGAAAGAACAACTTAAATTTTAAAAATTTAAGTTGTTCTTTCTTTTGATTATTGGCCTAGAGCTCGTAAATAAAATTATTTCGCACAATTTAAGGCCGTAAACAACAAAAATATTTATTTAACATTTGATGTTTATTTCTCTAGAATTTTGTCCTAACGTTTATTAAAATTTTTTTATGGAATCGTATAATTCAAATTGTTATGTTATTGCTAGAAAAAACGAAAGAAAACATTTTTTATTAAATTTAGAGGCAGTGAAAGAATGCATATAATTTACCAGAAGCTGTGAACTCACATACTTATACATTCTAATGGTGAACTACTCATCTCTAGTGAGTCTCAGAAAAGATAATCAGAGGCAAAGAAACTTCTATCAATGTACTCGAGCGTATTTGACAAGGATGGTTCCAAACCAAGTCGGACCAAAGTTGTGAAGCATCAAATTGATACTGACGATGCAAGGCCAATCCGCCAAGCTCCTCGAAGTATTCCATTGGCCAAACGCCAAGTGGTAAGGGAAACTATGCAGGAAATGAGGGATAACGGCGGAATCGAACAATCAGCTGGTCCATGGAGCTCACCGGTAGTACTAGTGAAAAAGAACGATGGAAAAATTAAGTTCTGTGTCGATTACCGAAAGTTGAACAATGTAACTAAGAAAGACCGCTATCCTTTACCAAGAATCGACGATACTCTGAACTCGCATTTTGGTACTAAATGGGTTTCCACACTGGATTTAAAAATCGGCTACTGGCAAGTCAAGGTAAAGGATGAAGATAAAGAAAATACAGCATTCAGCGTTGGAGAAGGGCTTTGGCAGTGATCCAGCTACTTTTGAGAGACTCACGGACCAAGTACTAAAAGGATTGAATTGGTCTACCTGGACGACATTATCGTGCTGTGAAAAAGCTTTGCGGAATACCTAAAGAACTTGGAGGATGCTTTCCAATGGATAGCTGGTGCTGGTCCCAAAAATTGTACCTTGTTTAAGAAGGAAATAAGTTATTTGAGTCGAAAGGTAACGACGACGGGCATCTGCACTGCTAAGGAAAAGATTAAAGCCGTAGGGGATTGGATAAGAAGACCAAGTAATTTGCACAGGTTACGAAATTTCCTCGGGTTGGTCACGTATTATCGCCGATTTGTACCGAATTTCGCCAGCGTAGGTGGTAGTCTCCATGAGCTTACTAGAAAAATATGTGCTTTGAATGGAAAAGCAACATGAAGTGGCTTTTCAAACTTTGAAGGAGGGACTATGTACTGCCCCAATGTTAACATATCCGTATCTGGATACGGATGCCAGTGGTTATGCCATAGGAGGTGTTTTGTCTCAGAACAATCGGGAAGCTTGAAAGGACTATTGCGTAACACTGGGAGAGCTGTTGGCATTGGTAGAGTGCATTAAACATTTCCACAAGTATCTCTCTTGGCTCTTGCAGTTCCGGTAGATAGAGTGACTGCAAAGTTATGACTCTTCCATAGAGCATCGCAAAGGTAGCACCCACGGAAATGCTGATGCAATGTAACGACGACCATGTTACTTGGAATGCAAGCATCGTTATAAAGCTGAGGCCAAGGAAGACATTACAGATGTGCGGCTGATGACTAAACCATCTACGGACGAATGGGGCATGTATCAATTAAGGAAGTGTCAACACGAAGATCGAGATCTTACACGTATGATGGAAGGAATCGAACGAAACGAACGACCGTCAGCAGAAAGTATGTTTCCAAGTCATATTGGGCACAGTGGAACAGTTTACAATTGGAATCCGGTTGTTTTCACCGAATATGGGAGAGTGAGAATGTCAATGTGTTCGTAAGCTGATAGTCGTCCCGAGTAAGAAAATCCCTGATATTCTGAATGAATTACATAGTGGTCAAAGCGGAAGTCATCTTGGAGTCACCAACGCCTTAGATAAATCAAGCAGAGATTCTATTAGGTTGGTTGCCGTCAATCGGTTGCGGAATGGATTGCCAACTGTGAATTGTGCATCAAAGCTAAAGGACCGAAATCGAGAAGCCATGGGCAAATGAAACAGTATAACTCAATAGCACCATTTCAGAGGATTGCTATGGATGCAGCTGGACCATTTCCTACAAGCAAACTCGGAAACATATGTAGTGGTAGTCATGGACTATTTCAGCAAATCCAGAAGTTTACCCTACTTCAAATCAAAAGGCAGAAACCATAGCAGAAATGTTCACTAATAATTGGGTAGTAAGGTTTTGTGCACCGATGGAGGTTCATTATGACCAAAGCAGGAATTTATAATCAGCTCTATTCCATGAAATGTACCAGGCATTGGGCACTCGAAAACTGTACTGTATCGTCAGTCAGACGGCATGCTTGAACGATTCAAAAGAACCTTGGAGGAACACCTAAGGAAAGTAGTGGATAAGTTCCGGGAGGATTGGGATAGTCACATCTCATTGTTCCTGATGGCATATCGCTCTTCACTACATGAAACAATAGGTCAGACTCCTGCGAAGGGAATTTTTGGAATTGATCTTCGGTTGCCTGCTGACTTGTACTTTGGGATTAATGCTGATGCAGGAATAAACGATCGGAAATCCACTTGCGTCATGGAAGAGGAAATGCCGGACATACACGACCTTGTGGGACACCGAACTAAGATCATGAGTGATAAGATGAGAGCCAGGTACGTACGTCAAGGTAATAAACTCGGAAGGTTTTACGGAAGGAGATTTGGTGCTGCCAACCACGACGCAAGAAAGGTTTGGCTCCAAAGCTGCAGTGTAACTGAGAAGGTCAATACAGAGTCATGAAGCGGATCAACGATGTTGTCTATCGCGTACAAACTATTGGAAGGCCGCGGAATAAGTTGAAGCTGGTCCATTTGGAAAACCTAGCTGCATTTGGCTCGGCCATTTGGTGGATTATTCTCAAACATGTGCCATCGATAATTCAATAACACTCCCACCACTAGTTAAACACAACAGTGATAACGATGGCTGCGCTTATGCATGCAAGTATGTACCAAGCAGGAGGAAGATAGAGAGCGCGAGTGTTTGCGAATACGATTCAAAGAGGAGATGCCAATAAATAACACCGACCCTTCGCTAGCTGTTAGTTGCAGTGTCTTATTCATCTTTATAGTGATCGAACCCAGAATTAATAATCAAGGAATCATCAAATTCGTCACATTATTAATATATATGATACATGCACACTAGACTGGGTCGATTTATTAACCGATATCGCGCCATCGATTTTTCGATAGGGTTTGCGCTCAGGATAAAAAAGGTCAACTACGCATACCCAAAAAAATAATTTTCGAGCCTGCGAAATTTAATTTTTTTGACTTTTTTCGACTTTGATTTTTAAGGTTTTTTTCATGACCTACTAAAAAAATTTTCGTTTGATTTTTAAACATTTTATTGTATACCCTGCCCGACCCAAAAATGTCCGCTAAAAACGTTGGCGATAACAGTTTTTTTGGAAAAAAAATAAAATATTTTTTGGGTTTTGGGGAGTGTTTTGGTTAAAAAATTTACCCTTTCGCCATTTTTTCGATGAAAACGAATTTGTCTCATATTTTTTAAAAAAAAACCGTTTTCACCAACGTTTTTAGCACATAATTTTAAGTGGGACAGGAAATATGAGACAAATTCGTTTCGACCAGGTGCACTCAAGAGTTCCTGAAGATAAATTTAGAATAAATTCGAAATATCGACGAAATATATATACATGTATAAAGCTATTTGTACTTGGTTTTATTTATTGTGTAAAGTTACATTGGTGGCCTAGAGCTCGAAAATTCAATATTATTTATTAATAAAGGCCGAAAACATTTCGAAATTATAATCTGATAAAGAAAACGGTTAAGGTCATTACATTTACAACGCATTTAGCATCAAAACCTGTATTTAAAATTTCGGTCTCCACTCATTCCATCTACTATTGCTGAAACTAATGATATTGATAGTAGTTTTGGCTATAAAATATTCATGTATTGTACTATGCCGGTGCAAATAGTTAAATATTGTTGATTTCTATGCCACCGATTGGTTATTGTGTGCAGCCTGATCCTTGTACGCTGGTGCATTTGAGTTTATAGCAAGAACCTTATTAACCAGTCTTCCAGCTAGCGTGGTTGTCCGCTATCATCACGACTTGCTTGAATGTTAAAAGTGTAAATAAATTTTAAGAGCAAGGCTTAAGATAGTTGATATGGTTTTCTAATTCACGCTGTGAAGGACTTTATGTCTAAACATACAATGCACTAGCCCACTGTTGTTATCTTTTAAAATTGGGCAGCATTATAAACACATTCGGCTCCTGGTAGTGTCCATGGCGACCTTGGTATATGGTGGGTTATGGTTCTCTACCCGCCAGATACAAAGCCGGAGGGGCACATATTTACCTATCCTCGTCGTTCATACCTTCTACCATAGGAAACCCACCCTACCTTGGACCGCTCGCTTCGTCAATCGTGCGCAGCTATCTCCCTTCTACAATACTCAAGACTCCTCACTTACCTCGTCGCCAAGGAAGTTTCCTTTTCTTTTTTATACTTTTTTATCAAGATTGTAGCATACTGAATATACTTTACGCACTAAAATAAATAACCGGCAGCTTCTTTTGTTCGTCACAGAATTATATCGTCTTTTAGTTTTCTTTTCTCTCAAGCCGCAATCACGAAAATACCGTGCTGGCAACTTTTTACAAATGTCTCATAAAACAATTATTTTACACCAAACATATACTATCTCTTTTATCCATACATATTACTTATCGTACTAATTCTATCTTAATTACAAAATGGTATCCTGCCTCTTAAGTTCCACAACAGTGCAGGTAACCTAATACATTTCGTTTTCTAAATTAACCCTTAGCGCACTACTATTTTTGTAAACTTTAGTAACCCTTTGCATACTTTTACATACTACAACTCGGCTGTCCTGACTATGTAGAATCCCCTGATTCTACGCCTGGAGATATATACATATATTTCTTAATCTAGAAATATGTGGGATTCTATACACGTTTCATAACATAGTAGTACATTGAATTCTACAACATAGATTCCCCGCTCAATTAACGACAATCGCAATATATGCACATTTTCTTAACATAGTATCACATTGAATTCTTATATAAGAAAAACATAAATATGCACTTATGTTATACTATAAAGTCTCTTTTGGTGCATAATTACAATCAAACCAAGGTTTTAAGTTGGTTACTGCCCAAACTCCTTTATATGGGGCTTCAGTTTGTTGAAAGCCTTCTACATCTTCTACTAGATAGCGATCGTTTTCTAAGTCTTTGGATATGTTGTATGGACCTTTGAATTTGGGAATCAGTTTGCTAGAGGCCCCTATTTTCCAACTTAGGATTGAGATCACCACATAGTCTCCTATGCTGAATTTACGTGGTTTCTGCCGACAAGCGTCTGCATATTCTTTACTGTACGCCTGGGCTCTGCTCTGAACTGCTCCTGCTTTACTCGTAATGCTCTCCAAATCTGTAATTTCCGGCGATTCTATTAGTTCTAGAATATTTTCTCTCGAATTATCTGCAGCTTTACCTCTTTGTATTATTCCAAACAACAGTATACTAGGACGTTCTTAAGTCACCTTATGTATCATTTTATTCATTGGCCGTTCTGCCAACTCCAGCACTTTATCCCAACCTACGCCCCTGCCGGAATCTGTCAACTTTGCTATTATCGGGCCTAGCGTCTTATTCACGTTTTGAACTTGTCCATTCGCTTGAGGAGAGCAAGTCGCTACTTATATGTGAGGTATTTCATTGATTTCTAGAAAATCCTTAAACTCCTTGGATGTGAAACATCTGAGACTAACGTTTTAGGTCTGCTATAGGCTCGAAAATAATCTTTTAAAGTAGCGTTTGCCTCTTTGGAGGCTGTCGTCCTCGCTGGATATAAGCGTTCAAATTTTGAAAATGCATCTATTATAACTAATATGTGTTTTTGCTTTATGCGTTCCCTGTGGACAATACCGTAATGTTCCACATGAATCATGTCAAAAGGTTAGGGCCCTTGGGAATCATGTTTAGAAATCCTTCCTTTTTACCACTCTTATGTGAGAATGCTATGAATTTCAGACAATTTTCTACATGAGCAGCTGCTTTTTTCCTAATGCTAGGAAACCAATAGCTTCTGCCAACTGTCTCTACTACTTGTTCTAAATTACCCATTTCATCGTGGTATTAATATAAAACATACTGTTGTTCCACGGATTCAGGCACATAGAATAACAAGTTTTCGTCTTTGTTTTAATTACTATTCCATTGCGAAATTCATAGGAACTGTTTTCTTTGTTGTCTAACTTCTCTTTTATCTGCCTATACGTTAGTCTTTACTTTGGCATATTAAAAGATTTTCTTCGAAGGTATTCGTTTGTATAACTAGGATACTATTCGTGCTGCTTAGTGCGTCTTCGTCCTGCATCCTTTTTCCCTCTCTGTGTTCTAACTCGTAGTCGTAATTCTGGAAATCTAGGGCCCACCTCGCTATTCTAGGGTTTATTTCTTTTTTGTTGAGTGTCAATGTTAATGAATTGCAGTCAGTGACGCTTTTGAATTTTATGCCTTGCACGTAAACTCGGAACCTCTTTAATGCATAAATAGTAGCTCAAACTCCCCCGAAAATAGGCGACCTAGTCATCATTAAAGAAGACAACTTACCTCCCACTGAGTGGCGACTAGGTCGATTAGAAAGCCTACACCCAGCACGAGACGGACACATCCGTGTCTCACGAGACCTCTTACTAAACTGTGCTTTCTACCGTCATCTGAGAGTGACGTGGGCCCTCAGTGCCCACTCCCATCTCCCTAACTTAATACAGTCCACAAAGCTCGTACTATCGTTAGCACTCAGGCAACAATTTAGGCACTCCCCAAACGTATGCTTAATCCCAGGCGTATAACTAATATGCATATACTACTCTCTCTTTTCAATAGATGGATCGTCAACGCCCTCCGGTCCCAATAACACGCCGCTTATTGGCATCGCAAGTGACCCTGCCCGCAGCCCGTCCGCGCCGTAGCGAACCCGTACCGGATTACCGGAAATGTAAGTTGTGCATGCGTCATCACGCGCTGCTGATGTGCCCTGTGTTCACGCCCATGCAACCGCAACAACGCTTCTTGGTCGCTGGGCACATCAGTACTGCACCAACTGCTTGGCGCTGTGCCATCGCACCAACCAGTGCACCTCCACAGAAAGCTGACGGGTCTGCGGGAAGCACCACCACGTACGTCGCACCACCTGTAGCGGAAATACCCCCGACACCACGCCGCCAGGAGCCTCGCCGTACTCAACCGCAGGCTCCCAGGGCTAGGGGTCGGGCCCCAAGGGCACGTCAACCACCGCGACCAACCAGCGTCGGCGACCGCACCATCTGATGCACCGAAACCGGCTTACGCACCGCCACCTACAAAAATAAGGTGGGAAGGATCTTGATTCAGGAAGCAGTTCGGGCCCTGCAGGAGTTGCAGCATACACTAGGCGCTTAGTACGCCTAGGGGAGGCAGAATGTTTTCCTCAATTCGCCGCACAATTGATAGCTGGTCGGCCATCATATATATTGGCTTTGTCATTGTTCTCTTTTTGGTAAACACCGGTTTTTTATCATTTTTTTTTTCTTTTTTATCGTTCGTATATTTCCACCGGCTTTTTCCCACTACTATTATTATAAAGAAGAATTATAAAGAACTTTAAAGTTTGCTCAATTTAGATTTATGTGAAATAATTTTCTAAAGAAATATATATATACACCGAAATATACCTTTGTGAAACCTAAGCAATTTGCACAAACTTAATAAGATAGCTTTGTCGGGTGGTGAAGCGTTTGAAAACCTGTGCTTTGTGTAATAAAAGGGCCAACCAGAGAAGCTCCAACATTTTGCTATTTACAACAAAGAAGAAATTCTTCTGGATCCACCAGGCATCAGAGAATCCGAGGATATTTGAGGAAGGGCAGCAAAACCGGCCACCAGTTGATCGCCAATTGTCAACCCCAGGAGTAAAAATTACCTACAATCGTGAGTACTATCCAAGTTAACTAAGTGTTTCTAACTCAAAGCTATGGTATCTAGATTCTGTTGTTCTCTTTGAAAAATAGAAGACCGGATGCCACTTATTATCTACTTTCCTTTGGAGGAGTATTGCTCCGAAACCTAAGTCGCCTGCAGTCAGTAGCGGATTCCCCAGACTAGATTTTTTTTTTTCAAAATTTATTCGGAACAAAATTTTTTCACGAAGTTCCAGAAACCCACTATTTATATATGTATATTTGCGCTGTTGATAACATGCTGAATCAAAATTCTGGCCACGCTTCCAGCTAGCAATGCTTGTGCTGAAAGGAGTTTTTCGACACTTCGCCGGTTGAAAACTTGGTTACGGTCCACAATGTCCCAGGACTGCCTCACTGGTCTTGCACTTTTACATACCCATTTCGATATTGAGATTCATATTCATCATATAATTGAAAGATATGTAAAAAAAAAGAAGCATAAAATTAAATTTACTGTGTGAATATTAACTATGCAGAAGATAAAAATGATGTCGAAAAATTGGATGTACTATTGTTAATTTGAATAACTAAATGAAACCAAATATGTGTATGAAATTATTAAACAATATAAAAAAATACTAATAAATTTACCCCTAAAAAATAACGGTCTGTTAGGTTTCCCTTTTCTGTCGGCTCTTATACCTTCGCCTGAAATTAGATATCCTAGATATGACATCCTAGATCGCATAAATTCGCACTTGTCCAGACGTAGTTCTAGCTTGTTTTGCACCAAACATTTGAAAACTTTACTTAATATGTCTACATTTTGGTCCACTGTCTCCATGGCTATCATGATATCATCAAGGTACACGATTAGTTCCCCCTCACGTATCATTTCCGCAAAAATTTTGTTAATGAATTTTTGAAAAGCGGCCGGTACATTTTTAGCCGAAATGGCATGCTTAAAAACTCAAACTGTCGATTGTTCTTCGACGAACACATGGAAAAATCCATTCTTTAAATCTAACTTTGTAAATAACTTTTTGTTCGACAACCTATCTAGTAAATCGTCTATAAGCGGTATGGGATAGCTATCTTTCGCAGTGACCTTACAGTGACACATTCTAAGTTCTCCCGTCTTCTTTTTTACCAACACGATTGGTGAAACAAACTCTAACTCGCTGGTACGTATATATCCTTTCTTTAAATGTTCATCTAAAATTTTCTGCAGATCTGACTTTTCGTGTTTTTTGGGAGCAACTAAATGGCTTGTTACTTGCTACGACTATCCGGATTTCTTTCCTAACCTCGGTTTCCCTGGGCCTGCTGCAAACTGATAACTGCTTTCGAACAATCCCTGAAGTAAATTTCTACCTTCTTGACTTACATTATCACCCACTTTACACACAATTTTAATTACTTCTTTTACGTCTATCGCTAAAATCTCAGAAAATGCGTCAGGCATTTCTTGCCAATTTCTTTATCTTTATTTACGAGATTAATATTGGATGTCTGACTTTCAACGCACTCAACTTTATTCATCTCTGTGATGTCAACACCTTCTATTATTAACTTTACGTGACTGTTGTTTATGAAGTTTCTACCTAATATGAGAGAATAACTAATCGATTCGTCAGGAACAACCATAAATTCTGTTAATATGTCTTCCTTAATAACTTTAACGTTAGGCATTCTAAAATTATGTTAACTTAGGTACGGACGAAATTGTTTCTCTGCTGTTTCTTATTTGATGCAGCGAAATGGCATATCTCCCCACAGATGAAGCATGCTCCCAGTTCTCGCTTTGGTTTTTTGCAGTCCTTTGACATTTGTCCGCAATCGTTACAATTAAAGCATTTTATACGTGTATTAAAATTTCCGCCTCCTGCCCTCCTCTACGAAGCGTAACGCCGCGGCCAACTCATTGATTGATTTGCAGTTTAATATTTTTGCCTGTACTTGGAGTTGCCAATACGGGATACCGTTTATGACGTATTCCATAAATCCTTGGTCGCTAAGTTTGAGGGCGTTACCAAGTAGGCGTTTCTCGCTCACATAGTTGCAGAATGTTTCACCCAACTTCCACCACCTTTTTTCAAATTTTCGTCGGGCTACCAATATACTCTCCCTGTTTTCAAAGACAGCTGACATCTCCTCGATAACTTCTTTGACGGTTTTTGTGAACATCATATTAGCATTGTACCAGGTGAGAGCATCCTCTTTTAATTTCAAGCGTAGTACGTTTCCTAGTGCCTCATCTATTACTTTTAACGCTGATTGAAAATGAGTAAGTTGGGATCGCAACAACTTGAACCCTCTCCGCCGTCGTACTCTCCTATCAATTCTTTGACTGTTTCGAGTGGTAGCTCCGGTGCAAAGCTCCGTGTCGGTGTAGCCATAACGTCTACGTTTGCGTTTAGTTTGACCTTTAACAACTCCATTTCTTTTTCTAAAATTTTTAGTTTGAGTGAGTTGGACTCGGTTTCGTGTGCTGTCGAAATGCTGTCGACGGTTTGTAAATTCGAATAAAGCTGCACACTTCCTCCTAATTGCACGTAATGTACACACAAAACGCTAGTGTTACATTGTTCGTCGCAATTCACCATGTTTCCGCTAGTCGCTGGGGTGTCATCTGCGTTATTGCCGTATACCTCATTGTTGATGCCGTTACGATTTGTAACGTTGTATGTATGTATATTTGCGCCGCCGTTGTCCTCGTATACGCCGTCTGCGCTTTCGCCTTCAAGTACACCGTCATCGTCGTCGCCTACGTGAATGCCACCTGCACTATTATCGGCTACGCTATCTGCCACCTGGTCATTTTCACAACTTATAGCGTTGTCGCCCTCCGTCTGGGTTCGCAATTAGACCTGGTGTTAACAGCAGTACTGGTGCTATGAATTTTTTGCTGTACATTCGGGCCTAAACCGCGTACTTCTGCTGACAACTCGCTGAGGCGAGCTGCTAATGAAGCCTTTGCTCTGCTGGCTTTGAGCCCCACGCCTGTGCACCCCGTTTTCACCTGCATTAGCGTATAACGTTCAGCGTTTATCGCGTCTTTTTGCATTTTATTTCATAATAGAGAAAAAAAATCGTATAAAAATGTAGGGTGGAGTTGGTTCTGATGTAGTATACCGAAATACTTTACGCACCAAAATAAACAAACGGCAGCTTCTTTCGTTCGTCACGTAATGATCTCGGCTCTTATTTTTCTTTTCTCTCAAGCAGCAATCACGAAAACACCGTACTGGCAACATTTTACACATGTCTCATGGAACAATTTTATAACATCAAACATATACTATCTCTTTTATCCATACATATTACTTATCGTACTAATTCTATCTCAATTACAAAATGGTATCCTTTATTAACCCTTTATTAACCCTTTGCATACTTTTACAAACTAAAATATGAAATATTATTGTGACGAATTCGATGATTCCTTGATTATTAATCTTGAGTTCGATCACTATAAGGTCTAGTGAACACACACATAGATACTTTAACAAATAGCTAGTTTAATTTACTAGTAATAAACGAAATACAAATTTAAGAGTTTGGTAACTTCACAGTAGTTCACTGAACTCTTGAAAAAAAACTGACCAACCTGTCACTACCCTTTATAGTACAACAAGGTGCTACCCTACGCACCCAGAAGTTTCTTGGCTGTTCCCTTTTCTCGTTCTCCAAGGGTCGGTGTTATTTATTGACATCTCCTCTTTGCCTTGTATTCGCAAACACTCGCGCTATCTCTCTTCATCTTCCTTTGTATATGCTTGCATGCATAAGCGTAGCCATCGTTATCTCTGTTGTGTTCAGCTAGTGGTGGGAGTGTTATTGAATTATCGATGTTACATATTTGAGAATATTCGCCACTCTGCCCTCCACCAAATGGCCGAGTCAAATGCAGCTAGGTTTTCCAAACGGACCACCTTCCAATAGTTTGTACGCGATAGACAACATCGTTGATCCGCTTCATGACTCTGTATTGGCCTTCCCAGTTACACTGCAGCTTTGGAGCCAAACCATTCTTGCGTCGTGGTTGGGAGCACCAAATCTCCTTCCGTAAAACCTTCCGAGCTTATTACCTTGACGTACCTGGCTCTCATCTTATCACTCATGATCTTAGTTCGTTGTCTTACATGACGCTAGTGGAGAGCGATATGCCATCAGGCACAATGAGATGTGACTATCCCAATCCTTCCGGAACTTATCCACTACTTTCCTTAGGTGTTCCTCCAAGGTTCTATTGAATCGTTCAAGCATGCCGTCTGGCAGACGATACAGTACAGTTGTTCGAGTTTTTCGAATGCCCAATGACTTGCACATTTCATGGAATAGAGCTGATTATAAATTCCTGCTTTGGTCATAATGTAGCTCCATCGGTGCACCAAACCTTGCTACCCAATTATTAGTGAACATTTCTGCTACGGTTTCTGCCTTTTGATTTGAAGTAGGGTACACTTCTGGCAATCCATTCGGCAACCGATTGACGGCAACCAACCCAATAGAATCTCTGCTTGATTTTATCTAAGGGTTTGGTGACTCCAAGAATCAGGGATTTTCTTACTCGGGACGACTATCAGCTTACGAACACATTGACATTCTCACTCTCCCATATTCGGTGAAAACAACCGGATTCCAATTGTAAACTGTTCCACTGTGCCTAATATGACTTGGCAACATACTTTCTGCTAACGGTTGTTCGTTTCGTTCGATTCCTTTCATCATACGTGTAAGATCTCGATCTTCGTGTTGACACTTCCTTAATTGATACACGCCCCATTCGTCCCTAGATGGTTTAGTCATCAGCCGCTCATCTGTAATGTCTTCCTTGGCCTCAGCTTTATAACGATGCTTGCATTCCAAGTTACATGGTCGTCGTGACATTGCATCAGCTTTTCTGTGGGTGCTACCTTTGCGATGCCCTATGGAAAAGTCATAACTTTGCAGTCACTCTATTATATAGTATTTTTCCAAGTAAGCTCATGGAGACTACCACCTACGCTGGCGAAATTCGGTACAAATCGGCGATAATACGTGCCCAACCCAATAACTTGGTCTTCTTATCCAATCCTTTACGGCTTCAATCTTTTCCTTAGCAGTGCAGATGCCCTTCGTCGTTACCTTTCGACTCAAATAACTTATTTCCTTCTTAAACAAGGTACAATTTTTGGGACAAGCACCAGCTATCCATTGGAAAGCATCCTCGAAGTTCTTTAGGTATTCCGCAAAGCTTTTTCACAGCACGATGATGTCGTCCAGGTACACCAAACATGTTTTCCAATTCAATTCTTTTAGTACTTGGTCCGTGAGTCTCTCAAAAGTAGTTGGATCATTGCATAGTTCTAAGGGCATTACTGTAAACTGCCAAAGCCCTTCTTCAACGCTGTATTTTCTTTATCTTCATCCTTTACCTTGACTTGCCAGTAGCCCCTTTTTAAGTCCAGTGTGGAAAACCATTTAGTACCAAAAAGCGAGTTCAGAGTATTGCCGATTCTTGGCAAAGGATAGCTGTCTTTCTTAGTTACATCGTTCAACTTTCGGTAATCGACACAGAACCTCATTTTTCCATCGTTCTTTTTCACTAGTACTACCGGTGAGCTCCATGGACCAGCTGATTGTTCGATCACGCCCTTATCCCTCATTTCCTGTATAGTTTCCCTTACCACTTGGCGTTTGGCCAATGGAATACTTCGAGTAGCTTGGCGAATAGGCCTTGCATCGCCAGTATCAATATGATGCTTCACAACTTTGGTCCGACCTGGTGTGGAACCATCCTTGTCAAAGAAGCAACTTTGTTAGAAGTTGCTGTGCCTTACTCTGATGGTTTTTTTCGAGCCCTTCCGTCCACGCCGTGATATCATCTCAAAGGTCAAAGTCGCTGGTAGAAACATTTTCCTGAAGCTGTTCACTTTTTATAACTACCTCGACCTCTTGACATTGTCCCAATATAGCTCCTTTGGAAAGTTTAATTGGTGATTTGAAGTCATTAAACACTCTTGCCGGTATACGTCCATTTTGTTTTGTCATATCCAGGGGTTTTCCAACTAGTATATTCGTCTTTGATTTGTTTGCTACCTCGACAACCTACAATTTGTTTGTCCGATAATCTCCGTCAATCTTTGCGTATATGACTGCCTCCGACTTCGGTGGAATTTTTCTTTTCTCCTCCACGAGTACTCGCTTACTGATGTTGTTCTTTTCGTAACCAAAATTTGGTGGCACATCCATATTCTTATACCTCATAATCTTGTTTTTCATTTCAATCTTTTTGCCTTGGTCGCTTAAGAAATCCACGCCAATTATGATTTCATCAGCAATGTCCGCCACTATGAATTTGAGCTGTACGGTGAAGTTCCCAATTGCAATTACACATGTTACTTCGCCTAGGACTTAGGTGTACTCACCAGTCGCCGTACGCAACTCTGCTCCATGCAATGGTCTCTCCCCGTTGTTAACTAAGTCGGATCGAATAGTGGAATGCGCCCATATCACCGGTCAATTAACGCCTTTTCCTCCACAAATCCTCAAATAGTGACATTATGCGCTTTTCGTACGATTTGTGATACAGAGATTATAGGGCATTTAATTGCGGGATCCAGCCTACGCCCTTTGCGGCTGACTGTCTTTAGTTTAACGGTTGGTTGGATTGGGAGACTTGCTCATCTCCTTCAGCTTTGTGTTACGGCTACCTGTGTTCCTGGAGTCTTTGGAGTTAGTGCTGTAATAACATGATTTGACATAATTTTCCACACTTAAAGCATTTGATGACACCATCATTTTTCTGTTACTTTTTACTCAATACTTCCACGCGGTTAGCTTTGTACGCAGGCTTACTTAATAGCGAGGCTGTTTCCTGCATTAACCCATCTTTGGCCGCTACTTGATACCGTTATAATTTCTTGTTCCCCTTTAAAAGCAAGGCTTTTAGGACCATAATCAAGATAAAATTCAAATATAAAAAGATTTTGATCAGCCGTTTGCTTTTTGTGGACTGGTCGACCACTGGCCAAAACCCGTCAAGTATGTAAAAGAATAAATTGCTTCATGACAAAAAATGTAGCATTCAAACTTGAGTTATTTGTTTTAATTCAAAGAAAAGTGCTTGCTATAGAAATGCTATAGACTTATTCATCAAAGTATTTATTATGTATGTAAGTAAATATAACATTTTTTCCAAGTAAAAATAATATATCTCTTGCAAAATTTACAGCGCTGATATTTTGCGAAAGTGGGGTTGTGTTTTGGATTTTGTAAACATACAATGCATCTTCCACGCATTGACCATGGCGTTACCAGGAGCGTTTGTCCATAGTGGCCACCACCATTTCTTTCCTCGAATTAGGGGCACGAATTTTTATACGATACGATACCATATCGATACTTTTGCCTTTCGATACTAATATTTTGTACTCGATACTTTTAAAGCGATACTTTTTGGCATCGGGTATTTAGGTACCGGCATCGTATCGAACTTTTAGAAAAAAATTTCAGTATAACTAATTTAGTCCTATAAGCCTGCCCCATGTAGAGATTTCGTTTAGGCTCCACATTGCTATATTAAAATTTAATTGGAAACAAAATTAATTGCTCCAAAAACATTTAAAAATGCTTAGAAAAACATGAAAATTCATCGATATTTCGCGAATTTCGCATAAATTCTTCATTTTCGACCTATATATTTGGAGATAGTTATTTCATAAAGCCAAAATTTATAAACGTGGTATAAAACTACCTGAACGTAGACTTATTCCGCCTATTGTATTTGGATGTAAGCCATTGTAAACTGAGTATTTAAAATCTTATTAACTAATAAATAAACATTACATAAATAAATATGCATGTACATACATATAAATTATTATTTTCCTAGATAGGATATCTAGAAATCGTGAGTGAGGCACAACTTCTATTTAGAACATAACATACCTATCTTTAGGTACAACTTTTCATTGCGTTATTGAATTGATTGTTTATCTGTAAATTTATAATCGATACTTTGAGTATCGAATCTTTTAGTTTCGATACTTTAGGCTACCCATACTTGTAGAGCGATATTTCAAATGCTCTGCATTCGATATCGTGTCCCTACCTCGAATACAAATACGACAATTTGCTACAGCATTGTCATAGAGATCTACATCACCCATACCCTTATTATATTCTTGAATAACTTTTGACTACGGTATAGTGATAGTTTTTTTTGTTAACGGCAATATCTTTTAGCAGAAACTGGCTCCGCTCTCGAGTTATTGGTTATAACATTGACAAGAGCATTGTCCTTCCACCGAACAGTCAATATTTCCTGATTACTATCCTGTCGCTGGTCAAATGCCCCTCGCTTTTCTTTTTTTAAAGTTCTAAGCGGTGATTTTCCCATTCTATTTTTGCGTATAGTGTCAGTTGCAAAGAATTGACGCTCATTCAAAAGAGACATTAGGCTATACGAAAAAAGAAAATTATCTGAGAAAATAATGTGGCACTTAGGGACGATACGTTAGAAAGCAATTCTAAGACTTTTTATGCGCCTAGGCCTTTATCGTGATTGTGAGGAACTTGTTCATCAAAAAACAATGCAAATAGATTATAGGGAGATGTAGAGCCTGAAAAAGGGAGATCAATTATGTTGTTGATAAAGAGAGACGGTGATAACCAATTTCAGAAAAAATATCTTCCATTTTGAGACTTTCTACATTTATTGGCCTCCTTGTGTATTGAAAATTTCTAGACTTTCGCCAAACCGGAAGACCAAAATCAAATTTATTTTAAATTCGCCACATGCATTGGATGTTGATGGATTTTTTGCTTCATTGAGGTAATCGTTATTGTCGTCGTTAATATTTATCAGGTCATCATCGAAGTCTTTTTCGTCGGTCATGCACTCCACATCAGGTGGTGGAATGTATACGATGTCGACTTCCTTTGCGTTTGATACAGCTTGATCCTGATTGTCATCTGAAAATAGCTCATTTAAAATGGCCATAATTTTACAAACTTTTATTGATTAACGAACCGGCATTGTCTTGGACTATTGACTGCACAATTTTAAAAAATGAACTGACCAAAATCAAAGCAAAGCGATTCGGGGAATACCCTTTTCAAACTATAAGTAACGATGGATAGAGATAGATATATATGATACACAAGTATTGCAACAACACGGGAGCTGCCAGACTTTTACTAAAAACGGAAAACTTTAAATAGAGCTCAACCAAAACTTTATACATTTTCAATATCCAGATAATAATCGTTTGCATTTATTCTCTGAATAAAACTGTTAAAATTAATAATATAATACAGATCTGGCATCACCCGTAGTATAGACAAAATTGTCTCCACTGATTACTACATACTTTTTCTCCTTATTCTGTTCCGGTTGAATTATAATAAAGTTAACACACTGAATTTAGACTCTGCGTTTCATTGCATGGTTTACGTGCAATTTACTACAGGCTATGGGCCCAGCACGCTTCGACTGCGCGCAGAGGCTTAGCATATAGTCACAACCGCGAAATTAAGTCTTCAAGTGAAACTCAGACAGCAGAATCGTAAGTTACAAATTGTGCATATTAATTTTGCGCTTAGCACGTTGGCGCACATCTGCGTTATCTGAAAGCTTTAGAAAGCTCACATCATTCAGCTGCTCATTCGCCAAAAGAGAAGTGTTATACCCACAGTATAACAAAGCTTAAAAGCTCATCGCTTTATGACAGAACAACGAAGAAGAAAAACCTAAGCGAAAAATTAATAGAAACAAACAAAAGTAATAGCACAACTATTCGATGACAGCCGAAAATTAACGTGAAAACATAACAATGAATAAAACTAAAGAAGAATATACGAAGTTTTGACTAAAAAACACAGCAAATGAAGAACGAAGAAAACGGCGGATCAAAAAAAAAAACAGTCAAACAGAAGAAACAAATAGTGAGCAAATCGAGTCCTAGCGAATATCAGTGGTAAATTCAAACGCGGGGCAGAAACCAAAAATGAGCTTTACGACGGCGAAAATCGAACCTCTTGGCAAAGACAACTTTGACACCTGGAAAATACAGGTGCAGGCAATCTTAACCAAAAATTAAACGTGGAAATACGTGAATGGTAGCTGCGCAAAATCAGCATCACTACCCGAAGCAGTGAGCGAATGGGAAGACAATGATGCCAAAGCGAAGTCAGATTTGGTACTATCAATGAGTCCGCCCGAACTACAACAAATAAAGCACTGCCGCACATCAAAAGACATATGGGATAAGCTGCACTCTGTACCAATCGCGAGGGCCAGCCCGTAAAGCAATGCTATTCAAGTCACTTATATTACACAAAATGTCGCCGGAAAATGATATTAGAGAACACCTACGAAAGTTTTTTGAGATAGTCGACGGAAATGGTCTTGGTCATTATAGAGGAGCTGCTGACCATCCTGCTCCTATACAGCATCCCGAATGAATTCGATACCTTCAGAGTCGCCATCGAATCCCAAGAGAGCTTCCAAAACTAGAAGCCTTGAAAGTCAAATTGCTCGAAGAGTTCGAGACACGCATCAGAAATGGTACGGCAAACAGTATGCCACCCTCCGAAGATGCATTGTACGCGAACAAGGATAGCGTTAGCAAAAAGGGTAGCAAGCCTCCGAACTCAAATTACCCAGATAAATAAAAATCCACCTCTAAGTACACATGCGGAAAGATTGGGCACAAGACCGTAGAATGCAAGTCTAAATCTTTTAAAACCAAAGCACAGAGGCAGAGACGAAACCAGAACGATTCAGCATACAATGCTGAAGAAATCGGTTTGGGTGCAAGCAACGCTAATGTAGGCGGAAAATGGTGCCTCGACTCGGGCGCATCGTCTCACATTTGCTCCCTTCGGGAAAAATTCCAGTCCCTTGATGAATCAGAAGGTAAGGCATTAGCGTTAGCCAATGATAGTTTCACGAAAATAGCGGGGCGCGAAATAGTAAAGGTCACGTCAAGTACAGGTTGCAATGTTAGACTGAACGACACTTTATACGTACCAGACCTGCGTACAAACCTATTGTCAGTGCCGGAAATGACTCAGCACGGACTTTATGTAACATTCACAGGGACTAAAGCCATTGTAAGAAGCAAGTCGGCAGGGGCACAAGTCTTCATAGCAGAGCGGGAGAATAACTTGTATTACGTCGAAGAACAAGTAGAATCGGCTGCAATAGCCAATGTCCAACCTACTACACTTCAAGATTTGCACAAAATATTCGGCCATTTAAACGAAAAGGACCTTAAAGCAATTATAGAAAATAAGAAAGTGATTGGCGTTAACGTTAATACTAAAATGAACCTAGCAATGTGCAACACCTGCATTCAGGGAAAGCAAATTCAACGACCATTTCGAAAATCGACCTGCACAACTAGAGACATACTACAGTTGGTCCACAGCGACGTGTGCGGGCTGATGAGAACACAGTCGTTTGCGGGCTCGAGGTACTTCGTTACATTTATAGACGACAAGAGCAAATGGTGCCAAATATTTTTCCTGAAGCACAAAAACGACGTCATCGATAAATTCAAAGAGTACAAAAGAATAAAGTGCTTGCGTAACGACAATGGCACCGAGTACACATGTAATGCAATGACAGATTTTCTGAAATCTGAAGGCATACGCCAAGGGTTTAGCGTTGAATATACGCCGCATCCGAGCGTAAAAACCGAACGATTTTAGAAGCGGCCAGATGCATGTTAGTACAATCAGGTCTACCCCCGGCATATTGACCAGAAGCCGTCAACACTGCAAACTATTTACGAAATCGTTGTCCGTCGCAAAGTCTAAATGGTGAAGTCCCTTACGAAATATGGTCTTGCAAGATTCCACATGTCGGGTACCTGCATAAGTTTTGTTGTATTGCATACATGTTAGACAAGACATCAAACAAATGTAAGTTTAAATCAAAGTCAATAAAGTGTACATTTGTAGGATATGCCGAAACTTCTTCGACCCCATAGCCAAAACGATACGTCGAAGTAGAGACGTCGTATTCACTTCTCAGCATGGACGAACGACATCAAAGTGTACTCACAATTAGAACCGAGAGCGCTGAAACGAGGTAGGGGTCGCCGGAACAAGATATTAACGAAATCACGTAGCAGACCCCGGCTAGAGCATATCATGGTACCGGTCATTAGAACACCGTCCAGTGACGAAAGCTCAGAAGCCGACGAGAATGGGCAAACCGACGAAAGTCCTTATAGCACAGCATTAATATAAAGTACAGATCCAGAAAACAGCGCTGAAGCCCTCGCAAGCCCCGAAGCAAACGAATGGAAGAAAGCTATGCTAAATGAATATCGAACACTCCTGGCAAATAATACGTGGGAGATAGTGGACCGCCCAGCTGGGAAAAGGTCGTAGAATCAAAGTGGGCGTTACGCAGTAAATACAAGTCAGACGGAAGCATTGATAGCAGGAAAGCTCGACTCGTGGCAAAAGGCTTCACTCAGAGAACTGGCATTGACTACAGTGAAACCTTCGCTCCAGTGGCCAGGCTTAACACAATTCGATCAGTAATGTCCATATCTGCTGATATGAGCTTAGAAGTCCATCAACTCGACTTTGTGAGTGCCTACTTAAATGGAACAATTGAAACCGAAATTTACATGACCCTCCCAGAAACCTACAAAAGGTAGTAGGTCATAATGAAGGCTCCAAGTATGCCGCAAACAAAGCATGCGTACTAAGAAAAGCAATTTATGGTTTGAAACAGTCAGGCCGACTGTGGTATCAAAAGCTGGACCAGAAACTACAGAGCATGAACATGTCGGCAACGAAATGCGATCCATGCCTGTACATTAGAGTGGACGATTTTTATATGGAATTATTTTTTGTTTTTGTAGGAGGTGGTTCGCCCCCTAATTTTTTTCTTTTGGCCACAAATAACATATTTCCAAAGTTTAAGACTGATTGAGGTTAAGGCGTGGCACATGCGCCCTCAATTTGATAAGAAGGTATTTTGCACAATTTTATAAGAAAAAAGTTATGAATTCATCATTATTTATCAATGTTTATGTTAAGTATCGATTTGATGTTTAATTTGGACTATTATTTTAATGCATGCCCCCAAAAAAGGCGTGTCACCATATAAAATTTAATTAATTTTTACGAAAATATATAATTTGTGCTTCAAAATATGATTAAATTAATTTACAAATGTAAAATTTAGTTCCTAAAAATCATTAAATAAATGCCGGAAAATTGGGGCGTAGCAAGTTTAAATTTTCAAAAACTACTACTGTGTATATAAGTTTCGATCAAGCATACTTATATATATATATAGAATTCGCAACACTGGAATAACGGTATCTGGTACGCATGTGCTTTGGTGATGCTAAATGAGAGCGTTTATATTGTGTTTTTATTCATGCAAATGTGAAAATATTATATTGATTTGCTTAAAAGATAAGGTTTATAAAATCGGTAAGTTTGAACAATTAAAGTGCTCGATATTTTCAACATATAAATACATATTTATGTTACTCAAACAGCAATGGAAAAAAGAGCATATGAAAAGATATTTCTGCTTGGGCACGACGAAAGTCAAATCATTGGGTGCAAGTTGCCATCAAAAGGGCAAATATTAAAAGTTCTTTTCTACAATATGCGGAAAATAAAGTTCAATATTCGTCCGAGTGCATATCTTGTTATTAAGGAAGCAGAAGTACTCTGGGATAAGGCACGTGTTCCCACAAGGCAGAATAATCGTAGCGTGGAGAAAGTGGAAGCTCTATATTATCAATGGAAGACACTTCAGAAAACTTGTAAGCGCCGTACGGCACTGCAGGAGAAACGTGAGCACAATTTTGTGGAAGAGTTAGACGATTTGTTTGATATCTCTCATGGTGATGCGTTAAATATGATTCAAATAGAAGAAGATAGATTATTTCTACTTAATCAACGAAAAAAGGGTAGGCCGGGTGGTATGATTGGAAGCGATCGAGCACTTTTTGAAAGAGAGAAGAGAAGAAATATGCGTGAAGAAAAAGAACTGATAAGGCAAGAAAAGTATCAGGACCACTCAGATGATGAAGGAGAATTGGCAGAAATAGACAGTGATGAGCTTTAAGACAATTTTCAACAAATAGCTACTGGAAATGTGGGAAGGAAACGGAAAATTAAAAACTTTATAACACCAAAGCTTGTTGCGACTCTGGACAAGTGTAAAGTTAGCGACAGAGATGCTGTTCGAATTCTCATAGCCACTGCTGAAGCATTGGTCCATGATTTAAGTCAGTAAGCCGTAAGTAAAAGTACAATTCGAAACTACCGTAAAAAAATTCGATCTGAAACAGCTACAAATTTATTGGAAAAATTTCATAACATTTCACCGCAAACCATAACAGTGCATTGGGATGGAAAACTTTTACCATCATTACCAGGAAAGGAAAAAGTAGACAGATTGCCAGTTGTTATAGCATCTACCGAGACGGAGCATCTACTTGGAGCTCCTGCATTACAGGCTGGTAAAGGAAGACAACAGGCTGAAGCAATAATCCAGTTATTAAAAGAATGGAATTTGACAGACAAAGTTCAGGCCATGTGTTTCGATACAACAGCAACTTTGGGGAAATTCCGTAACCATTTATGGTATTTAATAGCAGAAACAGCAGGTTTTTCGTTTTTGGATGAAACAATTACTTCTGAAACCAAAACTCGTATGATAAAGAGACTTCGTGTAGAATCAGAAAATGAGAGCAAGCGGCTGATTACTGATATACAGGGCTTACAATTAAAATCAATTGAGGACTTTGTAACCAAAAACACACTTCACTTCTTTGAACGTTTTTCTATAGCAGCGGATTTTTTCCAAAAAGATCCCTCCCAATGGCAGAACGACCCAAGCCATATAGAGGGCGTAAATATCGTCAATAAAATGAGGGTGGCAAACGATACTGCCGAACGAAGTATTAAATTAATGGAAGAGTATAATAATTCATTATCAAAAAATGAAGAAGAAAAACAATTTATCTTAAAAATTGTAACTGAATATCGAAAGAACTATAAAGGTATTAATAAATCATAGAACACTAATCTGTTGTGTTTTATTTAAACTTGCACGCCCCAATTTGCCGGCATTTATTTAATGATTTTTAGGAACTAAATTTTACATATGTAAATTAATTTGATCATATTTTGAAGCAAAAACTATATATTTTCGTATGAATAAATTAAATTTTATATGGTGGCACGCATTTTTTGGGGGCATGCATTAAAATAATAGTTCAAATTAAACATCAAATCGATACTTAACATAAACATTGATAAATAATGATGAATTCATAACTTGTTTATAAAATTGTGCAAAATACCTTCTTATCAAATTGAGGGCGCATGTGCCACGCCTTAACGTTAATCAATCAGCCTTAAACTTTGGAAATATGTTATTTGTGGCCAAAAGAAAAAAATTAGGGGGCGAATAACATGTAATTAAAAAAATAAAAAATGTTCACTCTACTGTACATACAATGTGCCAATCGAAATATGTTACTCACCTACTTAAAAGGTTCGAAATGAGTGACTGCAAGCCAGTCAGCACATCCGCAAACTCGGGTATAAAGCTGTCTAAAGAAATGTCGCCAAAGGCAGAAGAAGACCTTCGTTCCATAAGTAAGTTGCCATACCAGAGCCTAGTGGGATCACTCATGTATCTCGCCATGTCAACAAGGCCAGATATTGCCCATGAACGAATTATACAAGATTAAGCCATCAATTTTGCCGCCATATTGTGAATAAAACAGCTGACTTTTTGTGACGTATGCAGGGTTCATGTACGGCCCAATCAATTTTTGTTTATTTTGTGTGATAACACGTTTGCTTGTTCAAATTGTTCAAAATAAAAATGAAGTGCGCAGTGTTAAACTGTACAAATTCCCATAAAACCAAAGATAAAAAAGTTGGGTTTTTCAACTTTCCAACTAATGAAAAACTCCAACGAAAATGGGTCCATTTTTGCCGGCGTGCTCCAAATGTTAAAAATGACCGAATTCGCAGTGAGCGCTTCCTTCCAACAGACTTGGAAAATTATATGAAATTTTAAATGGGTAAAGATCCATTTTGGTAATTGTTTCCCTTAGGAGGCAACAGCTAAAACACGTCCAAACATATTGGGAGACAACACCAACAACGTGTTTTGACTTCGGTATCAACAATCCGAAAGCGGATTTTCAATTTTTGTTATAGTGAAAAGTTATTCGCAAAAAACCCAAAAATTACCCAGGTCCGATCCCAAATAGGAGGCTTGATCCAAGGTATTTATGTGTAGAACACCTTTCTGCGTAGGCGGCCCTCGGTCGCGCTTCAAAAGATAACCCTTAGCCCGTCCAACACCGGCTACGTGGTCCACAGTATTTCTGCGCAGAACACACTTTTGCACTTTTCGGTACACCCTAATCTGAAATTACAACAGCCACATGAAAATTACAGAAAATTTTCAACTTTGATTGTTAATATCTCTTCACTGAAACGAAAACTCGAAAGTCCGCTTCCGGATTATTGTTACCGAGGTCAAAACGCGTATTTTGATACCTTTCTTGATAATTTCGGACGTGTTTTAGCAGTTGTCTCCTAAAGGAAACAATTACCTTCATTTTTATTAATAATAATAAATAAAGATAAAAGTTTGTATAAACAATATATGAAATAAAGACACTTAAAATTAAACAAAATCTTTTTATTGACAATATGGTATTTTTACGTACGTAAGTATGTATTTATTTAAGTAAAACATCATAGCAAATATAAAATAGTAAGTATTTTGTACCAATGTTTACATACAAATTTACACTGGTACACGGCTTGAGGACCTCAATTAAAATGAGTAAATATTTCCAAAAATACACTGGCGGAACTTATTTCATACAATTATCATCGTGATACGACGTTAAATCATAGATATTTAACAATTTTTTTTTAAGAAAAACATTCACATTTGATATAGTAAGTATTTTGTACCAATGTTTACATACAAATTTGCACTGGTACACGGCTATGAGGACCTCAATTAAAATGAGTAAATATTTCCAAAACTACACTGCCGGAACTTATTTCATACAATTATCATCGTGATACGACGTTAAATCATAGATATTCAACAACTTCTTTGAAAGAAATACATTCACATTTGATATAGTAAGTATTTTGTACCAATGTTTACACTTTACAAAAAGATTACTTACAAAAAAATTACTTTTTTCTCACACATGTGATTAGCCGTCACTTATCTATTTCATCCATGGATATTGCCCACTGAGCCAATTCAACACCAACGACGCAACAGCACATTGGGTGGCAGCAAAACGTGTATTGCACTATTTAAAGGGCACACAAAATCTTGGGTTGTCTTACACTCAAACCAATGGAGTTTCGTTAGCGGGATTTGCAGACGCTGATTGGGGATCCAATATCGACGGCAGGCGGTCGTACACTGGCTTCGTTTTCACGTTAGCCAACGCAGCAATAACCTGGCAATCTAGAAAGCAACGAACTATAGCTGTTTCAAGCACCGAAGCTGAGTACATGGCCATATCCGACTCAACGAAAGAAGCCATACACCTAAAACGTTTACTAAATAAAATATTGGGCAAAGAGCAAACAGTAGTTATCTTCAATGACAACCAAAGCGCTGGTAAGTTAAGCAAAAACCCAATTTTCCACAATCGCGCAAAGCACGTCGACATCCGCCATCATTTCGTCCGGGAAGCTGTCGAAAGAAAAGACATCACAATAGAATATATGAAAACTGATGAAATGCCAGCGGACGCTTTGACAAAAGCCTTTACAGCAAGCAATCATCTCAATTGCGTTAAAAATCTTGGTATCAAAATAATCATGTAAAGAACATTTTTTTAAATGTAACAACCCACTTATGTATTCTTGCACACATACAAATGTAAGTACAAGGTGGCGCAAAAGTAATCCTCCTATCAGAAAATGCTATACATTTTGCGATTGGCCCCTAAAGTCAGTTCTGTTTTGACATTTGTGTAGTAAACACATGCGAAATACACGTTAATAAACAATGTTACGCTACACTGCTCCAGAACGCGGAATATTGCTGACTATTTATTTGACCAATAATCGGTCGGGGCCAAACGGTTACTTTGAATGGTGAGCGCTACAGAGCAATGATCAACGAGTTCTTTTTGCCGCAACTTCATGAATTGGGATTGGAAAACATGTGGTTCCAACAAGACGGTGCAACAGCACACACTGCACGTGCCACAACCGATATGCTGAACATCGGAAGCTTACTTTTGCGCCACCTTGTAGATCTAAGCAACAACTCAAAACATGTTGTATATACGAGGTGTGTTCAAAACGTATCGCTAATTTTGAATTTTCGCTGGTTACGTATATTCGAATTTCGAATTTTTTGTGGCGTTATGGTGGTACTCATGTCTCTCACTTATGCCGACAAGCTCGGGCATTTTGAATGTTCAGTTAATTGTTGACAGCTGCTTTGCTTGCACGTGTTTTGGATCGTCTTCGATTTTTACCTATTCAAAAAAATAGATCAAAGAACCTGTATCAAATTTTGTGTGAAAAACGAAATTAGGTGCGCGGATGCATTCCGAATGTTGACCGAAGCAACGTTTATCGGTGGTACAAAATGTTCTCAGAAGGCCGAGAAGATGTGCAAAGAAGAACAAAAATTGGCTTTTGCACCACGATAACGCCCCTGCTCACGCATCGTTGCTTGTGCGCGACTTTTTGGCCAAAAACAACACACTAATGATGCCGCAGCCACCGTATTCCCCAGATCTGGCCCCCTGAGACTTTTTCTTGTTCCCTAAACTGAAGAGGCCCATGAAAGGACGACGTTACGCTTCTCTTGACGAGATAAAGACGGCATCGAAGGAGGAGCTGAACAAGATACAAAAAAATTATTTTTTGAAGTGCTTCGAAGATTGGAAAAACCGTTGGCACAAGTGTATAATATCTCATGGGGATTACTTTGAAGGGCACAAAATAGATATTCATGAATAAATCAATAATTTTTGAAAAAACACAAAATTCGCGATACCTATTGAACACACCTCGTACATAAGTACGTTTGCACACCTCAATCGAACTTGTGAATGACGTCAGATCTGAAGGAAAGTGTTGAAATTAATAATATAATACAGATCTGGCATCACCCGTAGTATAGACAAAATTGTCTCCACTCATTACTATATACTTTTTCTCCTTATTCTGTTCCGGTTCAATTATAATAAAGTTAACACACTGAATTTAGGGTCTGCGTTTCACTGCATGGTTTACGTGCAATTTACTACAAAAACAAATACTGCTTTGCATTTTTTTAACCTATTGACTAAAATTGACGTTCTTGACACTGTTAAAAAATTGGCAAAATTAATTAATTTTTGTTGATTGATATTAGAGAAAAATTACAACGATATGCAGCGATGGTATCGGATACTGGAATACGAACCCAAGTGTCTGCACCAAAGCCGCTGTTAGAGTACTCTAACAACTAAGCTATGATGCCCTGTAGCGTTACGTTTTATTTAAACAAAAAACTGTTAAAAATATATATACTTTCATACTATCACTAAAATTTTATTTTAAGCATTTTTGCAAAAATATCTATTCCCACGGCCCCTCCGGTATTCCAAATTTAATAACCCTGTAAACGGAACAGAAAACCAACACTTAGCTTGAGAAATATGGACCTCTAAAAATGGTGGTCGAAAAATCGACCATTGGCCGAAAATGAGTTAAAGTATGCGATACCGTTTTCTTTTCACGTTTCCATATATGGCTACCTTCGCCTCCGCATGATGCATTCCAGTTATGAAACATTGGATTTTTACCCTCTCCGTATACTCTAGAGGTGCGTTTGCATTTGCTAGATGAGCCAACCTCTCGATGTCGGATGCAAATTCCTGCAAAGTCTCATTAGGTTTCTGTGAGGGATTCTGCAGCTCTGTTTGGTATATCTGCTTACGATGTTCGCTACCATTTCGTCTCTCAACTACATTCATCAATGCTTCATCATTGTTTCGTTCTCCGTCTGGAACAGTCTGTCAGATTTCAGCGGCAGGTCCCTTAAATGCCATGAACAGTGCAGCAACTTTGTCCTCAAGGCCCCAATTTCACACATAGTAATCCATTGCCTTACAGATTGCCTGCAACCAATCCAATAGAACCCCTACTTTACCTCCTGCAGCGTTTTCTTTATTCCAATATGCCTTCCATCTGGCCAACTATGCGAGGATTGGATAACATCTGGAGTTCTTGCCTGGGGAGCAACAATAAGTGCTCGATGATTCTGGCCATCTTCACTTTCCCATATCCGATGCAAATAACCCGATATTAGCTTCAAACTGCTCCATTGTGCTCAATATGCTTTTGTGGTACGACTCTCTAATTATCCTACAGTCCTTTCAACACACGTTCAAAATTTGGATCTATCTCCTGGTCTTCCCTAATCTTCTTTAGGAGGCATCTATCCATGAAAGCCAATGCCTTACGAGGATCCTGCTGCTTCATCCTAAAGATCACTCCGATGGTGCTATGGCCACTATTGTGTCCACTATGCTTGGCCATTGTAAGTCAAAATCCGGTTGTCTCTCTCAGCCATGAAGAACACACCAATGGTGACTTCGTCGACAATATTCGCTTCCAAGAACTTGTGATACGTAGCCACATTCCCAATAACAACCTTACATGGCACTTCTCTCAGGACTAGCTTGGTTTCACCAGTTACTTAGCTATCTGCAATGGTCTCACCTGCCCGCTGACCAAGTCAGATGTACTTAAAATTGAGTTTGCTTATTTACGTTACAGATTATTTCTTTAACTTCTTGTGTTTATCCTTTATATTAACATATATTTTTTGTGTGTTTATTTAGAAAAAAAAAATAATGAAGTGTTCTTATTCTATTAATTTAAGCCTTTTTCTATGTACTATGATTTTCTTATTTTTACTGCTTAAAGTATAGTTATTATTATTATCCATATTTTCTACCTTATAGGGACCTTTATATCTACTATCTAATTTATGACCTGTTTCGTCTTTAGCTAATACTAAATCTCCTATATTTATTTCCTTATTGTGCATATTTCTATCATATTTATTTTTTGGTTTTGCCTTTGCTTCTTGCACTAATTTTTTAGCTCTTTGTTGTGCTATTTGTAACCCATACTTAATTTCCTTATCATAAGCGTCATAGTTATAAACTGGGCTAACTATATTTTCTCGTAAAAATCGTAAGTTAGGGGTGTTTTCCCAAAAACTAGGTCAAATGGACAGCAACCATGTACTGTGGAAGGTGTTATATTATAACAATACGAAAAATATTTGAGATACTCATACCAATCGTTTTTGTCAATGGATATGTAAGAACGTACATATTCATTGAATGTTCTATGGCTACGTTCAATAGTACCTCAAGTTTGATGACGGGATGGTGTTGAGGTTTTATGCTCAATTTTAAGAAGTTTGTATAGTTCTTCAAATTGACTATTTTTGTATTCAGTTCCCATATTCGTTATGATTGGTATCATACATAAATCAGAATAAAGTGTTCAAATATAGCTTTAGCAACTGTTATTGCATGTTTGCTTTGAACTGGGATTGCAATCAAATATTTGGTTAGGTCGCATTCATTTTCATTTATTGATTTCGTTAAAGGTCCGATTGTGTCAATTTGTACTATATCACAAGCTTTCGCAGGTGTCTCCGTTACTGTCAGTGGTTCTTTTAGGTGTGCATTAGTTTTCGGTTTGTTATAATGAATGCATTTTTTGATGTATTTTTTAATGTAATTTTTCATATTTTTCCAGTAATATCTTTGTCTTATTTTGTTGGTCATGCGATTGATTCCTGGGCGGCCACCATTAACAGGGTCATCGTGATATTTATGAAGAATTTCTTTAATTTTTTCGGTATTTGTCACATGCATAACCTCCGGAGTTAATGCAATAGTTGAGTTTTTGGGAACTTTGGTATATATCTCTTTAAATTTATCTACTGGGGTATATCTAAACAATTTGTCTCCTAAGGACAACTGTATTTTTATAACTCCTAAATTGCCGGCTGCTTTCATATCCTGGTAAAGAATTGTTCTAAGTAAATCTTCACCTCGACAACTAGGTTGCTTGTATCTATTTTTTTAAATATAATTTCGGCGGATTGAAAACGAGCTCGACAAGTCGTTTGACTTCATATTTATTAAGCGCTTCATATATTATAGGGTTCTTCTTGTGACTTTTAGTTTCTTCTTTTCTAATATTATTACGGGTTGGTTGTCTAGTTTCCGATCTTGTCGTAACTTTTAATATTTTACATTCTTCTATTGACATTTCTTTAAGATTATTTATATTATTCCGCGATAGTACATCATCTACGTAATTTTTTTTCCAGCAATACTAAACCTCAAAGGGTTTTTTTTATCGAGAAAAGGTATGTTAAGGGGCGTTGGTCTGTTTTAATAAAAAAAATTCTACCATAAACGTATGGTCTAAAATAAATTAAAGCCGAATGACTTGCTGCTAACTCTTTTTCTATTGTTGCTTTATTAATTTCTAATTTTTTGAATGAGCTTGACGCGTAGGCAATTGCTAAAATTTTTGCCTTCATATTCTAGATTAAGAACTGCTCCACAGGCAAAGCCACTGACTGGCATCTGTTGTAATACAAAATTCTTTACTGAAGTCTGGATATTGTAAAGTATTTGGACTAATTAATGCATCCTTTAAATAGACAAAAGCCTTTTGACATTTCTCTGTCCAATCAAAGGTAACATTCCTTTTACATAATCTTGCTAAAGTTCTAGAATTTACGGCAAAATTTGGTACGAATCTTCGGTAATAGTACAGAATGCAACAAATCGTTTGACTATATCAGAATGTTTTGAAATTGGGTAATTTTGAACAGTTTCAAGTTTATTTGTGTCTGGCAGTATTCCTTTGCTTGTGCATTTATATCCAAGATTAGTAACTCCTTGACTAAAAAATAAACATTTATCGGGGTGTAATTTTAAATTATACTTACTGCAAGTTGAAAATACATCTTTTAGATTTGTCATCATATGCAGAGTCATCAGAGTCATCATTCTTTGCAATGAATTAGGGGCTACTTTCAAGCCATATGGTAATATTTTGAAACGGTAAGTGCCATCGTCTGCTGTGAACGATGTAATTACTCTAGTCTTGGTCTAGTTCTATTTGGTGAAAATATGACATTAGGTCTAAACATGAAAAATATTCTGCTCTTCCTAATTAATCTAGAATATCATCAATTCGTGGAAGTGGGAATTTATCTGCAGCAAATTTTTGGTTTACTGCTCTCTAATCAACCACTGGTCTCCATTTTTCTGTTCTGTTTCTAATGCAAATACATATATCTATGTATTCTGAACGAAATGGATTTAGTTGTTTGCTAACAAAATTTGGAAAATTTATGTGAAATTTGTGTCTTACTAAAAGATCATCTCCTTTTAAGTCTGCTAAAACTGTTCCTGGTGTGCTTGTTATTCCCTGGCCAATGCCTTTTAAATCTGTGATATGGGAATTATTAATGGTGATGTTACTATCAATTTGTCCCTTTTTTATAATTGATATGTCGGCTCCTGTGTCTATCAAGAGAGTTGAAATTGAATTATTTAAAGAAGTTTTGGAAGATATGTAGCTGTTTAGGTATAAATTAAGTACACGTACTTTTATATTATTTATATATGTTATATATTATGTTGAAGTGGAGTTTGTTCGTGATTGGTTACTAAAATTTCTATATCTGTTTTGGAACTTATTAGTCTATCTTGGCTTGTTGTTGTATGGGGGCTCAGGTCTAAATCTTCTACCTTGATAGCCTCCGTATCTGTTATTTCGGTAACTTCCACGGAAACTACCGCGGTATTGGCTTTGTTGCCGTATGCTCAAAATTGAATTTGAGTTGCCCATTGTTTCCGTACAACGATTTGTAAATTTAGAAATTGCATCGTTCATGGATATGCACGTTCCGGCTGCATAATTGTTTTTACTCTTTCATTGGAGCAATTCCTAGACATTGCTTTAGCAGCAGATTGTGTAGCATATTTATTTGCTAGTTCTGGGGTTAGTCCGTCAGAAATATATGCTCCTTGTACGGCTGTAGTAAATTTTTCCATTTCGGTGGTGCACTGGTTAGCAGTTTTGCTACGTTGGTGTATACGAGGTGTGTTCAAAAAGTATCGTGAATTTTGTGTTTTTTCAAAAATTATTTATTTATTCATGAATATCTATTTTGTCCCCTTCAAAGTAATCCCCATGAGATATTATACACTTGTGCCAACGGTTTTTCCAATCTTCGAAGCACTTCAAAAAATCATTTTTTTGTATCTTGTTCAGCTCCTCCTTCGATGCCGTCTTTATCTCGTCAAGAGAAGCGTAACGTCGTCCTTTCATGGGCCTCTTCAGTTTAGGGAACAAGAAAAAGTCACAGGGGGCCAGATCTGGGGAATACGGTGGCTGCGGCATCATTAGTGTGTTGTTTTTGGCCAAAAAGTCGCACACAAGCAACGATGCGTGAGCAGGGGCGTTATCGTGGTGCAAAAGCCAAGTTTTGTTCTTCTACAAATCCGGGCGTTTCTGGCGGATTGCTTCGCGCAAATTGCGCATAACTTGCAGGTAATATTCCTTATTGACCGTTCTTCCCTGTGGCAAGAACTCATGATGCACCACGCCCCTGCAATCGAAGAAAACTGTCAGCAAAACTTTCACATTCGACCGAACTTGGCGCGCTTTTTTCGGTCTTGGTTCGTGCAGCAGCTTCCATTGAGATGATTGAGCTTTGGTTTCCACGTCATAAGCATAAACCCACGATTCGTCACCAGTTATGACCCTCTGGAGCAAATTTGGGTCGTCGCGGACAGAGTTTAACATCTCATTAGCAATGTTCATGCGATGCTGTTTTTGGTCACAATTGAGCAATTTTGGTACGAATTTCGCGTAAAAATCGAAGACGATCCAAAACACGTGCAAGCAAAGCAGCTGTCAACAATTAACTGAACATTCAAAATGGCCGAGCTTGTCGGCATAAGTGAGAGACATGAGTACCAACATAACGCCACAAAAAATTCGAATATACGTAACCAGCGAAAATTCAAAATTCGCGATACTTTTTGAACACACCTCGTATTGGTAAGTTTTGCTGTCAAAACTTCTACTGATTCACCTTAAATTGCTGATTTTAGTTTTATCGCTATTATCGAATTTTCAGTGCTTAAAAGGTTTCTAGCTGTTCCTTTCAGCCTAGTGTCACCTCATATGGTAACTCTTCAATCACCCTAAATACTCCTCTGCTGATGTTAACACGGCAACTCAGCAGTATTCATAAACACAGTCATTATTAGTATTCGTAATCGGCAGTGCGCGTACGCGCGTATAATTTCTATCCTGACAAATCTTACATATATCTTAAACTTAAATAAAAGTATTTCTAATTTAAATATTCTGTGTCGTACTCTTTAATTATAAGAAGGAAAACAGAATCGGGCGTAAGTATAGTGACACTAGTTTTTATCATAGAAACTGCTATATCCTCATAAGTATCCTTAATTTGTTCTAGGATATCTAGAGCATCTAACAAGCTATGCAAGTTCTCGGCTTTACCGTCAAACTCAGGCAGAGTTGACGAAGCTGTCTTTAAGAATTCTACCGTGGTTTTCACCATTTTGTCGTTTCCTATTTGCACATTTTTTGTTTGAATTTCAATTTTCTGATCTTCTTCTAAATCGGACTGAGTATCCAGTAAGAAGGTACTAAAGTTTATTTCTATTTCGTTTTCGAATGAAGTTGGGATGAGCACTTCGATATTATATCCTGCTAGTGAGGATACTAATTTGTCTCTAACACTAAAAAATATTTCGTATGCATCTACTTGATGACTGCTAGTGTGTTCGCTTTTTACATTACGTATAGCCTTACCTATCTTATTTAATGAATCTACTATTATCGCTAGATGTTTCAAAACATTTTTAGTTTTTATTTTTATGTTTTTGTTTATGCACTTCTAGGACTCTTCTGCTAAAGTTTTTTCTTCCTCAAGTGTTTTAAAAATATCTTCCCATTTGCCTATTGAGGTAGGGAGAATTAAGTTTTATTTATATATTATCGAGACCGTCAGCACGGCTCAGACATTTCTTCTTCAAAAATCTGTTATGTGCTGAATAAATTTTTAAAAATAAACTCAAACAGGTGCAGATTGTCATAATCAGAAGCATTACCTTAATGAAGTCTAGTGCTTCAGTATGGTCAATTACCCTAATGGCATTAATAAAATTAGCGTTCGGCTTTTCAATTTTGGATGGTTGTCCACCCATATTTTTCCAAGGTAAAGTTGTCAAACTACTCTTAAAATTTTGCTATCATTCCTTTTGTTTCTTCTACTCTTCTTGTAGGATTTATAACGTTTTCTAGTGTTGGTTCCCTTTCGATTACTTTTGATTTCCAAAATATCCTCAAAAATTACAATTCTTCTTTTAAGTTCCTTCATTCTCAAGCCAAGTTATTGGTAAAGTGAAAAATGAAAGGATACAAATTTTTGCCAGTTTGCAAGCAACCGTTAGGTTGCCAGAAGATTTTTGTTAGTATTCTCTGCTCTGCTGTTGGCTCACTGAGTGCGTTTATTACTGCTTTATATGCGTTTTGAACTGCTCCTTGCCATTATTTTCCGTTTTAATATATTTGCCTTTTCCTGATTTTGAATGGTTCTGCTGCTCACGAAGTGAAGTGCTACTTTTTTTGATTTCCTGGATTGCTTGAATGAATCTGAGTACGGATGTCGCCTGGCCTTGTACTCTCTCTTGCTTGCATGAATAAATGTAGCCATCGTTATGTCTGTTGTGTTAAACTAGTGGTGGGAGTGTTATTGAGTTAGGGATGGTACATACTTGGGATTATTCGCCATACTGCCCTCCATTTAAGTCGACCGTCCCGATCAGACACATTTCCCGTCCCAAACGATGCTAGACACTCAATGGCTGGCAACACTTTATTAAACCTCATTTCCTCCGGGGATTGAAGCTCCGACATCAATCCTCTCCTGCAGCGATTTCCACAAAGCATTACAATGTCACATATTCCAAACATTTTGCCCGTCCTTAATGCCGCATGGATTTTTGCCTTCACTTTCTTTCCCAGTGGTACCCGGCAAACATTTCTGCATCTCATTTCTATAGGATTCCGTTCCGTTCTCTCACTCCCAATTCACTGTTTCACTTTATCCACTAAGTTACGTTGCTTTCTCGGAACATGAACCAGACCTTCGTCTTTTATCCTCGGCACACTCTGCACACATAGTAATCCATTCCCTTACAGATTGCCTGCAACCAATCCAATAACATCTGGAATTATTGCCTGGGGAACAACAAAAAGTGCTCGATGATTCTGACCATCTTCACTTTCCCACATCCGATGCAAGTAACAAGATATTACCTTCAAACTACTCCATTGCGTCTAGTATGCTTTTGCAATGCGAACCTCTGCTACCATCTCTTCTTTTCCTGGCTGTTTGTTCTCCTTCAGTCCTTTCAACACCCGTGCCTTTCCTCCTGGCCTAGCTAAATCTTGGATTTATATTGGAACGAATTTTCGTCATCCCTTGTCCATTTTGGTTTTGTAACAAACCGGTCTCGGCGATCCGCCGTCTTCAGTGCTTGATTTGGTTCGAAATCAATATAAATCGAGTATCCACCCTGTCGGAAAAACACAAAACCAAATCAACTCAATTAGCTAAATCTTCTTCAGGAGGCACCTGTCCATGAAAACCAATGGTCGAGCAGCTACCTCTGCCTTACGAGGATCTTGCTGCTCCATCTCCAAGATCACTCATTGGTGCTATAGCCAATAATGACTTCTTCTACAATATTCGCTACCAAGAAGTTGTGATACGTAGCCACATTCTCAGTTACAACCTTATATGTCACTTCTCCTAGGACTTGCTTGCTTTCACCAGTTACTGTCCACAATTTAGATTTCCGCAAAGGGCTCACCTTCCCGCTGACCAAGTCGCTCCGAATGATGGAATGTGATGCACTAGCACCGACAGTCAGCAAGCGCTTTTTCCCTTACACATACCCTTCAACAGGAGCGTTATTAGCTTTTGTCCGAGTTTTGACACAGAGATTATAGGACACTTATCTTGCTCATCTTCTCTAGCTTTCCGCTCACGGCCGCTTTCGTTGCTGGAGTCTCTGGAGCCGGTGCTGTTATAACTGGCAATATGACCAGATTTTGTACACTTAAATCTGGTCACTAATTGGTGACAGGGACAACTTTAACCCGCCAAGTGACTGGGCTGTGGGTGCGGGACGCTAAAAGGATGGGATGATACGGGGAGAGAAAACAAAAGGACAGAAAGGAAACAACAACAACCAAACACGATACTTATCTAGCCGGAGTGTGTTCCGGCTCAGAGCTTCTGCGGTGTCCACCACGACACCACCACCAAAAATTAATAACACGATTTTCCTGCTGGGAAACACAAACGACTTCTCCCTTTTCTCGATACGCAAATAAAATTCCCGCACTGTAACTAACAGAAAGCTCGCAAATCTTCTTTTAATTCTTTTTTTCTAACAACAAAACTCTCCTTTAACTAATAACTTTCGCGCACTACTTACTTTCACTGAAAACGATGTTCTCACCTTAGAAGCGCCGCAAGCAGGAGAAGGCGATGACACTCCTCTCAGTGTATTTTCGCTTACATTTTCTCTACAATTCCTTCTACTGGTAGTGGGGTGGGAAACAACGCTAGTTGAGTAAAGCGCACAAACACACTATCGTCCATGCTGCCCTAATACCGGCATAATAAAACCCGATTAGCTGCCTTTAGGGTTCACTCTCCGCGGGGAGCATAGGAAAATAGGTAAAGGAGGGTGAAACAATACAAAGAAAATTTGCTCTACCAGTGCGTGGAGCGCATAGAAAAAGAAATGCCAGACCATAAAACTTTTGTCGCGATCAGCCAGCGATAACTCCACCCTCTCCTCGTAAAAGAAGGGAAATCCTTCGTTGACGCCAATGCTACCTATCTCGATACGGCCTCATATCACGAACATTCCAGACTCCTTTTTCCCTACCAGTTTTATCAACTAAACAATAAGTCCAAGGGGACACTCTTTTCTTTATGACGAAAGGACCTACATACTTCGGGGCTAATTTTGACGGAAAATAATTCGCCGCGTCTGACAGAGCGAAGTTCTTTCTTCAGACAAGCTCTCCTGGCATGTACTGGACATATCTTCTCCTGAGATTATATTGCTGCGCTAGCTTAGCTCCTGCCTGTTCTAACTTCGAACGTATGTCTGCCCACATTTCTGACATTTTCTTTGCCCTTTCCTCGCAGTTTAGCTCCCCTGTTCTCCTAGGGACTCAATATAATCTTGACTACCCTCAAGCACCATGTCTCTACCGAAATTTTCGAAATAAGGTACACCAAATAACCGAAATTTCGAAAAATAATCGACAACGGTGAGAATATATTGATAACCTTCGAACGACTTAACCAAAGGACCAACAAAATCGACGCAAATCATTTCGCACGGTTCAACTTCTTTTGATCTCTCTATCATTACCCCATCCGGCTGTTTATTTTCAGGCTTAACCTGCTGGCAAACTTTACACGTGCGTACATATTTCGCAATATCGGATTTCATACGAGGCCAATAGAATTTTTGAGCAATCCTAGCAAAAGTCTTCCTTACGCCCATATGCCCCGCCAATGGGCTATCGTGACAACTTTCCAATACACCAGTTCTTTCAGAGCTACCGACTACTTTCTTCCACTCGGACCCCTCCCCGTAGATGGATGGATACGCGGACTTAACGAACATATAGAGGACTCCATCTTCTACTCTCCAATTAGGGTGCCACAGGGGTTGCTTCGAGACCGAATCAATCATTTGGTTCAACCAAGGGTCAGGAGTACATATTCCGAAAACAACGGGGACGCTTCGAGATAACAAATCTGGGACAACGTGTTCCTTCCCTTTCCGATGAATGATATCAAAATCGTATTGTTGGAGCGTCAATGCCCAACGAGCCAATCTACCACAAGGATCTCTCAGATTATTTAACCAAACTAAAGAGTGATGATCGGTAATCACCCTGAATTTCGCGCCTTCGACGTATGGTCGTAATTTGTCGACTGCCCACAGGACCGCTAAACATTCCTTTTCTGTGGTTGAATAATTTCTTTCACCCTTATTAAGAGACCTACTGAGATACGCAATCACCTTCTCACCATCTTCAAATTCTTGGGTAAGCACTGCTCCTATACCAAAATTAGACGCTTCTGTTTGAATAATGAAGGGCCTATTAAAATCGGGACAGCTTAAAACAGGCGCCGTAACTAGCCGTTCCTTAGCTTCTTTAAAACTGCTTTCGCAATCGTCGCTTCAAATAAATTTGTAACTCATAAAATCTTTGATGAATCTGCGGTACCAGGACACTGTACCGATCGCGCTTGCTTAACATTCTTCGGTTTCTCAATCCTACCCATTGCCTCAACTTTTTCGGGATCCCCATGTAAGCCATTCCTACCTACAATATAGCCTAAATATATTAACTCTGGCCTACAGAAATTGCATTTATCTCGATTGAGTCTAAGACCTGCTTTAGCTAACCTATCCAAAACCTCTTCCAGGATTTCTAAGTGTTTTCCAAAGTTATTTGTAACGATGAGTATGTCATCTAGGTACACGAAGACATGAGGCTCTAATTCAGGACCTATCACAGAATCTATGAACCTTTGCCAAGTTGCCGGTGCATTATGCAAACCAAAGGGCATCCTCTGCCTGGCACCGTGAATGCTGTAAAAGGCCTAGACTTTTCCTCGACTGGTATTTGCCAATAAACTTGATAGAAGCTTGGCGTCCAGCTTATCCAAGGTCGCCGAAACAAAGAGTAGGGGATAACTATCTTTTTCGGTACACTTGTTCAATACCCGGTAGTCTACGAAAACCTATAGCTACCATCTTTCTTCCTTATCATGACCACCGGGGAGGCCCACGGACTATGAGACTTCTCAATTACACCCTTGTTGAGCATATCTTTCAATTCTTCGTCCATACGCTGTTTCACGGGTTCAACTCCTGCCTTTACTCTTATCTTATGCTCAACAAGGTGGGTTCGACCTACCCCGTCTGGCATAGCCTCGAAAGCATTCCCAACTAATCTACTTAACGCTTCAGACTACCTAGCATCTAACTCACTGTGGCCCAAGAGTGCTACCGACGGCTCCTGTTCCAGTCGAGAAAACGACCATTCCATTCTCCTCAGATCCGGGACTATACCCGCCGTGGTCCAAAAATCGATACCAAGAATAAGAGCATGGGGAACGCCAGGAACAACAAGAGCATCGATCAGGACCGACATGCCTTCCACCACTATTGGTAGCAACACAGAACCTAACGTAGATACTTGGCCACCATCCGCCAAAGTGATCTGTAAAGAATTATCAGGGACCGAGACTTTTATTCCGTACGTCAACCACTGTGCGCGAAGCCGCAGAATCTAACAGCCTTAAACGAAAAATCAAACACCGAAACATCCAAATGAGGCCGCTGATCATGGCCACTTTCCACTAACGAATATCCCATATGAGTAACGACTCGAAGATCTCCGATAATAGCCAGCTGGAAGTTAGCAGGGTTACTAACTCGCCCTGATAGACTACCTGATCTGCCGTCCGAGGAGTCTAATTCCCGTTTCCCGAACTATTAGAAGCACCATTCGACTTTAAGTGGGAATCAGAACTAGCTAAACTTATTTGAAGACAGCCTTCCCTCGGGAACTGCTCTCCTATTATTTTCCTGGCCACCATTAGGCTTCGCTGCATATACTGGGCAGTCCCGCTTCATGGCTCCAGACCTACCACAACCGAAGCACTTTACTGTCTTTCGGCAGAAACATGACCAAAACGCTTGCAATTGAAACAACGGGTGTTGGGACTCACCCTATTTCCTGGACTGGCCCTCGACTGGTCCACCGAAGCAACTTCGCAACCTACGGAGACGTAGGCCAAGTCAGGTTCCAGCAAACCCTTAGACCTAGGATTTGGAGGGGGGACAAAAGCATCGACCGATGACCTAACTGCTTCTAATTTTCTTCCCAAAGCGACCAATTGGGTCTGGTAGAAAGGTAGAAGATTCGCCCTAATAATCCCTAATATCCTACTCTCAGAAATTGGCCCTTGCAACCTACCAAACATGATTCTCAACGCCGCTACGTACACCCCTATGGACTAGTTGGCCCCTTGAATTTTTTTTCGAATTTCCGTCATCAACAAATCATCGTAATTAGGGGGTAAAAACTCCAACTTTAACTCCCGAACCAAATCTTCCCAGCTCGTTATCGACCGCCTAACCGAACGGAACCACAAAAGCGCCTTTCCCGAAAATAAATCAACCGCCCCTCGAAGTAATTGAGCCTTGGCAACACCGCGTGCCTCACTCAGCTCATCAACCCGCTCTAAAAACGCATACAGAGACAAACTTGATTTTTCCCCGTCGAGCTTCAACTCCCATTTAGCCAAATTCGGAGGCTTCTGTATCACTCCTGTTACTGGGCTGATAGGTGGCCTCCGTTGGAACCACAAGTGGGACTGGATTCACCTCATCTTTCTTTTGGACCAGTGCTGGTGCCACTTGTTTCGTATTTTCACTACTGGGTTGTACCGGCTTTTCACCCTCATTTTCACCAGTTAACTCATGCAAATCTCCCAGTAGCAAAACTAACTTGCTCCAAATTTCCGTTTGCGCTGCCATGTCATCATTTTCAAATACACCAATCCTCGCCTTTCTACACCTCGCGATGCCCGCAACGATTTACGCATAGGTTTTACCGATGCTACTGGCAATCCTCTTGCCTCCATCTCATACGCCAACTCCTCTTGAGACTATCTATTAATTTCCATGATTTCTAACAAGATTTAGGCAAATTAAAGAAAAACCCCGAAATTTAATCCAAATTACACCTTAAAAATTTCCGAAAGGCCAAACTCAACAATTTAGCAACACTAAAAGTCTTCCCCGGCAGTACCGAAAGTAAAAGATAATTTTCCAATTCAACTGTAAAAATTTCCACCCTAGTGAACCGAGAATTAAAAATTTTGCTCCAACCTAGCACTGGACAATATAGCCTAACACAGTAATTGCAAAATTAAAAAATACAAAAACACTGCCTACTGGGACAACACAATAGATACGTACCTTTTGCCAAAAATATGTACGGGGGTGTATGCATGTATATGTGTATCTTTGAATGAATATGTATATACCTTGTGCCTGCTCTTCTCTTTGAGCTCAGATCGAACTTGTGAAAATTTTTGGCAAACTAGTAGCAACGGTTCCCGAAATATATATATGTATGTACGTGTGAAAATATGTATGTAAACTCAATAGCTAAGAAATAGGGAGGGCGGTAAAAATTTTTTTTGTGGAATCTATCAAAAATTACTCTTTGTTCCTCTATTTAGCTTTTGACTACCTATGAGTATTTTTTCGCCTACTTCTAACAATTTACTTCGTAATGCGTTTAACTTTTTTTTTTATATTTCCGCAAATTTGTGATTTAAAAATTTCAATTTTTTTGATACGCTCGAAAAAAAATTATTTATTTATTATGATTTCTTATTATTTATTTATTTCTTTTTCAATTAAAATCGAAACCAAAATTATTTCATAAAACTCGCCAGAAAAAATTTACAATACGTAAAAAAATGTTGGGAAGATATTTTTAAAATTGTGGCACACCCCAAAGTGAATTTACTTTGAAACGAAAATGTACGTATATATGTTTATATGTATGCAAATTACCGCGGCCTAATATTTTAAAATTTAAATAATTTGCTTGGGTATACTTGCGGTTCTTCCGTATTCTCCTTCTTCAAACCTGTACTTACTAGTGCTGTAAAGTAAGAAACCCAAAATCCCGAAATAGAGTTAGATCCCGAAGTCACCACTTGACTTAATTAGTCCCGAGAAATCTTTTTTCGCTAAATAAAAATAAATAAGAGAGAAAAAATCGGCAGGTTTATTCTTTTGCAATATAGTGACAACAACAACAGAATCGAGACGCTTGGGGCACAACTATCTTTGTCAAGCACTGTACAGCACAACCAAAATCACAAAACAAACTTCTTTTCCACCAAACTTTTCACAAATTTCAATTTTTCCACGAAACAAGGAATTTCTTTATTAAAAACCACGTTGGGCGCCAATTTGTCACCACCTCTAATTAACACTTCGGGATCGCTAGTCCCGAAACCCTAATCCTGCAAATAATCACAATGACAACACTAATTGGTGACAATAGGAGTACACAAACGCAGCCGGCTAAACCCAGTGAAGACGGTGGGGTTACCAACTGGTCCAAAAGAAGGGGTTGGGGATGGGTATAATTTCTACACCAAGAAAGGTATAACATAAGGTAATCACAACTACTCATAACGCCAATTAACGAATCTATGACAAACAAATAGTTTTGTGGTGCACCCGAGGTGAGGTCTAACTAAAAGGTTACGAAGCCACTCGCACTGTCCCTGAGCTGATAGGGACAACTTTAACCCGCCAAGTGACTGGGCTCTGGGTGCGGGACGCTAAAAGGATGGGATTACACGGGGAGAGAAAACAAACAACAACAACCAAACACGATACTTATCTAGCCAGAGTGTCTTCCGGCTCAGAGCTCCTGCGGTGTCCACCACGACACCACCACCAAAAATTAATAACACGAAACACAAACGACTTCTCCCTTTTCTCAATATGCAAACAAAATTCCCGCACTGTAACTAACAGAAAACTCACAAATCTACTTTTAATTATTTTTTCCTAACAACAAAACTCTTCTTTAACTAATAACTTTCGCGCACTTCTTGCTTTCACTGAGAACGATGTTCTCGCCTTCACACAACCACACACACATATTGCCATAACTTAGCGGGCACTTCGAAGCGCCGCAAGCAGGAGAAGGCGATGACACTCCTCTCAGTGTATTTTCGCTTACATTTTCTCTACAATTCCTTCTACTGGTGGTGGAGTGGGAAATAATATGATAGATCATATGCTTGCCGGTATAAATCTTAACTTTGGCATCTCTGACCATTGCCTGACTGGCCTTCAACTCGTGAACTTGAATAAAAGTAGGGAAATTAAACATTACAGTACTCAAGTAACTTCTAAAAGATTGCTTTATAATTTGCTCCAAGAATCACTTCTCTGTGAAAACTGGGGAACTGTTTTGGTGAAACGGATGTCGGAAAAACAACAAAGCAAAATAAAACAGATGTAACAAAAGCTTATAACCTGTTTATAAATACGCTCTCAGCTCACATAAACAATTCTTGCGTCACTGTTCATCGGAAAAAGTCGCTTTTAGCTCTGAAGCCTTGGATAACTCACCAATTACTTCCAAAGATTAAGGTAAAAAACAATTTACGTCTGAAATCCAGCAAACATCCAGCAGATGCCAAGCTTAAGAAACGTGTTCGTGGCCTCACTTATGCGCTAAATAAAGAAATCCGATCTAATCGCGAAAAATATTTCCAAGATTTATTATTTTCAGCGCCTAACCTGACCTAAGGAGAGAATGGGATGCTGTAAACCAAATTATTAACCGTAAATCAGGAAGCAAATCGGATTCGCTTGTGTTAAGTTTGGACGGCACTGATGTCTCGGATCCTCTGATAGTTGCAAGTGCGCTTTCTTTGTTAACGTGGGTACTGGTCCCACAACTATAATTTTTGTATGTGTCAAACAGACCCATTGCATTCTGAACTCGCCCCTCCCAGTAACAGTTTTTTCTTCGATCCCATATCCGGCTCAGAAATTCTGATTATAATCAAAAACCTAAAAAATGCTGGTTTTAGTGGAAGTGATAACATTTTAAATCGAATATTAAAGAGCATAGGATTGTATACTCGTACATTAACTTCGTTTTGTTGCTTAGGAATTGATATAAATCAAAAACAGGATTGGTCTAAGTACCGATCCCTGGGGTACACCTAGTGTTATAAATCTGGGTTCACTAAAATAATTTTCAATTTTAAGTTTTTGAACTCTATTCGTTAGGTAAGATTCAAACCATCTTAGGATGTTACCACGAAAACCAGCGGAATTTAATTTGCTCAAAAGAATAGTATGGTCAACCATGTCAAACGCTTTCGTAATATCGACGAATAGACTAGCACAACTCTTTCTTTCATCAATGGTCTTATATATAAATGAACAGAATTCTAAAAGAGCATCTTCAGTGGAGAGACCGGACCTAAAACCAAACTGCATTGGACTGAAGAAATTTATTTTATCCATACGAGTATTTTAGGCTTGGTAACAAAGACATACCAAATGACGCATTTACTTTTCATGCCTCGAACTGTATGCGATATAAATTATGCTCTAATAATTGCATTCAACAAAATGATGTAGCTACTTTTAATTATAGTATTAACTGCAACAATAATTGCTTTAACATCGAAGTTGTTCCTGACTTTAAGTACAGGGTGGCTAATGAAAGCCGCTACCAAAAAAAAATTAAATAACTTTTTCTATTTAATGAATCTGGTTAATTCTTTTTTTATTTTGCAGATTGACTTTTACATTTAACAAAAATGGATAACTGGGACACTGAAACAAGAATTTGGATTGTCCGCCCCTATCACGCACTGGAGTCCGTAGTTTCGGTTCAAAGAGAGTATAGGCGCACGTTTGGCGGCAATCCTCCGAGCAGATGGACCATAATAAGACTTGTAAACAATTTTGCCGAGCATGGGACAGTCAACAGAAGACCTTACCATCGAAACCCTTCAGTTCGAACGGAGGAAACAATCGCTGCTGTAGCTGCTGCCATATAAAACAATCCACGTGTTTCGACAAGAAGCTTATCTGCTCAAATGGGTGTAAGCAGACAGTCATTACAGTCAATTATGCACAAAGATTTGGACTTATTCCCATATAAAATTCAAATGCCCAACAAACTGAACGCTGCAGACTTGCCGATTCGCTTGGAATTTTGCCAGAAGATGCTTCAAATGGTGGAAGAGGATGGAAACATGTTGAACTGTCTTTTCATGTCTGACGAGGCCCATTTCGATTTAAACGGCAACATAAACAAACAAAATTGTCGAATATGGAGTGCTTCCAACCCACAGATACTCCATGAGACGGAATTGCATCCACTTCGTGTCACAGTGTGGTGTGCAGTTTCATCACGCTGCATTGTCGGGCCCTACTTCTTCGAAGAAAACGGTCACACCGTTACGGTTACTGGAGACCGTTACTTGAGCATGTTGAGAGAGTTTTTCTATCCAGAATTACGCCGAATGAGAATTTCTTTCAACTCTGTGTGGTTTCAGCAAGATGGTGCAGCTCCTCATATAGCCCAACCTGTTATGACAGAATTGCGACGAAAATTTCCCAATAAGCTGATATCCAGAAACTCCACATTCCGTTGGCCACCCAGGTCGCCTGACCTTACTGCACCTGACTTTTTCTTGTGGGGTTATTGCAAACAGGAAGTCTTCAAAGCAAAACCAACAAATTTGAATGAACTAAGGCAATCCATTCGAGAAACAATTGCGGCTATTCCTGTCTCAACTCTCCAAGCAGTAATGAACAACTTTTTGGTAAGATGCCGCACATGCATCGACGAGCAGGGGGGGCATTTAAATTCCATTATTTTTAAAACTGATTAAGCTGTATTTAATAAAATTTAATGAGCTTTAACATGAATAAAAGAAAAATGAATTCCATACACTGAAAAAAAAATTATATGAGTTTCTTAATGTAGCAAATTTCATCAGCCACCCTGTATTTAGGAGTTATAATAGACCAAAGACTAAAGTGGTCTTCGCATATTTCGGCTATGAAGATTTACGTTCCTTCTATAGTTTGAAAAAACTGTGCACCAACAATTTATTGATAATTATTGATACGGAATCAGTTGCTGGGGTGGTGCATACGCTAATAAGGTTCGTCCGCTTTTAGTCATGCACAAGTGTCTTATTCGAAGAATATGTACCGTTGGGCGCATGACAAATTCCATGGATCTCTTCAAAAAGTTAAATATTCTTCCTTTGCGTCATTTGTACTACTGTAACCATTAACGTAACCAATTAAAAACGCTGATGTTTAGCGTATGATCAGAATTTCAGAATTGATTCTTTATTGAAAATTACTTTCTTTTTATAGGAATTTCTTACCCTAATTTACACTAATACTTACAAACTACTTATGTGTATAAACTACAATACTTACAAACTATTTACTTACACACGATATGCTGTGTCAGCATATGTGTTTCATAACTATGGAATGGTTTGTCAGTCGCTCTGACGTAGTGACTTGACTCATCATAATTGTAACAAGATATGCGGTACGCTCGTTAGAAGTCAAGCGCCCGCTGTGCAGTTTAATGGCATTTAAATGGGTCACAATATTTTGGCATTGTGTGTGGTCACTGAACATGTGCATACCAAATGTTTGTAAATGCAATGTGTTCAATAGTGATACTACAATACTACACCTTCCCCCTTAAAAAAAAATAGACATATATATTGATGCTTGTAGCTACCTATATATATGTTTATTTTTCTAAACATGCCTTATTGTTTGTGTTTACAAAAATTTAATTGTTTTTTTTTTTTTTTTTTTTTTTTTTTTTTGCTCTTATTGCCATTATTGCATAAAGCGTTTTTCATTCTTTTCTTTTCATTTGTTTACATTTGTTGGGTTCATTTTTTTTTTTTGTATTGCACATGATATGTGATATTTTTCTTTTGGCTTGTGCCGTTATTAAAATGAGTAAACTGGAGTGATTATTGTTGTCGTTGTAATTCTTTTTTTTTCTCTTGTTACTATTGTCGTTAAACTGTTTTAAGTCTATTCTTATGAATTATGATTTCTTTTTTGTTTTTATTACTATTTCCTATGCTATGTGGGATTAAAGTGAAATTGTTATTCTTATCTATACTTTTAACTTTGTAATGTTCACTATATCTATTTTCTAACTTATGGGAGGCCTCCTCTTTAACTAATACTAAATCTCCTATTTTAATTTCTTTACTATAGCTAGTTTTGTCATAGTTGGTTTTTTGCTTTTCTTTAGCTTCTTGAATTAATTTTCTTGCTCTTTGCTGTGCTATTTGAAGTTTGTATTTTACTTCTTTGTCATATGCCTCATGGTTGTATACCGGGCTAATTTTATCTTCTTTCAAAAATTCATAATTTGGTGGTTGTTTTGCGAATATTAGTTCGAAAGGACAATAATTATGTGTTGTTGATGGCGTTGTATTGTAACAATAAGCGAAATACCTGAGGTATTCATCCCAATCGTCTTTGTCACTGGATATGTATGCACGCATATATTCGTTGAATGTCCGGTGACTGCGTTCTACAGTACCCAAAGTCTGGTGATGGTATGGTGTAGAAGTTTTATGCTCAATTTTTAACAGTTTACACAGTTCTTTGAACAGGCTATTTTTGTATTCTGTTCCCATGTCTGTTAAAATTGTTTTCATTTGACCATAAATCAGGATGAAATGCTCGAATATGGCTTTAGCAACAGTTGTTGCATGTTTGCTTGGAACTGGAATTGCTACCAAATATTTGGTTAGATCGCATATAATGGTAACTGCATATTCGTTTCCATTTATCGACTTTGGCAATGGACCGACTGTGTCAATTTGTACAATATCAAATGCCTTCGGAGGTGTCTCCGTTATTGTCATTGGTTCTTTGATATGTTTGTTAATTTTATTTTTCTTGCAGTGGATGCAGTTTTTTACATATTTTCGTATGTCGTTTTTCATATTCAGCCAGCTATATTTCTGCTTGATTTTATCTGTCATGCGATTTATTCCTGGGTGGCCACCACTAATAGGATCGTCATGATATTTATGCAGAATTTCCTTTATTTTCCCGGGATTTTTCACGTATATAACCTCTGGGGTTAGAGCGATTGTTAGTTTTTTGAGAACTTTATTACCCATTTCAATAAATTTGCCTACTGCAGTATAATTCTTTTTAAACAATTTGTCCCCTAAGGACAACTGTACTTGTACAAGTCCTAAATTGCCGGCTTCTCTTTCGAGCCTGGTCAAGAATTGTCCTAAGTCAATCTTTTCCTTAACAATTAGGTTGCTTGTATCAAAATTGCTACAAATTTTCTTTCCTTTTTTGAAATAAAATTTCGGAGGATTGAAAACGAGCTCGACATGTCTTTTTACTTCAAATTTATTTAGCGCTTCGTATATTTTGGGGTTCTCTTTGTGACTTTCTTTATTTTCAATATTATTGCTGTTCCTGTTTGCTGCTGATCTGGTAGTTATTTTTAATATTTTGCTTGCTTCCACTGACATATCTTTTAAATTTGTAATAGTTATGCGGGATAATGCATCCGCGATATGATTTTCTTTACCAGCTATATACTCCACTTCAAAATCGTACTCTTCTAAATCTAGTCTTACTCGTGTCAGCTTTGAGGAAGGACTTTTCATTGAAAATAGGTATGTTAGTGGGCGATGGTCGGTTTTAACTAGGAATTTTCTGCCATATACGTATGGTCTGAAGAAGGTTATGGCCCAATGAATTGCTGCCAATTCTTTTTCTATTGTTGCTTTATTTATTTCACCCTTTGTGAATGACCTGGACGCGTAGGCTATTGGTAACTGTTTGCCATCATGTTCTTGGCTAAGGACTGCTCCACAAGCATATCCACTAGCGTCTGTTGTTATGCAGAATTCTTTATCGAAATCTGGGTATTGCAAGAGTTTTGGACTAATTAATGCTTCCTTTAAGTAGACAAAAGCTTTTTGACATTCTTCTGTCCATTCGAAGGCAACATTCTTTTTGCATAGCCTAGTTAATTTTCTTGAATGTTCTGCAAAATTTGGTACAAATCTTCTGTAATAATTACAGAAGGCTACAAATCTTTTAACTTCGTCGGCTGTTTTTGGTGTTGGGTAATTTTGAACTGTTTCAAATTTGCTTGGGTCGGGTAATATTCCCTTGTTTGTGCATTTATGTCCTAAATATGTTACCTCTTGGCTGAAAAATAAGCATTTATCTGGATGTAATTTTAAATTGTATTTTCTGCAGGTAGAGAACACGTCTCTTAAATTTTTTAGCATATGGTTTTCTGAACAACCTAATACAACTAAATCATCCATGTAGAGAAATGCTTGAGATGGTTTAAGGCCAGCGAATGCTAATGTCATCATTCGTTGGAATGAATTTGGGGCTACTTTTAAACCATATGGTAATCTTTTGAATCTATATGTGCCATTTTCGGCAGTGAATGAAGTAATGTCCCTAGAGTCTGGGTGTAATTCTATTTGATGAAAACCTGACATAAGGTCTAGGCATGAAAAATATTTTGCTCTTCCAAGTTGATCTAAAATGTCATCAATTCTTGGGAGTGGGAATTTATCTGCTGCTAGCTTTTTATTTACCTGTCTGTAATCAACCACTAGTCTCCATCTTTTTTCTATTTTTCCTGGGAGTGATTTTTTAGGGACTAGTAGGATTGGGCTATTATATTCCGATATGGAGGGTTCTATTATGTCATCTTCTATTAGTTTATTTACTTGTTTGCTGATTTCTCCCTTCTGGGTTTGAGGCAATCTGTAATTTTTTATGTAAACGGGGGTGTCATCCTTCATGTATAATTTCTGTTTATAGAAGTTATTAGAGGAGATTGGTTCGGTTTCTAGTGCAAATATATCTATGAATTCTGTGCATAGTGTTGTTAATTGAGAATTGACAAATTTTGGAAAATTTTTTGTTAATCTTTTTAATTTTTCTCTATCTATGCAGTTTTTACTGTGTGTGGTTGCTTTAACTAGTGTATAGTCGTCTAAATTTTCAGTATTAATCTTATAATTTTGAATAATTGCGTTGTTTTGCGTCGTATTAATAATTCTAACGAAAGTTTGTTCGTTATTTGTAATGGTATTTGCAATATAAATACCTTCGGATAGTTGCTGGTGTGGTATGAAAATGTTTTTATTATTTGTTTTTATTTGAATTTGTCTAATAACTTCCGATCTAGCCGGAATTGTGATTGTGTTGACGGACAGACAGTTTGTTAGGTTCATTGTTATTGTTTGGGGGAAATCATATGGTCTTAGGATTAGTTTATCTTCTGATTTTCCATAATCTAGAATACAATTGTATTTCTTTATGAAATCTAGACCTATTATTCCATCACATGGAATTGGAAAGTTGTCTTCCACAACATGAAATTTATGATAAATTAGAAGGTCATCGCCTTTTAGATCTGCTTTGATTGTGCCTAAAGTGCTAGTTATTCCCTGACCAATGCCTTTCAAATCTGTGATTTGTTCAGTATTTATTTTTTCTTTATTATCTATTTGCTGTTTTTTAATTATGGAGATATCGGCTCCAGTATCAATTAAAAAATTTGAGTATGAATTGTTTAATGATGTCCTTGTAGATATATAGCTGTTTAAGTTTAGATTAAGTACCCATATTTTTCTTTTTGTTAATTTTGAAGTGGAGTTTCCTGGTTTTCCGTTTCGGTACAACTGCGCACGTTACGGGTTTGTGTGTATGGTCTGTTTGTATTTCGGGATTGTGATCCTCTTTGATTATTATTGTTGTTGTACGACCTCGAGTTATTGTTATATCTCGGTTGTGGTCTAAATCTTCTATTTTGGTAATTTCCATAGTTGTTACTACGGTAACCTCCACGGAAACTACTCCTGTACTGACTTTGCTGTCGTACGTTTAGAATCGTGTTTGAGCTGCCTGTAATTTCGGTGCAGCTGTTTGTAAATTTAGAGATTGCGTCGTTCATCGTTGTGAACGTTCCTGCTTGCATGATCATTTTGACCTTGTCATTAGAGCAGTTTTTACACATGGCTTTAACAGCTGCTTGTGTTGAATATCTCGTGGCTAAGTCTGGGTTTAATCCATCAGAGATATATGCTCCTTCTAATGACCTTGTTATTTTTTCTACTTCCGCAGTGTACTGGTTAGCAGTTTTGCTACGCTGCTGGATGTTCAGGAGCTTAGCTGTTAAAACTTCTACTGATTCACCCTTAATCGCGGTTTTGAGTTTTGTTTTGATGTGTTCTATTGTGCTTTCGTTGCTTATGAAATTTCTTGCCGTGCCTTTTAGCTTGGTCTTAATCATGGTAATGGCCAATGCCTCGTGTGTATCCTTGATTTGTTCAAGTATATCGAGTGCATCTAGGAAACTGGTTAGGTTTTCTGGTTTACCATCAAACTCTGGTAATACTGACGAAGCAGTTTTAATGAACTCAACTACCGTTTGCACCATTGTGACGCTTATACCTGGTATATCTATTGGTTGAAGGTTTGGTATATTTTCTTCTATCAATGGGCTCTGAGCACGTTCTGCCAAAAGCGCATTGAAATCTATTTGTAGGTCTTCCTCTACTGTGGTTGGTACATTGACTTCTATATTGTATCTTGCTAAAGAAGATACTAGTTTGTCCCTTACGGCAGAGAAAAATTGGTAAGACTCTACTTGGTGTTCCTTGGTAAGTATGTTATTTACCGCTTTGATCACCTGTCCTATGCTATTTAGAGCTTCTAAAATTATCTTAAAATGCTTTACGATAGTTTCTGTTTTTATATTAATATTTTTATTTATGCATTTGTAAGATTTATCAGCTTTTAGTTTTTCTTCATATAGGGTATCATATATTTCCTGCCATTTATTCATATCTTAGTTTACAAATTTTTTTTTTCGTTTAAATGCGTTGTTGTACATTGTTCAATCGTCTTAACTTATTTTTTATATAATTTTTGAATAAAATTGCAATTGCGACAATTAAACATGTAGCCAAACAAGCAAAAATTGTTAACCATTTATCGGTGATCTCTTCTTTCTGTTCACTAATAGGATGTGGCTCGTATTGGGCTAATCGATTTTCAGATTTTTGATCTGCTGAACTTTCTTTACCTACCTCGTACCCTGCTATTCCTATCAGTATACCGTTAAGTGCAACTTTCCACCATGCCATTTTAAAATTTTTCTTTTTAACGTGTATTTAATAAAAATTTAAAATTTAATAATATTTACCACTCCAATTTACTCGGTTTGTTTGTTTTTATTTACAAGTTATTTCTTAACATTTTAATTTTATCTTTTAGTTGTAATTTATCATTAATATTTGTAGCTAAATTAAGTAATCTAAAGGTTTCAGCTATTTCTTTCCGCTTTTTAACCTGTTTACCGCCTCGTTTCCTTTTGATTATTATTTTTACAGGGGTAGGAATTTTTGGAGTTTCCTCCTTTTTAATAAGGTTATTCCTTCGCCGATACTCCTCTATAGTGATCGGTGTAGGACCTTGCTTTGCTGCGCTACGACTCTTCAAGATTTGTTCAGAAATTATTATAAACTCTTTAATAGTATCGTGGCATTTCTTGAAAATTCTGTCAAATTCTTCTTGAGTCTTAATTTCTTGCATTATTGATACTAACATGTAATTAAACTATTTATAATCCCTAAGCAAATTTAATTGCTACTGGTTTAGCGGCCATAAGGCGTGCTCAAATTATTCTAAGTTATCATACATAATATTTGTAATTATTATTATACATAATATTTGTAAATATTCGCCGCCAGTCTTGCCGCTAGTCAATGTTATTTCTTCTTATTTTGTTTCTCTCTCGCCGCCAGTCAGGTTGCTAATATTATTCCACTCTGTTTCATGTTTTTGCTGCCAGTCAGACTGATTATCTTATTCCACCCTTTTTATGCATCCGTTACATTCGATTGCTCATTTCCATATTGGTGTTTTGCAAGTAGTTATCACCGTGAGCGAGTATCTTCGTCCTCCAGGACCATCCTTATTGATCAATTGGAATCGGAATTTCGCTCCTGTACGTCACCCATTTTGGGTTTATTTTTTTTTAAAATGGAGTGTAAAGAATTTGTTTAAATTTAATCGTTGAGAGCCAAGGGCTGGCTCTTTAAAAAAAATTAAATTAACTAGTTTTGAGTTATTTTAATGTTTCTTAAGCATTTTGCTGTTGGCGCAAATTTTTGCTTATTGAAACACTGGCAGGATCGCCATGTAACCATTAACGTAACCAATTAAAAACGCTGATGTTTAGCGTGTGATCAGAATTTCAGAATTGATTCTTTATTGAAAATTACTTTCTTTTTATAGGAATTTCTTACCCTAATTTACACTAATACTTACAAACTACTTATGTGTATAAACTACAATACTTACAAACTATTTACTTACACACGATATGCTGTGTCAGCATATGTGTTTCATAACTATGGAATGGTTTGTCAGTCGCTCTGACGTAGTGACTTGACTCATCATAATTGTAACAAGATATGCGGTACGCTCGTTAGAAGTCAAGCGCCCGCTGTGCAGTTTAATGGCATTTAAATGGGTCACAATATTTTGGCATTGTGTGTGGTCACTGAACATGTGCATACCAAATGTTTGTAAATGCAATGTGTTCAATAGTGATACTACAATACTACACTACTTTAAAGTTTTGAAAATTTTTTTCATAAGGAGCGGATATACTCAAAGTCCTATATACAATCCATACAATCTAAGAAGTAGATCGTTATTTCACATAGGAATTCCGAGCTTTCGCACCACACTCTTTCGTAACTTCTACGCCACAGTGTCTTGTAAATTATTTCTCAAATTACCCGACGATATATAGCTTATTAGATCGCTTTCAGTGTTCCTCAAAGAGGTGAAAATATGGCTTTTTGGCTTCAATCGAAGTTTTGCTGCAACCTATTCTTTAGTGTATAATGCATTACCGCTGAACGTTTAACATAATACATATTGATGTAGGTTCTGAAATTGATGTAGGTACTGAAATTGCATCGAATGCCTTGCCTAAATTTTTATGCATAAATTTGTATACGAGTACATATATTTAATTTAATAATTTTTAACTTTTGCTAATTATATTTGCAACTACATTTTGTTTTGTACTTATGCCCCCCACATTAATGTAACAATTATAAAATGACATTTCTACTGCTCTTTATTGTAGCATACTATGTCATTAAATGTTTTCTTACAGAATTTGTTATTTTAAGATTATGTATTTGTTTTATTGCACATTTTTATGAATTAAGAAAATATTGAATAAACATACATACATACATACAAACAACGCTAGTTGAGTAAAACGCACAAACACACTCACGTCCATTCTGCCCAAATACCGGCATAATAAAACCCCGATTAGCTGCCTTTACTGTTCCCTCTCCGCGGGGAGCATAGGAAAATAGGTAAAGGAAGGTGAAACAATACAAAGAAAATTTGCTCTACCAGTGCGTGGAGCGCATAGAAAAAGAAATGCCAGACCAGAAAACTTTTGTCGCGATCAGCCCGCGACAATGTTCCTTTCCAGGTATTTAAGCTGCAGACGGCAGCGGTCAATAATGGCACTGAAGACAAAGTTGGTGCACTGTTCGTGGCATTGAAGGGTCCTGCAGCCGAAATCTGATAGACTATTTCCGATGGTGAATGCAATAATTATGAAGCATTTGTGGGTGCAGTTGAGAGACGATGTGGTAGCGAACATCGAAAACAGATATACCAAATAGAACTACAGAATCGCTTTCAGAAGGATAATGAAACTATGCAGGAATTCGCATCGGACATCGAGAGGTTGGCTCATCTATCAAACGCAGGCACGTCCGTAGAATACAAAGAAAGGGTAAAAATCCAAAGCCTTATAAATGGAATACGTGATGCTGAGACGAAGCGAGTCACATATGCAAATCCAAAGAGATCAGTTGCTGAAACGAAATAGCCTCGCTATTAAGAAAACCGGTGTACAAAGCTCACCGCGTGGATGTAGAACGGCCACACTGGGTAGACACAATTCTGGAAGCGTGGAGAAGAAAGCAACAGAAAAATGATGGTGGCATCAAATGCTTTTAGTGTGAAAAATCTGGTCACATACAATTCAAGTGGATGCAAACGCAAAGCTAGAGAAAATGGGCAAGATGAATGTCCCATAATACCTGTGTCACAACTGGGACGGAAAGCGAGTCATGCTACTGTTGAAGGGTACGTGGAAGGGAAAAGGCGCTTGCTGTCTGTCGATACTGGTGCATCACATTCCATCATTCGAAGGGACTTGGTCAGCGGAAAGGTGAGAACATTGCGGAAAGCTAAGTTGTGGACAGTACCTAGGGATAGAAAGCAAGTCCTGGGAGAAGTGACATGCAATGTTGTGGCCAGGAGGAAGACCCAGATTTGGCACGTGTGTTAGAAGGACTGAAGGAAAACAAACAGCCAGGAAAAGAAGAGATGGTAGCAGAGAGTCGCATTGCAAAAAGCTACTGGACACAATGGATTAGTTTGAAGCAAATATCTGGTTGTTTGCATTGGATATGAGAAAGTGAAGATGGCCAGAATCATCGAGCCCTTATTGTTGTTCCCCAGGCAAGAATTCTAAATGTTATAAAATCGTCGCATAGTTGCCCAGATGGAAGGCATATTGGAATAAAGAAAACGCTGCAGGAGGTAAAGTAGCGGTTCTATTGGATTGGTTGCAGGCAATCTGCAAGGAAATGGATTACTTAGTGTGCAACGTGTGCTGAGGATAAAATACGAACGTCTGGTGGTCGAGGAAGCAGCGCGAAAGTGAAGGCACAAATCCATGTGGGATTAAGGACAGACAAAATGGTTGGCATATATGACCATGTAATACCTTGTGGGAATCTTTTTAAGATAGGATTGATTTCGGAGTTTCAATCCCTGGAGGAAATGTGGTTTAATAAAGCGGTGCCAACCATTGAATGTCTAGCAGCGTTTGGTTCCCGCAATGTGTCTGATCGGGACGACTGGACTTAGGTGGAGGGTAGTGTGGCGATTATTCTCAAGTATGTACCATTCCTAAATCAATAACACTCCCACCACTAGTTAAACACAGCAGAGATAACATTGGCAACGCTTATGTATGCAAGCGGGTACCAAGGAAGAGGAATAGAGATGGCGCAAGTGTTCACGAATACAAGGCAAAGAGAAGATGTCAATAAATAACACCGACCCTTAGAGAACACGAAGAACGAACAACCAAGAAAGTTCTCGGTGCGTGGGCAAGCACACTGTCGGACTATATAAGGCAGTGACCAAATAAGGCAGGTTGATCAGTTTATTTTCAAGTGTTGTTCAGTAACTACTGCGAGGTTACCAAACTCTTAAATTTGTATTGCGTTTATTACTAGTAAATAAAACTAGCTATTAGTTACAATATCTATGCGTGCGTTTATTTGACTTTATAGTGATCGAACCCAGGATTGATAATTAACAAATCATAGCGTTCGTCACAATATTATTATTATGTATTTATTACGGCCACAAGAGCCTAATTCAAGTATCATTAACAATTTGCTATCTTATAGCTAGGGTTTTACAAAACTCATACAGTTTGTTCTTAAAAACTAAGATTTCATTACACGTTTTTTAATCCATGGGGAGTTTATTGAAGCATTTGAGACCTTTATAGAATGTTTATCTATTTCAGTTCTAAACAATGGCAGTTTAAAATTTTGTTAATTTCTAGTATTTACATTGTGTGTTTGCTCTAATAACAATACATTTTTACTAAGGTATTCAGGTACATTACCATGCTTTATATTATATATTAACTTCATGGAGTGAAAGAAAATTTTTTGCTCAGTTCAAACTGTTCAGCATATCAGCAATTCTGGCATCACTACGTTTTTTAAGGATAAATCGCATACACCGCTTTTGAAGCTTTTGAAGATTATCAATTTCACTATCTGATATTATGAATAATATCGATGGACAATATACAAAATGTGGCTCAATAATAGATTTATATATAAGTATTTTGTATTTTTTATGTAGATATTTGGATGTTCCCTGCATAATCCAAATTTTTTAGCTGCTTTCGCAACGGTGTATTTTATGTATTTCTCAAATTTAAGTTTATTATCAATTATAATACCTAAATATTTTATACTATCTACTCTTTGTATGCTTTTATTATTTATTTTCAATTCAATGTTGAGATCATTAAAGTTTCTTCTGGTTTGTTGTATTTTGTTTTACTAATATTAAGTTTTAATCTATTTCCGCACAGCCATGTATATAAATTATTTAGTGCCATTTACATTTTCAATATAGCGACGTTAATATTATTTTCCTTGTGGTAACCCTATGGGTACTTCCAATTCATCCGATATCGCTGTATTTATCACAGTTCGCTGTCTTCTCCGCTTCAAGTCGCTGCTAAACCATTCTAGCTCCCTATCATTTATACCAATTCGTTGCAGTTTTTTTTTAGTAGTCTCTTGAACTTTTTTAACGGGTACCACTGTCGACGTTTTCCAACTTCCTGGTACAATACCACTTTCCACGCTATCATTAATAATAAGTGCATAGAAGTACCCTAAATACTCTTTAGAGTTTTTCAGTACCCCATCTGATAACAGTTTTCTGGTGCCAATTTTGTATTTAAACGTTTTTATAATATTTATAACTTCAGCGGTTGTTTTATTCGAAAGCTTAAAAGTACAGCTGGCTTGACTATTGTTCATTACTAGATCAAAACTAGGTATGTTTCTTTTTATTTTAATTACACTGTTTATGAAGAATCGGTTCAGTTTATTTATTCGGTATCATTCTCAACCAGTACACCATCTTCTACCGCTTTTTTGATACCATCGTTATCCTCGGTAAGACAAGCCGCGGTGCTTTCACATTTCCTTAGCGTTATTTTCACTCACTTTTACTTTATTTTCCATAAATTTAACTTTTTTGGCTTTAACTAGTTTTTTGTACGTTTTATTTATACCTCTGTATTCATCCCACACTCCAGTCTGTATAGCATGTTTGTATATATTAAATTTAGTTTTATTAATTTGTGCCAGTTCATGATCATACCATTTATTCATTAGCTTTATATACACTTCTTTTTCGTAAGTCAATCTTTCCATTGCTTGCACTATGTTGTTATTTATAAGTTCCACTTTATCATCAATTTGCAAGTTATTATTGAAATTGAAATTATATGATCTTAGTATGTTTTGTAAACTTTCACGACTGTATCTGTCCCAAGCAGTAATTTTCTTCACTATTCTCATTTTGAACGATTTCGACGTTTTGACACTGAAATTTATTGTTTCATGGTCAGAGATTTTGAATTCCATAAAATTTTTGCGTTCTATTTCTTCTGAATTTGAATACAGTAAATCAATTTTAGTTTCAGTTGTATCTGTAACTCTTGTGTTAAACTCTACTTTTTGGGACATTCCCATCACAGAAAATATCTCCGACAGTTTAGTTCTATATATAGAAGTGTAGTTCATATTTATATTAAAATCTCCCACTACTAAATTATGGGTGCTTTTATCATATTTATTAAGTAAAATTTCTGTTCGATAATCCAAAAAATCTGCATCACTTGTGCTGGGCGAGTGATAAAGCACCCCCATTGGAAATTTTTTATCAACCTTTTTCAGTTTTATTATTATGCACCATATATTTCTGTTAACACTTGCATTATAAATTATATTGAAGTCAATTGTGCTATGCACATATATTATCACTCCTCCTGTGTGCCTGCTGTGTGAGTCACATCAAACCATTTTGTATGTTGCTATTTCTAATTCACTATCTTCCACATTTTCCGTCGTACTCGTCTCAGAGCATAGTATAATACTCGGCTTGTGTGCTGCCGCCAAAACTTCCAATTCATGTTAGATATTATGCTGTTCACGTTTAGATATATGCAATTTAAAGTGTTGTTTGTGTGCAGATATTCCTTTCGTTTTCTTTCCCTTATTTCCGTTGGGTTTGCCTGTAACCTGCACATTTGTAGCTAATATCCTAGCCTTTGCTTTTTAGCATTTAAATGCTTCAAATAGACCGGACATTGCCTACTATTGCACTGATGATTGATATCTAGCCCTAATTTAAGCTTTTCATTTGACTTTATACAGTTAATACATTTGTTTATCGGTGGATTATCACATTCGGTAGATTTGTGGTTTCCCAAGAATTTCACGCACTCTTCATCGTCCTTGCACTCAGCAGCTTTATGGTTGTACCCTTTACATCTGAAGCATGTTGTCACATCAACACCATCATACACTTTACATCTTTCCCAACCTATATTCGGTTTATCAGTGTGTTAATAAAACTTTCTTCATCCACCTCTATTATTGCATTATAATAACTTTTAGTTTATTTTTCACATTATACTGCCTAATAATTTTAACTTCACCCTTTTCTAGACATTGGTTTTGCTTCTTTAAACACTCGATCTGTTCATCATTGCACTTATCAAGGCTCATGCCTGTTACAATTTGGTTTATAATCTCGCGGAATATTTATTTCGTATCCATCACTAATATTTGTATCCATAATTTCTTTGATTTTGTCTCTTTTATCCACATTAATACTCTCAATTATCATAACACCATTTTGACCAGTCTTGGTGTCTGTAATTTTCAGCTCGTTAGGGTTAATTTTATTATTTAAATCCTGCATTGTTTTTTCACTCGTTTGTTTGGTTCTTTGGTTCACAACAATAGGCGCACGTTTCTTAAATTTCGGAACGTCTCCAGCAGTATTTTCATTCACATTCGTTTTCACCATATTTGCAAATGACGTTTGTTGTTGTGTTGCATTATCTTTTATTTCTTTTCCCAATGTTTTTATTTCACTGCATAGCCTTTCATTTTCCTTCCCAGCTACATCAGCTGTGCTTTTCATTTGCTCCACTACCTCTCGTACTTTCTTTATTTCAGCTCCTTTCTTACACACATTTCTTGATGCATTTTTAAGGTCGCTAATCGTTCATTATATTTCACCTCCATCGCATTTATTTACTCTCTCAGTTCCCGTTGGTTGTTATTCAATGCTTCTTCAAATTCTTTTTGTACTCCTTCAAATACATACTGTTCTTGTTTACATTCTCTTGCATGTCTGGCACTACCATATCAGCATTTTGTATATATGTAATGCACACATCACAAATAAATTTCAATATTGAGTGCGTTCGTATTACCCCATACTGGAAGTTATCTAAGCCGGAGCATCTTGGTGCAGTCTGATATGCCTTCCCACACACACCCATACATCTGACTCCCGTTTCCCCTCTTATTGGGACTATACACTTCACACACTTGTCGTTATCTGACATTATATCTTCACTTTTCGCACTGTGTTCTTATTTTTTTCGCGGTAAACACTTATACATATGTATGCGTCTCTATTCGCTTACTTTTGGAAAAATTAATAAATTAATAGGAGATTTAAGTAATATTTTTCACAACACTCTTTTAATCACTATCTCGCATATATATGGTACACTTTTTAACAATTATTGATTAGCTTCAACATTTCCAATCAGAAATGCCAACAGCGGCATGTAGAAATGGCATGGTTGGTCAAGCGGCAACGCTATTATACCCGTATATAATATTGTAACGAATTCGATAATTCCTCGGTTATTAATCTTGGGTTCGATCTTTATAAAGTCAAATAAACACACTCACGATTACTGTAACAAATATCTAGTTTTATTTACTAGTATAAACTTAATACAAATTTAGGAGTTTGGTTACTTCACAGTAGTTAACTGTTAAACACTTGGAAATAAACTGATCAACCTACCTTGCTTGGTGACTGCCTTATATAGTCCGAGAGGGTTCCACCTTATGCTCCCAGAAGTTCGTTGGTTGTTCGCTCTTCGTGTTTGCGAAGGGTCGGTGTTATTTATTGACATCTCCTCTTTGCCTTGTATTCGTGAACACTTGCGCCATCTCTCTTCTTCTTCCTTGGTACACGCTTGCATGCATAAGCGTAGTCATCGTTATCTCTGTTGTGTTTAACTAGTGGTGGGAGTGTTATTGAGATAGGGCTGGTACATGCTGAATATTCACCAAAATATGTTTGAGCTCATAAACAACTGATAATAGTTAATATTGAACTGGTTTTCTGGCTTTAGACATGACTCAAACGTTTAAGGTGCGTTATAACAAAGCTATGCCAACTGCGACCTGTAACTGCGGTTGCCTTTATGAGAAACACAGAAAAGTTGTAGAAAATATCATAAAACTGTCACTAAACAAGCAATTCTAGCTTAGATAATCTGCAATAATAAATCATTTTCAGCAATTTTTCTCTCTGATTTATTTAATTATTTTACACTTTTAATAGCAACTCCTACTTCTTTTTCTCTACAACAGTTGAGAAGCAGTTCACCGCTAGCAGACGTAGTGCGGTGGAAGGCGTACTAGGGGCGGAGCAGTGGCCGTTGAACCGGAAGGCTATTGAGGCGGGGATAAAGGAGTGGATCAATAGGCGGGTGGTTACCTGAGGCTGATACTCCTCCAGGGGCGGCGAGTAGTGGTGGGGTGCGGTACTCTGGAACGAGACTCATGCGAATCAGATTGGGATGCTGGCTCTGTGGCCCCACATAACCGCCTCCATAAGCGCACGCTATAGAGGTGGCTGAATGAAGGACCCAGTTTTAGGCACAGCACTATCCCCCCTTGCTCACTCATCGGTCTACCACGGTGCCAGAGCTTTGCGGTTGTAAAATGGTTTAGAATTACACTGCTTGCCATGGTGTGTTATTTGCCTTGGCGGAAACTTGTATTGGCTACAGGTGATCGCCATGCCGTTGTTGCAGTGGATCAGCTACGTGCTACGTTACAGCCCTATCCCACTTCGGGTGACGGAAGCTGCGGTAAGTAGTGCGGTCGCCAGCTGTGGCCTAGGTGCTGTGTGCCATTTTTCTTGCCGGGCCGGTTTGTCTTTATTAATATATTTTTTTTAACTTATGTTTAGCTTTTTTTTTCGCATATATTTATAATATAATTCATTTCAAACAATAAATTGAAAAATGAGAGGAAAAAAGTCATTCTATCATATTACTAAAATTTAATGCTTTGCTCGGAATCTGGCATCAGTCCACTAATTTATTCTGTGGGTCCCTTTGATTGTCACATTTGCTTGGTCGGCCTCTATCTTCTTCACCCGAACTCTATTGCACTTCCACATGTAGGTCCACCTTTTGGCTCCGTCTTTTTTCGCCCGTTTTAACCTCAGCTTGTCGAAGAAGGCATCCGCGATTTGATTTGTCAGTGTTCTGTTCAGCTCGGCCACTTGTATCGATGAGCAAGTGCTCCGGGTTGAATGTGGGGGACGATGTGGTAGCTGATCCGCATCAGTGAAAAGGGCAGGCCATGCCCAATTTGTAGTTTTTTTCTACCTGAACGGTCCGTATTCTTAATTTTTCCCACTCTATTTAGGTATTGTTATATTTTTATTTATATTTAGCAGGTACTTTTATAGCAAAGAAACGGTTCACACCGGATTTCATGTTTAAAGAAGTGGCGGGCTCGCACAACGTGTCCAATACTCCCACCTTTGCAAATAATACGACAATGAGTACGCATAATGCGCCCCATGCGCTAAATAATAACATAGCACCACAAACAAATAGAGGTACAACTTTTTGTACATTTATTTATTTATTTATTTATTTATTTAAGTCTACAGTACAGAATACCTTACAGACTAGACAATATAAGTTAATATGCAATAAAAAATAACAAACCCTTATTGACAATTAGAGTTAAGTATTTTCACAAAATTTGACTTTGTCTGTGCAAAGTCGAGCTGATTAGAAGAAAGAAACAAAGCATTCAGTTCTCGCAGTGCACGAGCAATAGGCGCATTACTTGCATACTTTGTTTTAAAGTGTTCCCCATAAAAAGGATAAAATTTACGAAGACTTCTTTACGGAATATTAAAGCTGATCCGCTCTAATAAGATTGAACAATCAATATTACCATTTATGATATTGAATGCAAAAGAAAGTGTTAGAACTTGTCTACGTTTTTCCAAAGAATCCAAATTAATAAGCATGCGTCGAGACTCATAGGAAGGTAGTGGCTCCTCAAACTTTAGAGACCGTAAAGCGTGTTTTAGAAAAACATTTTGAACTCGTTCAATTCTACTAATGGAGAGTTGATCATATGGCCTCCAGATGATAACAGCGTACTCTAAATGTGAACGCACAAGAGAGGTAAAAAGTTGCTTGAACGTGTATGGGTCAGAAAACTCAAACGAGTTTCGACGAATAAAGCCAAGAATAGAGTATGATTTTGAAAGAATGAGGTTTATGTAGCTGCTGAATGTCAGCTTGCCATCAAAGACTACGCCCAGGTCCTTAAACTCCGAAGCATATTGAAGTATGCCATTGCCGATCCTATACGATGTATTAAGAACGGTTTGACGCCTTAATGTTTAAGGATAGACGCGATTTCTCACACCATCTATTTAGATTATCTAATTCGCTCTGAAGCTGAAGCGCATCTGATGTGCTGCACACATTTGAGAAGATTTTTAGATCGTCGGCATAGAGCAAAAACTTTGCAAACGAAAAGCATTCACTAATGTCATTAATAAAAAGTAAAAAAAGTAGCGGACCTAATATACTTCCTTGGGGAACGCCTGAGGTAGCAACGAAATGGTTCGAGGGAACACCTTTAATGGTAACTACACAGCGTCTACCCAACAAGTAAGATCTTAGCCACGATAAAAATGAAGAGTGGAAACCTAAGCATTCCAACTTATGTATTAATATAGTGTGTGAAACTTTATCAAATGCCTTAGAGAAATCTGTATATATACAGTCAACCTGAAGCCCTGCTGAAAATGATGATACACAGAATTCAGTAAAGACTGCCAAATTAGATATTGTAGAGCGACCTTGGACAAACCCATGTTGATTAGGGTTGAGGAACGCCTTAACAGAAAAATAAACCTTCTCTTTAACAATACTTTCAAATAGTTTTGATATATTAGAAAGCTTCGAAATCGGCCTCTAATTGCGAACATCGCTTTTTCTACCATTTTTGAAAATAGGAGTGATGGTAGTCAATTTCCAGTCCTTCAAAAATGTGCCTGATGAAAGGGATTTATTAAAAATAATCTCAAGTGGAGTAACTAAAGCCAGACAGTTTTTAAGTAACAGAGCCGATAGCCCATCTTCATCAGTCGGCGAAGATGACTTGAGCTTAGCCAGTCCTACCAAAATATCTTCAGAGGTAATCTGGAGCATACCAAAATTTATAACAGATGGAATTTCAAGGACAAGTCTGGTGACTCGCCATCATCATAAACAAAATTTGACTTGAAGAAGTCGGCAAATAAATTAGCCGCCTCGCCAGGTGAATTAGCGAATTTATTATCGTACTCAACCGTGGTAGGTATGCTTGAGGACGCCTTTTTCGATTTAACAAAGTTCCAGAACTTTATCGGATTAGCCTTAATATTCCTTTAAGTACTACTTAGATAGTTTTTGTAGAGAATATTGTTCAGAGTTTTGAATTTCTTCTGAAAATACTGATATTTAGCAAAATATGAGGAAATGCGAAATGCTTTGTATTTCTTAAGGTATTTGTTTTTTAGATTTTTCAATTTTTTAAGACGGATGTTATACCATGGTGATTTATAACATCGCTTTTTTTTTTACAGGTATATTTCTAAGACAAAAATCGTTCAATATTGACCTCAACTTAGTGAAGCTGTCATGAGTATCCAATTCACTAAGTAAATCAGACCAGTTAAATTCCAAAAGGGAATTATTCATTTGCACATGCAATGTACATTGGACTTATGTATTTTTATAATAAATTGTTTTGTATATTTAGCAGGAAGCTTTACAATCAAAACCCAGTTCGCCAGCCTTGCGAATATCAATTCCTCAACTGTTTCACCCGTCGTAGCAGATTTCTATACGCCCAGTAAGCACAATGCGCCCCATGCGCTTAGTACGCCCACTACATCACAAATCAATAAAGGTAAAACTTTATTGCTTTAATTAAATAGAAAATGTTTTCAGCTTTCATTTGATATATTTATATGTCATCAACAGTCGTCACCTTATTATACCCAGCGTGTACTATTACACATTGTATTATAGTTTTGGTCATATAACGGTGAAGAATGAACAGAGGAATCCATTAAGACATGTCAGTCCGTGCAAAAAAATAATACATCAAAAATATATATAGCCTATAATGTAGCCAGTGAATCCGAAAATGTACTGTGATGAAATTTCATCGAGATCGGTGGAGTACTTTGGACGCCAGCCACACAGACACACATGCGTTTTTATTTATAACCTCTTCAGACCCTGGGTACACATAGGTGCACTTTAAATTTCATAGAACTTAATCATCTTAGTGACATTTTATGGTAAAGGTTTGTACTACAAATTCTTCTAAAGCTATCAAAGTTTCCACTATTTATCACTATATGGCCCTAAACACTAATTTTTTATGTATGTACCTAATTTGAATTTGACAGTTGAGAATTTTTGCAAGAGCCGCCTACTCAGTGACTTTGAAATTCTATAAAACATCAATTGTTCACTTTTGATTAGTAATTCAAAGTGGATACTACAGTTGAAGTGTTGGATTATCGTGTGAAAAGGTAAGTTTTACATTTTTCTTAATTCTACCCGTGTAACTTTTCCTTATTTTCTGTGGTGCACATATGTGTACCTCAGGAGTAAACATTAGTTTTGTGTAATGTATGACTGATTTTCAGTTTCAACTGGGACGACCGAGAAATTGAGGCTTTATTGAATGATAGCGACTTGGACTTCTCTGGAGATAGCGATGATGAGTAACCTACCTTCAGATTTCATGGAAACGGACAGCGAAGAAGGTGCAGATGTCATGGAAATGGATGGCGAAGAAGATGCAGGTGTGGGACTGGTACAGAACGAGACGAATTCAGGACAGGAATCGCAGAATACACTGCGTTTAGCGTTGTGGCGCACAACTGAAATGACCCCTCGTGGGCCAGACATTTCGAGGATGTACTTGTTTCGGAGGGTACTTCAGACATGAATATATTGTATTGCTTTTTTGAGTATCTGGGCCTAGAATTCTGGGAGTTAGTAGCAGAGCAGAGCAACCTATATTCGGCACAAAAGCGGGATTTAAAATCGTTGAACACGGACGCTATTGAAATGATTAACTTTGCAGGCGTGCACTTGATGATGGGCAACGTCAAATATCCTCAAGGTAAGCTTTACTGGAATAGAGATTTATGTGTGCCTATTATTGCGGATACAATGAACCGAGACAGATTTTTTGAGCTTCGGAATTATCTACACTTTGTAGATATAAATAAGCCAAATGCTGATGACAAACTATGGAAAATAAGACCACTAATAGACCCCATTTTGAAGAAATGCCATAAGTTGCCACGGTCTAAGCATATGTCCATAGACGAACAAATGATTCCATTTCCAGGACGATGTGAATTTCGCCAATATGTGCCATCTAAGCCAAATCCTCTTGGTCTTAAGAACTTTGTACTGGCTGCCCGAGATGGGCTGGTGTTGGATTTTGAGATCTATGTTGGCAAAAATACTCTACCCCAAGAGGTTGTGAAAAGTCTAGGACTAGGAGCAGGCATGGTAGAAAAACTTTGTCGCACAATTGTAAACAGCTGTGTCCTGTACACCGACAGGTTTTTTACTAGTCTAAAACTGGCCGAGCTTTTGATAGAAAAAAATGATGGTAATTTTCTGACTGGGACTGTGATGACAAATCGCATTGGACCAGTAACAAAGAAACTGAAGGCTGGTAAGGCTCTGCAAAGAGGACAGTGGGATGAAAAAGTAAGGAGTGACGAACGAGTATGTGTCGTCAAATGGATGGATAGAAAGCCTGTAACAATGCTGTCGACATGTTCAGGAGGTACTCCGGCAGATACCTGCAAACGTTGGTGTAAAAAACAACAGCGAAAAATTGACGTAGATCGGCCAGCAGCTATTAGAAATTACAATACCTGTATGGGTGGGATTGACTTATGCGACAGGCTAATCGCTTACTACCGGTGTAGTATGCGAACAAATAAATGGACAGTTAGAACTTTCTGTCATTTCCTTGACCTAATTGCCGTCAATTGTTGGATTATGTACAGGCGTTGCTGTGCTGAAGAAGACATCCAACGCAAGGACAAATTAGAACTACTCCCATACAGACTTAATCTGGCCAAAGCGATGATGAACTATGAAGGCGGAAGAGTTGAGCTTTCTGGAACTAATTATCGTTCCAGCACCAGTGCCGCGAAAAGATCCCGTTTGAATGTTACAGACGACGAATTAGACTATGTCGATGAGCTTCCTGCAAAGAAACGCCGCAAGATTATTCCACAGCCACAAACCGAAACCAGACTGGACAATGTGGGTCATCAGCCGAGATTCGTAGACAATAACTTCGCCTCAAAACGTCCTCATCCGAAGTGCTCTTCACGCTGCCGCACCATTTGTGTAAAATGTAACATCTACCTATAAATTTTAAAAAATAATTGTTTTGAAGACTATCACACCGTGAAAAATCTCAACTCGAAATAACATAAGTGAGACCTGAAGTACACATATGTGCACCCGATTTTTTCCATACTTACAAATAAAAATTTTTATATCTTTTAAAACATGTTTTTTTTTATGCCTCCACAACTACAAAAAACCAAAAAAAAACATTAAAACCATGTTTAGATCATGCTCGGGTCTGAAAAGGATAAGACAGCCCACATGGTAGAAGGAAGAGTTTAAAACCTCTACAGGTCACAACTCCACAACAGTTGACCACCACCACTTTTTTTTTTTTTAATTTGGCAGTTGGAGCTATACTGCATTTATGCCGAAGTTTGGTTGTTAAGACCAACTATGTCAATGTCGTCGGCTAACATATATTTTGAAATTCACAACACATCAATGAATAAGCCAACAATGGATCACACAACAACATTATGTTCTTTTGTATCACATTTATTTAATGAGCCATTCTCTTTTGTACTTCATAAATAGATTCTAATGCGATTTTGGCGGAAATTTTGCGGAACCAAAAATTATTACTTGCGAACCAGCAAAATTACACGAGCGGCTTCAAAAAGTTGAGCAGTTTTGCGACCAGGCGGTGCTTATGGCACAAAACCAAACGATGCCAGAGTGAAAGGTGCTGGTTAACAAAGTTTTGCATTCGGTGGGTCGCCTGACAGGCGAAGTCCGGGATGAGCTTCAAATTGAAATCGCTGCAACATTGCCCTTGGCAACCATTGATGCCTCAAAACAAGTAAAGGAAAACCTGGAGAAGCTAGAGTATTTGGAGTCAATGGTAAGCGACGTTGTGATAGACGGACAGCATGCTTTCAGCGTTTTTGATGTTCGCACAATACGAGCACCTAACATCGACTCTGATCACTACCTTGTAGCAGCCAAGATTCGTACCCGCCTATTTACGACAAAACAGGTGCAACAAAAAATGTAGGAAAAGCTGGACGTCGATAAGCTGTAATCGCAACAGACCGCCAAGTATTTCGTAATTGGTTTCTGGCGAACGGCAAGAAACAACTGGTATGATGATGCAGAGTGTGGAGCTGCAACGAAAAGAAAGGCGAAGCCTACACGGCAACGGTGAGATCGAATGCAACGAGAAGTGTCTATAAACACTACCGCGAGTTGAAAAGGGAAGCGAGGCGGCTTTGCCGGGCGAAAAAAAAGAGAGGCAGAAAATCTTGAAATAAAGGAGCTTGAGATGCTTGCGATCACTTCTCTGCCCTGTTAAATTGAGAAACTGAGCAAAAACCCATAGAAGATGCCGAACCCGAGCGCACAATCGAAGATGATGGAATTGACGTTCCACAACCCGACTATAATGAGGTGCGAACAGCAATATCCCCAGTGAAAAACAAAAAAGAAGCTGGTGCTGATGGTTTGCCTGTTGAGTTATTCAAACACGGAGGCGAGGAGCTGGTAAAACGAATGCATCAGCTACTATGCAGAATATGGTTGGATGAATGCATGCCTGAAGATTGGAATCTAAGTGTTCTCTGCATATAAGGTCCTATCAAGCGTATAGTGCGAAAGACTGAATCCTGATGTGAACAGACGGAGTGTACCTTATCAGTGTGACTTCAGACCTGGTAAATCTACCATCGACCAGATTTTTACTATGCGCCAAATCTTGGAAAAAACGCGCGAGAAAAGAGTCGACGCACATCATCTGTTTGTTGATTTTAAAATCGCTTTCGATAGCACGATAAGGCCGCTATGTCTAGATTTGGTTTCCCCGCGAAACTTATACGACTATGCAAAATTACCTTGAGCAACACTTCCAGCTCAGTCAGAATTGAGAAGGATCTCTCCGAGCCGTTCGAAACTAAACGAGGTTTCAGACAGGGTGACCCCCTATCGTGCGATTTCTTTAATTTAATGCCGGAGAAAATAATACAAGCTGCAGAACTTAACCGCACTGGAACAATATTTTATAGAAGCGTGCAACTGTTGGCGTGTGCTGACGATATTGAGATCATTCGCCTTAGCATCGGCGCCGTAACTTCTGCTTACTACGAATTAGAAAAAGAAAGGGAAAAAATGGGTTTGGTGGTGAACGAGTGCAAAACGAAGTACCTTCTCCGACGAAGAATTGTTCTTGCAAACAAATGCTACTTCGGACTGAGTAGGCAATTGAAAAGTAAAGTCCTCTCTAGACGTACGAAAATAACCCTCTATAAGTCACTCATCGCACCCGTCCTGCTATATGATGCAGAAGCGTGGACACTAACAACATCTGATGAGGCGGCTGTGGGAGTATTCGAGAGAAAGGTTCTTCGAAGGATTTGCTTTACGCAGACGCTGACATAGTTCAGCGAATTAAAACACGTTGTGCGAATGAGCGAAGATGCTCCAGCCCTGAAGGTATCCTTATCGACCCGCCGGTGAAAGCAGAGGAAGAGGGAGACCACTACACCGATGAAACGATCAAGTGGAGACCGATTTGCGATCCCGCGGTGTTGCCAATTGGCGCAACGAAGAACGACTGGCGAACTATGTTGGTCGGTCAAAATCGCCAAAGCGGTTAGGTGACCATTTAAAGAAGATAAACGAAATTTTGGAACATTCAGAAAAAAATGTTCCTTTTGATTTAAATATTTTTGCAGAAAGCTTATTTGGTCCATATTGAAGGCGATAGATGAGGTTTTTCGAAGAATAATTGCGGATGAATAGGCGTTCCTCTTTGTTTCTACGACCACCGGCCGCTCGTAGCGTAGAGGTACGATATATAGAAACTAAGTAAAAGACCACGGTTTTATTAACAATAGGCACAATAATTTAGTGTATTGTTGTCAATTTGGTTACAATAATTTACCTTAGAATAATTTTCTCTGCGATAGTTGAAATGGAATGAATAATGAAATTCGATCTTCGCTTTGCCGGACCGGAGTTCATACGAGGGTTTCTAATGGATATTTGATATCCAAAGTAAAACTCTGTTACCCGTGTATTATTGCATGTACGAGGTGTGTTCAAAAAGTATCGCGAATTTTGTGTTTTTTCAAAAATTATTTATTTATTCATGAATATCTATTTTGTCCCCTTCAAAGTAATCCCCATGAGATATTATACACTTGTGCCAACGGTTTTTCCAATCTTCGAAGCACTTCAAAAAATCATCTTTTTGTATCTTGTTCAGCTCCTCCTTCGATGGCGTCTTTATCTCGTCAAGAGAAGCGTAACGTCGTCCTTTCATGGGCCTCTTCAGTTTAGGGAACAAGAAAAAGTCACAGGGGGCCAGATCTGGGGAATACGGTGGATGCGGCATCATTACTGTGTTGTTTTTGGCCAAAAAGTCGCGCACAAGCAACGATGCGTGAGCAGGGGCGTTATCGTGGTGCAAAAGCCAATTTTTGTTCTTCTTTGCCATCTTCTCGGCCTTCTGAGAACATTTTGTACCACCGATAAACGTTGCTTCGGTCCAAGGTAGCTTCTCCGTATGCCACAATCAACATTCGGAATGCATCCGCGCACTTAATTTCGTTTTTCACACAAAATTTAATACAGGTTCTTTGATCCATTTTTTTGAATAGGTAAAAATGGAAGACGATCCAAAACACGTGCAAGCAAAGCAGCTGTCAACAATTAACTGAACATTCAAAATGGCCGAGCTTGTCGGCATAAGTGAGAGACATGAGTACCAACATAACGCCACAAAAAATTCGAAATTCGAATATACGTAACCAGTGAAAATTCAAAATTCGCGATACGTTTTGAACACACCTCGTATGTGTGCATATTCATGAATGCGTATGCATGTATAGGCAACGTTAATAAGACCCGCATTAGGGTGGCCCTCTTATTATTTATAAATATGTTAGGCCTTGCGATAAGCAAACTCTAAAAAGAAGGACTTCCGTGCTGGAGTTGTTACGCTCACTTAAAACTTTATATGTGAGATATCTTTTTTTAAATTTGACTGTCTGATTTTTAACCGAACTTGTCTCAGTCGATCGGCTGCTGTAGAAAGAACAGCACATTAAGGCTGAAAACAAGAACGGGTTATATTTCAACCCACTTTATATAATAGGTGTATATTTATATATATATTAACAATGTTGGACGCTGACGAGGCCGAGTCAGCATTCTTCCCTTAAATATTTTGATATTTTTATATGCTGGTTGAAGAGGCCGAGTCTCCGATGCTTGCTTAGATCACTTAGTCGGACGAAGAGTCCGGTTCTTTGTTCCAAATTTCGAAGATTTTATTTTGAGTCTGGATGAAGAGGCTAAATCTCCGTTCCAGATTTTAGTGTTTTATGATATAATTTTAATTATTTGATTATTTTTAATAATTTTTCGTTGGATGGGTGGCGAACAAAAAAAATTTTTTAATTTACGCACTTATATGCAAAGTGTTTAGCGAACTTAATATTTTATACAACGTATATAGCGAGCTTTAGGTTTAGACTGACAGCTGTTTTAGTCGTGGTTTGCAACGTCCCTAAAATTGAATTCGCCGCGCATATAGTGTTGCAGGTTTTTTGTGTGAGAATGGTGTGGCTGCCAGATCCCTGTTATTTTCGAAACATATATCTGATTTGGTTCGTATTTTTATTTTCGATTTGTGACTTGAGTTGTCACAAGTTGCCTTCCACCCAAGAAAAGTTTCGCATATTGATTTTTTTTGTATTGTGAAAAAAATACCGGGTTTTCACACATAGTTTTTAAGAGGATAGAAAACATTTACCTTCACTCCTGGATTCATAATGCTGGCACGAAAACGGGTCTTTTGATGAGACATTCGGCCACATTGGCTAATTTTTCAGAAAAAGTGTACCCGGTGACCCGGTTTTTTATTCATGATAGTGTTTTTTTTTTTTTGTATTTGCCAAGAAGAGATCAGCCTCAAGCAGTTGTCCTTAGGGGGTAGGTGCTTTGCAGTGCATCTGAGTACAACATAATATTCCGGTTTCAGACAAATGCACAAAACGCGAGCTTCGGGAAACCCCCTACAAAATTGCGTCACACTGTAGGTTATTTTTGTCTAGTCTCCAAAAAGCATTTCTGTAAGCGTTTTTTATGCCTAGTAGTGCTACGCACACAAGGTGTATTCACTTTAGTCGCCTAACGGCAGTACGTAACGGCATAAACGGATCAAGATAGATATTGACTTGTATATATCAAAATGTTCAGGACGAAAAGAGATATTGATTAAGCCATGTCCGTCCGTCCGTCCGTCCGTCTGTGAACACGATAACTTGAGTAAATTTTGAGATATCTTAATGAAATTTACTGTGCGGGTTCCTTGGCAATCATCTCCGAACGCTATTTCAAATGGGCGAAATCGAATGATAGCCACGCCCACTTTTTATACATAGAATATTTTCAAAAATACAAAAAAAGTGATTACTCAGTACATAATACACCTATAAAGATAAAGTTTGGTGTATACTTTAAGACGGTGGCAAAATATAAATTTTTCAAAAAATGTTTGAAAATGGGCGTGGCACCACCCATTTTTAATTAATTCAAATTTAGAAATAATATTAATCATAAATCAAAAACCGTTAAAGATATCGAAACGAAATTCAGCACGCAGGTTTCCAGGTATGCGAGGAATGTTCCGGAAAAAAATGGGCGGGATCGGTTAAGGGCTACGCCCACTTTTATATGAAAGATTTTGAAGAGGATCGTAGATATATTAAATAGGCAATAACTTTGCGTAAAATAGCTTTACATCATTTATATTTCACTTTTAAAGTTTCCGTAAACAAAGAAATCCATAAACTTAAAATTTTCGAAAATGAGCGTGTCCCGCCCCTTTTATAGTAGACTATTCCACAAAACTTTTTACGCCATAACTCCACCAAAAATTTATTTGTCGAAACAAAACTAGGTGATAATGATCAATATATAAAGGTAACTGTTTGCTGTAAAAAATGGGCGAAATCGGTTAATGTTCACGGTCAGTTTTTTAACATAGTTCTGAAAAATTTGTTTGGAAAATTGAAAAGCAATATTTCTTCAGCTAAGCAAGATATATCAATCAGATTTTGCAAAAAATTTTTGTCAAGTTTGAAGAAGAATGCGTGGCGCCGCCCACCTTGCAGCATAAAATTTCTGCTACTTTCAAAGGCAATCGCTTATAATTCAATCTTGCTATTTCAATGAAAATTCGTCAGTTGGTTCTCAGTAGTAGTTATATATTATACTCCTGCCAAAAATTAGCCAAATCGGGAAACATACAAGCAAATTATTCGAGTTAATAGCCCACTGCGATAGCGAAGTTATATATCTTTTTTGATTTTCAAACCTTTCATAAACATTAAATGTATGTAAGTATGAGAACAAGAAGAGTAAAGTTCACGAGTCGATTTAGCCATGCCCTCTCAGTTTTACAAAAGAATGCTGAAATTCGTTGTTTGCTTTCGCCATTTTATAATACACTAGCAAACCCGGTAGACGTTATTTTGACGCGTTTTGATAAATAGAACACATCTATATATAAAATGTCATTAACTTGAACCAAATAAACTCCTAACTATATCAAACTACAGCTTTATAAAACCTGGGGGCTTTTCCAAAAGCTACATATAGACTGTGTCGCGCCCAGCGAACTCCTGAACCTATCGTGAAAGTTGAAGAGAAAAAAAAAATACAAAAAATATGTGGGCGTGGCATCGCCCCCTTTTGAAAAATTATGTAGATATTGACTAAGTGACACATATATCCAAATTTCATTAACTTTGACCAAAAAAGTTCGGAGTTATGACGAATTGAAACTTTATATAGCCTGGGGGCGTGGCTCTGCCTACTTTTCCAAAACTATATATTGTCTATGCTGTACCCAGCGAACCCAAGTATATATTGTGCAAATTTCATAAAGATCGGTGGAGTTCTTCGGCGCCTATAAAAGACACAAATATTTTTTTTCTCTTTTTGTTACGCACACAAGGTATATTACTTTATTCGGCATAAACGAATCGAGATATATATTTATTAATGTATATCAAAACGTTCCGAATGAAAGCTAAAATATCCGGGCAAGTAGTTAATACCCCACTGCAAAAGTGAAGTTGTATATCTTTTTTGATATACATACCTTTCATGAACATGAAATGTTTGTACGTATACTGAAATGATCAGGAGGATGAGCTGAGTCGATGTAGCCATGCCCATCTCTCGATACGTCTATCTGTCTGTCCGCCTGTCTATTTGAACGCAAATACGAACTGAAAGTATTAAAATATACTTGCGTAAATTGGGATGACATAATAGATCACTACTAGGTATATAATGTTCGGTTCCACCCGAACTTAGACTTCCTTAATTGTTTTCAAATACCTTCTTCTCGGAAATCCCTTTATAATTTTGCACCCAGAAGCTTTTAATCAATGTGCCGTTTTGATTATGAAATGCTCATTTTAAATGAGTCATTTAAACTCAATGCTTATTTCGCTAAGCTTTTTTTTTGTAAAAAATCTACTTTTCGTTTTCTTTGCTTTCTGAGCCACCAAAAGCAAGTTTTTCCATGAGAATAGCGTCGAACGCAAAAATCATGGCCCTGCTAATTTCCCCAAGACTTCGTTCAAATTTCATATTTCTTTATGTGGTGGACCGTGTGTAGAAGTCTACGCAAGTGGGGATTTCTGATCGCCATTCACCAGAGCGATTCTTCTGCAGTTCAAGCAGTTCAAGCAGCTCACTACCTCCGGACGCTTGTGCCCACGTATCCTCTGGATAGTTACTGAACACCCATTCGGTGGTGAACTGAAGGTGAGAAGGCGACAGCCTAGCAAGGCCACTCCGAATTGATTGGTTTAAGGGCTTGCCATGGGACTTCATCAGCAGCCGGCGAATCGCTATACAAATGTGTCACAAGAAATCCCTCCCCGCAAAGCTGGGTTTGGGACCCGCCATGTAAAAAAAAGTTCCAATGAAACTCCAAGCAAAGTTTTAGATAATGAGACAACCAAATTTTGATGAAAACCCCGAAAAAAGGTTTTAAGGCGTATGAATTGAGGACATGCACCTGGAACGTCCTATCTCTAAATGGTTATGGTGCCGCAGCCTGGCCGGTTGACGTCCTCGTAAACGTAAAAGCTGACATCACCGTTATACAAGAGATGCGAAGGACGGGGCAAGGCAACAAGACCATAACACCTTGCAAAATTTGCTGGAGCGGCCATGCAAGTCATCGCAGTTTAGGTGTTGGTACTGTCGTTCACACCCGTGGACGAGCGTCTCGCCGTGATCCGTATAAAGGCAACATTTTTCAGAATTTCATTCATCTGCACCCACGCACCGACGGAGGATAAATACGATGTTTTAAAGGACGCATTTTACGAACGCTTAGAAAACACGATGAAATCAAAGTCTTGATGGGCGACTTTAACGCCAAGGTGGGCAAAGAAGATGTGTTTGAACCCACAGTCGGAAAATTCGGTCTCCATGGTGAGACTTTGTCGGGGCACGAAACATGGTCATATCCAAATTTATGCACAAGAAAATACATCAGGCTACGTGGCTGTCCCCTAATAGAAATACACGCAACCAGATCGGTTGTGATAGACGGACGGCATGCTTCCCGCGTTTTTAGATGTACGCACGATTCGAGGTCCTAACATCACCTCCGACCACTATCTTTTCGCAGGTAAAATTCGCACTCGCTTCTGCGCGGTTAAAAACGTGAGTGTAAAGGCTCAAGGAAAGCTCGACGTCGGAAAACTGTAATCGCACCGGATGCCGGCGAACCCAAAAAAATACCTGGTACGACGAAGAATGCAACGGTGCAACGGAAAGAAGGGATGCTGCCCATAAGGCTACGTTGAAGTCAAATGCACCGCGAGGCGCCTTTTTCCGTAAGAAAGAAAGAGAGGCAGAAAGGCGTGAGTGCGAAGGCTACTAGCCAGCCAGAACAACGCTCGAAAATTCTACCAAATAATCCGGCAAATGACGGAAGGATTCAAGACCGGAGCGAACACGTGCAACGACAAAAATGGCGACCTAGTGAGCAATGTACAGAGAGTGCTTAGATTATGGAAGGAGCACTTCTCTACCCTCCTAAATGGAGAAATCCAGCAAATGCACAGAGAAGAATCCGACCCCACAATCGAAGATGATGGAATTGGTGTTTCCCCACCCGACCATAACGAGAACAACAAAGCTGTCAGCGCTGACGGATTGCCAGCTCAGCTATTCAAGGACGGCGGCGAGGAGCTGGTAAAGTGTATGCACCAGCTGCTATGCATATAGAATGCATCCCTGGCGATTGGAAGCTAAGTGTCCTCTGCCCAATCTACAAGAAAGGAGATCCTACAATCTGCTCCAATTATTACGGGATCAGACTGGTTGATATCGAATATAAGGCCCTATCAAGCCTATTGTGCGAAAGCCTGAAGCCCACCGTTGACAAACTGATTGGACCTTATCAGTGCGGCTTCAGACCTGGTAAATCTACAATCGATCAGATGATTACTATGGCTAAATCTTGGAAAAAACCCGGGAGAAAAGAACCGACACGCATCACTTCTTTGTTCATTTTAAAGCCGCTTTCGATAACACGAAAAGGAACTGTTTATATGCCGCTATGACTGAATTTGGTTTCCCACCAAAACTTAAACGGCTGTGCAAAATGACGCTGAGCAACACCACCAGCTCAGTCAGAATCGGGAACGACCTCACCGAGCCATTCGAAACTAAACGAGGTTTCAGACAGGGTAACCCCCTATCGTGCGATTTCTGGAGAAAATAATGCAAGCCGCACAACTTTAACGCTAAGGAACCATCTACATATTAAAAAGTGCCCAATTGCTGGCGTATTCCGATAACAATGACCATTGGTTTAAATAACCGCGCCGTAAGTTCTGCCTACGCCAAATTGGAGAAAGAAGCGAAAAAAGTGGGTTTGGAGGTGAAAGAGGGCAAAACGAAGTACCTTCTGTCATCATGCAAAGAGTCAGAGCATTCGCGCCTTGGCACCCTCGCCACTGTTGACAGCCATACGTTTGAAATAGTAAAGGTCTTCGTTTACCTAGGAACCAACATTAACATCAGCAATAATATCAGCTTAGAAATTCAGCGATGAATTACCCTTGCTAATAAATGTTACTTCGGACTGAGTAGGCAATTGAGAAGCAAAGTCCTCTCTCGACGAACAAAAACCACGCTCTACAAGTCGCTCGTAATACCCCTTCTGCAATATGGATCAGAAACATGGACGATGACAGCCGCAAATGAATCGGCCCTTGGAGTATTCCAGAGAAAGGTTCTTCGATGGATTTATGGGCCCCTACGCGATACGGACGGTGTTTACTGAAGAAGATTTAATGATGAGTTGTATGTGCTCTACGAAGACATCGACATTGTCCGGCGAATCAAAACCCAGCGGCAGCGGAACCCAACTATGGAAACAGAGGAAGAGGAAGGCCCCCACTCAGTTGGAAAGACTAGGTGGAGAACAATCTGCAATCCCTTGGCGTTACTAATTAGCGTCAACTGGCAAAGGATAGAGCCACGTGGCGCGCTTTGTTGGAAAAATCGTTTAGAAGGTTAAACAAACAGCTATTAAGAGCTGGTGACCTATTTGTATGTATGTATTTCTTTATTCACTTTATGATTTTACAAAAAATCTTACAGGCTAGATTAAGCAAAAGTTAGTAGTACATAGTTACTTAGGCCCGGTTTCACCAACTCGACTGAACTTAGTTAAGTAGCGATTTTCACTTTTTCAGTTTCACCACCTAACTTAGCTAAGTCACAACTAAGTCAACTTGCCAGCTGACTTATTCTCGACTAAGCAGTGTTGCTGTGGTTCAAAACCTAAATATTAGAAATCTTGCTAATTTGTTTTGTGCAACGCCCCAGTCGGAAACTTCCCCATGCTTGACTTTAACAGGGTAAGCGAAGATGCATGTGAACGCTTGTTTTCTAGCATGCATCCATTACGAAACTATCGTTTTCAATTAAGCGCTAATTTTAGTACCTTCCAATTAAAGAGAAATGGGTGTAAGATCAATACATTCCTTCTTGTATGGCCATACATGGCCTTTTCGCACTGGGGTATTGGGATGCGCAGAGTTGTCTGGTATGAAAAAATACTACTATGCATAAAACAGCTGATCGGGTTGTTGTGCTCAAAATTATTTAAGTCGCTCAGTTGGTGAAACCCAAAATTAAGTTAGTCTCGAATCTGTGCTACTTAGTTTTAGTCTTAGTCGCGTTGGTGAAACCGGCCCTTAGTGTAAGTAGATCAACAATAAAAATTTAGCTTATGAAAGAACATAAAGCAAAACCTAGATATAGAACAAGTAAGGAAGTCTAAGTTCACGTGGAACCGAAGGTTATATACCTAGTAGTGATCTATTATGGCATACCAATTTACGCAGGTCTATTTTAGTACTTTTCAGTTCGTATTATAAAGCAGGCTGATTGTTTTCAATAAAACACTACTGTTATGAGTTTTGAGGGGTAAATTAACTAAAAAAAAGAAACTTATGGCGAGATATACAACAGGTATATCATCATAAACTTCCTAATAGATTCCCTTCCAATCTGTGGTGTGCCGTTTTGAGTTTCTTCCTACAAATTGGCGGGATCTACAGATTTTTGCCCACTTCGAACGGCATATATAAAAGAGGTGAATTTTTGCTGAGAAGTCTTCCATGGAAGAAATACACTCGGAGAGTTTGACAAACCACGGCCGAGGTGCCACCCCGTTTTGAAAAACTGTTTCAAACCACTTTTGATGTTACCTGTCCCAGGACTAGAACCTTGGACCTTTGGTGTGGTAGGCCGGGAACACTACCGCAACACCATAACGATCGCCATTCATTTCTTTGTATATAAATAGCTTCCCTACCAATAACTGCTAACCACATTTTTCCAAAATACCAATGCATGCACATTTTATGTTTGAAAAATTTGAGTTCGAATAGACAGATGGACATACAGACAGACAGACGGAGAGACGGACATTGCTAAATCGACTCAGCTCATCGTCCTTAATATTTCAGATTACTTATTGAAGGATCCATCTCTTCTTCTTTTAATACTTAAAAACATTTCATGTTCGTTAAAGGTATGAAAATCAAAAAAGGTGTATAACTTCCCTATTGCAGTGGGGTTTTTACAACTTGCCCGGATATTTTACTGGTGTTATCCGCTTTGCTTAATTTTTGGCAGCAGTATACTACATATTATTGAAAAGCAGCTGGCCTATCTTGATTGAAATATCTACTTCAAGCTACAAGCAATCGCCTTTGAAAATACCAGAATTTTTATGCAAAGAAATATCTTATTGATATAGCTTGCATGGCTATAAAAATATCGCGTTTTACGTTTTACAAACAAATTTTTCAGAACTAAGTTAAAAAACTGGGCGTGGCCATTTACCGATTTCGCCCATTTTCACAACAAACATTTACCTTTATAGGTACAACATTTCCGGAGTTATGGCATACAAATTTTTGTGGAATCATCCACTATAAAAAGGCCGAGGCCACGGCTATATTAAAAAATTTATATTTTTGGACTTTCTACGTTCACGCACACTTTGAAAGTGAAATAGAAAGGATATAAAGCTGCCTGGCGACACGCAAGCATATGCTGCTGTAGCCATAGCAACGGGTGGTTGTGTGCGTAATCGGGTGATTGTCGTTTGCCCGGCCACCATACAAGCATAAAGCATCAAGCGCCATTTGTATTGAAAATTCGTAGCGTGCGGACGTAAACATGTCATGGGATGAAGATTTTTTCTTGCTTGTTACTGCAGTTGTTTTGGCGGAAAAAAAGAAAAAAATTAAAAAAAGATAATTCTGGATGAAAAGTTTGCATGCAAAACGTAAACAGTTTACGCATGAGAACCTCTTAAAAGAGTTAAAAGCATCATGCACTCGTAGGTTTCAATAAACCGCAACGTAAAGTCTTTTTCTTCCGCGAGCTTGCTCATTTCACGTTCTCACAAAACTAACACACTAATGCTTGTCAAACACGTTGGCAACGATCAAATAGACCAGCTGTCAAGCGAAAAAATCTAAAATTTTTGATTTTCATCAACGAAAGCCGATAACAAGTACGTGTGAGCACGACTACCCGTCGTTCGCGCCGATTACGCACACAACCAACCACCTGTCGCTATGGCTACAGCAGCATATGCTTGCGTGCCGCCAGGCAGTTTAAAGCTTTTTTATGCAAAGTTATTGGCTACTAAATATATCTACGATACTTTTCAAAATCTTTCTTATGTAAGTGAGCTTGGACCTTAACCGATTTCGCCCATTTTTTTCGGGAACATACCTTGTATTAATATAAATATGTGTGCTAAATTTCGTCTCAATATCTTTGTTTATGTACATATATACCTACATATGTATGTATACACGTATATCTTACAGCGTTCTCACGCTGTATGTTAATGATAATTCCTATGTATTTCTTTTGTATAAATAGAGCAACATTTTGTAAAATAAAGGCAGTTGTAGTCAACAAGCAAAATAAACCAATATCTTAATTACTGAACATTCTGGTGACCCCGAGAACAATAATGGCAGCCTTCATGGACTTGGTAAATCAACAAAACACAACAGGCAACAACATACAGGCCATTATACGAAACTTCAAGAAGGACTCCGCTGCAAGAAAAGAATCGGCGGAATACTATAAGGAGCGGCTCAACAGACTTGAAAAGGAATGGGCAAACTTCGAATCCACAGACAACGAAATTCGCTGTCTAGAAAATCCGCCCTTGGAGCACGATTACTTCAGCAATGATTACTACAACTCGATTATGCAATTGGTCTTGGAGTATAGAGACATTTTCGAGACTGCGGCTGTTCAGTTCGCTCCAAAACAAGCTCAACCCAAACCTCAGGTGGCACAAACCCAACCTCAGATGGCCCAAACTCAGCCCCAGCAGCATGTTGTACTGCAATCAGAAGCAAACAGCTTCATCAAATTAGTACGCAGGCAAGGGGTAATGATGGCGTCATTACAACGCGCATTGGATGACACAGTTTCACCTAGATGCCAACCGGTGATTGAAAAGCTATGGGCAAATATCCAGGACATCCATTTTCAAATTTATGAGATGTTCGACGATCCATCTCATGAGGGTTACAATGATAGCCAATTTTTGACCCTGGAGGAAAGGGTACGAGGGAGTTTCAAAGCGGGGGAAAGTAACCCGCAAACAATGCCATTCAAAAATCAATCGGTCACATTGCCGAAGATCACAATCCCAAAATTTGATGGCAGTTATCTTAAGTGGCAGGAGTTTTACGACTTATTCACACAGCTTGTCATCAGTCAACCACTTTCAAAGGTTCAGAAGATGTACTACCTGAAGACTCACGTGGTCGGGGAGGCTGGAAATCTCATTAAACATTTTGCCTCAACAGAGGATAATTTCGAAGCCGCCTGGTCCGTACTTCTGGAGCGGTACAACAACAAACGCCTACTCGTTAGTAAGCTTATAAACGAGCTCCTCAGTTCCATAGGAGGTTCATCAATGGACAGCATTAAGAAGCTGCATGACACTACGAAAGAGTGTCTGTTAGCGTTAAAAAATCTTAAAATAGATACTTCAACATGGGATCCACTGCTTCTTCACCTGCTATTGAAGAAATTGGACCAGCCAACACGTTTACGCTACGAGCAATCCTTGTTGAAACCCCGTGAAGTGCAAACAATTCAAGAGTTCCTGCAATTTCTTGAGAAACATTTCCAATCCATGGAAGCTATGGGTAGCAAAATTTCTATCCCTCATGCAAAGGTCTGCACTTCGGTTACGGCAAAGAATAATAACAACGACGCTTGCAGCCTGTGCAAAAAGGGAAAGCACCAATTATTTTCGTGCAGAGAATTTCTCCAACAATCTCCATCAGCGCGCTTTCAATTTATACAGAAACAGAAGTTTTGTCACAACTGTCTTAAACCCGGACATTCTGCAAAAACCTGCGCACTTAGAAATTGTTTAAAATGTAACAAAAAGCACAACACCTTGTTGCATTTCGAGGATGCTAGCAAAGACACAACAATGTCAACCACTCCAGCGGAATCAACTGATTTGAAAACTGCCAAACCATTCACAATCAAAGCAACAATTTCAAACCAGGAAGCAACGTCACTAGCAACCTCCAAACTCTCACGAGCAACCACATATGTACTACTCAGCACTGCAATGGTAAAAGTCAAGGGAAATAGAACAGAAGTGCAGTGCCGTGCAATCTTAGATTCAGGATCTCAAGTGAATTTTGTTACTGAGAGACTGGTAAAGCGACTAGGTATCTCAACTAAGCCATCCTCCATTTCTATTAACGGCATAGGCTCGAGTAACACTAAGGTACAAAACAGAGTCAATATTGCGTTATATGCCCGAATCAACACTTTCACCACACGGCTAGAGGCAGCAGTGTTACCTCATATCATATCCCCACAACCCTCACAGGACATCAATATCGAAGAATGGAAAATTCCAGCGAATATCACGCTAGCTGATCCAGTATTTAATCGTCCCGACAAAATTGACATATTGTTGGGAGCAGAATTTTATAACCAGTTGATGGCAGTGGGACAAATTAAATTATCCGAAGACTTACCCATTCTGCAAAATACGGTTTTAGGATGGATCGTTTCAGGAAAAGTTGGTGGCAACTACATCACAAACGCAACATGTGGAGTATGCACCGAAGATGACATCAATTTAGAAGCTGCATTTTCTAGGCTTTGGGAACTTGAGAAAGTTGCATCACGAGGAAAACAATTATCCACTGCTGAAAAACAGTGCGAAACTCATTTCGCTCAAAATACAACAATCACTGAAAGTGGAAGGTTTATGGTCAAATTGCCATTTCACGACAACATAGAGGCCTTAGGAGAATCGTATGTAATCGCATATAATCGATTCCTTGCCTTGGAACGCCGATTATCAAAATCTCCTGAGACAAAAAATCAATATATCAAATTTATGGAAGAATATGAGAGGTTGGGACACATGACGCAGGTGAAAATTGACTCCATCGGGAAGCCTAGGTACTTCATTCCTCATCATTGCATCATGAGGCCTGAAAGTCGTACCACGAAATTGCGTGTAGTATTCGACGCATCAGCAAAATCAACTTCCGGAATGTCCCTGAACGACCTCATGTATACCGGCCCCACCGTCCAGAGCGAACTTTTCACTATTTTGCTTCGTTTTCGTCTACCTAAATTTGTGTTCAGCACAGATGTGGAAAAAATGTATCGCCAGATGCTCATTCATCCGGAAGTTAGAAAATTCCAACTCATCATCTGGAGAAATAATCCAAGTATGCCAATAACGCATTATCAATTAAATACAATCACATATGGGACGAGATCAGCTCCATATTTGGCGACGAAATGCCTACAAAAAATTGCACAGGAAAATATGTTACAATATCCTCTCGGTGCTCAGTTTCTACATGACAATTTTTACGTAGATGACGGAATTGGTGGGTCAGATAGCTTAACCACAACTATTGACATTCAACAGCAGTTAATACACATTTTAAAGCAACATGGTCTCAACCTACAAAAGTGGTATTCCAATAATGCACAATTACTGCAAAATGTTGGCATGGAGGACCAGGAAGTCGATGTCGACTTCGACAATGATGTTAACCAAACCATTAAAACCCTGGGCTTAACATGGATGCCCAAGATCGATCGATTTTGCGTCAAGGTGCACCTGGGAAGTTGCAGTGTAATCACTAAACGGTCAGTCAGTGCAGATATAGCCCGACTCTTCGATCCTTTGGGAATACTGGCACCAATAGTAGTCACTGCCAAAATCTTTATTCAAGATCTCTGGCAACTTAAATTAGAATGGGACGAAGCATTACCAGCCGACTTGAGTGCAAAATGGGCATCATTCCGGAGCGACTTAGAAAAGTTAAACAACATGCAAGTTTCAAGGCACGTATTCCAAGGATACATTCCAACGAAAGTTCAAATTCATGTATTTGCAGATGCATCCGAAAAAGCATATGGGGCTGCGATATACATAAGATCAGAGCTGAACAACGGACAAGTAATCGTAAGGCTGTTGTGTGCCAAATCACGAGTAGCACCTTTAAAGCGGCAAACTCTTCCACGGCTGGAGCTCTGTGCATCAGTGTTGGGAGCTCAACTAAGCAAAAGGATAAAGACGGACTTAAAGCTAGATGTTCCTACGTACTATTGGACTGATTCACAAAAAGTCCTGGCATGGATTAACTCACCTTCATCATCGTACCAAACATTCGTAGCGAACCGAATAGCTACAATTCAGGAGCACACTATTTCTGAACAGTGGCGGCACATAGGCTCCAAAGACAACCCGGCCGACATTATATCAAGGGGATTACCGCCGGGGAAGCTTGAAAATTGCAGCCTATGGTTTTATGGGCCAAAAGTATTGCTTGGCGAAGAAGACACCTGGTCATCAAAATATTCCAAGGCAATATCAACAATAGACGAAACTACTAACATGGAACGCAAGAAGCTGACATCAGTACCTGTAACAAGGACTATTGTTCAGAAAAGCATGCTTCATAACATCCGACATAATGGCTCTTTCAACATATTACAAAGAGTTGTAGGATACATGTTAAGATTCATCAATCGGACCCGAAAACGATCACAGCAATCGGGCATTTCATTGACAGTACTTGAACTAAAAGCCTCGCTTATGGTCATAGTTCGAACAACGCAGCAGTTAGACTTCCAGGACGAGCTGAAGCAGCTCAAAGAATTCAACGTGGTTGGCAAGAACAGCCCATATCGCAGCCTTTCTCCGTTTCTGGACAACGATGGCATCTTACGCGTGGGAGGTCGCCTACAAGAATCAGTACTAACGTTCGATGCCAAACATCCAATGCTACTTCCTTATAAAAATCCAATAACCAAGTTGCTTATTCAAATGATCCACAAAGAAAACCGGCATTGTGGACCCCAAGCACTATTATCTTTTACAAGGAAACGATTTTGGCCAATAAAGGGAAGACTATTGACTCGGTCAATTGTGGCAAACTGCGTTAGATGTAACCGAGCTAAACCAAGGCTGATGGGCCAAATCATGGGTAATCTTCCATCAACAAGGGTAACTCCAGCACGACCATTCATCAACTCTGGCGTAGACTTCTGTGGACCATTTTCGGTTCACTTCAAGATTAGAGGAAAACGACCACAAAAGGCATATATAGCCGTGTTTTGCTGTTTTGCAACAAAGGCAGTACATCTTGAACTAGTAAGTGATTTAACGACTGCTGCATTCATAGGCGCATTAAAGCGGTTCATAAGCCGAAGAGGACATTGCCTAAATTTATATTGTGACAACGCAACAAATTTCGTAGGGGCAAGAAACCAGCTGGCTGAACTCAACGATGCGGTGCATGCCGACTCTGCACGTGAATCCATCATAAATCAATGTGCCACAAAGGGAATCACATTTCATTTCATTCCACCTAGAAGTCCACATTTTGGTGGACTATGGAAAGCAGCCGTAAAATCAGCAAAGCATCTCCTAGTCAGAAGCACCTCGACAGCATCACTGACTTATGAAGAATTGGACACGGTTGTCATAGAGGTGGAAGGCATCCTTAATTCCAGGCCCATCAGCCCAATGTCCGAGGACCCCAACGATCTTGCAGCTCTAACTCCAGGCCATTTTCTCATAGGATAACCCATTAATGCGCAATTAGACACAAATTCTGAAACACAAAAAAATGAGCCTACTAACCAGATGGAAATTAGTCTCCCACCTCAAGCAGGCCTTTTGGAAGCGATGGTCAAGCGAATATTTGACTGAGCTTCAGTCAAGGAACAAATGAAAGATCGAGCAGCAAAATGTCAAAATAGGTGACATGGTGATAGTAAAAGAAGACAGCTCACCAGTACTTCACTGGCCGCTAGGGCGAGTCGTCAATGTATACAAAGGAAAAGACGATGTGGTGCGGGTGGCAGATGTGAAAACCGCAACTGGTACTTGTAGGAGGCCAATTCATCGGCTAGCTCCCCTACCTATCGAGACAAATAGTGAGTCAGAAGAAAAGACAACCAGCATACCGGTCGAAAAAATTCCACCAAAGAAAGAAATCCATTCCTTGCACAAAGGATTTGCTACGCTACTAATATCACTACTGATCCTCCCCATAGCTTTGGGAGCTCAAATTGAAAACAGGAGATTTGGGTCAAAGCTTGGCATTCACTTTGAGGGAATTGGATCAACCGCTATATCCTCATCGGAGTGGAACCTTATAATTTACTACGACCTGAAAGGATTCACAGCAGAACTGGCAGCACTGTCAAATGGTACAATGGCGTTGCGACATTTGTGTCAAGAGATGAAGCAAAAAGGCATATGCAACGCTTTGGTAAAGCACTATGAACAGAATGTAGATGCTCTACAACTGGATGCCTCAATAGTGAAATCCAACAGGCAGAAAAGAGGTGCAGTGGACATAATTGGCGTACTCATTATTCGGCATCTTAGACTCACAATATGCCGAACAAATGTCGAGCACAGTCACAAAAGTACAAGAAAATGAATCTCATCTACTTAACCTGATCAAAAACCAAACGTCTATTGTGGACTCTACAATCAACATTTTGAAGCAAGACCAAAATGCAGTTGCCAAAAAATTCAGCGTAATAGATCAGCAGATTAGCCTCATACTAAATGGAATGCGCAGTGACACGGATGAGAGACTCGAAGACAAATTGTTTCAAATGTTTTCGTCGCTGGCAATGCAGCTAACGCTTATCGCAGGGAATTTGCAGAGAATCCAGTCTTCTATTTTGGACGTTCTCATGGATTCTCATCATGGGAAAATAAGTCCTCTGCTCCTTACGCCCAACCAATTAAAACATGAAGTGAGTAACATTAAAACTCACTTATCAGCATCACTGGAACTGCCGGTACAACAAGACGAGTTGTTAAAACTATACCAGCTCATGAAGGTCAAAGGAGGAGTCACGCAAAAGCATTTGGTGTTTAGTATCACTTTGCCGCTTGTGGAACGTGATAGATACGACCTATTCAACATCGTACCGATCCCCAACTTGACCAATGGTACAATGATTGAGATCGTGTCATGTGCCTCAGTTTTTGCAATCAATACGGCTCTCGACAAATACTTTCCAAACACGGTGTCCGAATTTCAATCATGTGTGGACATCAAGCAGGGCAGTTACATATGTCCAAAAGTTCAAATCCTTTATAGCCGTGGATCGGCCAAATGCGCATGTGAAGAAAATCTTTTCCGTGATGATACGCAATCAAAATGTCTGCTAAGAAAAATAGCAAACGACTTTGCGTGGATACCACTACGGCATGACAACCAGTTTATATATGCCACATCAGTTTCATCTCGTGCCACTGTGGTATGTGGAAGAGATATCACCGAGATCAATTTAAAGGGATCAGGACTGCTATCACTTCAACCAGACTGCATCCTTAAACATCGCTTTGTATCAGTCCACTCGCATCAGCTAATATCCAGTAGTCTGGCTTCTTCCTACACAAGGCTTGGTGAAATCTCTAAGGTGGCTTCTGCAGAGCAACTAGAGCCCCTACTTCGGAAGATGGACGACGTAAAATATATACCACAAACACAAAACCTGACGTCATTACAAGCCGAATTGGTCAATCATAATCTATTAGAGCTACCAAACAAACTTGATGCTCAAAATACTCATCATATCACAGTTGGTTACACAGCGCTGCTTTTAGTTGTATGCCTACTGGTGTTTATGCTCGTCAAATGGAGATGTAAAACGAAGCACCAGCAAGCTTTGCCCAGTAATACAGATCACTCCGAACACGAAAAACCGACACCAGCCCCTCGTCATCGTCATCTAAATGAAGTTTTGGATTTTACCATTAACATTTATTCGAGCTGCGCTCATCGGGGGGAGGATGTTGACGCCAACGTCTTCATTCCCACAGTTTGTTGGAATGCATTGCAACGAATATGATACATCTCCAATTTCGTCTGCATTTTTGGATAAACTTGTGACATCAGCGCACGCTTACGTTGCAATAAAAGCGTGCGACCAGAATATATGTTTATGTACATATATACCTACATATGTATGTATACACGTATATCTTACAGTGTTCTCACGCTGTATGTTAATGAAAATTCCTATGTATTTCTTTTGTATAAATAGAGCAACATTTTGTAAAATAAAGGCAGTTGTAGTCAACAAGCAAAATAAACCAATATCTTAATTACTGAACAACCTTTGAACGGTTTTTGATTTATGATTAATATTATTTCTAAATTTGACAGTGCCACACCCGTTTTCAAAAAATTTCTTTAAAAATTTATTTTATGCCTTAACCCTCTAACAGGTAAATTTTTGTTGCAAATGAGAAAACTCATACATTGTAATTCTAGTGCAATAAACTCGAATTTAAGTTATATATCCAAATGGACTCACAATTTTGCTCCCGGAGCTGAAACCCCCCACCCTGCCTCTAGGCGGACTTGCCTGTTAACTGCCCACTTCGCCTTTAGGCGGGGTATGATTTTTGGTCAATAATTCTATGAACTTAATTATGAATCCACATCTTCTTCATATTTTCTAATCCTTTACAATTATTTCACTTATGACAATTTTGTTGTTTTCTACTAAAAACCTTTTTATCAATTTTTTGTAGTTACCAAAAACACTTCTCTGAAAACTAATTTTTTTTATAAACTCCACTAAATTTTTCAACGAGAATGATTATAACGGGACCCTGCCACCATTTAAAACTATAAAATCAAGATTACGACATAAATATTTGGCGACGATTATGTGTCAATAATTATAGAAGAAAAGTAGAGGTATGCGGGTTATATCTGTTTACCTTAACCGCACCTAAAGGCGGTCCTACCGGTTAGAGGGTTAAGTTAATGTACACACCAAATATTATCCTTATAAGTGTATTATGTACTGAATTACCACATCTTTTTTATTCTATATTTAAAATCATTAGATATCTCAAATTTTACTCGAGCTATCGTGTTTACAGACGGGCGGACGGACGGACATGGCTTAATCAATTTCTCTTTTCTTCCTGAACATTTTGAATTATATAAGTCAATATCCATCTCGATCCGTTTATGCCGTTACATACCACCGTTACGCGACTAAAGTTAATATACCTTGTGTGCGTAGACTACCCACCATTGCTGGATCTTTGCGGATATGTAATTTATATGTATTCCATATTATTTTCTATATTTATGTTGGGGATATTGTTTTGGGTAAATTTTTTCTGGGATTTTTTTTTTTCTGTGGCGGATAAGCTTGCTTATCTGCGGTCTTTATTTATTATTATGATCTAGGATAGCCGGTTTTAAAAACCGATCGGGTCATGGTAACAAGCTAAAATTTTTTTTTTTTGCAATTTCACAAAAAAAAATTTTTTATTCAATTAATAAGAAGTGGCATACCTAAGATATGGAAGTGGAATGTCATAATTTTAAGAGAAGAGATTGACCATCAGTGGAATCGTTTCCAGTTCGGTTATTTTCGGGCGGAAGCAGGACCAGCTTAGTTAATGGCCTTGTGAGGACACCCTTTTCAGTCGCGATGTCGACAACTCTCACAAGATCATCTGGTTGTGAATGGAGTTTAACCACCCTTCCGAGTCTCCATTCATTTGGAACTTGTTTATCCTCTTGTAGGACTACTAGGTCTCCTAATTTTAGGTTGGCTTTCGGGTGCTTCCACTTAACCCGCTTTTGCATTCATTTTTGCACCTTTTACAAAAGGTTTGATGTAAAGCCTTCAATTTCTGCCATCGGTTTACTGTGGAGGCAGAATTCTCCTTGGGATTTATTTCTGGTGGCGCGAGAAGATGTCCGCCCACCAGGAAATGACGTGGCGTTAAGGGTTCCAGGTCGGTCGATTCATTTGACGTAGCGCAAGCCTCAATTCGGCATAAAAGAGTGGAAAATTCCCTGAAGGTATATTTATACCCAGCTGCATTTTTTTGAAGTGACCTTTAAAACTTTTTATTCCTGCTTCTCATGTACGGAGATGCCGTGGGGATGAAATGCTATTTCAAAACATGATGGGCGTATTTGGATACTGCGCTTTCACATGAGGCCGCTATAAATGCCCTAAATTCAAATCTTAGAGATCTTGAAGTCTTAAATATTCTTTGGACAGCCTCGTCTCCCGATGAACCTAGAAAGTGCTGCCAGGAATGATTGGGTGTTGAGGTCGGTTGTGGCTTCTAGATGTATTGCTTTCGTGGTAAAGCAGTCGAACGGGCAGACATACCCCTTTGATATTCGAAAACCTCGACCTCGGTAACTTTTTAATTCAAATGGTTCTGCAAAATCTAGTCCGTTATTCGTAAATGCTGGGGAAAATGTTGTACGTTCCTGTGGGAGGTTCCCCATTAGTTGCGTTTGCACACGTTTCTTGTAGATCGTGCAGACCTTACAGTTATGAATAATGGACTGTATCATATGGATTACTGGTGTGTAACGCTGCGCGGCTTCACGAAATTGCGCTGATACCGTTGTTGGTGTTACTGGCGCTGATACCATAACGCCATGAAGCCAGCAGCGCCAAAAACAATAAACTACTACGAAACACCGTTGTACTGGAGTGGCGCTACTGGCACTATTGAGTTGAAGGTATTTCTGGCGCTGCTAGCGTCATGGCGTTATGGTATCACAAATAATGGTATCAGCGCCAGTGATGCCAACATCCGCGCTACAACTACCAAGGAGCTACCAAAAATGTTGAGAGGTATACCCAAAGATGCGTTTCGGTTTCACAACCACAATCCGAATGCGGAAAATTAAGATTTGAAACAATTTAAAAGTTATTAACAAACAAAAGGTTGAATAAAATGCCTTTGGTTCATTACTTTTAAACGGGTAAAAAAAGTTACACTCCGCCTTCGGATTCTTCATCAAGGCATAGATACGTGGGTGTAGATATCCCATCGGACCGTTTTCGTTCAGGGCTCGATGGTGTCTCCCAAACTATGTATATTATTACCGGAGCAAACTATTTTTGCTCATTATTTTTGAACCGGTAAAAAAAGTTAGACTCCGCCTTCGGATTCTTTATCCTGGCATGAATACGTGTCTCTAGATAGCCCTCCAAACGCTTTGTATTAGTTTTCGGTGACGTCTCGTAAACTGCGACCCTAGCAATTTGGTATCATTGCGCAAAAAAGCACTTAACGCAATTGCGTTAACGCACTGCGCTGATACCGGCTATGGCGCTGGCTTCAAGGTATCAACGCCAAAAGATTGGCGCCGCGACCCAGCCTTAGGTAGGATGACTGGGTGGCGTTCGCTGTACGCCAAGTCCTGAGAGGCGCCTAAGCGACTTCCAGTCCTTACAATGTCATGCTTATCTAAAAAAGGGTTAAGAGGAAGCACTTCGCTTTTGGATTCGACCGGTTTCCCAGATTTAAGATTTTTGTATTCTGAACAATAAAATAGTTGTTGAGATACTTTGATTAAACATTGTGTAGTGGTTTTGATTTCATCTGATGAAATCTGAAACGGATATATCTTGGGGTGATATTTTTCAATAAATCTTAGAGCGTATGATATCACCCTCAAAGCTCTGGATAGGTTCGAAAATCTATCCAGAATGTCACTCCTATTGGTTTTGGTCGTGACTGCATGTACTTGCACTCTCTTTCCTCTATATTTGTATTGTAGACTGCATTTTGTGTTGGCCAAGAAGGTCCCTGCTACCACAAAAAATTGTTGACCAGTTCATGTGCTGGGAGTCCTCTGCTGGTTAGATCGGCTGGATTTGTTCCAGAATCCACATGACGCCATTTATTATTTCCGAGTATTTTCGTGATACGGTGTGCTACGAAAGTTGACCACGAACACGGTGGCTTTCGTATCCATGCCAGTACAATCGTTGATTCGGTGCATAAATATTTTTTTCGATTCGCTAAGTTGATGTTAATTGCTATGGTTGCTGTCATTTCGGCGAGTAGTACGGCTCCGCATAATTCCAGTCGAGGAAGTGAAGTAAGTCCATCGCACTATCCTAATGTTATCAATTTCATAATAATTTTCTATGAAATTTTTCTAACGTTCCATTGTAGTAGGTGATACATTTTCATCCCAATTTGTCTCTTCTACCCAAATGTGTTGCATAAGCATATTATTGGCACAAGCCATCCCAAGGGATCGAAAACTTTCGTGATAGCTGATAAAATGACCCTTTTTGTTAGGTTATTGCAATTTTCCATGGGTTTTGCGATAAAGTAAACTGCATCTTTATGGGCGTTCCACCTGATTCCTTTTGCCTTCACTGAACTTGCGTCTTCCAATTTTAGGAAGTCTTTATAAAGGAGATGTTGTATAGGGATGTTCTTAAGGATTTTGTGACAACTGGCTGCCCATTTTCGAAGTGGTAGCCCGGCTGATTGCAACACGTGAGATTGTATAGGGATGTTCGAAGTGGAAACCCGGTTGATTGTAACACTTGAGATATTTGATCTCTTGCCCTAATTGCTGAGTCGATGCAGTGTCCACCAGCAAGAATGTCATTCACGTACATGCAATCTTTAAGTATGGTGGATGCCATCGGAAAGGAGTCTTCGACGTCCTTTGCTAATTGTAACAGTGCCCTTATTGCTAGATAAGGAGCACAGTTTACCCCGAATATTACAGTATTTAATTCGTAAAGACTGATGGGGGTTTCAGCGTTAGTCCGGAATACCATAATTTGTCGGTACATTTTTTCGATATCGCTGTTTGTAAAGTCTTCAGCCAAGTATCAGGACCCGGTGAAACCCGTCGTTCCAGTTTTTTCCATTTGCTGTTGGGCTAGATGCATTGAATACGACGCGAAGTACTTTTTCTTCTTGATGGCGGCATGATGGGGTAGAAAATAGTGGTCACAGGAGTCTGGATGCACGTTGCTGGTGATCCTTGCCATATGTCCTAACTCCTCGTATTCGGTCACAACTCGATTGTACTCCGTTTGAAGAGAAGGGGTTTTCGCGAAGCGTGTCTCGTTCCGGAAGGACTGAGAGCATCCCCTTTAGTGGGATGGCCCAAGAGATAAGTGCGCACGGAAATCGATTTTGAATGGTAGCGAGACCGTATATTTCTATGAGCTTTTTCCTGTGGTCGTACTCCTATAGAGATACTCGCAGTATTTTTCTTCCTCATACATTTTTTGTTTTTGGGAAGTTCTTCGAGCTCCCAGAATATAGATAATTGTTTATATAAAGATACGTCGCTAAAATATGAGCATCTGCTCGGCCTGTAAGTATCCAGCCGAAAACAGTTTCTTGTGCTAAGAGCGTACCTAGAACATCCTTCTGCAATCCGTTTAAGATTATTTGAGGGTAAATATTCCCTCCTAGAATTAGGTCCACTGGCTCATTGTCATAGAACCTCTTATCGGCCAATTTGGGAGCAGGGAATGATTGCCTGGTCATCGCACTGATCTGCAAGGTTTTATGTCAACTGTGGTAGGACAAGTACAAGTGCATTCAAGTGCAGAGGCAAGTGGGTTAATCAGAGACCGCAACTCTATGAAACAAGTCTCTTTGACCTGTACAGAGAATGTGTTATTTATTCCGGAAACTTGGGCGCAAATTTTTCGTCTTTCAGTCATAAACGAACACTCTGGTGACAGTGCATCCCACAAGTCAATTGTATGACTTTGCAAAGCTGTCATGCAATTGTTCAATTTTAATTGCAAATCCTTTATTGATTTTCCGCTTTTAGTTCCAATTAGCTTAAGTGCTAAAGTCGAATCGAACTAAACTGCGCTTATTTTCATATCGTTCGTTTAAAAATTTCCAAGCTATGTCGAAGCCTGCGTTTGTGAGCGGGGCATTGCTCCCCTTGTGTTTTCTGGTTGAGGTGGAATAACTTTTCAACCGGTGTAAGGCAGTTATTGTTTATATATATGGCCGTAAACATATCTCGGAATGCTGGCCATGAAATATAATCACCCTTGAACACAGCCATGCCGCATGGCGGAAGGTGAATTTTGTGTTCGTAGATTGGTGGATGGTTGATCAGACAACTTACCCATTACAGTCAAGCACTTAACGTAAATTCGATAGGACAATTTATATTTTTTTTCAATAGAAGTAATGTCTGCTGTTTTCCCTACATGATCAGACAGTGCAGTTTCTTAGGCTTGCCGTAAATTCTCCCACATAATTTTGAATTCCCCCTGCTGAATTCCGAGGGAAATTATCGGTCTCGAAATCTAGGATCCCTTCTTTGAGTAAAGGTTTCCATTTAAAATTTTAAAAATGGGCAAACAGATAGAAATCAAATCGGATTTAATGCATACCTTTGAGATAGGGGAAAAAGACAACCACTTATTAAACCAAAAATAAAAAAAAATAATCACGCAGTTTTTGCAATTTTTTTTTGCTAATTATTTTAAAACTAAATTTTTTATACTTTCAGCCTATTTATATCCACCCAACAATTAAAGGGATATTGGTTATGCGCAACAACGACAAATTAATCGTATTTTTTGGGATATCAGATATTTTAGTCAAAAGAAGAGTCTTCCTATAAAAAAAAGGTGCTATTAACCAAATATACTGTGCAAACGCGTAGATTTACGAGTGCAGGATACTCAATCTTAAAATGTTCAATTAAAGATTAAAAACAGTGCAATAGCTAAATTGCTAGTGAATTTGTTTGGTTATGTGAACCAAACTATATTATTTTTGTTGTTGACCAATAAACAAGAAAACTAAATAAGTGAAAGTGAGGTTAGTGCCTCCGGAAAATAGTGCACTGCAATTCGACAGATATTTTGCAAAATATTGTGAGGACCAAATATGGCTACAAATTTGGCCCACACAAAATAAACAACATCAACATCAAAGAGCGAGGCATGCAAGCAAAACCCAACAGCAACCACAGCTTGTATCGACACACGAAAACTCCAACACGAAACTACACAACAAGTCGCGAGAGCACGACAACAGCGAACCACAACAACCAGCTACAACACAAACCTACATGTAACACAACAAGTCGTAGCAACACCGTCACAACGTGAGTACACAAGCAACTATACGATGAGAGATGTATATAAGAAGCAGCACAAGAAGAAAAGAGGCAGCCAGCACGGAGCTGCGGTAGTGACAAGATCTACGCTGAAGGGTGATAGCTATTAAATGGGCGCTTACCAATATTAGTCATCATCGTTTAGAGTAGACGCGGACTGAGGTGTGCAACATTTACCCCGCCCATTATACACTTAAGGCGCGATAACCTGTTCTGCCGCGGTCAGCCGTGGATACGCACATTATCAGCGCGAGTGAAGAGTGAACGCGAGTACAGTTGCGACAGCATAGCAGTGGGTACGACAGCGCGACGTCGACACAGGCACAAAGCCGAAGCAGTAGCAGAGATAGCGGAACAAAATTAAACCGCAAGACCGTCAACGCCAACAGCAAAGCACGACAGCGCTAAACAAGGGGCGCTACAATATTACCACCACAACTGCAAAGCGTAGACCAGTACGGAGTCACGGCAAGGATCGGATCTACGCTGGGTAGTGATAGTTAGTAAATGGGCTTTACCAATATTAGACATTACAATCCAGAGTAGACGCGGACTAAGTTGGACTTGAGGTGTGCTGGACTTACCCCGCCCATTATACACTTAAGGCTGCGCTCCACTGTTCAGCCAGAACCCGCTGTGGTGTCGCGCAGCAGAGGTAGCCAGCGCAGCCAGTCAATGTCGCCTTATAAACGCACCGACAGGCCTCACACAACCCGTTACCAGTAGGCCGAGACATAATACGTGCGATAGAGTACTAGCGGAGAAGCCTAATCACGTAACCACACACTTGGCAGAGCACCATCCGAGCAACTCAACGCTAATAGATCGACGTCGTCACAAGCACGCGCGATCGAGCGCCAGCAACGAAACGCCGACAGAGTAACGTCACCGCAGGTAACGCAGCACAACGCCAGCAGACGTACGCCGACGCCAGCAGTACAGAGCCACGCTAACAAGAGGGATAACGGGACACGGCGAGCCGTTACCGAGCCAAGAGACCCGTTATCACGCCAGACATTTAGGCACTAAGCCAATAATACCGGTATTGAAAGAAGAAGTTATTAACTTATTTGAAATTTATGAATTATAGTTGTACTTAAGTTAAGCAGTATTTAATAAAGTTGAGAATACGACTTGAAAAAAAGCCCCAAAGTATAAATAGTGGCCGGGGAAAAGCTCCGTTACAATATATACTGGCGCTATGTTGCCTTAAGCTGTGTCAGCTATATTTTACTACTGGTGGGGTATATAGCTTATAGACAAAAGCCCGTAAAACTAAATTTACTTTTTCAAAAAAATGCAATTAAAAAAATTGTGCTGTTGAAAATACAACCACGTACCTTGTGTGTTTTTGTTGTTGCAGCTAGCTATTTTTGTTGCCGTGGTGATGTTTGCTGACAATTTTGTTGTGCCTTTTGGCCCTAGGGCATGCCATATTATGCTGTGTTATTTGGTCGGGATGTGTTTGTGCCACTATGTATAATGAAAAGACTTGTAAAATGGTACCAAATCCTTTTGCCCTGTAGGGGAATCAGTCAACTTTAAATCGACTATTACTTCACTATTTTTCAGCTAGCTTTGTCTTTTTTTTTGTGGTATATAAAGAAATACAATTAACTGTTTGTTTTTTGTTAGCAAGTATTTTTGTCTGATCGTCAAGTGTTTAAGTAAAAATTGTAGATATAATTTTCGATTGAACTCTGAATGACTTTGGAACCAGTTAATTGTTAGACACAATTGCTTAACACGCGTTTTAATTAAAATCTTTACTTAACTTAAAAAGACATTTAAAATGTTGGTCAATCATTGTCATATTAAACAAAGATTTTAGCTAAAATGAAAAGTAACAGGCTACATTTATGAAAGAAAATTAAGTTGGTTGGTGGTATGAATCAATGTTTTATGTTTTCCAAAGTCACCCTGTTCAGCTATTTAATTCACAAACCATAGTATATCTATAGCAACAAGCGAAAAAAGCCAAACTCAAGTTTGGAGTAAGCGATGTCACAAGCACAACGGTAGACACAAACCGTGATTTTAAAATACCAAAATTACATTTTCGTTATTTTAAAATTAAAACTCCCTTTTAGACATGAAATGTATTTTAAGTTGACTATGACAGACATGCAATGATGTTTGTTATATAATCATATTTAGGTTGATAAAACTTTATTTTAATTTGCCTATGATTATGGGCCAATAAGACTACTAAAAGTTAGCTATTATAGTAGTCGGCCAAAAAATTTCCCACAGGGTTGTGATTTCATGTTTCATACGATAGTAATAACTATTTTGTTTACTTTGCGTGTTGGGTACGTACGTAGGAAGGAGTGTGTATGTATGTGTTTATTCACTGGGGCCATTTACCACTAATGGGTTGTGGCAGATGGGTATTCTAGCGCAGATGGTTACGCCATTCTGCGATAGGTTGTCTTATTCCTCGTTGCACGTTAACAAGTGACTTGTATGTGTGTAAATTAGGGCGGTTCAAGATTTTGACCACCTTTGTGGGGTTTTTTTTTGTTTGAAAAGATATGGTTAAAAAGGAGAATGATATTACACTTTTATTCTCGAAGTGGAATATCCCTACTGCGCGGCGGGGTTCGTCTTTCGTTCGGTAGGTGAAGAACCAATTTTGGTAACGGTCTCGTGACCTGCATTTTTTCGGTCGTGATGTCGACAAATCTCACCCGGTCAGCGGGGACAGGGTGTAGGTTGATTACACGTTCCAGCCGACACTCGTTTGGCGGTAGGTTATCTTCTTTTATGACCACAAGGTCACCAACTTTTATATTGGTCTTAGGATGTTTCTACTTAATTCGATTTTGAGGCTCTTAAAAATAATCTCCTTTCCATCGCCTACAGAAGTGATGGTGTAATGTTTTTAGTTTCTGCCACCGATTCACTATCGAGGCAGGACTCTCATTGTATCAATTTCAGGAGGTGCTAAAAGATGCCCTCCTACCAGAAAGTGGCCTGGCGTTTGGGTTTTCCAGGTCACCGGGGTCGCTTGAAGATGGACTTAATCGTCGGGAGTTGAGGCACGCTTCAATGCGGCATAGTAGGGATGAAGGCTCTTCATAGGTGAACTTACACCAAGATGCCAGTTTTTTTTAAATTACTTTTAAAACTGTTTACACCCGCCTCCCATAACCCTCCCATATGTGCTTTTAAGTGTTTGATGGCTATACTTTGCTTTGGTTTTCTCCCTTGTTTCCGTAATCAGGGCCTTAAATTCGGATTAGGATCGTTTTCAAAGTAAATATTTTTTGGGCATCCTCGCCTGCCAATGAATCTGTCAAGCGCTGCGAGAAAAGCTGGTTTGCTGAGATCTGTCATAGCTTCAAGATAAATTGGTTTTGTTGCAAAACAAATAAAAAGACATACGTATCCTTTTGAGATGCGACAGCTTCTACCGCGATAGCTCTTAATCTCAAAGAATCCAGTAGAGTCGAAACATGTGTTCTTGAAAGCACGAGGAAAGACGGTGCGTTCTTTTGGTAATGTTCCCATTAACTGGGTTTGTGCCCGTTTTTTGTATATCGTGCAAACCTTGCAGTTATGGATGACAGATCTCACCAAATTCTTGACTCTGGGAATTGAGTGCGAACCAAACGCAGCATTAACTGATTTTCCCCTTCATATCTAGTGGATAAATAAAATAATAAGGTGAGAAAATAGGGCAAAATTATAGAGTGACGATCGTTGTATGCTAAACCTTAAGAGGTACGGAGTCGGCCACCTGTTCGGATGATATCATTCTCATCGAGAAATGGATTAAGGGGCAGCATTTCACTCTTAGAGTTAATGGAATCTTCTGATTTAAGCTTCGAATATTCCTCCCAATAATGTTGCTTCTGATAGATATTGACCAATGGTTGAGCCGTTATTTTGGTTTCCTCTCGGGAGATCGGAAAAGTCTTATCATGAAAGGAAGCTTTTGTTTTCGGGTGAGTTCTCTCATCACTTAAGATAAGACTCTCAAAGTCCAAGGCAAATCTGAAAATCTGTCCAAAATATTCGTTGCATTAACATTACTTGTCCCGTGAACTTGTACCCGATTTCACTCTATTGTTGTGTCATAACTTACCTGTTGGCGAGACAATTATGCTTTGTGCTCTTGTAGCCAATAGGGACCCTGCCACCACAACCCGTTATTTATCAATTCATATGCGTGTAATCCTCTGCTTGCTAAATCAGCTGGGTTGGAGGCTGATTACACATGGAACGAATTTGTTTTCCGTGCCTTGTCTAGGATATTTGTGATCCGGTATGAGACCAAAACGACCATGAGTATGCCATCGTTTCATAAGATTAGACAAAACTGTTTCATTCCAAACCGTTCCTTCCAGCAAAATACTTTGCATAAGTATTTTGGCCACGATTACTATTGGTGTGAGCCATCCGAGTGGATCAAAGAGCTTTGCGATAGCTGACCGAACTTCCCTTTTCGTAAGTGTATTAGTGTTCTCCAATGGTCTTGCTGTGAAGTAAAATAAGTCGATATGTGCATTCCATCTTATGCTCAGATCCTTCACGGTGCTGGTGTCTTTGAATACCAAGAAGTGTTACTGAGTAGATGCGATTTCGGAATGCCTCTTAGAACTTCTTCACAGTTGAAAGTCCACTTTCGTAATGGAAATCCCGCTGATTGTGAAACTTGTTATATCTCATCTCTTGCTTTAACTGTTGCTGCAGTTGTGTGTCCCCCCGCTAAAACATCATCCACATACATGCATTTTCGAAGTATGTCAGATGCTATAGAGGAGTTTTTTGCGTCGTCTTCTCGATGTCTGAGTTGAAAACATATTGATATAATCTCCAGGGTAGTATCAGATCAACCTGGAGTACCGGACCTGGGAGTAATACATCGGTGAGGCTTTTGCCATTAGCCGTCGGGCTAGAGGCCTTAAAGATGATTCGCACTTTCGTTGAAGTGATTTCTGCTTTTATGATGGCGTAATGGGGTAGAAACAAATTATCGCTTGCATCTGCTGAGATGTTTCTATCAATTTTTGACATGTGTCCTAATGACTCATATTCACTTAAAACTCTGGTATACTCTTTCTGCGGCGGCCGCCGTGGTGTGAAGGTAGTGTTGCCGGCCTACCACACCGAAGGTCCATGGTTCGAGCCCTGGTACAGGTAACATCAAAAGTGATTTGAAAAAAGTTTTTCAAAACGGGGTCGCCCCTCGGCAGTGGTTTGGCAAACTCTCCGAGTGTATTTCTGCCATGACAGGCTTCTCAGCAAAAATTCGTCTCCTTTGTAGATGCCGTTCGGAGTCGGCAAAAAACTGTAGGTCCCACCAATTTGTAGGGAAAATACAAATCGGCACACCACAAATTGGAAGAGAAGCTTGGCGCAAAAATCTCTTAGGAGGTTTATGATGATATACCTGTTGTATATCGCGCCATAGAGAGAGAGAGATACTCTTTCTGCAAGCTAAGATCTTCCGCGTTTCATTCCGGAAGAATTGAGAGCACGCTGTTTTAAGAGAAGGGCCTAAGCATATATTCCTTGGAAATTCCTGCCTAAACGGAAGTAAAACTATATATTTCCAAACGTCACTCCTACGAGTTGGCTTTTGATACAAGTCTTCACAATATTTATCGTCGTCGCTTATGGCTTTTTTGTTTGGGAACGCCGAGGCCAAGGCCACAGTATGTTGCTGGGTCGAGTTGGTAAATCTGTGCGGGCGGTTAATATTCAGCCGAACACCGTCTCTTGGGCCAGAAGTGCACAGGCCGCTCAAATATTTGGGAATATACATCTCCGCCAAGGACGAGATCTACGTCTTCGCGAATACATTTCCAAGTTTTTTTCGAACCTACCACCGTACTAAATTGATGCTCATAGTATTCAAGCTTGCGTTGCTTTATGGCTATAGTGAAGTTTCTTCTGAGGGTCTTGAATTCTGCGTATGTTGTTATAGACTTGCAACGCTTCAGTTTACGGTACGCAATGTTGCGTTTAAGAATAAGGCTCTTTATGTAGCTATTGAACCAAGGGCGGTTCCGCACGCTGATGGATTTAGTTACCAGTGGTACATGTTCAGTAAAAAGTGTGCTGATATAGATTTGTAGGAGAGAAATCTGATCATTAGAGCATTCGAGACTATAAATGGAATCCCACGGTGTGGAATCTACAGCTATTCCCAGTAGCTCATAATCTATGTGAACGAAGTCACGGTACGAATAGATGGCAGTGTTGCACTTGTACTTGAAGTCAAAGGAGGTAAAGATCAAGTCATGCTTGGAAAAATTTGGTACAGAAATCTGGTCAAACATAAGAATTTCGACGTTTCACTTACATAAAAAACATTGAGAAGACTAGAGCTGGATTGGGTGAAAGCGTAGGGGTCGAAGTATTTACAGGAAATAAAGCATATAAAGAAATACAATTAAGTGTTTGTTTTTGGTTAGCAAGTATTTTTGTCTGATCGTCAAGTGTTTAAGTAAAAATTGTAGATACAATTTTCGATTGAACTCTGAATGACTTTGGAACCAGTTAATTGTTAGACACAATTGCTTAACACGCGTTTTAATTAAAATCTTTACTTAACTTAAAAAGACATTTAAAATGTTGGTCAATCATTGTCATATTAAACAAAGATTTTAGCTAAAATGAAAAGTAACAGGCTACATTTATGAAAGAAAATTAAGTTGGTTGGTGGTATGAATCAATGTTCTATGTTTTGCAAAGTCACCCTGTTCAGCTATTTAATTCACAAACCGTAGTATATCTATAGCAACAAGCGAAAAAAGCCAAACTCAAGTTTGGAGTAAGCGATGTCACAAGCACAACGGTAGACACAAACCGTGATTTTAAAATACCAAAATTACATTTTCGTCATTTTAAAATTAAAACTCCCTTTTAGACATGAAATGTATTTTAAGTTGACTATGACAGACATGCAATGATGTTTATTATAGAATCATATTTAGGTTGATAAAACTTTATTTTAATTTGCCTATGATTATGGGCCAATAAGACTACTAAAAGTTAGCTATTATAGTAGTCGGCCAAAAAATTTCCCACAGGGTTGTGATTTCATGTTTCTTACGATAGTAATAACTATTTTGTTTACTTTGCGTGTTGGGTACGTACGTAGGAAGGAGTGTGTATGTATGTGTTTATTCACTGGGGCCATTTACCACTAATGGGTTGTGGCAGATGGGTATTCTAGGGCAGATGGTTACGCCATTCTGCGTTAGGTTGCTTATTCCTCGTTACACGTTAACAAGTGACTTGTATGTATGTAAATTAGGGCGGTTCAAGATTTTGACCACCTTTGTGGGGTTTTTTTTTGTTTGAAAAGATTTGGTTAAAAAGGAGACTGATATTACTTTTTTATTTCGAAGTGGATTATCCCTACTGCGCGGCGGGGTTCATCTTTCGTTCGGTAGGTGAAGAACTAATTTTGGTAACGGTCTCGTGACCTGCATTTGATTAGGTTGATTACACGTTCCAGCCGACACTCGTTTGGCGGTAGGTTATCTTCTTTTATGACCACAAGGTCACCAACTTTTATATTGGTCTTAGGATGTTTCTACTTAATTCGATTTTGAGGCTCTTAAAAATAATCTCCTTTCCATCGCTTACAGAAGTGATGGTGTAATGTTTTTAGTTTCTGCCACCGATTCACTATCGAGGCAGGACTCTCATTGTATCAATTTCAGGAGGTGCTAAAAGATGCCCTCCTACCAGAAAGTGGCCTGGCGTTTGGGTTTTCCAGGTCACCGGGGTCGCTTGAAGATGGACTTAATCGTCGGGAGTTGAGGCACGCTTCAATGCGGCATAGTAGGGTTCAAGGTTCTTCATAGGTGAACTTACACCAAGATGCCAGTTTTTTAAATTACTTTTAAAACTGTTTACACCCGCCTCCCATAACCCTCCCATATGTGCTTTTAAGTGTTTGATGGCTATACTTTGCTTTGGGTTTCTCCCTTGTTTCCGTAATCAGGGCCTTAAATTCAGATTAGGATCGTTTTCAAAGTAAATATTTTTTGGGCATCCTCGCCTGCCAATGAACCTGTCAAGCGCTGCGATAAATGCTGGGGTGCTGAGATCTGTCATAGCTTCAAGATGAATTGGTTTTGTTGCAAAACAAATAAAAAGACATACGTATCCTTTTGAGATGCGACAGCTTCTACCGCGATAGCTCTTAATTTAAAAGAATCCAGTAGAGTCGAAACCTGTGTTCTTGAAAGCACGAGGAAAGGCGGTGCGTTCTTTTGGTAATGTTCCCATTAACTGGGGTTGTGCCCGTTTTTTGTATATCGTGCAAACCTTGCAGTTATGGATGACAGATCTCACCAAATTCTTGACTCTGGGAATTGAGTGCGAACCAAACGCAGCATTAACTGATTTCCCCCTTCATATCTAGTGAATAGATAAAATAATAAGCTGAGAAAATAGGGCAAAATTATAGGGTGACGATCGTTGTATACTAAATCTAAAGAGGAACGGAGTCGGCCACCTGTTCGGATGATATCATCCTCATCGAGAAATGGATTAAGGGGCAGCATTTCACTCTTAGAGTTAATGGAATCTTCTGATTTAAGCTTCGAATATTCCTCCCAATAATGTTGCTTCTGATAGATATTGACCAATGGTTGAGCATTTATTTTGGTTTCCTCTCGGGAGATCGGAAAAGTCTTATCATGAAAGGAAGCTTTTGTTTTCGGGTGAGTTCTCTCATCATTAAGATAAGACTCTCAAAGTCCAAGGCAAATCTGAAAATCTGTCCAAAATATTCGTTGCATTAACATTACTTGCCCCGTGAACTTGTACCCGATTTCACTCTATTGTTGTGTCATAACTTACCTGTTGGCGAGACAATTATGCTTTGTGCTCTTGTAGCCAATAGGGACCCTGCCACCACAACCCGTTATTTATCAATTCATATGCGTGTAATCCTCTGCTTGCTAAATCAGCTGGGTTGGAGGCTGATTACACATGGAACGAATTTGTTTTCCGTGCCTTGTCTAGGATATTTGCGATCCGGTATAAGACGAAAAACGACCATGAGTATGCCATCGTTTCATAAGATTAGACAAAACTGTTTCATTCCAAACCGTTCCTTCCAGCAAAATACTTTGCATAAGTATTTTGGCCACGATTACTATTGGTGTGAGCCATCCGAGTGGATCAAAGAGCTTTGCGATATCTGACCGAACTTCCCTTTTCTTAAGTGTATTAGTGTTCTCCAATGGTCTTGCTGAGAAGTAAAATAAGTCGATATGTGCATTCCATCTTATGCTCAGAGCTTTCACGGTGCTGGTGTCTTTGAATACCAAGAAGTGTTACTGAGTAGATGCGATTTCGGAATGCCTCTTAGAACTTCTTCACAGTTGAAAGTCCACTTTCGTAATGGAAATCCCGCTGATTGTGAAACTTGTTATATCTCATCTCTTGCTTTAACTGTTGCTGCAGTTGTGTGTCCCCCCGCTAAAACATCATCCACATACATGCATTTTCGAAGTATGTCAGATGCTATAGAGGAGTTTTTTGCGTCGTCTTCTCAATGTCTGAGTTGAAAACATATTGATATAATCTCCAGGGTAGTATCAGATCAACCTGGAGTACCGGACCTGGGAGTAATACATCGGTGAGGCTTTTGCCATTAGCCGTCGGGCTAGAGGCCTTAAAGATGATTCGCACTTTCGTTGAAGTGCTTTCTGCTTTTATGATGGCGTAATGGGGTAGAAACAAATTATCGCTTGCATTTGCTGAGATGTTTCTATCAAATTTTGACATGTGTCCTAATGACTCATATTCGCTTAAAACTTTGGTATACTCTTTCTGCAAGCTAAGATCTTCCGCGTTTCATTCCGGAAGAATTGAGAGCACGCTGTTTTAAGAGAAGGGCCTAAGCATATATTCCTTGGAAATTCCTACCTAAACGGAAGTAAAACTATATATTTCCAAACGTCACTCCTACGAGTTGGCTTTTGATACAAGTCTTCACAATATTTATCGTCGTCGCTTATGGCTTTTTTGTTTGGGAACGCCGAGGCCAAGGCCACAGTATGTTGCTGGCTCGAGTTGGTAAATCTGTGCGGGCGGTTAATATTCAGCCGAACACCGTCTCTTGGGCCAGAAGTGCACAGGCCGCTCAAATATTTGGGAATATACATCTCCGCCAAGGACGAGATCTACGTCTTCGCGAATACATTTCCAAGTTTTTTTCGAACCTACCGCCGTACTAAATTGATGCTCATAGTATTCAAGCTTGCGTTGCTTTATGGCTATAGTGAAGTTTCTTCTGAGGGTCTTGAATTCTGCGTATGTTGTTATAGACTTGCAACGCTTCAATTTACGGTACGCAATGTTGCGTTTAAGAATAATGCTCTTTATGTAGCTATTGAACCAAGGGCGGTTTCGCACGCTGATGGATTTAGTTACCAGTGGTACATGTTCAGTAAAAAGTGTGCTGATATAGATTTTTAGGAGAGAAATCTGATCATTAGAGCATTCGAGACTATAAATAGAATCCCACGATGTGGAATCTACAGCTATTCCCAGTAGCTCATAATCTATGTGAACGAAGTCACGGTACGAATAGATGGCAGTGTTGCACTTGTACTTGAAGTCAAAGGAGGTAAAGATCAAGTCATGCTTGGAAAAATTTGGTACAGAAATCTGGTCAAACATAAGAATTTCGACGTTTCACTTACATAAAAAACATTGAGAAGACTATAGCTGGATTGGGTGAAATGCGTAGGGGTCGAAGTATTTACAGGAAATAAAGCATATAAAGAAATACAATTAAGTGTTTGTTTTTTGTTAGCAAATATTTTTGTCTGATCGTCAAGTGTTTAAGTAAAAATTGTAGATACAATTTTCGATTGAACTCTGAATGACTTTGGAACCAGTTAATTGTTAGACACAATTGCTTAACACGCGTTTTAATTAAAATCTTTACTTAACTTAAAAAGACATTTAAAATGTTGGTCAATCATTGTCATATTAAACAAAGATTTTAGCTAAAATGAAAAGTAACAGGCTACATTTATGAAAGAAAATTAAGTTGGTTGGTGGTATGAATCAATGTTTTATGTTTTCCAAAGTCACCCTGTTCAGCTATTTAATTCACAAACCATAGTATATCTATAGCAACAAGCGAAAAAAGCCAAACTCAAGTTTGGAGTAAGCGATGTCACAAGCACAACGGTAGACACAAACCGTGATTTTAAAATACCAAAATTACATTTTCGTTATTTTAAAATTAAAACTCCCTTTTAGACATGAAATGTATTTTAAGTTGACTATGACAGACATGCAATGATGTTTATTATAGAATCATATTTAGGTTGATAAAACTTTATTTTAATTTGCCTATGATTATGGGCCAATAAGACTACTAAAAGTTAGCTATTATAGTAGTCGGCCAAAAAATTTCCCACAGGGTTGTGATTTCATGTTTCTTACGATAGTAATAACTATTTTGTTTACTTTGCGTGTTGGGTACGTACGTAGGAAGGAGTGTGTATGTATGTGTTTATTCACTGGGGCCATTTACCACTAATGGGTTGTGGCAGATGGGTATTCTAGGGCAGATGGTTACGCCATTCTGCGTTAGGTTGCTTATTCCTCGTTACACGTTAACAAGTGACTTGTATGTATGTAAATTAGGGCGGTTCAAGATTTTGACCACCTTTGTGGGGTTTTTTTTTGTTTGAAAAGATTTGGTTAAAAAGGAGACTGATATTACTTTTTTATTCTCGAAGTGGAATATCCCTACTGCGCGGCGGGGTTCATCTTTCGTTCGGTAGGTGAAGAACTAATTTTGGTAACGGTCTCGTGACCTGTATTTGATTAGGTTGATTACACGTTCCAGCCGACACTCGTTTGGCGGTAGGTTATCTTCTTTTATGACCACAAGGTCACCAACTTTTATATTGGTCTTAGGATGTTTCTACTTAATTCGATTTTGAGGCTCTTAAAAATAATCTCCTTTCCATCGCTTACAGAAGTGATGGTGTAATGTTTTTAGTTTCTGCCACCGATTCACTATCGAGGCAGGACTCTCATTGTATCAATTTCAGGAGGTGCTAAAAGATGCCCTCCTACCAGAAAGTGGCCTGGCGTTTGGGTTTTCCAGGTCACCGGGGTCGCTTGAAGATGGACTTAATCGTCGGGAGTTGAGGCACGCTTCAATGCGGCATAGTAGGGTTCAAGGTTCTTCATAGGTGAACTTACACCAAGATGCCAGTTTTTTAAATTACTTTTAAAACTGTTTACACCCGCCTCCCATAACCCTCCCATATGTGCTTTTAAGTGTTTGATGGCTATACTTTGCTTTGGGTTTCTCCCTTGTTTCCGTAATCAGGGCCTTAAATTCAGATTAGGATCGTTTTCAAAGTAAATATTTTTTGGGCATCCTCGCCTGCCAATGAACCTGTCAAGCGCTGCGATAAATGCTGGGGTGCTGAGATCTGTCATAGCTTCAAGATGAATTGGTTTTGTTGCAAAACAAATAAAAAGACATACGTATCCTTTTGAGATGCGACAGCTTCTACCGCGATAGCTCTTAATTTAAAAGAATCCAGTAGAGTCGAAACCTGTGTTCTTGAAAGCACGAGGAAAGGCGGTGCGTTCTTTTGGTAATGTTCCCATTAACTGGGGTTGTGCCCGTTTTTTGTATATCGTGCAAACCTTGCAGTTATGGATGACAGATCTCACCAAATTCTTGACTCTGGGAATTGAGTGCGAACCAAACGCAGCATTAACTGATTTCCCCCTTCATATCTAGTGAATAGATAAAATAATAAGCTGAGAAAATAGGGCAAAATTATAGGGTGACGATCGTTGTATACTAAATCTAAAGAGGAACGGAGTCGGCCACCTGTTCGGATGATATCATCCTCATCGAGAAATGGATTAAGGGGCAGCATTTCACTCTTAGAGTTAATGGAATCTTCTGATTTAAGCTTCGAATATTCCTCCCAATAATGTTGCTTCTGATAGATATTGACCAATGGTTGAGCATTTATTTTGGTTTCCTCTCGGGAGATCGGAAAAGTCTTATCATGAAAGGAAGCTTTTGTTTTCGGGTGAGTTCTGTCATCATTAAGATAAGACTCTCAAAGTCCAAGGCAAATCTGAAAATCTGTCCAAAATATTCGTTGCATTAACATTACTTGCCCCGTGAACTTGTACCCGATTTCACTCTATTGTTGTGTCATAACTTACCTGTTGGCGAGACAATTATGCTTTGTGCTCTTGTAGCCAATAGGGACCCCGCCACCACAACCCGTTATTTATCAATTCATATGCGTGTAATCCTCTGCTTGCTAAATCAGCTGGGTTGGAGGCTGATTACACATGGAACGAATTTGTTTTCCGTGCCTTGTCTAGGATATTTGCGATCCGGTATGAGACGAAAAACGACCATGAGTATGCCATCGTTTCATAAGATTAGACAAAACTGTTTCATTCCAAACCGTTCCTTCCAGCAAAATACTTTGCATAAGTATTTTGGCCACGATTACTATTGGTGTGAGCCATCCGAGTGGATCAAAGAGCTTTGCGATATCTGACCGAACTTCCCTTTTCTTAAGTGTATTAGTGTTCTCCAATGGTCTTGCTGAGAAGTAAAATAAGTCGATATGTGCATTCCATCTTATGCTCAGAGCTTTCACGGTGCTGGTGTCTTTGAATACCAAGAAGTGTTACTGAGTAGATGCGATTTCGGAATGCCTCTTAGAACTTCTTCACAGTTGAAAGTCCACTTTCGTAATGGAAATCCCGCTGATTGTGAAACTTGTTATATCTCATCTCTTGCTTTAACTGTTGCTGCAGTTGTGTGTCCCCCCGCTAAAACATCATCCACATACATGCATTTTCGAAGTATGTCAGATGCTATAGAGGAGTTTTTTGCGTCGTCTTCTCAATGTCTGAGTTGAAAACATATTGATATAATCTCCAGGGTAGTATCAGATCAACCTGGAGTACCGGACCTGGGAGTAATACATCGGTGAGGCTTTTGCCATTAGCCGTCGGGCTAGAGGCCTTAAAGATGATTCGCACTTTCGTTGAAGTGCTTTCTGCTTTTATGATGGCGTAATGGGGTAGAAACAAATTATCGCTTGCATTTGCTGAGATGTTTCTATCAAATTTTGACATGTGTCCTAATGACTCATATTCGCTTAAAACTTTGGTATACTCTTTCTGCAAGCTAAGATCTTCCGCGTTTCATTCCGGAAGAATTGAGAGCACGCTGTTTTAAGAGAAGGGCCTAAGCATATATTCCTTGGAAATTCCTACCTAAACGGAAGTAAAACTATATATTTCCAAACGTCACTCCTACGAGTTGGCTTTTGATACAAGTCTTCACAATATTTATCGTCGTCGCTTATGGCTTTTTTGTTTGGGAACGCCGAGGCCAAGGCCACAGTATGTTGCTGGCTCGAGTTGGTAAATCTGTGCGGGCGGTTAATATTCAGCCGAACACCGTCTCTTGGGCCAGAAGTGCACAGGCCGCTCAAATATTTGGGAATATACATCTCCGCCAAGGACGAGATCTACGTCTTCGCGAATACATTTCCAAGTTTTTTTCGAACCTACCGCCGTACCAAATTGATGCTCATAGTATTCAAGCTTGCGTTGCTTTATGGCTATAGTGAAGTTTCTTCTGAGGGTCTTGAATTCTGCGTATGTTGTTATAGACTTGCAACGCTTCAATTTACGGTACGCAATGTTGCGTTTAAGAATAATGCTCTTTATGTAGCTATTGAACCAAGGGCGGTTTCGCACGCTGATGGATTTAGTTACCAGTGGTACATGTTCAGTAAAAAGTGTGCTGATATAGATTTTTAGGAGAGAAATCTGATCATTAGAGCATTCGAGACTATAAATAGAATCCCACGATGTGGAATCTACAGCTATTCCCAGTAGCTCATAATCTATGTGAACGAAGTCACGGTACGAATAGATGGCAGTGTTGCACTTGTACTTGAAGTCAAAGGAGGTAAAGATCAAGTCATGCTTGGAAAAATTTGGTACAGAAATCTGGTCAAACATAAGAATTTCGACGTTTCACTTACATAAAAAACATTGAGAAGACTATAGCTGGATTGGGTGAAATGCGTAGGGGTCGAAGTATTTACAGGAAATAAAGCATATAAAGAAATACAATTAAGTGTTTGTTTTTTGTTAGCAAATATTTTTGTCTGATCGTCAAGTGTTTAAGTAAAAATTGTAGATACAATTTTCGATTGAACTCTGAATGACTTTGGAACCAGTTAATTGTTAGACACAATTGCTTAACACGCGTTTTAATTAAAATCTTTACTTAACTTAAAAAGACATTTAAAATGTTGGTCAATCATTGTCATATTAAACAAAGATTTTAGCTAAAATGAAAAGTAACAGGCTACATTTATGAAAGAAAATTAAGTTGGTTGGTGGTATGAATCAATGTTTTATGTTTTCCAAAGTCACCCTGTTCAGCTATTTAATTCACAAACCATAGTATATCTATAGCAACAAGCGAAAAAAGCCAAACTCAAGTTTGGAGTAAGCGATGTCACAAGCACAACGGTAGACACAAACCGTGATTTTAAAATACCAAAATTACATTTTCGTTATTTTAAAATTAAAACTCTCTTTTAGACATGAAATGTATTTTAAGTTGACTATGACAGACATGCAATGATGTTTATTATAGAATCATATTTAGGTTGATAAAACTTTATTTTAATTTGCCTATGATTATGGGCCAATAAGACTACTAAAAGTTAGCTATTATAGTAGTCGGCCAAAAAATTTCCCACAGGGTTGTGATTTCATGTTTCTTACGATAGTAATAACTATTTTGTTTACTTTGCGTGTTGGGTACGTACGTAGGAAGGAGTGTGTATGTATGTGTTTATTCACTGGGGCCATTTACCACTAATGGGTTGTGGCAGATGGGTATTCTAGGGCAGATGGTTACGCCATTCTGCGTTAGGTTGCTTATTCCTCGTTACACGTTAACAAGTGACTTGTATGTATGTAAATTAGGGCGGTTCAAGATTTTGACCACCTTTGTGGGGTTTTTTTTGTTTGAAAAGATTTGGTTAAAAAGGAGACTGATATTACTTTTTTATTCTCGAAGTGGAATATCCCTACTGCGCGGCGGGGTTCATCTTTCGTTCGGTAGGTGAAGAACCAATTTTGGTAACGGTCTCGTGACCTGCATTTGATTAGGTTGATTACACGTTCCAGCCGACACTCGTTTGGCGGTAGGTTATCTTCTTTTATGACCACAAGGTCACCAACTTTTATATTGGTCTTAGGATGTTTCTACTTAATTCGATTTTGAGGCTCTTAAAAATAATCTCCTTTCCATCGCTTACAGAAGTGATGGTGTAATGTTTTTAGTTTCTGCCACCGATTCACTATCGAGGCAGGACTCTCATTGTATCAATTTCAGGAGGTGCTAAAAGATGCCCTCCTACCAGAAAGTGGCCTGGCGTTTGGGTTTTCCAGGTCACCGGGGTCGCTTGAAGATGGACTTAATCGTCGGGAGTTGAGGCACGCTTCAATGCGGCATAGTAGGGTTGAAGGTTCTTCATAGGTGAACTTACACCAAGATGCCAGTTTTTTAAATTACTTTTAAAACTGTTTACACCCGCCTCCCATAACCCTCCCATATGTGCGTTTAAGTGTTTGATGGCTATACTTTGCTTTGGGTTTCTCCCTTGTTTCCGTAATCAGGGCCTTAAATTCAGATTAGGATCGTTTTCAAAGTAAATATTTTTTGGGCATCCTCGCCTGCCAATGAACCTGTCAAGCGCTGCGATAAATGCTGGGGTGCTGAGATCTGTCATAGCTTCAAGATGAATTGGTTTTGTTGCAAAACAAATAAAAAGACATACGTATCCTTTTGAGATGCGACAGCTTCTACCGCGATAGCTCTTAATTTAAAAGAATCCAGTAGAGTCGAAACCTGTGTTCTTGAAAGCACGAGGAAAGGCGGTGCGTTCTTTTGGTAATGTTCCCATTAACTGGGGTTGTGCCCGTTTTTTGTATATCGTGCAAACCTTGCAGTTATGGATGACAGATCTCACCAAATTCTTGACTCTGGGAATTGAGTGCGAACCAAACGCAGCATTAACTGATTTCCCCCTTCATATCTAGTGAATAGATAAAATAATAAGCTGAGAAAATAGGGCAAAATTATAGGGTGACGATCGTTGTATACTAAATCTAAAGAGGAACGGAGTCGGCCACCTGTTCGGATGATATCATCCTCATCGAGAAATGGATTAAGGGGCAGCATTTCACTCTTAGAGTTAATGGAATCTTCTGATTTAAGCTTCGAATATTCCTCCCAATAATGTTGCTTCTGATAGATATTGACCAATGGTTGAGCATTTATTTTGGTTTCCTCTCGGGAGATCGGAAAAGTCTTATCATGAAAGGAAGCTTTTGTTTTCGGGTGAGTTCTCTCATCATTAAGATAAGACTCTCAAAGTCCAAGGCAAATCTGAAAATCTGTCCAAAATATTCGTTGCATTAACATTACTTGCCCCGTGAACTTGTACCCGATTTCACTCTATTGTTGTGTCATAACTTACCTGTTGGCGAGACAATTATGCTTTGTGCTCTTGTAGCCAATAGGGACCCCGCCACCACAACCCGTTATTTATCAATTCATATGCGTGTAATCCTCTGCTTGCTAAATCAGCTGGGTTGGAGGCTGATTACACATGGAACGAATTTGTTTTCCGTGCCTTGTCTAGGATATTTGCGATCCGGTATGAGACGAAAAACGACCATGAGTATGCCATCGTTTCATAAGATTAGACAAAACTGTTTCATTCCAAACCGTTCCTTCCAGCAAAATACTTTGCATAAGTATTTTGGCCACGATTACTATTGGTGTGAGCCATCCGAGTGGATCAAAGAGCTTTGCGATATCTGACCGAACTTCCCTTTTCTTAAGTGTATTAGTGTTCTCCAATGGTCTTGCTGAGAAGTAAAATAAGTCGATATGTGCATTCCATCTTATGCTCAGAGCTTTCACGGTGCTGGTGTCTTTGAATACCAAGAAGTGTTACTGAGTAGATGCGATTTCGGAATGCCTCTTAGAACTTCTTCACAGTTGAAAGTCCACTTTCGTAATGGAAATCCCGCTGATTGTGAAACTTGTTATATCTCATCTCTTGCTTTAACTGTTGCTGCAGTTGTGTGTCCCCCCGCTAAAACATCATCCACATACATGCATTTTCGAAGTATGTCAGATGCTATAGAGGAGTTTTTTGCGTCGTCTTCTCAATGTCTGAGTTGAAAACATATTGATATAATCTCCAGGGTAGTATCAGATCAACCTGGAGTACCGGACCTGGGAGTAATACATCGGTGAGGCTTTTGCCATTAGCCGTCGGGCTAGAGGCCTTAAAGATGATTCGCACTTTCGTTGAAGTGCTTTCTGCTTTTATGATGGCGTAATGGGGTAGAAACAAATTATCGCTTGCATTTGCTGAGATGTTTCTATCAAATTTTGACATGTGTCCTAATGACTCATATTCGCTTAAAACTTTGGTATACTCTTTCTGCAAGCTAAGATCTTCCGCGTTTCATTCCGGAAGAATTGAGAGCACGCTGTTTTAAGAGAAGGGCCTAAGCATATATTCCTTGGAAATTCCTACCTAAACGGAAGTAAAACTATATATTTCCAAACGTCACTCCTACGAGTTGGCTTTTGATACAAGTCTTCACAATATTTATCGTCGTCGCTTATGGCTTTTTTGTTTGGGAACGCCGAGGCCAAGGCCACAGTATGTTGCTGGCTCGAGTTGGAAATCTGCGCGGGCGGTTAATATTCAGCCGAACACCGTCTCTTGGGCCAGAAGTGCACAGGCCGCTCAAATATTTGGGAATATACATCTCCGCCAAGGACGAGATCTACGTCTTCGCGAATACATTTCCAAGTTTTTTTCGAACCTACCGCCGTACTAAATTGATGCTCATAGTATTCAAGCTTGCGTTGCTTTATGGCTATAGTGAAGTTTCTTCTGAGGGTCTTGAATTCTGCGTATGTTGTTATAGACTTGCAACGCTTCAGTTTACGGTACGCAATGTTGCGTTTAAGAATAAGGCTCTTTATGTAGCTATTGAACCAAGGGCGGTTCCGCACGCTGATGGATTTAGTTACCAGTGGTACATGTTCAGTAAAAAGTGTGCTGATATAGATTTGTAGGAGAGAAATCTGATCATTAGAGCATTCGAGACTATAAATAGAATCCCACGGTGTGGAATCTACAGCTATTCCCAGTAGCTCATAATCTATGTGAACGAAGTCACGGAACGAATAGATGGCAGTGTTGCACTTGTACTTGAAGTCAAAGGAGGTAAAGATCAAGTCATGCTTGGAAAAATTTGGTACAGAAATCTGGTCAAACATAAGAATTTCGACGTTTCACTTACATAAAAAACATTGAGAAGACTAGAGCTGGATTGAGTGAAATGCGTAGGGGTCGAAGTATTTACAGGAAATAAAGCATGGCCTGAGAAAAATTACTTTCAGTGAGGAGGTTGCTATTAAAATCTCCAGCTATTGCAATGTTAGCATAGTTAAGGCAAATATTTTCTAGGGATTCTATAAATTTTTCATAAGCAGTTCTTTTATTTGGCTTGTACACACAGCCTTTGAGTATCTTATCACAGCTCGATGTTATTTCAACAAATAGATGTTCAATTGTATCAGACGACTCAGAGGAATAGGTGATTTTACATGACAGACGATATTTAACAAAAATCGCCACACCACCACCATGTCCAATTCGATCAGAACGAAAGATGTTATAACCCGCTACACTAAACAAACTATCACTATGACACTTGGAGAACCATGTTTCGGAAACACACACAACATAAACACCAGATGACTCAAAAAGGTATCTGAACTCGTCTATTTTAGGTGGCAGACTCTGCGCGTTAATATGGCATATTTTTAAATCACTCCATTGCTTACATAGTATGCGTATCATATTATGCGTGTTGTCATTGACTTTGGAACTAGAGCGAATATTGGAGTTCATATTAAAAATGGTAATAACGATACTGCACTTTATCAATGAACAGAGCAATACGAGATGATGCAGACAAAATGCAAATAGCGAAGCTCTAGGGTTTTGTAGGGTGTGTAACCATTTTAGAGAGTGGTGGTCAGTGATAACCGTGAAGTGGTGTCCTTCCAGGTCTATAGTCATCTTGCGGATACCCCATAGTATGGCGAGGCACTCTTGATCGGTGGCCGAGTATCGTTTCTCTAGCTGTGTCGGAGTGACTTTGGTACAGTATGGCGCCCAGTCCTTTTCCGCTAGCATCTGTTTGCAGGATGAAAGGTCGGGTAAAATCGCGATAGCATATTACTGGTGCATTAGCGAGCTTTTCCTTTATGGCTGTAAACGCGTCTTCTTGTGGCGTGTCCCACTTCCAGGCCTGTTACTTTTTCAAGGGTTAGTTCAGCGGAGCTCCTGATAAGTTTGGCTTCCTTTAGTTGGTCGAAGATAGCGCCTATCTGGAGTAGCGGATATGCTTACTTTTTACTTTTTACGTTGCTTACTTTTTATGGCAATCGGGGAGGTGTATGCGCTTCTTGAGGGTTCAGTCCTTCGTCCAATCCAGTAGTTCGTTCACTTCCTCATAGATGACTTCTTGCGGTCGGTTGTGCTTTAGTGCGATCAAATATTCGGCAGCGGTACTTGGGCCGCTGATCTCACTAAAACGCTTCTTGTGGTAAGGAAACCAGTTTTGCAGCTTGATATTTTGGTCGTCGGTTAGGTGCTCCCTCGAGCTAAGCGTGCATATCCTTGCGAGTTCGTCCGTTCTGCTGGTCAGAGTGGCATCAAGCCGTTCGACATCGAGCGTAAGGATGGCTTGCCCATCCCGTAGGAAGTCCATTCCCAGTATCATTCATTCCGCGGGGTTTGGAATGACAGAAATCCGCGGGTATACCATATCCTTGCAGGGTAGAAATTCGAACTGTAGACACATATTTGGCCCGCCAGTTGTGAATCTTGTGTTCTTCCAGATGCTTCCTTATTGAGTCATCAACGTATGACAGCGTGTCACCAGTATACAATGGCGCTAGCACGCTCATGCCCTCGGTGGTAATTTTAATGTAAAAACGGCCGTCTCCTAAAGCTTTGTCAGGCGAATTGAGTTTGCGGGGGGTGGTTTCATTGAAATTTGCGTTTGGGCGGCTTGTACTTGGCTTCGGTTTTGTCTCGGAGCGGCGCGGCGGAAGTCAGCGATGGTGTAGCTTTCAATGAAGATCTTGCGCTGCTTGCACTCCTCAGTCAGCCTCTTTTTACTAAGAAGATAAATCCAGTTGAGAAAGTTGGTGTTGAGCGTAGTTTTACTCTCGCTGGGGTGTGAGTTAGATGTTGTTGACTGTTGTTGTTACTGGAGAGCGAGAAGACGCCCTACGGTTGTCCATCGTGTGGAGTAATTCGGAGAGGGCCACAACAGTTGGCCAGCGTTGGTACTGCTCCAGGGGCGGCGGGGTACTCTAGAACGAGACAAGAGCGAATCTGATTAGGATACTGTCTCTGTGGAACCACCTCCATAAGCCCACGCTATAGAGGTGGCTGAATGGAGAACGGAGTTGTACCAGCATGGACTTCATAGGTCGATCAATGGGCTGAGGGGAGCTGCACCCTACAGTCACAGCACTATTCCCCCTTGCTCCCTCATCGGTCTACCCCGGAGCCAGAGCTAAGCGAAAATCGGTTCGTCGCGGAAGCGGCACAATCTTTCCACTGAACTAGTCGGCGAAGCCATAAGATACAACTCCGCCGACTCACCTAACCAAAACGAGGCGATTCCCTTAGTGTGCTGGCCCTTCGCTGGACACCTTGGTCCACCACTCGTATTCGCATACTATCTTAGGATTGCTTGCTGGTCGGGATGGAGGCATCATTGTTCCTCGACAACCCACAACTCGTCCCATAGCCGGGACCAGAGCTAAGTGGAGCGTCAGTACTCAACCGAAGTAGCTAAACTGTTCCACTTAGCTAGTCAGCGGAGCGATTCGCCAAAAGACGACTACTGCCGCTGACTCACGAAAGCGAATGATTTTAAATTTCCAAAATAACTCGTAAATATAGGAGTGGTGGTAAAATGGTTGAGAATTACATTGCTTGCCATGTTGTGTTATTTGCCTTGGCAGAAATTTGTATTGGCTACAGGTGATCGCCATGCCGTTGTTGCTGTCGATCAGCTTGTTTTCGTGGCGCTCAGCTATGGTGTGCTTTAGGCTTCCCTGGTTTTAGTAGGCTACGTTACACCTTTATGCTTCCAAACCAGACCTGAGGACAGGTATGATGACCGACTTTTAAAGCGTGATAGTTGGTCGCCGAGAGAGGACTTTATTACTTTGACAACTTAGTCCATTGTTGGCAAAAGAGATCCTCCATTGGATTTTTTTTCTCTGATTTGATTTTCTATGTTGATGCTCGTTCCCAAGTAGGCGAAGTCGCTCACAGTTTCAAATTTCAATCCAGTGATTAAGTCAAAATATAATAAATGGCCCATTATGCGTCTGGAAAGCTACCTATAAAATCGCAAACTTTTGTATATACTCTATCACATTTTCAATTGCATTATAAAAGAACTACAACTTTGGAATATGTAGGCACCATTGGCAGTTCATAGATGAAATTGGCTTAGGTATTAAAGAATGTGTGCTCTTTTCTTCTCTTTAGTGAAGCAATGCACTGTGAAAATGTTCGGCTAAAAACTGGTATAAAAAGAGGCTGGAGTATAATACGGAAATAAAGAAATGTTAAACTTTCATTTTGACACTGAGTTACTTAAATACTAGACTTTGGTTTCGCGGGAGAGCGAAAAACAACTCAACAGTGCAATATATATAGTTGAAAAACTATATTTATATTTTTATTTAAATTCAAAAATGTATCTTTATTTTTGAAAGAACAAAAATTCAATCAAATATTTTCATTTTGATAATTAACATTTAACAACAGTGAACCAAAAACAATTTTAAAAATTAATAAAGTAATATATAACGCAAGTATATAACCCTACATATACTCCCCCTCCAGTGAAACGATGAATTAATTTATGTTAAATGTTATTTGCTTTTTGTTTTTTGAAAGTGTTGATTAGGTAGTGTTAAGTACTGTATCTGTAATTATGTTTGCAGGTTTAAGTAAATCTTTTGAAATTGTTTTAATAGTATTTCCATCTTGAATTTTGAATGCTTTATCATGTTTAGAAATAACTTTAAACGGACCATCATAAGGTGATTGTAAATTCGACTTGTGAATAACTTTAACCAATACGTATTCACAAGAATCTACATTTTTAGGAATGAAAGAATACTCAGTGTTGTGATGTAGGACCTTTGATCTAACATGTGAAAAATATTTTCTTAATTTAGAAAGAATTTCAATCGTATTATCTATTTCATTACCATTATTATTGGAAACAACTAGTTCACCTGGTAATCTAAGTGTTTGTCCATATACTAATTCCGCAGAAGAACATTTTAAATCTTCTTTGAAAGAGGTGCGTAAACCTAATAAAATCAATGGAAGAATTTCAGACCAGTGCATTGAATCATCTGAGGAAGTGATAGCTGTTTTCAATGTCCTATGAAATCTTTCTATCATTCCATTTGATTGAGGATGGTATGGAGTTGTATGAATTTTGTGAGATCCTAGTAACTTAGTTAGCTCTGTGAAAAATTTTGATGTGAACGGTGATCCTTGATCAACAGTTATGTTTAGTGGAATACCGAAACGAGGCATGTAATTATAGACAGAAGTTGTTGCTGAAATATCCCTAAGCGGATATGCTTCAGGCCAACGTGTATGCCTGTCAATGATAGTTAAAATGTAACGATTTTCTTTTGATACAGGTAATGGACCAACCAGATCCATGTGAATGTGTTCAACCCGTCCAAAAGGTATTTAAATTTTTTGTATAGGTGTTCTTGTATATTTGGAAATTTTAGATTTTTGACAATTTAAGCAAGTAGCAGACCAATTATTTATTTTTTGTCAAAAGTTGAGTAATTCATTTCAGTAGGAGACAATTTACGTGAAAAATAGGCGATTGGTTCTAAAACATTGTTACTAACTTGTTGTAAAACTGCACCAATTGCTACATTTGACGCATCTACAGCAAGAGGTAATTTACCGTTTTTATCAAAATGAGTGAGTAAAGTTTTTTGTGCAAAAAGCTGTTTGACATTTTCAAAAGCATTAATAGTCTTCTCTGACCAACTAAGTTCTTTAAGTTTATGTTTAGTAGCAAATGTTAACATTTCATGCAGAGGACCAAGTTCTGCTGCTAACATTTTAACATATCTATGGTAATAATTAATCATTCCTAAACATTTTTGTAATTTATTTATAGAAATAGGTTTTTTGAAGTTGATTATTGTCTCAATTCTTTCTAAGGATGGCCTAATTCTTTCACTAGAAATTTCATAACTTAAAAAATCTAACTTATTCGTTCCAAAGATACATTTCGAAGGTTTAATATTTAAATTATATTCCGCCAACCTTTTAAAACAGATTTTAAATGTTCAAAATGTTGATCTTTGTCATCACTAGCAACAACTATATCATCAATATAGACAAAAACAAAAGCAAACCCAGAAAATACCTTATTTACAAAACGTTGAAATGTTTGTGCGCTGTTTCGTAAACCAAAAGGCATGCGTATGAACTCAAACATTCCAAATGGTGTAGTTATTGCTGTTTTATGGGTATTTGATGATATGCTCGGACTAGATCAATTTTCGAAAATATTTGTTTGTTTTTTAAATCAATAGCTAAATCATGTATATGGGGTAATGCGTATCGATCAGGTATGGTAATGAAATTCAGTCTACGATAGTCTCCACATGGTCTCCAATCATTTGGTTCTTTTTTTCGGACCAAATGTAAAGGAGATGTAGTAATTTAAAATAAAATTTAAAAAATAATTTGATCTAGACGACGAGGTTTTGAGAACGGTAAAACTCCTTTAGTTTCAATTCTATGAACCGTTTGGTGTTGCACTGGTTTGGTGTAATCTGGTTCACAAGTTATTGAGGAAAAATCTTTTAAGAGATTGGTAAATTTATTTTCAGAAATTGGTATTTTGAGAGAAAATATATCACAAAATCCACTAGAGCCAGAAACTTTTAATTTTGTTTTTAAGTCAGTAATTTCTTTATTTCTAATATCAACTAGTAAACCAATTTCTCTAAAAAGTTAGCGCCAATTATGGGAGTAGAAATATCTGCTAGTGTGAAAGGAAATTCGAAATCGGGTCTTAAACCTAGATGAAGTTTTAAAAGTTTTGTACCAAAAATTTTAATTGAAGAACCATTAGCTGCAGTTAAATTTAGATCAGAATTTCTTTTATGAGATTTGAATTTAGAAGAGGGAACTACAGAAACAATAGCACCCGTATCTATTAAAAAGTTTAATTTATTAAATTTGTCAAAAATAAATAGGCGGCGAGAAGGTTTAACGTCACTTTCGCTACTAGCCACTGTCATAACGTGACGTTTTAGTTTAAAGTCTTTGAATTTGTATTATAATTTGAGTTAAAATTACATGGTTTAATACATTTATAAGCATTGTGTTTAAATTTTTGATGATACCAACAAATAATATTTTTATTTTGGCTATTGAAATTTCGGGGATTAGATAAATTACGTGATGTAGATCGATATCGTTCTCTAGATCGAGATCGAATTTGAAGTTCATTTATATCTTCACTAATTTTATTTAAATTTTGAAACATGACAGTAGTTAATTCAGTAAAATTTTTAACACATTGTGTCAGGGCAATGTTTTCAGAATTATCTATTGCAGCAATTTTAGAAGATTGTTGATTATTAATTAAATTCAAAATTTTATCTGCTAAAGTAATAATTTCATCAGTAGTTTTATTGTTGCAAGAGATTAAATGAATCTGTATTTCTTTTGGTAATTTACTAATCCATAATTTAAAAAGAAGTTCTTTACTAATTATAGAATAAGAACTAATTAGAGAGGTCATTTGTCGAAATAATTCTGATGGAGAACGATCACCAAGTTCTGTTTTAGAAATAAGTTGTTCATCTTTTTTCTTCGGAAAGAGAAAATCTATCAATTAATGCTTTTTTAATAGTTTCATATTTATTTATCACAGGATGTGGATTAATTATATCTATAATGTTTTAAATGGTTTCTCGTTGAAGTGCAATTAAAATATTCTGATATTTTATGTTGTCATTTTGAATGTTGTTTATTTGGAATTGTCCTTCAACAAGAATAAACCAAGTTTCAGGGGATTGTTCCCAAAAATAAGGCAACTTAACTGATTTTGAAAAATTAAAATTATCTCTAAACATTGTGTTATTATTTGGAAGCATTTTATCAGTATGAATATTTTGTGTAAGGTTCAAATTTGGAATTGAGTTGTTGTTTTCGTTTTGGGTCTCTGTTGATGTGAAGTGTCTTGGAATTGAGTTGTTGTTTTCGTTTTGAGTTTCTGTTGCTGTGAAACTTCTTGTATGAATAGGTGATTGAATCATTTTAGTTAACTGGAGAAAGAGTGTACACAATAATTAAAATTTAAATATTAATATTTATAAAACTAAATACTAAATTAACAATTTAATAAGAAAATTAATTAAAATATGTTAAAATAGATTATAATTTCTAAAAGTTCATTAGAAAATATAATTAATAGCTTTTGATTTTAATAATTTCATTAATTATTCGTAATAAAATAATTTATTTTTACGTTTTTGTATTAATATAAATTGAACGAAAGATTTAAGAAACGAACTTTTAATGAATGAGTAAAAAAAAAATATGTTTTTAAAAATGTGATATTTCGTTTAGAATTAATTATTTTATCTAAAGTTTGATAAATATTTAAAAATACTGTTACTGAAATATGAACCTAGCTTAAAGTTTTGAATAGAACTCTGTTAATTTATATTTTTTAACTACTTTTATTTCAACCCTGTATACGTATACTGAATTTTAAATTTGTAATGGCTTCCAACGGCTTCACTTTTTACAAACAGCCGAAGAGAAAGCACGAATAAGTAGGGGTAAAATTGTAATTTGCCATTTTTATAATGATTATGTTTTTTCAGATATTAAAATCCCGCTAAATAATTGTATTAAACTTTCGTTTAACAATAAATAAAACGAGTTATTAGTATATTCGTGTGCTTTTCTTTTCTTCATATTGCCGCCGCAATATTCTTTTTAATATTAATTCTCGCATGAAACTGCCGAGTAATCGCCATCTTTAAAAAAAAAACGCATGCCGTATTATAATTTAAGGAAGAAAAAACCAGATACTGCTCAAAGTTTATTAAAAATGCCGACTTCAGACCAAGATGCATCCAGCGACAACAATGGAGATCGCACTATGGTCGAGTCTAACAACGCAGTTGCAGATTTACAGGAACAGATTCGTAAACTCCAGGAAAATCTAGAATTCTCCGAAAAAGAAAGGTTATTTCTAAAGCAGACACTCGCATCGACAACTGCCGCTGTGGAAGTAAAGATAAGTGAATCACTTCCAGACTCTGGTCATATCGGTGCTACTGCACCTGCCACGCCGATGTATATCACCACGTCAACGATCGCCGCCGATTATCCTATGTACTCTTTGCGCCGCCGCTCTTGCCACACAAACTTCTACGCCCATGTATATGACTACATCAACAACCGCCGATTATCCTGCCTACGCTATGCCACATAAAAGTTTTACTAGCGGCTCCGCTCGTGCCACACATACTTCTAACGTCGCTGCTGACGATGTATACTTTGCCCGTTCAAACGCTTTTACAAGTTTCGCTAATGCCATATCAAATGGTCATCATACGCCTAGCTACATATAACCTAATACGCAAAATCCCAATCTCACAACAGTCAATATCAATTCTACAGCCGCCGCACCGGTGCACACCACACCTTCTTCTCATATATTGAATAATAATTCACACTCAACTTTTATACCATCGCACAATCTAAATTTTTCTCGTAAATTACAAGAATTGCCGCAGTTTTCAGGCTCACCAGAAGAGTGGCCAATGTTTATAGTCGCCTTTCAAGAGATAACAAATATGTACGCATACACCAATGTAGAGAATTTACTCCGTTTGCAGAAAGCGCTAAAGGGAGATGCCCGATCAAAAGTTGAATCTCTGTCGATTCACCCGTCAAGCGTCAATGCTGTGATTTCGTCGTTGTAATTTCACTTTCGACGACCAGAACTACTTATTCGCAGCTAACCAAAGCAAGAACATTTCCATCAATCACAAGTGGGAAAATTCATGAAATTGCCAATTTTAGCTCAATGGTTACAAATTTGGTAGCCTTTCTTCAGAATGCAAGTGCCGTACCTCACCTGTCAAACCCCACATTGCTCGAGGAATTGGTAAGTAACCTACCACATTATAAACGCGAAGAATGGGCACGTCACACATTCTCGATAAATAGGAAATTTCCAACAATTTGCGAATTCAGTTCGTGGTTGCAACAGATGTCAACATACGTTGTTATGGCAGCAGAGCTTAACTCACCACATGTCAGCCAGTCTGATAAGACACCACGAAATTCTAACACAAATAAATTCGTAAAACCAGTCCTAGCCGTATCGGAAGAAAAATTCAAATGCGTATTTTGTAAGGACAATCACCGACTGTACCAATGTTTAAAGTTTAAAGAGTCTAAATATGACGAACGATGGGAGATCGTAAAAACCAGTCGCCTTTGTTTTTGTTGCCTTTCCCCGGGTCACAATGTTCACAACTGCCCGCGACGTCGCGTATGCGGCATATCGTTATGCCAAAAGTTCCACAACAATTTGTTGCATAATGAAATCACTCAAAATAATAATACCGGCAACACCGGACCTGTCGAGTCAGCTGTTGCTACAATAAGCAAATGTCGTTTGCCTGTATATGAAAAGAACCAAACAACGAACGATAATAATAAAGCAAATACGATTACAAATGTAAACAAAACGCTGTTGAAATTTTTACCTGTGAGTTTACATGGCCGAAAAGGAAGTATTAATATAATTGCTTTTATAGATGAAGGAGCAAAAGTAACATTGCTTGAGGAAGAAGTTGCTAATGAAATTGGTATTACAGGCAGGAAAGATTTGTTACATTTAAATTGGTTTGACGACCAAACCACAAGTGAGGTTTCGATGCGTGCAAACTGGGATATTTCGAACGTAAACAACAGCAAGAGGTTTGACATGACAGGGGTGCGAACAATAAAAAAGTTATTGTTGCCTTCACAAACATTGTGTATGGAGAAGTTTGCGCAACAGTTTAAAGAATTTACTGATATACCTATACGAAGTTATACATATTAACGCGATTTCTAAGACTCTGATTGGAATGCCGCATACAAATTTAGTAAGCCCGTTGAGTGTAGTGAACTTCACCGATGGATTCACGGTACATGAAACAAAATTGGGTTGGACGCTGTTCGGCTCAGACGAAAATGATTTTAATAATTATACAATTTGTCATGTAGATACCAATGATCATATGAATAAAATACAAAAGCAATTAGACGATTATTTTTATCTAGAAGCTTTCGAGCCAAATTTACCAGTAATTAGGTCTGGTGCCGATATCAGAGCAGAATGCATTTTAAACAGCACAACTAAACTTGAAGGAGGTAGGTATGAGACGGGTCTTTTGTGGCGTAATGATAATAAAGGGTGTTTTTTTTAGGGGTATAGAACTTCGAATTGAAATAAAACACAAGAAAATCGTTTTAAGGTCCATCAATTTGGCTTTATTGGAAGGATAATTTTATGCCATTAATGTTTAAATATGATTTCGGGCATGTGGCCGCCGAGGCTGGCTCGAATAAAGCCAATTCTACAGGTCCAATTTTCAACCACTTTTTCGAGCATATGGGGCCGTATGTCGGCAATAACGCCACGAATGTTGGCTTCCAATTCCCCTAACGTTTCTGGTTTGTTGGTGTAGACGAGCGACTTCACATATCCCCAAAGAAAATAATCCAATGGTGTCAAATCACACGACCTTGGTGGCCAATTGACAGGTCCATTCCGCGAAATTATGCGCTCATCGAATGTTTCCTTCAATAAATCGATTGTGACGTGCGCTGTGTGGCATGTAGCGCCGTCTTGTTGGAACCACAACTCATCCACATTCATGCCATCCAATTCGGGAACAAAATAGTCGGTTATCATGGCTCTATACCGGTCTCCATTAACGGTAGCTGCCTCTCCAGCATTATTGCGGAAGAAGTATGGCCCAATGACTCCACCAGCCCATAGAGCACACCAAACAGTCAGTTTTTGTGGATGTAATGGCGTTTCAAGGGTCTCATGTGGATTCTCTTCCCTCCAAATGCGGCAATTTTGCTTGTTGACGTAGCCATTCAACCAAAAATGAGCCTCATTACTGAACAAAATTTTTCGATGAAAATCAGCATCGAAATCAATCTCATTTTCGGCCCATACACCAAAATCACGACGCATTGCATGGTCTCGCGGCTTTAATTCTTGCACAAGCTGGATCTTGTAAGGTCGCAAGCCAAGATCTTTGCGCAAAATCTTCCATAAAGTTGATGGACAAAGCTCCAATTGCTGTGCACGGTGGCGAATCGATTCATTCGGGTCCTCTTCAACACTTTGCTCTACAGCGGCAATTGTTTCTTCGGTGCGCACTGTTCGACGTCTCTGCGGATGCGTATTATCACATAGAGTAAACGTAGTGCGAAAACGATCCATGGTTAACCGAATTAATTGCTCTGATGGACGATTATGTCGACCATAAAATGGACGGAGCTCACGGTAAACTTCGCGAACTGAACCATTATTTTCGAAATAAATTTGCACGATTTGCAAGCGTTGTTCTTTTGTCAACCTGTTCACGATGAAATGGCAAACCAAACTGAACATAAATGACATTAGAGTTGCCAGATTTGACCACAAAATGCCAGCTTTATCTCTATTCGAAAAACAAACCTGTAAAAAAAACACCCTGTATAACTATGCCAAATAGTTATGATGTAGCACTAAAACGCCTTCAGATTGTTGAACAAAAAATGTTACGCAACCCCAGTTATGCAAAACGGTACAAGGAAAAAATATGCGAATACATGAAAAAGGAGTATGCTAGAAAGCTCTCTTCGCGTGAAACAGAATTGCAAACTGACCGTATATGGTATTTACCTCATTTCGCCGTTTATAACGTAAATAAGGGCAATAAGCCCAGACTAGTTTTTGATGCAGCCCCCAAGGTTGACTCTGTTTCTTTGAATACCATGCTTTTGAAGGGTCCTGATGACTATCAACCACGATCTTTGCAATCTATTTTGTTAAAATTTCGTGAGGGTATGATAGCCATTTGTGGAGACATTAGAGAATTTTCCACCGCATTAATATTATTGAAAAGGATCAAAACTTTCAGCGTTTTCTTTGGCGTGATGGTGATACGTCGAGGCCGCCAGACGTGTATGTAATGAAGGCCATGATTTTCGGTTCCATTTGTTCTCCGTGCTCCGCTCAGTTCGTCAAGAACTTGCATGCTTTGCAGTTTAAAGATGAACATCCGAGGGCAGTCGAAGACATTGTAAATCGTCATTACGTTGACGATTACGTCGATAGTTTTGCTAGTGTTGACGAAAGTATAAACGTAACAAAGAAAGTCACTGAGATACATAGTAAAGCTGGGTTTGAGTTAAGAGGTTTTATGTCAAATTCTAGCAAGCTATTGAGTAACATTGGTTGTAATGCGACGTTTCAGGGCGACTCAAAAAATATGTGTAGTTCCGAATTTGCAAACGAAAAGGTACTTGGCATGTACTGGAATCCCAAGTGTGATGTATTTTTTTTAAATTTAACGTTTGCAAAAGTACCTCAGTCGGTTTTGGAGGGCACGCGCCGACCGACGAAAGCTGAGCTGTTAGGTTTAACAATGTAAATTTTTGACCCTTTTGCATTTCTCGCTAACTTAACGTTGTTGCCTAAAATTTTGTTACAACGATTATGGAAATTGAATACTGGTTGGCACGAAGCCATACCAATTGATATCTACGACAAATGGTATCAGTGGTATATAATGATCGGTAACGTAAGCCAGCTAAGTATCCCTAGATCTTATGATGAACATTTTTTAGATCCGTCTTCTGAAGTTCAGCTACATATATTCGCTGATGCGAGTGAATTGGCTTTTGCTGCTGTCGCATATTTTCGAGTTAGTCACCAGGACGAAGTCAGTGTTTCCTTCATCGCAGCCAAGAGTCGGTGCAGTCCATTAAAAGCAATGTCCATTCCTAGGTTAGAGCTGCAAGCTGCGGTACTGGGAACTCGATTGTGCAAATTAGTTACATATAGTCATACGATGAGGCCGCAGTCAATAACATTCTGGTCTGACTCTAAGACCGTTATACAGTGGATCCGATCTGAAGCTCGTCAGTATAAGCAGTTTGTATGCCATCGAATTTCGGAAATCCTTCACTCATCTGAGGTGCAACAATGGAGATGGTTACCTGGAACATTGAATCCGGCTGACGAGGCAACACGGCCCCACTGTAATAAGAATTTTGTAGGAGGATCGAGCTGGATTAGGGGGCCTGCCTTTCTGAAGAAATGCGAATTTGATTGGCCATCAATGCCAGATAATATATCGGTGGATGGTGGCGATGGTGATAAAGAAAGAAGAGCGAAACCACTGTATATGGTGGAACAAAATGAGACCGTTATACCATGCACGAAATTTTCAAATTATTATAAATTTCTCAAAGTTATGACTTGAGTTCGGATTGCGACTTTAAAGTGTTTAGCCTTAGTAAGAGGAAATGCCGACGCACTTAAAGGACCATTAAAGATTAAAAATATATTCTATCACCAAAACCAAGAAACAATAATCTGCGCGATCCGATCGAAATTTTGGATTCCAAGTCTACGATGTGTTGTGCGATCAATTAAGCGTGAATGTCAGCTTTGTAAAAACTCAACAGCTACGCCGCGGCCCCCGCTCATGGGTCTGATACCCTCAGATAGGCTTGAGCCATACAATAGACCGTTTTCTTATACGGTCTTGATTACTTTGGACCAGTTATGGTTTCCATAGGACGACGGCGAGAAAAGCGATGGGTAGCGTTATTTACCTGTCTGACGATTCCAGCTATACATTTTATGTTTACGAAATTTTGTTAACCGTAGAGGTGTTCCAGTTCGTATACGCAGTGATAGAGGAACAAACTTCGTAGGAGCAAGCAAAATGGATTGGTTGCACATTGCCGCGGGCGTCGAGGAGGAATGCATTCGTCGCGGTATTGAATGGGTGTTCAATACACCCGGAAATCCTTCAGCAGGCGGTATTTGGGAGCGTATGGTTAGAAGTGTAAAACGAGTATTGGTATTTACTTTGAAGGAAACAGCTCCGCAAATCGAAACGCTTCAAAGCTTACTTATTGAGGCTGAAAATATAATAAATTCTCGTCCTCTTACACATCTGCCAATTGAAAGCAGTGATGCCGAACCACTGACACTGAACCATTTCCCACTGGGGTGCCAGAATTACATACAGACTCCTGTCGATACCAATACAGTATGTTTACGCAAGCAGTTGCGTATTTTACAACATTTGAAACAAACCTTTTGGCGTAGATGGATATTGGAATATTTGCCAAACCTCACCCGTCGGACAAAGTGGCATCAAAGGGTGCGGCCTATTCAGGTGGGTGACGTCGTTGTTGTTTGTGATGGCAATGAGAGCATAGGCGATTGGAGACGTGGAATAGTTTTGGAGGCGATTCCAGCTCCCGATGCACAAGTCAGGTCAGCGCTAATCAAAACAATGAATGGCAACTTGAAAAGACCCGCTTCAAAACTAGCGTTACTGGATATAACTAGTGAACCTCAAATCGCAGCCGCTCCTTCGCTTCACGGGGGGCGGGATGTTATTGACATATGAACCTAGCTTAAGGTTTTGAATAGAACTCTGTTAATTTATATTTTTTAACTACTTTTATTTCAACCCTGTATACGTATACTGAATTTTAAATTTGTAATGGCTTCCAACGGCTTCACGTTTTACAAACAGCCGAAGAGAAAGCTGTTGAAATTAATAATATAATACAGATCTGGCATCACCCGTAGTATAGACAAAATTGTCTCCACTCATCACTACATACTTTTTCTCCTTACTCTGTTCCGGTTGAATTATAATAAAGTTAACACTCTGAATTTAGACTCTGCGTTTCACTGCATGGTTTAAGTGCTATTTCCCACAGGTTATGGGCCCAGCACGCTTCCACTGCGCGCAGAGGGTTCGCATATAGTCACAACCGCGAAATTAAGTCTTCAGGTGTAACTAAGACCACAGGATCGTAAGTTAAAAATTTTGCACATTAATTTTGCGCTTAGCACGTTGGCGCACATCTGCGTTATCCGAAAGCTTTAGAAAGCTCACATCATTCCGCTGCCCACGCGCCAAAAGAGAAGTGTTATACGCACAGTATAAAAAAGCTTAAAAGCTCATCGCTTTATGACAGAACAACGAAGAAGAGAAACCTAAGTGGAAAATTAATAGAAACAAACAAAAGCAATAGCACAACTATTCGATGACAGTTAAAAACGAAAATTAACGTGAAAACATAACAATAAATATAACTAAAGCAGAATATACGAAGTTTTGACTGCAAAAACACAGCAAATGAAGAACGAAGAAAACGAGGAATCAAAACAAAACAGTCAAACAGAAGAAACAAATAGTGAACAAATCGAGTCCCAGCGAATATCAGTGGCAAATTCAAGCGCGAGGCAGAAACCAAAAATGAGCTTTACGACGGTGAAAATTGAACCTCTTGGCAAAGACAACTTTGACACCTGGAAAATACAGGTGCAGGCAATCTTAACCAAAAATGAAACGTGGAAATACGTGAATGGTAGCTGCGCAAAACCAGCATCACCACCCGAAGCAGTGAGCGAATGGGAAGAGAATGATGCCAAAGCGAAGTCAGATTTGGTACTATCAATGAGTCCGCCCGAACTACAACAAATTAAGCACTGCCGCACATCGAAAGACATATGGGATAAGCTGCACTCTGTATACCAATCGCAAGGGCCAGCCCGAAAAGCAATGCTACTCAAGTCACTGATATTACACAAAATGTCGCCGAATGATGATATTAGAGAACACCTACGAAAATTTTTTGAGATAGTCGACAAGTTGGTGGAAATGGACTTGGTCGTTATAGAGGATCTGCTGACCATCCTTCTCCTATACAGCATCCCGAATGAATTCGATACCTTCAGAATCGCCATCGAATCCCAAGAGCAGCTTCCAAAACTAGAAGCCTTGAAAGTCAAATTGCTCGAAGAGTTCGAGGCACGCAACAGAAATGGTACGGCAAACAGTATGCCACCATCCGAAGATGTATTGTACGCGAACAAAGGCAGCGTTAGCAAAAAGGGTAGCAAGCCTTCGAACTCAAATTACCCAGATAAACAAAAATCCACCTTTAAGTACCCATGCCACACATGCGGAAAGATTGGGCACAAGGCCAGAGAATGCAAATCTAAATCTTTTAAAACCAAAGCACAGTGGCAGAAACGAAACCAGAGCGATTCATCATGCAATGCTGAAGAATTCGTTTTGGACGCAAGCAACACTAATGTAGGCGGAAAATGGTGCCTCGACTCGGGCGCATCACATGTGCTCCCTTCGGGAGAAATTCCAGTCCCTTGATGAATCAGAAGGTAAGACATTAGCGTTAGCCAACAATAGTTTCACGATAATAGCGGGGCGCGGAGTAGTAAAGGTCATGTCAAGTACAGGTTGCAATGTTACACTGAACGACACTTTATACGTACCAGACTTGCGTACAAACCTATTCTCAGTGCCGAAAATGACCCAGCACGGTCTTTATGTAACATTCAATGGAACTAAAGCCATTGTAAGAAACAGGTCGACAGGGGCACAAGTTTTCATAGCAGAGCAGGAGAATAACTTGTATTACGTCGAAGAAAAAGTAGAATCGGCTGCGGTAGCCAATGTCAAACCCACCACACTTCAAGATTGGCACGAAGCATTCGGCCATCTAAACGAAAAGGACCTTAACCCGGGAAGTCCCATAACTTTTTTTGTTTTGGATTTTTGTGAAATGTTGTATACTTATATATTTCGATCTCCTGAGCACGAAAATGAAGTCCATTTTCATTTTCCTCGCTTCGATTTTCCGGAAAGTGCGGAAAACTAGCGTTACCATATGGTAATCGTGGGACCTCTAGGGTACATGTTTTTAATGAAAGACAAAATGGTTTTCGAATGTCGTTTTATTTTTAATTTTTCAAAAAATAACTGTTTTCAAACATTTTTATTTAAAAAATAAGTAAAATAAATGAATTCACGACAATGAAAAAAAAAACATTTTTGAACTGAAATTTATCATGGTTTTGTGTGGTACTGAGCAAAACATTGTACGCAAAGTCCTACGTTGCATTTACCACATGCAGTTCGTCCATTAACTCTGCATCCGTCACCGGCACAATGCCTACGATTTGATGGTACCACAAAATGTCCACCCTGATCATAGCGCAGAGCATGTTCAACTCGACCTGGTTGGTATGCATATCTGTGAAAGGGCGCAGGTCCAGGACTTTTGGGCGGTATACCATAGTGTTTGCAGTAGTATACTGCAAGTTGTCGTCGAAATTCTAACTGACTGATATGTTGATCTTTTCGGTAAAGTTGCCATGCATTTTGAATACAAGCATCTAACAGCCAGGTAAAAATGCTAGACCACCACTTTTTTCCCCTGTATGCGATGCGGTGCAGGGATAGATTTTGATCTAATCGGTCTACTCCGCACATAAATTTATTATATTCCGTGATTGCGCAAGGACGGGGTACATTTATTTTCGATCCACTTGACTTCGAATAATGCTGTGCCATTGATTTCGGATCCTCACCAAAGCAGGTAGATAACATGCAGACAACATTGTTATCTTTCCATTTCACCAAACAAATACCAGTGCTTTTCATTTCAATTGATTCAGAGTAACCTCTTTCCATTGACTTGAAGTGTTTTTTATGCACTAGTGGACAGCTTGCTGGAATTCTGTTTTCTCGGATTGTTCCAGTACCATTATATCCGCATGACTTGAGATATGCCAACAGAGGATAACTAGTAAACAGGTTATCGAAATAAAAGTGGAATGACAGCGATTTCAATTCATCAGGAAAATCGTCGATCATGCTGACTAAAGGAGCGGCGCATTTTCCAAACTTTGCTTCGTACTCCAAATTCGATCGAGGATTCTTCCCCTGGTAAATTTCAAAATTCACCAAATAACCAGATGGAGTGCATAGGGACCAGACTTTATATCCAAATCGTAATGGCTTGCCCTTTATAAATTGCTTGCATCCATGTTTACCAAAATAGGATATCATACTTTCGCCGAAAGAAAGATTTTGTTCCGGATGGAAATTTTCTATCATTTTTGCTTTCAAATGATCCGTGAGAGGACGCAGTTTCCACATTTTGTCAGGATTTGGGCCGTCTTTTGAAGAAGCCTTGGAATTTTCTTCGAAGTGGAGATTTTGCAAAATCTCTTGAAAACGTTTCCGACGCATGGTGTTACTGACAAGATTGTTCCGAATGTCTTCATCCTGACTCCACAAATGTTTGTAATTGGAGTGATAATTGTAGCCAGTGACGATCAATATGCCTATAAATGCTCTAAGTTCGCTGACTGTTATATTTGGGTTCGGTCTATTCTGTTCCACCGAATATAACGCACTTTGTTCGCAAATATGTTCCAATAATGTGTCATCAAAAAAATTTTCAAACTGTTCGTGTGGCAGTGAATGGCGACAATCTTCGTAATTTGCGCTTGGAAAAATTGGAATTAGAGATGACGATTTCTTCTTGACCCATTCAAATACAGTTTCCATGTTTCCTGATGGCAGTGCAACGTTTGAAGGTTTCGGTTCAATTTTACGTAAGCGCTTCCTCATTGGAGATTCTGAACTATTAGCCGTTGTTTCTTCATCCTCCATCTCACTAAAAGTGCCTTCAACCTCAATAACAGGCAAATCTCCTGGATTTGGTGCTGAAAAATTTAGGGTTTATAAGATTAAAATGATGGTATGCTTATACCGTCTCTAAACATGCCTCCCATATCCTCCTCTTCATCGAAACCTTGCATACGTCGCCCACTAGCCATAACAACTTCGCAGCCACCTCTTAGCTGAACCGGGCAAACATTATCTGGAATGCCCGCACAATCATCTTCAGCGTCATCTTCGCCAGATTCGTTGCCATCCACAGGAGGCTCGATATAAAGAGTGGTTGGAATATCACACAGTTGATTTTGATCTTCTGCTTCATCGAGTTCTTGAATGAAATCAAGCATTTCTTGCAACGATAAACCGCTGTAATTCACAAAATATCAATAAATATGATCAAAAATCTCAAAAAAAAACTACACCAAACGTAACTAAAACCCTGTACCCTAGACGTCCCACGGTTACCATATGGTAACGCCTTGAGTAAAATACAAAAAAGTTACACAAAAAACCAAATTTCAAACAAAACTAAACTTGCATTTACTAGTTTATTTCATTAGCTACCAACTGATGTAATTTTTTTGGAAATATATCAAAAAATAAAAAAGTTATTCATATACTTACCGACGTGCCATGTTAAAAAACCACAATAATTCACTTTTTTTTTCACCTGACTTTGACGTCTTATAGCTTTGCTAGCTGCACTAAAACTAACAAAAAACTTATGTTTTTCCGTGAGCTGCATTTATTCTGCGTGAAATACAGTTATTCTTTTTTGTTTTTGTTATTTACTTCAGACATAATACGTAAAATTGCAACGGCATGTTTGCATTACCATATGGTAATCGTGGGAAGATTCGGGTTAAAGCAATTATAGAAAATAAGAAAGTGATTGGCATTAACGTCAATACTAAAGTGAACCTAGAAATGTGCAACACCTGCATTCAGGGAAAGCAAACCCAACGACCATTTCGAAAATCGACCCGCACAACTAGAGACATACTAGAGTTGGTGCACAGCGTGCGGGCCGATGAGAACACAGTCGTTTGCGGGCTCGAGGTACTTCGTTACATTTATCGACGACAAGAGCAAATGGTGCCAAATATTTTTCTTGAAGCACAAAAACGAGGTCATCGATAAATTCAAAGAGTACAAAAGTTTAGTAGAAACTCAGTCCGGCAAAAGAATAAAGTGCTTGCGTAGCGACAATGGCACCGAATACACATGTAATGCAATGAAAGATTTTCTGAAATCTGAAGGCATACGCCAAGAATTTAGCATTGAATATACGCCGCAACAGAACGGCGTAGCCGAGCGTAAAAACCGAACGATTTTAGAAGCGGCCAGATGCATGTTAATACAATCAGGCCTACCCCCGGCATATTGGGCAGAAGCCGTCAACACTGCAAACTATTTACGAAATCGTTGTCCGTCGCAAAGTCTAAATGGTGAAGTCCCTTACAAAATATGGACCGGCAAGACTCCACATGGCGGGTACCTGCAAAAGTTTGGTTGTATTGCATACATGCTAGACAAGACACCAAACAAATGTAAGTTCAAATCAAAGTCAATCAAGTGTACATTTGTAGGATATGCCGAAACTTCGGATGGCTACCGTTTATGGGACCCCATCGCCAAAAAGATACGTCGAAGTAGAGACGTCGTATTCACTTCTCAGCATAACTCAGATATTTATGAGGAGTTTTGAACGAACGACATCAAAGTGTACTCACAATTAGAACCGAATAAAACAAACCCGCAAGTACGCGCAAACCAAGAAGAATAGCTAATCCAGCAACAGCAACCAAATGAAGAGAGAAATGATTCACCCAAGTCCCATATTACGAGAGCGCTGAAACGAGGTAGGGGCCGCCGGAAGAAGATATTAACGAAATCACGTGGCAGACCCCGGCTAGAGCATAACATGGTACCGGTCGGTAGAACACCGTCCAGTGACGAAAGCTCTGAACACGACGAGAATGGGCAAACCGACGAAAGTCCTTATAGCACAGCATTAATACAAAGTACAGATCCAGAAAACAGCGCTAAAGCCCTCGCAAGCCCCGAAGCAAACGAATGGAAGAAAGCTATGCTAAATGAATATCGAACACTCCTAGCAAATAACACGTGGGAGATAGTGGACCGCCCAGTTGGGAAAAAGGTCGTAGAATCAAAGTGGGCCTTACGCAGTAAATACAAGTCAGACGGAAGCATTGATAGTAGAAAAGCTAGACTCGTAGCAAAAGGCTTCACTTAGAGAGCTGGTATTGACTACAGTGAAACCTTCGCTCCAGTGGCCAGGCTTAACACAATTCGATCAGTAATGACCATATCTGCTGAAATGGGCTTAGAAGTCCATCAACTCGACTTTGTGAGTGCCTACTTATATGGAACGATTGAAACCGAAATTTACATGACCCTCCCAGACGACCTACAAAAGGTAGTAGGTCATACTGAAGGCTCCAAGTATGCCGCAAACAAAGCATGCTTACTAAGAAAAACAATTTATGGTTTAAAGCAGTCAGGCCGACTGTGGTATCAAAAGCTGGACCAGAAACTACAGAGCATGAACATGTCTGCAACGAAATGCGATCCATGCCTGTACATACATCGAAATAAGAATGATATTGCCCTCATCGCCATATATGTTGATGACCTGATCGTGTCATCGAATAGCAAACAAAAGTTAGAACAAATAAAAGGCGAGCTCGCATCCGCCTTCGAAATGAAAGACTTAGGCCCTATAAAATCTTGCCTCGGAATCGAATTCAGCCAATGCCTAGAAACTAATACTATTACAATGTGCCAATCGAAATATGTTGCTCACCTACTTAAAAGGTTCGAAATGAGTGACTGCAAACCAGTCAGCACACCTGCAAACTCGGGCATAAAGCTGTCTAAAGAAATGTCGCCAAAGACAGATGAAGACCTCCGTTCCGTAAGTAAGTTGCCATACCAGAGCCTAGTGGGATCACTTATGTACCTCGCCGTGTCAACAAGGCCAGATATTGCCCACATAGTCAGTGTACTGAGCCAATTCAACACCAACTACGGAACAGCACATTGGGTGGCAGCAAAACGTGTATTGCGCTATTTAAAGGGCACACAAAATCTTGGGTTGTCTTACACTCAAACGAATGGAGTTTCCTTAGCAGGATTTGCAGACGCCGACTGGGGATCCAATATCGACGACAGACGGTCGTACACTGGCTTCGTTTTTACGTTAGCCAACGCAGCAATAAGCTGGGAATCTAGAAAGCAACGAACTGTAGCCGTTTCAAGCACCGAAGCTGAGTACATGGCCATATCCGACTCAACGAAAGAAGCCATACACCTAAAACGTTTACTAAATGAAATATTGGGCAAAGACCAAACAGTAGTTATCTTCAACGACAACCAAAGCGCTGGTAAGTTAAGCAAAAACCCAATTTTCCACAATCGCACAAAGCACGTCGACATCCGTCATCATTTCGTCCGGGAAGCTGTCGAAAGAAAAGACATCACAATAGAATATATGAAAACAGATGAAATGCCAGCGGACGCTTTGACAAAAGCCTTGACAGCAAGCAAGCATCTCAATTGCGTTAAAAATCTTGGTATCAAAATAATCATGTAAAGAAAGTTTTTGAAATGTTACAATTCACTTATGAATTTTTGCACACATGCAAATGTAAGTAGATCTAAGCAACAACTCAAAACATGTTGTATGTACATATGTGCGTTTGTTTGCATACCTTAATCGTACTTGTGAATGACGTCAGATCTGAGGGAAAGTGTTGAAATTAATAATATAATACAGATCTGGCATCACCCGTAGTATAGACAAAATTGTCTCCACTCATTACTACATACTTTTTCTCCTTATTCTGTTCCGGTTGAATTATAATAAAGTTAACACTCTGAAGTTAGACTCTGCGTTTCACTGCATGTTTTACTTGCTATTTCCTACAAAAGCACGAATAAGTATAGATAAAAATTATAATTTGCAATTTTTATAATGATTATATTTTTTCAGATATTAAAACCCCGCTAAATAATTGTATTAAACTTTCGTTTAACAATAAATAAAACGAGTTATTAGTATATTCGTGTGCTTTTCTTTTCTGCATATTGCCGCCGCAATAAATACATAGATATTTAATTAAATACTTTTAATTTAATATAAAAATAGAATATGAACAATACAGCTCACCGAAGAATTGTCTCAATTGTAGATGGTATACATAGATCCCAAATAAATGACGTTTATTTAAATAATATTTAAAGTAAGTATCACAGGGTTCAATTGATGAGGATATAAGTTAACACAACACTTCACTAATTCTAAAATGTTCAATAACCCCGTAAGTTGCGACATGTTCCGGTCAATTTATTAGTAAACGCTGATTATGCGTCTGAAGAATATTGACACAAACAACCGTCAGCACTAACCGGCGTAAACAACAGTCAGCAATCAACAATTGACCTATTTAATAAGAAATTGGTTGTCAGCAAATTTATAACAAGAAGCTAGGTGTAAAGTAAGATTAAGAAGTAATTGTAAATTAATCTTAAGTTTTACTCGAACGAATAAAGTATCGACAGCGGACATAGTCCGTTCGCTCTTTTTTAAAAATTAATTTAATGAGGTAAAACTTTAACTGGCGCCCGAGCAGGGACCGGTTAAAGTTCGTGTATCCGTAAAGTCTTTTGGCAAAATAATTAGCCAACGCGTCGTTAGTGTAAAAAAGCCTGCAGAAAATCAGACTAATAAAACATAACCAACGCGTCGCGAGTTTAAAAACAAAAGCCTGTAGAAAAACAGCCGAATGAACTCAAAGCGAAGGGCTAACAAATAATCACCTGCTAAATCGCAGCTGAAGAACGTGAACACAAACTTGCCGGTCAAAGGTGTTAGGATCCTGTGGGAATAAAACACCCACCTCTGAAAATCAGTGTGACACGGTGGTACCGCAGTAGCCGCAGCAGCAAAAAGGAATAATACCCCATCACCAAGAGGTGCTTAACAACAGTAAGAATAGGTTAAGATTAAAAATAAAAAATAAGAAAATTTGTTTTGAAGAAATTTGAAAAAAAAAGTGAAATTTTAAATTTTTGTGAAAAACCACGAAGAAAATATTCCAGAAAAATTTTTTTTTTTCTTTCCGCCTTTTCTGTAAGAAAACAAGAAGTAAAGTCAATAGTTTCAAGAAAATAAAATATTCAAATTTTTCCAAATAACTAACACAATAAAATCCGGCTCGTACAGCCAATAAAATAATATATAATTTGAAGCTGCGATTCACCACCTACGGGGGGACCCTCCAGCTTATAATAAAAAAATTCTCTGCGATTCACCACAACCAAGGGACCCTCCAGAAGAATTATAAAATAAAAAAAAAAATTATTAGTTAATAAAATAAAACAACCACATAATGTCCAACCCCAACAACTTAATCCGCCCACCCACGCTTAACGCACCTGCCCCACCAAATCCTGCTATTCCATTCAATATGGACCAACTAACTAATATAGTGACAGGACTAGTAACTGACATAATGAGACAGGAAGGACGAACCATGGTCCAAGCGGCCCTCAACCCAAACGCTAATTTCGCGAATATAACGGACGTGACAATAGACGCAAACCATTCCAATAACATAACTGAGTTAGGCAAAATTCCGGACGTAATTAGGTGCCTACGTGAATTCTCAGGCAACCCAGGAGAGTACAACTCGTGGAAGAAAAGCGTAGATCGAATTCTTCAGATCTACGAACCCATGAAAGGTACACCCAAATATTATGGCATTCTAAATTTCATTAGAAATAAAGTCGTGGACAACGCCGACATCGCCCTAGAATCTTACAATACCCCCTTGGACTGGAAGGCTATTTCAAGATGCCTTACCCTCCACTATGCTGATAAACGAGATATAGGTACCCTTGAGTACCAAATGACCTCATTAGTGCAAGGCAACCTGACCATTCAGGAATTTTATCAGCGCGTGTACTTCCATCTCTCACTTATTTTAAATAAACTTGGATGCATGGAAGTCGGCATAGAATCGATGCATCTACTGACACGCACATATAGAGACAAAGCCCTTGATACCTTTATAAGAGGATTAAAAGGAGACTTACCAAGACTCCTTGGCATGAGAGAGCCGGCAGATCTCCCTCAAGCCCTTCACTTGTGCCTAAAATTGGAAAACCAAAACTTCCGTTCTAATTACGCCCTAAATACCAGCAGTCAAAATAGGAAACCTCACGATTTCCGACCACCGCTCCCACCAAAAAAATTAACCAATGAATTTTATCCCCAATTGGCATACATGCCCAAGCCTCCAATTAACTTATCGAACCAGTATCGCCCTCAAGTTCCATTGAACAATTACCATAATCCCCAACATTACAGACCATTGAATCAACCTCCAAATAGACCACAACAACCACGTCCAGAGCCAATGGATGTCGACAAATCCCTACATTCACGAGCAGTAAATTACATGAATAGACCCCCAATAAATAATAATAATGTGAATAGACCCCCAATAAATAATAATATGAAAAGACCCTCAAATTTCTCCCGACAAGTTCCTCTTAAACAACAAAGGAACTACCACATAGAAGCAAGTGGACACCAGGATACCACACAAGACCAGTGGTACCAACGATATGAACCAGACCAACACTACCAACCGGACTGGACACCCACTTCAGAAGAGTATGAAGCTGCATTGATGGCAGAACAGCCAGAACAGACAGCACAGACATACGCTGGAATAAATTCACAACCTGAAGCGCATGATCATATTGACATCCATTTTTTAGAATGAGTAGTTCTTCGCTGCCTCACGTAGAATGTAAAGCGAAGAACGGAAAAATTCTCAGAATGCTAATCGATAAAGGGTCAAGCAAAAACTATATCCAACCCTGCCATGTCCTTAAAAAAATACCCAATGACGAACCATTCTTTGCAAATTCCATAGCCGGACAATTTCAAATCACCCACCATACGACCATCAATCTGTTTGGAAACAATGACACTACTTTAAAATTCTTTTTACTACCTACGCTTAAATCCTTCGACGGAATAATAGGAAACGACAGTCTTAAAGAACTCCGTGCCACAATAAACATACATGACGGTACCCTTACTCTAGGCAATAACAAAAAAATTAAAATTAGACAGAAACCGTCTCCAACAGTTAATAAAATAGACGTTAGGACCGACCACATGACAAGTATGCAGAAACAATACATAAACCACCTTACAAACAAATATCCCAACTTATTTACCGCACCAGATGAAAAACTTACTTATACTACTACCGTAATAGGAGAAATTAGAACCTCTTCAGAAACTCCCGTATATACCAAATACTATCCCTACCCCCTAGCCATGAGAGATTTCGTGAAACAAGAAATAGGAAATTTACTATAAGATGGAATAATTAGGCCCTCCCGTTCACCCTACAACTCACCTGTGTGGGTTGTCACCAAAAAGTTTGATGCGTCTGGACAAAAAAAATACAGACTCGTAATAGATTATAGGAAACTGAACACCCTAACAATAGCCGACAGGTATCCAATCCCGGAAATTAACGAAGTAATCTCTCAACTTGGCAACAACACATATTTTTCTGTTCTTGATTTAAAGAGTGGCTTCCACCAGATTCCCTTGAAGGAAACTGATATCGAGAAGACAGCTTTTTCGGTCAACAACGGCAAATATGAATTCACCCGACTCCCGTTCGGACTTAAAAACGCACTCGCCATTTTTCAACGAGCTTTAGACGACATCCTGAAGCAACACATAGGCAAAATATGTTATGTCTACATAGACGACATAATAGTATTTGGCAAAGACGAGAAAGACCACCTTAAAAATGTTGAAACAATTTTCCATACGCTTGAAAAAGCAAATATGAAGGTCCAACTGGACAAATGCGAATTTTTCCGAAAAGAAGTCGAATTCCTAGGTTTCATTATATCACCCTCAGGCATAAAAACCAATCCCGCTAAAGTAAAAACAATTTAGGAATTTCCTTGTCCCAAAACGTTAAAAGACTTGAGATCCTTTCTTGGCCTATCAGGGTATTATCGACGCTTCATCAGAGATTACGCCAAACTAGCGAAACCTCTGACCTCGCTTTTAAGAGGGGAAGATGGACGCGTGTCCAAAAACGCCTCAAACAAAAAGCTGGTTGTGCTTGATAAAAGTGCCCTAGAAGTTTTCAACAAAATTAAATCTTCACTAATATCAAAGGAAGTCATCCTATCATACCCAGACTTCAAACAGGAGTTCCACCTCACTACCGATGCATCAAACTACGCCCTAGGCGCCGTCCTTGAGCAAGCAGGCAAACCAATAACCTTTATATCCCGATCACTAAATAAAACCGAAGAGAGTTATGCCGCAAACGAAAAAGAAATGCTGGCAATCATCTGGGCTCTCACGACACTGAGAAACTACTTGTACGGATCAGCGAAAGTTGTGATTTTCACAGATCACCAGCCTCTCACTTTTGCATTGAGCAACAAAAACCACAATGGAAAAATGAAGAGATGGAAATGTATCCTTGAAGAATACAACTATGAAATGAAGTACAAGCCAGGGAAAACGAACGTCGTAGCAGACGCACTCTCTAGACCTCCACTGACTGACATTAGCGTCCTGCCTACCACTGACCACAGCGACGAAAGTTCCGCACACCTACTCATCCCAGCCACGGAAGCACCAATAAATGCTTTCAAAAATCAATTATTCTTATTATTCGGTAACGAAGACAGTTACAAATTTGAACTACCATTCCCCAGTTTTCACAGACACACAATTACGAAACAAGACTATTCTACACAGGACATTATTGACATATTTAAACGATACATTGACCCAGCATTAGTCAACGGACTATACACTACAGAAAATCTAATGGGCAAAATTCAGGAGGTATACCCACTTCATTTCGCAAATACTAAAATTCGCTTCACACAAACTCTACTACAAGATATTGTACCCGAAACAGAACAAGAAGAAATCATAATTAGAGAGCACAATAGAGCTCACAGAAATAGTCAAGAAAACAAAACGCAAATTTTACAAAAATATTATTTCCCAAGTATGCATTCAAAAATTGAGAAAATAGTTAAACAATGTTCCACATGCCGCGAACACAAATACGATCGGCATCCACCAAAACCACTGATACAAGAAACCCCCATTCCTCAGTCCCCAGGAGAAATCGTACACATCGACATTTATTCAACAGAAAGGAAGCTAATCCTCACTGCCATTGACAAATTTTCAAAATACGCACAGGTTAAAATGATACAAAGCAAAGCAATAGAACATATTAAAGACCCAATAAGAGAGTTAATGATAGCCTTTGGAATACCAAAACTGGTAGTAATAGACAATGAAAAATCCCTTAATTCTGCCACAATTTCATCCCTTCTCAAAGACCATATCTCCATTGACGTATATACTACCCCACCTTATAGCAGCACGAGCAATGGTCAAGTAGAAAGATTCCATAGCACACTCTCAGAAATCATGAGATGTCTCAAAGCAACCTACGTAGGAATAACATTTGAGGAACTGTTATTCAAATCAGTACAAGAATATAACTCATCAATCCACTCCACTACTAAAAATAAACCCATATCCCTATTTTTCGGAAATAGAGTGTTTACTAACCCTGAGCAGCTAGAAAAGCAAAGACTAGACAATATTTCCCAACTTAAGAAGAAACAGGATTTAGACCGTTCCTACCATAACAAGAATAGATCGGAAGTTAAGGATTGCTCCCCAGGTGAAATAATCTACGTTAAAATAAATAAAAGACTCGGTTCAAAATTAACCCCGAAATACAAGAAAGAAATAGTATTAGAAAATAATAGGACAACAATAAAAACTGTATCAGGACGAACCGTTCACAAAGGACTGATAAAAAATTGAACAATTTCTTTTTAGGCAAAATGGACTATATCGGACTTCTAATCATCTCCACCATAACTACAACCTCACTATCGGACGTGAAAATTTTAGACTACAGTAAAGCACAATTAGTTTTAGTTACAATAGACAACGGACATGCAAAAATACAAGACGGTACCTTCAGACTTATTCACATCATTGACTTAGAAAAATACGAACAATTCTTGACCGAGACTTATGACGAAATAACAAACCAAACCCCCAAAGACAACCTCCTATATCCCATCCTTAAACATGAAACCCTCCAAACCTTCGATATCCTAAATACCCTAAAACCTGTTAGTTATAATAAAAATAAGAGATCAATCGATATCTTGGGAACGGCATGGAAATATATTGCCGGATCTCCAGATCATGAAGATTTGAAAATAATAGATAACAATTTGAATAATTTGAACGAAAATAACGATAATCAAATATTAATAAATAATTTATTCGAAAAACGTTTAAATAATGTTACTAACATAGTTAATAAGATGTTAAACACAATACGGAAAAATGATAATGTTTTGATTGAAATTCTAGTAAATTTACAAAATAAAATAAGACTAATAAAGGAAGAATTAATAAATATAAGATACGCCATACAATGGGCAAAAAATAATGTAGTAAACTCTGTAATACTAAGCAAGGCAGAAATCGAATTATCAATAAATAAATTAAGAAAGGAAAAAATCCCATTTGAAAATGCCGAAGAAGCATTAAATTTATCAGAAGTAAATGTATTAAGCAAAAACATGAAAATTGTATACATGGTAAAAATACCTGTAACATTAGAAGAAACATTTAGAAGAATTATTATACGACCGGTAAAAAGACCGAACAATATTGTTATTAAACCTGAATATAAGGAAATATTAAAAGGAGTTAATACAATTTATGGAATAAAAAATAAATGCGAAACCTATAGTCATGTAACAATTTGCAAAGAAACGAATTTGGTAGATTTAGATAAAGATTTATGCATAGCTAGGATTATTAATAGCCTAAATTCAACATGCTCGACAACCAATGGCCACCAAGTCCCTACGTTAGAAGAAATAAGATCAGGAATAATATTGCTTAACCAATTCAATGGAAAATTAGAAATCAACACGGCACCGCAAGAAATAAACGGAACGCATGTAGTAATGTACCACAATTCAACAATTAAAGTCAACAGTCAAATATTCAGCAATATGGAAGCTAAGTCAATTGAAACCATCCCCGCAATACTGCAGCCAAGCCCATTAGAGAAGGAGTATGTAGAACTACTTTCCTTAGAGGCTTTGAAAGATCTACACATCAGAAACATACACCGAATAAACGCACTCAAAAAGGCGACATTCTCTATAGGAAGCCTAATAACGGCAACATCATTAATAACCCTAAAACTTTTCCTTTTCCTAAGGAAACGATCCGTGAAGATCCAATACGTTGAAAAAGAAATAGTAAAACCCAGCACAAACCAAGAAATTACACCAACAAATAAAACAAATCACGTTCCGACGTACGTAAGTTTCAACGACTTGCCATTTTATTGATGATCGAGGACGATCATACTTAAGAGGGGAGGAGTTAACACAACACTTCACTAATTCTAAAATGTTCAATAACCCCGTAAGTTGCGACATGTTCCGGTCAATTTATTAGTAAACGCTGATTATGCGTCTGAAGAATATTGACACAAACAACCGTCAGCACTAACCGGCGTAAACAACAGTCAGCAATCAACAATTGACCTATTTAAAAAGAAATTGGTTGTCAGCAAATTTATAACAAGAAGCTAGGTGTAAAGTAAGATTAAGAAGTAATTGTAAATTAATCTTAAGTTTTACTCGAACGAATAAAGTATCGACAGCGGACATAGTCCGTTCGCTCTTTTTTAAAAAATTAATTTAATGAGGTAAAACTTTAACTTACACAAAGAAAGTGTAAGTTGAAAGTTAAACACTTTGTGTGTACGAAGCTTAAACATTAAATGTATAGTCAAGCATAAATTTACGCATTAAATGTTTAAGAGGTTAAGCACCGAAGGTGTAAACATACGCAAAATTACCCATAATTTTCTACATTAACTCTATAAATGATACATTTTTTTCCTAAAGTTAAATTGAATCTGCAATTTAGAAAAAGGTATATCTCGAAATTTTGACGATTATGTTTTTTAATAGGTATGCGTTCAAAATGCTTTCCAAAAAGTATCTTTTTGTTACTAGTTCCATTGTCAATGCTATAACAAAGATTTTGATTATAATTGGCGAAGGAAAGCATTTTAAACGCATAACCATAAAAAACATATGCCTCAAGATTTCGAGATATACCCTTTTTCGAAAGTGCTGATACAATTCAACTAAGATCCACTAAATAGCACTTTAAACGATTGTAAACACTTTTTCGCTTTGCTATAATTTTTCTAAATGTTATCAAAACTTCTTTAAGATTTTATAATTCTTTGTGACAATCTGTTATTCAAAGGATTTTTTGATGATTTAACTTTATATGACAAAATTAAACATTTGTATTGTTTCATGTTCGGCATATATAAATGAATGTACGTCAATGTATGTATATGACAATTGAGTAGAAATAGCAAAAACGTGTCAAATAGGATTAAATTATTTAACCACATACATTAAATTGAAGTTTTTTCCAGCACCCATAAAAGTTCAAATAAACAAGAAATGTATTTTGTTGTCACATTTTTAACAAAAAAAGTAATCTAGTTTCTTTACAAAGTGGTTTTCTAATAGTTAAAATAAACTAGTTTGCTTTGACTAGCCCGATATGAAATGAATATATAAGAATGTCTTCCAATAGTCTTAAACACATAAAAGCAGTGTAGTGTAGTCAAAGTAAATGCATACATAAATGCATGCATACTTACAAACAGTCGGCACGCAGCTATTAAAAACTGTCGAATATGCTTTGTCAGCAAAGTCACACGCTATGCGGCAGTGCCTACAAATGCGTTGCAATCATATGAATATATGTATGAACGTATGTGCGAACGCACAAGCAAATGTTTATGTATGAATGTAGGTATGAATGTACCAGCGAGCGTTTGCATACGCTGGCTTACATACTTTGGTTGAGCTTAGAATTTAGGTAAATATGTATTATGGTAAATAAGTAGTATATAAGAATTATTTGTATAAATAGAACGAAAATATGTTCAATAAAGCAATTGATGTTTGGTGCCGATTAAGGGCACAACACCAATCAAAATTGTTTTTATTTCAATCATTACATGGCGATCCTGCCAGGAGTGAGCTGCCGAGATCCGGCAGTCTCGTTGTAGAATATTCTCTTGAATTGAATTAGGGAGTCCTTTAAAGTCCTTTAGTCCTTTCTTTAAAATCACACCAATGACTGCTGATTGTAATACAGGCAGACCAAATTAAAAAAAAAAAAAAGTTAAGTAAATTGATTTTTTATACCAACAATTATGTTGATTTACGGCCTGTACATTTTCAAGTATTCATGAAACGAGCTCAAGGCCAAGAATAATAATTTTTCACTTTTTGAATTTTTATGAAAATTATTATTGTTTTTACTTATTAATAATCATTTTTAATTAATTATTAAAAGGTTTTTGATTGAATAGAGTAGGAAAAATATTTAGAGACAACTGCCATAGCTTTTCTTATAGATCCATTTCGGAAGCTGCTAGACTTCACTCATCAGAGAAATTTTGGCACGCATTGCTAACCATTAAGCTAACAATACGCTGGTTTTGATGTCATCTAAACTCCTAGTTCTATTCTTCTTTTTACCATATGCATGAACCACTTCCGCCATTTGACAGTTAGTAGTGTGATCATGATGGATTTTTGACAGATCTGTTTTGTCATCAGAACTGCCTTACCGTGTGCTCTCGGTTTTGTTATTGATTTTTTATACCAACAATTTTGTTGATTTACGGCCTGTACATTTTCAAGTATTCATGAAACGAGCTCAAGGCCAAGAATAATAATTTTTCACTTTTTGAATTTTTATGAAAATTATTATTGTCTTTACTTATTAATAATCATTTTTAATTAATTATTAAAAGGTTTTTGATTGAATAGAGTAGGAAAAATGTTTAGAGACAACTGCCATAGCTTTTCTTATAGATCCATTTCGGAAGCTGCTAGACTTCACTCATCAGATAAATTTTGGCACGCATTGCTAACCATTAAGCTAACAATTCGCTGGTTTTGATGTCATCTAAACTCCTAGTTCTATTCTTCTTTTTACCATATGCATGAACCACTTCCGCCATTTGACAGTTAGTAGTGTGACCATGATGGATTTTTGACAGATCTGTTTTATCATCAGAACTGCCTTCCTACTCTATTCAATCAAAAACCTTTTAATAATTAATTAAAAATGATTATTAATAAGTAAAAACAATAATAATTTTCATAAAAATTCAAAAAGTGAAAAATTATTATTCTTGGCCTTGAGCTCGTTTCATGAATACTTGAAAATGTACAGGCCGTAAATCAACCAAATTGTTGGTATAAAAAATCAATAACAAAACCGAGAGCACACGGTAAGGCAGTTCTGATGATAAAACAGATCTGTCAAAAATCCATCATGATCACACTACTAACTGTCAAATGGCGGAAGTGGTTCATGCATATGGTAAAAAGAAGAATAGAACTAGGAGTTTAGATGACATCAAAACCAGCGTATTGTTAGCTTAATGGTTAGCAATGCGTGCCAAAATTTCTCTGATGAGTGAAGTCTAGCAGCTTCCGAAATGGATCTATAAGAAAAGCTATGGCAGTTGTCTCTAAACATTTTACCTACTCTATTCAATCAAAAACCTTTTAATAATTAATTAAAAATGATTATTAATAAGTAAAAACAATAATAATTTTCATAAAAATTCAAAAAGTGAAAAATTATTATTCTTGGCCTTGAGCTCGTTTCATGAATACTTGAAAATGTACAGGCCGTAAATCAACAAAATTGTTGGTATAAAAAATCAATAACAAAAACGAGAGCACACGGTAAGGCAGTTCTGATGATAAAACAGATCTGTCAAAAATCCATCATGATCACACTACTAACTGTCAAATGGCGGAAGTGGTTCATGTATATGGTAAAAAGAAGAATAGAACTAAGAGTTTAGATGACATCAAAACCAGCGTATTGTTAGCTTAATGGTTAGCAATGCGTGCCAAAATTTCTCTGATAAGTGAAGTCTAGCAGCTTCCGAAATGGATCTATAAGAAAAGCTATGGCAGTTGTCTCTAAACATTTTTCCTACTCTATTCAATCAAAACCCTTTTAATAATTAATTAAAAATGATTATTAATAAGTAAAAACAATAATAATTTTCATAAAAATTCAAAAAGTGAAAAATTATTATTCTTGGCCTTGAGCTCGTTTCATGAATCCTTGAAAGTTAAGTAAATTCATATTTTTTGAGCCCGTCACAGCTCCCGTTGTTGTGGCCACATTCAAACCCACTGGACGAGCCAAAAAGCGAGCCATTAAAATGCTTTAATGTACACGTTTGCCATCGACTTCAAATACGCTCATCCTCATACTCAATGCCACTAAATATCGTAGCGGCTCAGTGGCACCAAACCAGGGCATCTGTATAGAATTTATCTGGAGACATTATTGGACAATAGTTAAGATGCAGCAACACCAAATAAGCATAACAGGGTGGAATATAAACATCTAATCCGGCCCGAAAAAAAAATCCCGCGGCAAGGGAGAAGCAATAAAGACAAATCAAATCCCGCAGCAAGGGAAGGACACGGAGGCTAGCGTCAAGAAGAAAAAAAAAATTTTATATAACTTAAGTATTTTAGTAATATTCTTTATTTAGAAGCATATGGCAACACAACGGCTGCTACCATTAAGGGCAAAAAGTAGATTTTTGCTTGTAGATTTTTGCTTTCTCTCCTTTTTGTTTTTTCCAAATGAATGAGAAGTCAGATATTATAAGTCAGGCAGAATTTGACGCGATATTCTTGCTTTACAGCAGATTGACCATAGAAGAGGAGGATAAGGTAGAAATAGAGGTAAAAACAAAAGAAGTAGCTGAAACAGTAAAAATAGAAGCTGTAGACATAATTAAACAGGGTCCTAAGGCAATCACTATAGAGTAAACCAGTAAAGGTAGAGGAACCTAAGATTCCCAAACCTCCTAGGAGCAAAAGGAAAAGAGGAGGAAAAAGATTTAACTTCAGAAGAGCAGTAGCAATACTGTACCAAAAAATAAATTTAACTACAAACACGAAGGAAAGAATCCGTTTAAAAAAACGAAATAAGAAAGATCAAGGGTATATAAAGTATTTTTTTTTTCATTAGAGTGCTAAAAATTTTAATTTAATTTAATATTTTATTAAAAATAATATAATTTTCTATGGAGAGCGCTTTGCCTGATGACCTTGATTACGAGGCTATGAACAGTGTCGTTGATAATTTGGAAAGTGAAAGCGCAATTGAGGTACGTAGAGAAAAAAGAAGATTAAGACCTTACAGTGAGGAGGAAAGGAAAACACTAGTTTGGCTGAAAAGTTATTGGGAGCATATAGGAATGACTAGGGAACCAACCCTTGAAGATGTTAGGTATAACACAGCAATGGAAGAAGTAACAGGCGAGCCTTAATAAAATATGGCCTATAAGAACTATAAATGGAAACAGGATATATATATGTAAAAAGGAAAATTTTTTTTAAATAAAGAAAATGCCAAAAATAAAATAAATCTTGGCATTTATAGTTTTTCTGGCGATGGGAGGCCAAGAATCCAAATTGGAAGAGCCTAATGCTAATGTGATTAACTCAATCCAAATAGCCGACCACACTGAGGCACTAGACTTTATTAAAATCTTGTTAATAATCTTAACAATCTGCACTTGCCTCAATTTGTTTCTCAAACTATACTCGGCTCACAACAAATTTTTAAAGAAAAAATACATGTGCCGAGCAGATGGTCTAGATAAGGTCTAAACCCAAAGAAAAATTATATACCCCAATGGACAAATGGGAAACCATTCTGAATACACTGGTGGAAGAGAAAATTTTGGCGGAAAGGTCATATAAGTGTATTAACAAAAGTACACCCATACAAAGAGTAACTGTGTTGAAACATCTCACGGCAATATTACAGTCGTTAAATAATATAGGAAAGCCACGCAAAAGGCGTATAGCAAGTTGACAGCTAAGCATCAGCTAGAAGTACAACAAATATTTTCCAGTGTCAGGGATAAATTGGTATCCTTACTAGCTAGATACAACATTGAGGCATTGGTCCCAAATTCATTTAAAAAAGAAATAGAACTAGATTTCGTCATTTTATTGCCGGAGGCTCAACCCAATCTGGAGGAAGCCATAAAAATTGAAATTACTGAAAAAGAATCACAAACAGAAAACGCTAAAATGCCACTGACAAATGTAGATTTCGTTAAAACTGCATCATCGATCTTACCAGATTTTGATGGAAAATCGGAAAATCTGTCCAGTTTTCTGGATGCCCTTGATATACTGGAGCAAATCAAGGATAGTCACGAGGCCATCGCGGTATCCATGATAAAAACAAAACTCAAGGGGACAACTAGAAACATAATAAGTACAGAATCCTCTATTCAGGAAATTAAACAAAGATTAAAGGCAAAAGTTAAGGGTGAATCAGTAGAAGTTTTGTCGGTAAAACTCCTGAACATCCAAGAACGCAGTAAAACTGCAAATCAATACACTTCTGAGATTGAAAAGCTCACAAAATCGTTGGAAGGAGCATACATATCTGACGGACTAACACCGGAGTTAGCAACCAAGTATGCTACACAGTCAGCTGTAAAAGCTATGTGTAAAAATTGCTCCAACGATAAAGTAAAAACTATAATGCAGGCTGGAACGTTCACCACGATGAACGAAGCCATAACAAAATTCACTAACAGTTGCACAGAAGTAACTGGAAATCCAAATTCACTGTTACATATTCGCCAACAAAATCATTTCCGAGGTAACTTCCGCAGGAGTTACCAAAACAATAACTATAGAGGAAATCAGAGGCGTACATTTAACAATTACGGAAATAACAACAATAATAATAATAATAATAGTAATAACCGAGCAAATAACCAAAGATCTGGTCGAAACTTTGGATCAAGAGGTTATAACCGTAATAACACAAGAAATGTAAGGAATGTTACCCAACAGGAAAACCAGCAAACTGCACCTCAATAAATAAAAAATTATATGTTTTCAATTTACACCTAAATAGCTACATATCTTCCAAACCAACTCTGAATGATTCCATTTCAACCCTCCTAATCGAAACAGGAGCAGATATTTCAATTATAAAAAAGGGTCAAATTGACAGTCATGTCACTATTAATAATTCACAAAAAACAGATTTAAGAGGAATTGGTCAAGGCATAACAAGCACTATTGGCACAGTTAAAACAGATTTAAAGGATGATTACCTATTGATTCGACAAAAGTTTCATGTAGTAAAAGGCAATTTTCCAATCCCATGTGATGGAATACTAGGTTTGGATTTTATTAAAAAATATATTTGCATTTTAGATTACCAAAAAGATGGGGACACCCTAATATTAAGACCATATGATTATCCGGAAAATATAATAATTCAAATGACTAACAAACCGACAGTAAATAGTATATCAATTCCCGCAAGATCGGAAGTAGTCCGACAAATCCACGTTAAAAATAAAAATTCTGATTTACTAATTCCACAACAAGAATTATCTGAAGGCATATTTATCGCAAACACCCTAGTAGATTCACAACAAACATTCGTCAGAATTATAAATACAACAGATGAAAATGTAATACTTCATGATTTTAATATAAAAACAGAAAACTTGGATAATTATTCAATAGTTAAAAATAATAATCTAGAAATGAGCAGAACAGTAAAGAAAAATTAAAAAGATTAAATAAAAATTTTCCACACTTTGCCCATGAATCACTTAATGCATTATGTGCAGAATTCATTGACATTTTCTCATTAGAAACAGAACCAATTACCACTAATAATTTTTACAAACTTCATATGAAGGACAATAACCCGGTTTACGTAAAAAACTACAGAATACCAGAAGCCCACAAGAGCGAAATAAATAAACAAGTAAATAAATTAATTAAAGACGACATACTACTACTAGAACCTTCAATGTCAGAATTTAATAGTCCAATTTTATTAGTACCCAAAAAATCACTCACTAATAACCAAGAAAAAAGATGGAGAATGGTTGTCGACTACAGACAAGTAAATAAAAAATTAACCGCAGATAAATTCCCGCTGCCAAGAATTGATGACATACTAGATCAATTAGGAAGAGCTAAATATTTCTCGTGCTTGGATTTAATATTCGGTTTTCATCAAATAGAACTAAGTTCAGAGTCAAGGCATATCACATCCTTTACAGCAGATAATGTCACCTGTCGATTTAAAAGATTGCCTTATGGCCTTAAGGTTGCCCCAAATCCATTTCAGAGAATGATGACATTGGCATTCTCAGACTTAAAACCTTCACCAGCATTTCTATACATGGACGATTTAGTCGTATTAGCATGCTCCGAAAAACATATGATTAAAAACTTACGCGATGTATTCGAAACTTGTAGAAAGTATAATTTAAAATTACATCCGGATAAATGCAAATTTTTCAATCAAGAAGTAACATACCTTGGTCATAAGTGTACAAGCAAAAGAATTTTGCCAGATCCCAGTAAATTTGAAACTGTTAAAAATTATCCAACTCCTAAAAATGGGGATGAAGCGAAAAGATTCGTCGTATTTTGCAATTATTCCAAACTTTGCAGAATATTCTAGGATAATAACAAGGCTTTGCAAGAAAAATGTAGTTTTCGACTGGACAGAGGATTGTAAATAATTCTTTGACTATTTGAAAGCTGCGTTAATAAACCCTAATATCTTACAATACCCCGATTTCAGTAAACAATTTTGTATAACAACTGACGCAAGTAGTTATGCTTGCGGAGCAGTGCTAAGCCAAGAGTATGAAGGAAAACAATTGCCAATTGCCTATGCATCAAGATCGTTCACAAAAGGAGAAATTAACAAAGCAACAATTGAAAAATAATTAGCGGCCATTCATTGGGGCATAACATATTTTAGACCATACGTTTATGGTAAAAAATGTTTAGTCAAGACAGACCATAGACCTTTAACATTCCTATTTTCAATGAAAAACCCCTCATCAAAATTAACTAGAATCAGACTAGATTTGGAAGAATATGACTTCGAGGTGGAGTATATAGCAGGAAAACAAAATTATGTAGCAGACGCATTCTCACGCATAGATATCAAAGATTTTAAAGAAATTTCAGTAGAAGCGTGCAAAATATTAAAGGTTGCAACCAGATCTGAAACAAAACAAAAAACCAATAATAAATCCAGTAATAATACAAAAGAAAAACAAAGTCACAATGAGAACCCTATAATATTTGAAGCGCTTAATAAATATGAAGTTAAAAGACATGTCAAGCTCGTTTTCAATCCTCCGAAATTATATTTCAAGAAAGGAAAGAAAATTTGTAGTGGAATAAATATAAAATACCAAATTGTTGAGGCGAAGATTGACTTAGGACAATTCTTTGCCAGCCTAATGAAAGAAGCCGGCAATTTCAAAATTGTAAAAATGCAGTTGTCCTTAGGAGACAAATTGTTTAAAGATAACTATACTCGAGTAAATGAATTTAAAGAAATAGGTACCAAAGTTCAAAAATCTAACTGTAGCATTAACTCCGGCGGTTATGCATGTGACGAATAACAAAGAAATTAAAGAAATTCTTTATAAATATCACGACGATCCTGTTTTTGGTGGCCACCCAGGAATAAATCGTACGTCAAATAAAATAAGACAAAAGTATTACTGGAATAATATGAAAAATGACATAAGAAAACATATCAAAAATTGCATTCACTGCAATAAAAATAAAACCAATAAACACTTGAAAGAACAAATGACTATAACGGAGACGCCACCAAAGGCTTTCGATATAGTACAGATCGATACAATTGGACCATTTCCAAAATCGATACAGGGAAATGAATATGCAGTTACTATTATATGTGACCTAACCAAATACTTGGTTACAGTACCCGTCCAAAGCAAACATGCCGTAGCAGTTGCTAAGGCCGTATGTGAACATTTCATTCTAATTTATGGTTGTATGAAAACAATTATAACGGATTTGGGAATTGAATACAAAAGTAGTTTATTTGAGGAATTGTGCAAGCTCTTAAAAATAGAGCATAAAACCTCAACACCCTACCACCATCAAACTTTAGGTACTGTCGAACGCAGTCATAGAACATTCAATGAATATGTGCGTTCCTACATATCCATTGACAAAGACGATTGGGATGAGTACCTTAAATACTTTTCGTATTGTTACAATACAACACCTTCAACAGTTCACGGCTATTGTCCTTTTGAACTAGTTTTTGGAAAGACACCTCTGACTTACGAATTTTTAAAAGAAAATGTAATTAGCCCAGTATATAATCATGAGGCTTACGATAAGGAAATTAAGTATAGGTTACAGTTAGCACAAGAAAAAGTTAGAAAATTAGTACAGGAATCTAAGCAAAAACAAAAAGTTAGCTATGATAGGAAAATACAGTATAAGGAAATAAATATAGGAGATTTAGTATTAGTCAGAAATGAAGCAGGTCATAAGTTAGACAATAGGTATAAAAGGCCCTATAAGGTAGAAAATATTGATAGAAATAATAATTTTACTTTAGTTCCTTATAAGGTAGAAAGCATAGATAGAAATGATAAGTATATTATAAGTCATGAGAATAAGAAAATCTTAATACACAAAATAGACTTAAATTGTTAGAACTGCATTTTGACTCACATAATACTCATAAATTTTTATTGTACACTTACAAACAAACCCATAAACTAGGAAATTTATTGTATACAAATAAAAACTTATTAAAATAAAATTGTTTCATTTAATTACTCTCAATGTAACTCAACACCTAAGAAAAATTATTAAAAGAAAAGTCGTAAAAATACACCAATGTACAAACAAACATGTTACTGAAATAAATTATTTAGTCCACTTGAAAATAAAGTAAACAAAGAACAAAAATTTTGTCACATAAACAAACCAAAACAAAAAAAAACTGTATCAGCTTACACTTAAGACGTAAAGTAAATAAACACAAAATCTAAGCAAGTTATAAAAATTAATCAAATTAGAGTTTTACATATTTATATATATATAAAACTTTTTGAAAGGGTAGATGTAGTATAGCCAAAGTAAATTCATACATAAATACATGCATACTTACAAACAGTCTATTAAAAACTGTCGAATACGCTTTGTCAGCAAAGTCACACTCTATGCGGCAATGCCCACAAATGCGTTGCAATCATACGAATATATGTATGAACATATGTGCGAATGCACAAGCCAATGTTTGTGTATGAATGTAGGTATGAATGTACCATCGAGCGTTTGCATACGCTGGCTTACATACTTTGGCTGAGCTTAGAATTTAGGTAAATATGTATTATGGTAAATAAATAGTATATAGGAATTTATTGTATAAATAGAAGGAAAATATGTTGAATAAATTAATTCATGTTTAGTGCCGAATGATGGCACTACTCGAACCTATTTGACTTTTAATAGTTCTATTACAATGCAAAGGCCTTCCGTGGACGAACATGTTGTGGCGATTATTCTCAAGCATGTACCATCCCTCAATAACACTCCCGCCACTAATTAAACACAACAGAGATAACGATGGATACGCTTATGCATGCAACCATTAACCAAACAACAAGGAGAGATAGCACGAGTTTTTGCGAATACGATGCAAAGAGGAGATGCCAATAAATAACACCGACCCTCCGAGAACACGAAGAGCGAACAACCAAATAAGTTCTGGATGCGTAGGGTAGCACTCTGTCGGACTATATAAGACGCTATGGTAGCGAACATAGAAAACAGATATACAAAATGAGCTACCGAATCGCTTTCAGAAGGCTAATAAGACGGTTTAAGCTTTTTGGAGGACGAGTAGGTTTTTTGAGTTTATTGGTTTATAGAGGAAAAGGGGGTGTGCGGCGCACATGTTTAGTATAGGGAGCCCTTTTCTAATATTTATTTAATTATTATTTTATTTATTTAAATTATTTGTTCTATATAGAACGGGGGGTGTGGGGCACCTTTACACCTTGTATGTACTAATTGGGGGCGAGCACTGTTGGCTCTAAGGCATTGCACGGGATTGGCTTCCTCATTTTCGTTGTGAAAAACACTACTTTCAAATATTGCATAGGGGTAAATTTTGAATTATGAGCATTTTTTATTTGAGTTATTTGTTCTATATAGAACGGGGGGTGTGGGGCACACTTACACCTTGTATGTATTAATTGGGGGCGAGCACATATTGCATAGGGGCGATGTTTTGGGAATATGAAATTATGAATTATTAGTATTTTTTATTTCAGTTATTTGTTCTATATAGAACGGGGAGTGTGGGGCACCTTGTATTTATTAATTGGGGGCGAGCATTATTGGCTCTGAGGCATTGCGCGGGATTGGCTTCATTTTCGCTGTGAAAAACCCCACTTGCACATATTGCATAGGGGCGATATTTTGGGAATAGTAAATTTTGAATTATGAGAATTTTTTATTTGAGTTATTTGTTCTATATAGAACGGGGGGTGTGGGGCACCTTTACAACTTGTATGTATTAATTGGGGGCGAGCACTGTTGGCTCTATAGCATTGCGCGGAATTGGCTTCCTCATTCTCGTTGTGAAAAACCCCACCTGCACATATTGCATAGGGGCGATATTTTGGGAATAGTAAATTTTGAATTATGAGTATTTTTTATTTGAGCTGTTTGTTCTATATGGAACGGGGGTTGCGGCGCACCTGTTTCACCTTGTATGTATTAATTGGGGGCGAGCACTGTTGGCTCTGAGGCATTGCGCGGAATTGGCTTCCTCATTCTCGTTGTGAAAAACCCCACCTGCACATATTGCATAAGGGCGATATTTTGGGAATAGTAAATTTTGAATTATGAGTATTTTTTATTTGAGTTATTGGTTCTATATAGAACGGGGGGTGTGGGGCACCTTTACAACTTGTATGTATTAATTGGGGGCGAGCACTGTTGGCTCTGAGGCATTGCACGGGATTGACTTCCTCATTCTCGTTGTGAAAAACCCCTCTTTGGGATTGTAAAGCATAAACTATATCTTTCGAATATTTAATTAGCTGATTGCGAATTGCATGCAATGCAAATGAAATGCCTACAGCTTATGTCGCTTAAACAAAGACATTGCAGGAATTCACATCGGGCATCGAGAGGTTGGCTCATCTAGCAAATTCAGACGCACCCGTAGAATACACAGAAAGGGTAAAAATCCAAAGCTTTATAAGTGAAATACGTGATGTGGAGACAAAGCGAGCTACAAATGCAAATCCAAAGAGATCATTTGCTGAGACGGTATCACATGCTCTAACACAGGAAACAGCCTCTTTATTAAGTAAGCTGGCGTATAAAGCTCACCGCGTGGAAGTAGAACGGCCAGACTGGGTTCACACAATTCTGGAAGTATTGCGTGGAGAGCAACAGAAAACTGATGGCGGCATCAAATGCTTTAAGTGTGGAAAATCTGGTCATATTGAGCGTTATTGCAGCACCGGCTCCAGAAACTCCAGCAACGCAGGTGGCCGCAAGCGCAGAGCTGAAGAAGATGAGCAAGTCTCCAAATCCAATCAACCGTTAAACTAAAGAGAGTCAGCCGCAAGGCGCTAAGGCTGGCTCCCGCAATTGAATGCACCATAATCTCCGCATTACAAATCGGACGGAAAGCCAGTAATATTACCACTGGATTATTTGTGGAGGGAAAAGAGCGTTTCATCATTCGATCTGATTTAGTCAACAAGGAGGTGAGACCATTGCATAGAGCAAAGTTACGTACGGCAGCTGGTTAGGACACCCAAGTCCTAGGACTATGAGAATATGGATGTGCAGCTCAACTTTGGTTACAAAAACAAGTATGTACGTAAAAAAAAAAGTACTAGTGGAGGAGTGCCTATAAATTCCACCAAAGTCAGAAGTAGTTATATGGGCAAAGATTGATGGAGCTTATGGGACAAACAAATTGTGGGTTGTAGAGGCAGCAAACATCAAAGATGGATATACTAGTTGGAAAACCCTGGCTATGACAAAACAAGGTGGACATATACCGGTAAGAGTACTTAATGAGTTCAAATCGCCAATTAAACTTTCCAAAAGAGCTATATTGGGATAATGCCATGAGGTGGAAGTGGTTATCAATTGTGAACAGCTTTAGGGAAATGGTTCTACCAGCAAGATTGGTCTTTCAGATGACATTTTGGCATAGACGGAAGGGCTGGAAAAAGACCATCAGAACAAGGCAAAGCAACTTCTACTCAAGTACTCGAGCATATTTGACAAGGATGTTTCAAACCAAGCCGGACCAAAGTCCAATCCGCCAAGCTCCTCGTAGTGTCCCTTTAGCTAAACGACAAGTGGTAAGAAATGAGTGACAGCGGCGTGATCGAACACTTAGCTAGTCCATTGAGCTCACCGGTAGTACTAATGAAAAAGGACGGCAAGAGTAGGTTCTGTGTGGGCTACCGGAAGTTGAACGACGTAACTAAGAAAGACAACTATCCATTGCCATAAATCGACGATACTCTGGACTCGTTATCTGGTATGAAATGGTTTTCTACACTAGACTTGAAAAGCGACTACTAGCAAGTGGAGGTAAAGGATGAAGATAAGGAAAATACAGCTTTCAGCGTTGGAGAAGAGCTTTGGCAATTTACGGAAATGCCCTTCGGACTGTGCAATGCTCCAGCTACATTTGAGAGATTCATGGATCAGGTACTAAAAGGATTGCATTGGGAAACATGTTTGGTGTACCTGGACGACATCATCGTGCGGGGAAAAGGTTTTGAGGAACACCTAAAGAACTTGATGGAAGTTTTCCAATGGATAGCTGGTGCTGGTCTGAAACTAAGTCCCAAGAAGTGTTCCTTGTTTAAGAAGGAAGTAAGTTATTTGGGTCACAAGGTAAGGACGGAGGGCATCTGCACTGAATATCGAAGCCGTAAAGGATTGGTCAATGCCGAGAAATTTGTATGAGTTACGAAGTTTCCTTGGGCTATGCACGTATTATCGCCGATTTGTACCGAATTTCGCCAACGTAGGTAGTAGTATCCCTGAGCTTACCAGGAAAAATGAGTGCTTTGAATGAAAGAAGGAAAATGAAGTGGGGTTCCAAACCTTGAAGGAGCGACTATGCACTGCGTCAGTGTTAACATATCCAATCCTAGGTTCAACGTTTATTCTGGATACATATGCGAGTGGTTATGCGATAGGTGTTTTGTCCCAGATTGTTGATGTACATGAAAAGGTAGTGCCATACCATAGCCGAACAATTGGGAAGCCTGAAAGGAACTATTACGTAACACGGAGAGAACTATTGGCATTGGTAGAGTGCGTTAAACATTTGCACAAGTATCTCTTTGGGCAGCGATTCCACGTCAAGACATACCATGCAGCTTTGAAGTGGCTCTTGCAGTTCCGTAATCCGGACGGTCAACTGGCACGGTGGATAGAACGACTGCAAAGGTATGGCTTTTCCATAGAGCATCGCAAAGATAGCACCCACGGAAATGCTGGTGCAATGCCACGACGACCATGCAATTTGGGATTCAAGCATTGTTCCAAAGCTGAGGCAAAAGAAGACATTATAGATGTGCGGCTGATGACTATAACATCTATAGACGAATGGGACATGGATCAATTAAGGAAGTGTCAGCACGAAGATTCAGATCTGGCTCGTGTGATGCAAGGGCTTGAGCGAAACGAACGACCAACAAGAGAAGAGATGTCAGCAGAGAGTGCCGCCAAGTCATGTTGGGCACAGTGGTACAGTTCACAATTGGTAACCGGTTGTTTGCATCGAATATGGGAAAGTGAGGATGGTCAATGTGTTCGCAAGTTGACAGTCGTCCCAAGGAAGAAAATCTCTGATGTTCTCAATAAATTGCATAACTTTTCAAGCGGAGGTCATCTCGAAGTTACGAAAACCTAAGAGAAAATCTAGCAGAGATTATATTGGGTTGGATGCCGTCAATCGGTCGCGGAGTGGATTGTACCCTATTCCAAATCAATAGGCAGAAACCGTAGCAGAAGTGTTCATTAATAATTGGGTAGCGAGGTTTGGTACACCGATGAAGTTACACTCTGACCAAGGCAGGAATTTCGAATCAGTTGTGTCGCAGGAAATGTGCAAGACATTGGGCATTCGGAAAACTCGAACAACTGGACTGCATCCTCAGTCAGATGGCATGGTTGAACGATTCAATAAAACCTTGGAGGAACACCTAAGGAAATTAGTCAATAAGTTCCAGAAAGATTGGGATACTCATATATCCTTGTTCCTGATGGCATATCGATCTGCAGTATATGAGACAACAGGTCAAACTCCTGCAAAGGTAATTTTTGGGAATGTTCTTCAGTTTCCGGCTGACTTGAAGTTTGGGATAAATGCTGATGCAGGAATAAATGCTCGGAAATCCACAAGCGTCTTGGAAGAAAAAATGAGAGAAATACACGACCTTGTGAGACAACGGGCCATAATCATGAGTGATAAAATGAAAGCCAAGTAGACTTAGTGCTGCTATACAACCCACAACGTAAGAAAGGTTTGTCCCCGAAATTGCAGTGTAATTGGGAAGGCCCATACAAAGTCATAAAACAGATAAACGATGTTGTATATCGCATACAAACTGTTGGAAGGCCAAGGAATAAGATGAAGGTATTCCATCTGGAAAGGCTAGCTGCGTTTGGTTCGAGCAAAGACTTAGGCGGAGGGCAGTGTGGCGATTATTCTCAAGCATGTACCATCCCTAGCTCAATAAAACTGCCACCACTAGTTAAACACAACAGAGTTAACGATGGATATAGTAATGCATGCAAGCATGTACCAAGCAAGAAAAGGAGAGATAGCACGAATGTTTGCGAATACGATGCAAAGAGATGCCAATTAATAACACCGATCCTTCGAGAACACGAAGAGCGAACAACCAAGAAAGTTCTAGATGCGTAGGGTAGCGCCCTGTCGTACTATAAATTATAAGAAACAGGTTGTTTTTTTATACCTTTATTGATTTTTCACAAACTGCGATGCTACTCGCTCTGATACAATTTTCTTTCTGCTCCATCATTCATCGACGTCGCTTTATCAAACCTCCGTTGGGCTAGGCTGGTGCTTTTTTTGGGATACGTTGTGGATTTCCCTGCAGTCAGAAATTAATATTGTTGCTAAGCATATGCCAATATATGCTATTTGATGTTTGTTGCCGCTTTGTCGCTGCAAAACCTGTTTCGAAGTGGGAGTCATGCCTTTGGTCATAATAAATTCAATCGCTATCACTACGCGTGCATTGGCGGTCCAAGCATTGTATGTTGTTGCTTTTACACCTTCAGCGGTCGTTCGGTTGCCTGTTGCTACCGCTAATATTGTTTAAGCATTTCCCAACGACATATCTTCAACACAATAATATCACTTGAGCGTAAGAGGAGAGTTTGAGTGCAAATTTTGAACAAACTCAATAATGAGTAGGCAGCAAACGATTAGGATGGGTGTTATTTTAATGGCATATTCTGCTTGTTACCGTAACTTATATAAGGCAGTGACCAAGCAAAGCAGGTTGATCAGTTTATTTTCAAGTATTGTTCAGTGAACTACTGCGAAGTTACCAAACTCTTAATTTGTATTGCGTTTATTACTAGTACAGAAAACTAGGGCTGTGTTCGTAAATGCAACATGACGCGCAAACTACGATTGAATAACAAACAGAACGTTCAGAAATGCCAATATGACAGCACTGCAATAATCAAGCGTTCAAAAAGACAACACTTCTATCAGCTATCACTCATAATTTCTATAAAAAAAATTGTTTACTGCATTTAACTACGATGTCTGACAAAAAGTAAGTGCAAAACTGTTTTATTTTAATTTTTGTATTGAAATTTAGTTAAATGATGTTAATAATAATTGTATAAATTATTATTTTTAAATTTTTAGTGAAAATCTCAGTAATGCGGAGACACAGTTATTGCTGAGAGTACGGTTAAATATGGAGGACGAGTTTAAATCGGGTAGAAGGAAGTAAATTGGAAATGGGAATGGAAAATGTCCTCGGGAAACGACTTTATTGTTTTAATAAATGATTTGTTTTTAGGTATTTTTCTTTTTAAAGACAAACATTTGTACCTAAACATTTTTCGTTTTGACTTCAATAGCCTTCTTTTTCTTAAATTTAAAGAAAAGCTATCATTTCTTTGCTCACAAATTTTGTCTAGTGTTAGATTCAGCAAAATTTCCATTTTAGTATTATACGCGTTCAAAAATGCAAACAAACGTATCTGCAAATTGTCAAAAATTGTATAAGAAGTATCAATCGTCAAACTTGCAGTGTTGCCACCGTTGCTTATGCTGCAAGTCATGTTGCATTTACGAACACAGCCTAGCTATTACAATATCTGTGGGTGTGTTTATTTGACTTTATAGTGATCGAACCCAGGATTAATAATCAAGGAATCATCGAATACGTCACAATATAATATACTTCAACGGAAAAGGGTACCATGGTATAAATGACATGATGGTATACTGCTTTTTTGTGGTATAATCTTTAATAAGACATTGTACATATTTTCCAAGATATGCGATCTAATCTAATCAAAGATGAGTTTTGCAAGAACGATTTAAGTTAACAAAAATGGATGGAAGAATTTTTTGTTCATTAATACTATAATGAAAATATTTATTTCCACAGTAGCCAAATAACCGAAGTTGCCGCAGGTGAAGGCAATCAACTCACCGCGATTGCCCAGAATATAAGAAACCAATTTAAAGTATATCTTTCGAACTCCCCATAAAGTGTTTTGATTGTCCATATCAGGGATGGGACAATATTAGAAAATATATTAGGCTCCAAATGAAAAAATTTACAAAACGTATAAACATCAACTAATTTGGAGGTATTTTCAAATAAGTTCAGCTCACATCTTTTGTTTAATCTATACTGCTAATTGATGGATCATGTGTTCCATTCTTGTCCTGTTGGAGTACTTTCAAGGATTATCTAATCCAGCTCTCGGTTTTTTCCGAGGACTCTATTTCGTAATTACCCGAGAAAGTATTCTCCCGTAAGTGTTTCATGTAGTACCCAGAAATATATCGAGTAAGCCATCCTGCCCTAGGACGTCGCAATGTAAGTTCGATCACATTTTTTATATGAATGAATATTAGTTTCGGTTAGTCATTTAAACATTCATTTAATCCGGGCTTTTACTAAGTAGATAATTTAAAAAGCACGGCTACTTTATGAAATTAAAAAATAAATATATTTTCATATATACGCACACAGCAGCAGAAATCCAATTTTGTTTGTACATTTCCGCAAAAAAAAGTGAAATCCGAAAAATGTTTGCGGCAGCAAGACGCCAGAGCTTAATGCTCATTCCCACAACAGCCGGGTCTATCGTACCGGAATGACTCGGATTTTTATATCCGACCAAGGGCTGTTATTTCGACACTACCCTGTCTAACCTGTCACCTTTACCCCTAATATTGTCATCCTCCGAGCATCTCCTTGCAGCAGGGCTGCTCAAAACTCTCCTGCTCCGGGCTGGAGTCGAGTCCAACCCGGGTCCAAGAGAATGGATCTGCTGCGTCTGCTGGAAGAAGATTTACGTTAAGCGTTCACACTACATCCAATGTAATTCTTGTAAAAGATGGTTGCACAAAACTAGGTGCTCCGGGCTAAATCCCTCCACACACAGGCCCCCTAGTTTCTACAAAACTTTTGTGGCCCTTTGCTGCTCACGCCCTAGGACGTCCTGTGGCCAACGACGATCGAGTATCGCACCGTCACAAGCTTCAGAAACAGTCTCCACGACTAACAGCACTAATAATGCCCAGCAAGTAGTGTGTAACTCCCACTGCCGCTCACGCCCACAGGCGCCAACCCCCTCCCACTTTCAGCTTCCCCTTCTTCCAGCACTAGCACAAATTAAGCCAAATCCACCAGCTGCTGGTCCCTTATACCATGTGCTCTGTTTGGAACGTCAAGGTATGGTTGTCCGGGCAGGCCACGTCGACGTAGCAATCATTAACATTTATGTACCTCCTGCCACCTGCTGTCCGAGAGATTACCACCCTGACATCAGTGCGTTACTCAGAGACGATAATCGTGTAATCCTCGGAGACTTCAACGCACACCACGATCTGTGGCACTCAAGTCTACAGGTTGATGGTAGGGGACAGGAATTGGCTGAACAAATAGACGATTCGCCGTTTTGCACTGTGAACGGGGATGGCCCCACGAGAGTTCCGGTAAATTGTTCCAGTTCACCAGACCTCACAATTGTCAGCGCAGGTCTCATAAACTGCGTTGAATGGCGACCAATGCTTACTCTTGAATTGGACCATTTGCCGATAGTCCTCTCAATCGATCCCCCAATGATTTTGTTACTTTTGAGAAACTCACCTTCACTAATTTCAGTAAATCTGATTGGGTTGGTTTTCTTAATTTCACTGAGAGCACCTTCGCTGCTCTTCCCACCCCTTCTTATGTACGAGAAGGGGAAAAAGCGTTTCGCATGGTCATAGCTTCAGCCTCCAATCAATACATTCCGTTAGGTAGAATTAAAGAGATACGTCCGTATTTTCCCGCAGGGGCAGCGGCCCTGGCTAATGAACGTGACCACGTACGACGCTTGAACCCTACGGATCCCCAAATTCAAAATCTCAATGCGGAAATCAGACGGCTAGTTGATCAACACAAACGCGCCAAATGGGAGGAGCACCTAAGGTCCTGTAACCTCTCCGCTGGTGTTGGCAAATTATGATCCACTGTTAAATCCTTGTCAAATCCGACCAAACCTAACGACAAAGTATCCATCAGTCGAAACTAAAAGGATGTGCGAGCGCTTTATGCCTTTCACATCTCGGTGAATAGGGAGTAAGGTACCTAACAACCGTCTTCAACCTGACCATGACCACCTTTGTCATTCCAGAAAGATGGAAACAGGCAAAGGTGGTGGCACTACTAAAGCCTGGCAAGCCGGACAACGAGGGCGTCTTATCGACCGATATCACTCCTATCGCCAGTAGTGAAGACCCTGGAGACGGTCTTGTTATCTTATTATACCGCTAACTTGCGACTAGCCGAACATCAGCATGGATTCTGCAAAATGTATAGCACTACCACCGCGCTAAACGCTATCACCACACAGATAACTAGGTGTCGGTGTCAACCAATCTCGTCCAAATGACAGGACCGTGCTAGTTGCGCTTAATCTGTCGGAAGCTTTCGACACTGTCAATCATGCGCAACTCATTAACGACCTGGAGGCTTCAAACCTTTCCCCCTGTCTAAAGCGTTGGACCGCCAACTATCTGAGTGGTCGGCAGTCATCGGTAGAATTTAGAGGCGAAAGATCAAAACCAGGTATAATTAAGCAAGGGGTGCCACAGGGTGGTGTCCTATCCCCGCTTTTGTTTAATTACTACATATCGAGGCTCCCTTCCCCACCAGAAGGCGTCTCGATCGTCTCCTACGCCGATGACTGCACGCTCCTGCCGACTGGACCCTCCGTTAATGAGCTCTGCTCGAGAATTAATTCTTACCTTCCATCCCTTTCCCGTTTCTTCGCTGCACGAGACCTGACATTGTCACTGACCAAATCCTCGGCCACCTTATTTACGACGTGGACAGCGCAGGCGAGCATGGAATTAGACGTCTACGTCGACTAAAATCTTAGGGGTTACGTTTGATAACATGTTCAAATACAGTGCTCATGTAGCCGCGATTGCCACCAAAGTACAAAGCCGTAACAAAATCCTCAAGTCACTAGCTGGCAGTACTTGGGGAAAAGACAAAGAAACGTTACTGGTAACGTACAAGGCAATCGGCCAGCCGGTTCTGAGCTACGCGACGCCTATATGGTCGCCGGGGTTAGCAGACACACATTGGAGGAGGTTGCAGGCCTGCCAAAACACCGTACTCAGAACTGCCACGGGGTGCCTCCTTATGTCTCCTGAGCACCATCTTCATAATGAAGCAAAAATGCTCGATGTCAAAGAGCACTGTGAGATATTGCCCAGACAATTCCTGTTCAACTGCCATAAACCGCAGCACCCGAACAGGAACCTGCTCAACAAAAATCCGCCTCCCAGGAGAATAAGGAGTCACCTCCGTAAGCACTATGACGAGATCCGGCACCACATTTTCTCGCCGTTTGATCCAAAGGTGCACCGGCGGCCCTCAACCTCATCCACACGGAGTCGGCAAAGTCCTTTGTCAGGTCTCGTCCAGTGAATGCAGTCCTACAGGCACAATCCCCACCTGTTGCCGACGAGGAACGCGAACTGCCCAGGGGACAAGAGTCACGCTGGCTCAACTTCGTTCTGGATACTGTAACAGGCTAAACTCTTACCTATCCAGACTGAACCCTGACATGCCAAATGTCTGCCCGGCATGCGGCGTGTCTCCCCACGATACTAACCATCTGCCTAACTGAGCCCACTCTTCTAACACCAATTTCACTCTGGTCCACCCCTGTTGAAGCCGCGAGGTTTCTTGGACTTCCGTTAGAAGAGCCTGATGACAGTGTTGGATGAGGGGGACATCCTAGGCAGGTTAAGTAGTCGCTACAACAACAAGAACAACAACAACAACAACAGAGCTTAATGCTCATACGAACTGTGGTGGTCAAGATAGACAAAACATCACATACGTTGTCAATACATGTGTATGTAGTCAACACATCGCCTCAAATACATAAACTTTATGAAACCATATAAATTGACTAGACAATTATTAAATGGGAACCTTTTATTAAATAGGTACTTGACATTGAAAAAAAGTCAATATGTATGTACTTCAAATTAACCAAATCCAGTCACAAAAACAAGAATAGCTCATAGCGTTTTAAAAAAAAAAAAAAAAACAATTAACTCGTAATGCGTCCCATAAATCTTTTTGAAACTCAGACACAGTATTCAAGTTGTCTTGAAGAAGTGCGAACTTTTAACTTTTTGTTTCTGCGGGAGGCTCGACGATGGGTTGGTGCTGCAGCTAGCCTTGATAACTCCGTTATTGCTGTTGTCGTCACCGTCACTGTCGTTCTCGCTACTCCCGTTTAGGTTCCTTGGCGTACCTAGTGAATTACCAAATGTGCGAACATTTGAGTGCTGCCCCTCCGGTTTGGTTTTTGGACTGCAAAAAAAAAAAACCAAAAAGACATGATGTAATCTAATTAAATACAGATTTCATACAAATACCTCTCTCCATATCTTAAGAGAATTTCACTGGTAGTCCTTCAGCATTTAAGCGCTTATAAAGCTCCTCCCACAGTCTATTACAAGTGGTTCCTCGCTGCCGTCTAACGTGTCGTGTCATACGGTCACGCATGTCATTATCCGAAAATCGAATTCCTACGTCGAGTTGTACGATCGGACAGAGATTTTCTAATTTCAAACTGTTGAACACATTGGTTATGATTGATTGCGTTGAAATATTGCACACAGGATTTCCGTTAGTCTGCAGGTTTAACGGGTTGCTAAGTGTGCCGTTCTTTCATTTTCCAACAATGTTGCAGCACAGTGACCACATTGCTGCTAATAGTAATAACAACAGGCACGTTTTCTGTTTATTTAATAGTAGAATATACATACGTATGTTCGTATTTGTTGTTGCAAAGTTGTCAATCAATTCAATTTTATTGAGCATTTTTTTTATATCTAACTATATATATATGCAAAGTTACAAATTTCAAAATAAAAAAATTTAACTTAAACAGTATGAGTTAAAAAGTATACAAATACATAATATATGAGATCGTGTAAATATAAAAAAAAGTTAAACAATTTTTTATGTTAGGTTCACCATAGTGTCCAATGCACTATAGCCGAAATTGCGATTTTAGCGGCAGAAAGTCAATGTTTCAAATTTAAATTTTTGCAATTATTTTGATGGTGTTCAATACCCAACATATTGATGAGAAAAAATTTAAAAAAAAATTTACTGTTGGCAACCCTGTTTATGTACAAACAACTGGTAATGTTTACAAATTTTTTAGTACGTGTTAATACAAGTGAAGCAGCAAAGTTTTTATAAAATTAAAAACTGTTTTTTAATAATATATTCTTGTAAAAAAACTTTGTAATTATGAGTTCTATTACTCGAGGTGAGTAATTTTACTATATACAAATATAGTTTGCTAAATCTTTTTATTTCGTACTTATTTTGGTGGTTTTTTGTATGTATTTTTTTGTGAAATTCTGAAGAGTTTTATCGTTTTTCGTGGAGTAAAACTAAAAATGTTTTGAAGTGTCATTGGAACTATTTACATGTGATTGTTTGTAGAAAACTCAAGTTTAATGTCATGGTAAAAGTGTATGCATTTGACTGCTAATGAACGAATTTTTAATACTTTTGTAGAAACACTCAGGTTCAAAAATTCTGAAATATTTGAGTTTTGGTTGAGAAACAACAGGAATGTTTCGAATTACATAAAAGGAAAGATTTCATACCAAATTGACAGTGAATTAAGTAAATTGATATGTACTAAAGCTCGGAACTTATCTAATTTTATTAAACTTAAATGGAATAAACAATCCAGAAATGAGAATGGATTTAGAAAATATAATTAGAAATGGTTGAGTCGAGAAACAATTTTTGTAATACCGAAAAAGATTAATACTATTGGGCGACCAAAACTGACGTATGATGATAGCTGCGAAAGAAATAAAAGGAGATTAGCTTCCGAATTAGCTTCCCAGCAAGGAGACAATGCGCAATTATTAGTTCATGCTGCCTCTATATCTGGCAAAAAATCCCACGCAACGGATTTGAAATTTGTCCTACAACAAGTTGCTATATCTCCAAATCGGCCATCCAAAATTCGAGAAGTTCTTAATACTAGCCATAAAGAAGTTACGCCAGTATCACCTGATGAAGCTCTAATGTTTGTGTTAGAAAACGGATAACCTAAAAAGGTGTACTCAAATATGCGGCAATTAAACATAAAACACAATTGTAGTATTTATCCGACTTATGATAAAGTTTATAAAAGCAAATTGAAATGTAGACCGGATGAAATCAAAGTGAATGAAAGCTCTGTCGAAGTGTCGTTGCAAAATTTGTTAGACCACACAGCTAAAAGAATTCTTGAATATCAAGATGAAGTATTGTGTACAATGGATGTTGAAGAATCGATCCTAATTTCGAGCTACGGGTTTGATGGTTGTACCGGTCACAGCTTGTTTAAACAAAAATTTGTGGAAAATACTTCGGAAAGTTTCGATCAATCCGTTTTTGTGACATCAGTCATTCCAATAAAAATAAGTTCATCAGCAGGGTATAACATTTGGGTAAACCGTACACCTCAGTCAGTACGCTTTTGTAGACCTTTAAAAGTGGAGTTTGTTAAAGAAACAAAAGAGCACATTTTAACTGAAAACCACAACATAAAGAAACAGATTGAGGAGTTGAAACCACTACAATACACACTAAGTAATGGGAAAAAAATTAAAGTAAAATATAATTTATATATGACATTAATAGATGGGAAAGTCTTAAAGGTGTTGACAGAAACTAAAAGTGCACAGCAATGTCCCATCTGTCATGCCGGTGCAAAGGAATTTCGAACTATAAGAAACTTTGATTCTCCTAATTTTGAACTGAAGACCGACGCTTTGAAATATGGATTAAGCCCTTTGCATGCGTGGATTCGTAGTTTCGAGTTTGTTTTAAAATTTACATACAGGCTAGATTTGAAAAAATGGCAAGTTCGTGGAGCAGAAAAGAAGAGAATCCTGGCAGCAAAGAAACAAAAAATTCAAAAAGAGTTTTTGCTTCAAATGGGGCTTCATGTCGATAAGCCGAAAGCAAATGGCAGCGGCAACACCAACGCTGGTAACACAGCTAGAAGAGCATTTTCTCGCACGGACCTTTTAGCATCTATTACTGGTATAAATATTGATTTTTTGAAACATTTACACATAATCTTAATTGCTCTCTCCTCTGAATTTGAAATTGATGCTCAAAGGTTTCGTGATTATTGCATTAAACCCAGTGAAATATTTTTCCAAAACTACGAATGGTACTCTATGTCTGCCACAATACACAAAATATTAGTGCATTCGTCACAAATAATTGAGGCTTCAGTAGTACCCGTAGGTGTCCTGGCAGAAAATGCATCTGAGGCGCGAAACAAATATTATAAAAAAGATCGAACTGGTCACGCTCGAAAGGATTCAAGAGTGCACAACATACTTGACATGTATCATAGAGCTATGGATAGCTCTGCCCATATATTTCAAGTTTATGTTTGCAAGAACGTACAAATAGTTCAAAAAAACTTCCTTTTCCTCGAGAAGTCAGTGATCTTTTTAAAATGCTTGAATTGCCACCAGAACTTTTATTACCTTCAACATCTCAAGAAGCCTCCAGCTGCAATTATAGTTATGATTCTGATGTAAGCTTAGAGTCGATAAATAATTATTCATTGGAATTAGAAGCGGCTGAAAACGAAGAAACTGCCCATGAATAATTAAGCCCTATATCTTTCGAGAATATGTATGTTATTTTTGTTATTTTCAGATTAATCCATAAGCATTTACAACTTTAAAATTATAAATTTATGAATTACAAAATAAATTCATTTCTTGGTAGCATTCAAGTTTTTTTTGTCAGAAGAAGTCCGTTTTCAAAATTTGATGAAGCCAGCTTTTTGGTAAGTATTTTTGGCGACAATTTGGGTTTTGGATATAGGAAAAAGAGGGCGTGGACCGTTCATTTTTTCTCAAGTTGCTTTTTTGTCCGTGTAACCATTTTGGTGAAGCTAGCTTGCCAGGAAGTACGTTTTGCCACTACTTTGAAAAAAGGGGGCGTAGCCCGCCCATTTTTTTCTCAAATCGATTTTTTTATCATTAGAAGTCTACACACCAAATTTGGTGAAGCTAGCTTGTCGGGAAATATTTTTTGCCGCTAAAATCGCAATTTCGGCCATAGTGCAATGTCATAGCTATCAAAAATATTAATACATTTGTACAGTGGGGTGACTGCTACATATTGAAATTAAGCAGTATAATTTAAAAAAACTTTAATTTTTAACCGCTTGACAAAAGATGGAACTATGTAAATAAAGGAAAAGTAATGAATAAAAAAATTAAATCGAAGATTCCTGATGGCACGAATTTCGGAAGGTAGCATATTGAAGATTTTCCGAAAGACTATTGTATAAAACTTACTTGAATGTGTGGTTCTGGAAGAAGGTACAACAACTGCAGGATGAGAGTTTTTCTTTTAATTTAAAATAATAAAGGCTCTTTACTCGAAGAATCTCCAGGCATCTAAAAAGCTCACCTGCGGGGTGCGGCCGATTAGCATTAGATATTTTTTGAATAACACATTTTTGCACAACTTGGTTAGGCTAACTTTTGTTAAGGGATTATAATAAGAGACTGTAAATAGAAGGCAACGAATAAAAAAAGATTTGAACGAAACTAAACACAAGGGATGGCGGAACACCGAAACGCGTTTGTCGTTAAACCAAATTTGACAAGGGATGACGGAAAATCGTTTCAATATACCCAGTTGAAAGCAACAAAGCAGAATAAATATGTGTGAAAATATATTATGCATTAACTTCAAGGAAGTATATGAAAAAAGTTCTGGGAGTTCTTTATTAATTAATATTAAATTATTTGAGCAGGTGACAATCCTTTTTATAAAAAATATAATACTTTCAAGCCAAGCCCTTTGATTTGACACCAACTTTAAAAATCAAACAAACACCAAATAAACAGGGGTCAAATTACGTTTTACGTTCCGTGATCGGAAGCGAATTTTTAAATCACAATAGCTCGAAGCCCATAATTCGGAATGACGGCATACGTGAGCAATTGGCTGGAAGAACCGGTCGGTTCAATTATGCATTATTAGTTTTTTAAAAAGTTGGACAGTTTCAACGTCATTGTGACTTAAAAATCGGATTACGATCACAGATTCCGCCCCAGATGCCAACACTTCAAAAAAAGTTAAACTTTCGGCACATCTACAGGCTAAACCATTTCATTTGACATCTCATTTTCGAAAATCGTTCTAACGGCGTATTATATATAAAGATAATAAGGTTGCCGAGATTTAATATGTATATGTTGTGCGTATCTAACGTGCACTTAGGAAAAAGTTTCATGAATATTTCGCTTCGCTCTTAAACAATTTTTGACGTTTTATATTCAAAATATTCACCGAAGAAAAACCTTGGAACAGTAGGAAAACGTCGACCTTGGTTTGTAAAAATACAGTTGTCCTTAGGAGACTGGGTTTTTGGTGGCCACCCAGGAATAAATCGTACGTCAAATAAAATAAGACAAAAGTATTACTGGAATAATATGAAAAATGACATAAGAAAATATATCAAAAATTACATTCACTGCAATAAAAATAAAACCAAGAAACACCTGAAAGAACGAATGACTATAACGGAGACGCCACCAAAGGCTTTCGACATAGTACAGATCGATACAATTGGACCATTTCCAAAATCGATACAGGGAAATGAATATGCAGTTACTATTATATGTGACCTAAACAAATACTTGGTTGCAGTACCCGTCCAAAGCAAACATGCTGTAGCAGTTGCTAAGGCAGTATTTGAACATTTCATTCTAATTTATGGTTGTATGAAAACAATTATAACGGATATGGGAACCGAATACAAAAATAGTTTATTTGAGGAATTGTGCAAGCTCTTAAAAATAGAGCATAAAACCTCAACACCCTACCACCATCAAACCTTAGGTACTGTCGAACGCAGTCATAGAACATTCAATGAATATTTGCGTTCCTACATATCCATTGACAAAGAAGATTGGGATGAGTACCTTAAATACTTTTCATATTGTTACAATACAACACCTTCAACAGTTCACGGCTATTGTCCTTTTGAACTAGTTTTTGGAAAGACACCTCTGACTTACGAATTTTTAAAAGAAAATGTAATTAGCCCAGTATATAATCATGAGGCTTACGATAAGGAAATTAAGTATAGGTTTCAGTTAGAACAAGAAAAAGTTAGAAAATTAGTACAGGAATCTAACAAAAACAAAAAGTTAGCTATGATAGGAAAATACAGTATAAGGAAATAAATATAGGAGATTTAGTATTAGTCAGAAATGAAGCAGGTCATAAGTTAGACAATAGGTATAAAGGGCCCTATAAGGTAGAAAATATTGATAGAAATAATAATTTTACTTTAGTTCCTTATAAGGTAGAAAGCATAGATAGAAATGATAAGTATATTATAAGTCATGAGAATAAGAAAATCTTAATACACAAAAATAGACTTAAATTGTTAGAATAATTACACTGCATTTTGACTCACATAATACTCATAAATTTTTATTGTACACTTACAAACAAACCCATAAACTAGGTAATTTATTGTATACAAATAAAAACTTATTAAAATAAAATTGTTTCATTTAATTACTCTCAATGTAACTCAACACTTAAGAAAAATGATCAAAAGAAAAGTCGTAAAAATGCACCAATGTACAAACAACCATTTCACCGAAATAAATTATTTAATAGTCCACTTGAAAATAAACTAAACAAAGAACAAAATTTTGTCACTTAAACAAACCAAAACAAAAAAAAACTGTATCAACTTACACTTAAAAAGTAAAGTAAATAAACACAAAATTTAAGCAAGTTATAAAATAATCGAATTAGAGTTTTACATATTTATATATATAAAACTGTTTGAAAAGGTAGATGTAGTGTAGTCAAAGTAAATGCATACATAAATGCATGCATACTTACTAACAGTCGGCACGCAGCTATTAAAAACTGTCGAATACGCTTTGTCAGCAAAGTCACACGCTATGCGGCAATGCCCACAAATGCGTTGCAATCATATGAATATATGTATGAACGTATGTGCGAATGCAGAAGCAAATGTTTGTGTATGAATGTACCAGCGAGCGGTTGCATACGCTAGCTTACATACTTTGGTTGAGCTTAGAATTTAGGTAAATATGTATTATGGTAAATAAGTAGTATATAAGAATTTATTTGTATAAATAGAACGAAAATATGTTGAATAAATGAATTCATATTTGGTGCCGATTGAAGGCACATCCCCAATCCAAATTGTTTTTATTTCAATCATTACAGCAGTAATTAAAGTAGTAAAGTAAAAATATTTTGTTTCCAGCTTTGCCAGCAAAAGCTATATAAATTCGTAAGCTTAAAATATAAAGTATTTAGTTTTTATACATACACATACGGAAAGAAGTATTTTCAAAGCCATTTGGCTTTAACAAAATTATTTTAACTTAATATATATAAGTATTCATGAAACGACCTCAAGGCCAAGAATAATAATTTTTCACTTTTTGAATTTTTATGAAAATTATTATTGTTTTAACTTATTAATAATCATTTTAATTAATTATTAAAAGTTTTTTGATTTAATAGAGTAGGAAAAATGTTTAGAGACAACAGCCATAGCTTTTCTTATAGATCCATTTCGGAAGCTGCTAGACTTCACTCATCAGAGAAATTTTGGCACGCATTGCTAACCACTAAGCTAACAATACGCTGGTTTTGATGTCATCTAAACTCCTAGTTCTATTCTTCTTTTTTACCATATGCATGAACCACTTCCGCCATTTGACAGTTAGTAGTGTGATCATGATGGATTTTTGACAGATCTGTTTTATCATCAGAACTGCCTTACCGTGTGCTCTCGGTTTTGTTATTGATTTTTTATACCAACAATTTTGTTGATTTACGGCCTGTACATTTTCAAGTATTCATGAAACGAGCTCAAGGCCAAGAATAATAATTTTTCACTTTTTGAATTTTTATGAAAATTATTATTGTCTTTACTTATTAATAATCATTTTTAATTAATTATTAAAAGGTTTTTGATTGAATAGAGTAGGAAAAATGTTTAGAGACAACTGCCATAGCTTTTCTTATAGATCCATTTCGGAAGCTGCTAGACTTCACTCATATATATAAAAAAAAATATGATACAAGTTTTTCCCCGAATTAGTTCAAATAAATTTGTTAATGCCAAGATTGGTGAAATATATTTGTGAATAATTGTTTGAGTATAAAGCTACATATTTGAATTATTCGAAATTCGACATCTTACAAATTACGGTATTTACTTTTTGTAAGTTGTTAATATTTTTTTTACCTCGAGAAGAAGACGTACCATAAATTCCATAGTTTGTGAAATTTCTTTTATATATATTATGGAAAGTAAAGTAAAATTTATAATTTGTTGAATACTTCCTAAAACGTTGCAGTCATTACTTAACAATAACTTTTTCGATTTCTATATAACTAACAATATTTTCCTTAGACATGTCATTTTCTAAAAAAAATAAAAACAATTATACATTTACAATTATGTACCTACATATATACGAAATATATCTTACCCAGAAATTCAATAAAAAGCGAAAGACCTTTTCCCTTTCTTTTTCAAATCTTTCAGTGAATGTATGGGCCTTAATCCCCATCAATGTCTCAAAGTGTTGCGATACAGTTCCGTGTATTTTTTTCAAAAAGTTTTGTTTATCTACGCCTGTCTGTGCGCAATCCGACGACGAGTTATTGCATGTTCGTTGCAGCCGATTTGAGCGTCTTCTTTGCTTTACGGGAATATTTGGGTCAAAATTAGTTTTGACGTTATTTGGCGACCGATTTAGAACATTATTTCTATTTCTCATTATCGTGAGCAAGGGTAGTGTGGAACTAGAGATTACGTTTCCTTTATTGTCTTTTTCCATAAAGGAGTCAGGAAAACGACTAACAGATTGACGTGTTACCATTCGTAAGATACCCATCGGTTCGTCGACTAACAAGTTATCGAAAGTATTTAATAATTTGCCCAATTTCTCCTTTTTATTTACTTTTTCCCATGGTATTTTAAATTGCTCAAATATCTGTTTTGCATGGCCTGTTGTCTCCGACGATGAGTTTAAGTCGCCGCTGGAAATTGACATAATTGTAGCATCAAATTCTTCGAAATTAGATTGTTCTGACGAAAGCTCGTCTGATTTTTCCACTTGATTCGTTGAATCATTTATACTGAAAAAAGTTTGGGGCTCATTAGGGCTTTGGTAGTCATTTCGACGATTTCATATATGCAACTGCTTCTATGTTTTATTTTGTTTTTCCGACAGGGTGAATGATTGATGTATATTGGAACGATTTTTCGTCATCCCTTGTCAAATTTGGTTTTGAGACAAACCGGTTTCGGCGTTGTGCCATCATCAGTGTCGATTTTCGTTCTGATCTGTTGTGGTCGTTTGTCTTGTATTTATAGTAGGTAGCAGGTAACGTCAGCATGGGTGTCTGTTTGTGTACGTGGGTGCATGTGTTGTGCGTGTACATTCAGAAACGGGGGTGGTTTGCATCGATCGGTTTTTTTGTGGTTGACTGAGGCAGGTAAAAGTAGGTGATTTTTGTTGTTTGACCTTTTTTGCTTGTTTGTTGTTTTTGATCTTTTGCTGTTTTGTGCTTATTTGTCGGTGCGTGTGTGTCTGTTGTACCTGAGTGGTTGCTTTGTTTTTTGTAAACCAATTTTAAAGGTTCGAATATTGTGTCGGAAACAGTGTTTGTCTGTTCGTTTATTATTCTACCGTCGAATGTTTTTTGTTTGTAGATTTCCATGTTTTCGAGTACGTTCAGACGTCTGCCTTTTGCTTGTACATGTAGGACCTTGACTGTTTTTTTGATGTTTCCGGGGGGGCATTTATTCTCCGCCATGTGATTCGCAAAGTTGGACTCTGGTATGATGGTTGGATTCCGTATCTTTTTGTTGTAATCCCGTTTCTGAATGTACACGCACAACACATGCACACACGTACACAAACAGACACCCATGCTGACGTTACCTGCTACCTACTATAAATACAAGACAAACGACCACAACAGATCAGAACGAAAATCGACACTGATGATGGCACAACGCCGAAACCGGTTTGTCTCAAAACCAAATTTGACAAGGGATGACGAAAAATCGTTCCAATATACATCAATGCTTCTATGTTCTTTATGTGGCCCATGTGAAGAATTTGGTGTAGTTCTTTCCGTCCATTCAATAGAATCCAAAAGCATTAAAATTTCATTATTTTTCAAGTAATACTTGAGCACAGCATCGTTGCATATTTCTGATCCATCACTTTCTAATACTAGTAAAGTACCTTGAATTCCAAATGCGTTAGCTATAATTACAATTTTATTATTAATTAAATATTACTACCATGAATGGGCAAAATGTACCTTTTTGAATAATAGGCTCCATTGATGGTGTCACTAAAAATACTTTCTTGATGCGCCTGTCCGAACTCCATACCTTGCACGCGTATTCATCCATTATTTTAATCTTATTATATGTTCTTACGCTAATGTTAATAATAAATTTTGAATTAAATTTAAATGTAGATATTTAGGCCATGAAATTTTATTTTTGTCATTTTTTTGATAAACAGGATCATCATGCCTTGAAAAATTATGCAACAAAAGAAAGGGGGATAAAAATAAAAAGTGCCGAATTTGATCTGCTTTGCCTGGAAGCTTTTTCTGGAAAAGAAATTGAAATTTTTAGTTTTTTCCAATTTTTGAATACCACACATTAATATAATCAATAGGTATTATATTAAGGTTTATAAAATATTTAAAAATTATCATTAAATCATAGGGAACTATTCCTTCAAATAAATCATGGGATAAGCAAGGAGGCAAACCATTGCAGACGTGATAATACGCTAATTTGTTTAGGCATGAGTTTTTCAGTATCCCATATTCAGAGGATACATTTCATTCAAACACTTTTTGTATTTTTGTAGGATTACGATATCATATAACATATTATATTTATGTCAATTTTGGTGTTTTCTAGCTCAAGTAAATCTTGAATAAGAGGCTGAAATACCTTTTCGATTCCAAAATACTTTATACAACTCTCTTTACACAACAGAACAAGTTGAATATTGTTAATATTGGATCGATATTGAACTGGAATATTACCAACCATCATGTACACTCCTAATAGTATACTTTTTTTTTTCGATGATCCCAAAGGATTGCAGTTTTGAAATGCATCCTGAGATAGAAATAGCTCAATTCGTTTGGCGTTTTCATTGACTAGAAAATGAAGCGTCGTTAAGTATATGGAACCGTTATTGTAATCAGAGTATGTATTATTTTTGTTTATTTTTTCTGCATTCAAAAGTTTAAAAAATACTTTATCATGCATCAAGGATTTCAATGTTTCAATGATAGGAATATAATAAAAAAAAATTTTTTTGTTTATCATGTGTCTACGGCGGAGTCGTTCCAATTACAGGGCGCGCTCGCACCTAATAGGGATAGGAAAGAAAGAAGGCAACGAGTTAATAATTAAATAAACACCGGAATTCAATGTAAACAATTACAATGGATCACTGGTTTTTATTAAAGTAGAGGTGAAATTAAATATACAACAGTATTGTGAATATAAGACAATATGGAAAGTTATGGAACCTGTATAATTACCTGGGATGGCTGCTGGTGACTCCTGTACGCTCGATAATCAAGTGTCCGAGCCCTTTCGTTTAATTCTGTTCTGTACCGCCGCCGAATGCTTACTTTAGCAGGATCAGCCAGCTTTATCAACTGGAAGGGGGCGGCTACGGTGGCGTCTATGTTGGACACCGGGGTCTTGCGGTGGTGGCGAGCAAGGACCGTGGCTTGCGTGGTGACCCTTCTGTTGATTCCGTACTTCCCGCGTAGGATGAGAGTACACCTGCTAGGCCGCGTATCACCAACACGTTCTAGGCGGAGATCTCTGGTGCAGCCAGTCCGAAACGTGGCTGGTGTGTCCTTGGGGCGGACGATTGTGGTGTCGTTAACTGGGTTGCGGGCTTGGTAAGGTGCCGTCCGACCCGCTGTTCGTCGTGACGAGCGGAAAGGGCGCATTTCCGCGTCACCACGACGGACACCTTAACAGCCCGCTGGGATGGGCGAAAACGACGTGTTTCCGCGCCACCCTCACGTAGTTTGGGTGTCTTTGCTGGACGTCGAGTTTTGTCTGGCTTGCGCATCTTCCGTTGCTCGTGCCGTAGTAGCGGTCGGAAAGGACGTGTTTCCAAGCCGCCGAGCTGGGGAGTGGCTGTTGCTGCTGCCCTCATGGCTTTCTCTTTTTGCTCCTCCTCTGCTACTTGCTCCGCCCAAGACTTGGTTGTCTCGGTGAGGGTTATGGACAGCGCGTCGTCCGAGGTCTGTCCGTCATCCTCTCTAGACGGAACCGTTGGCTGGGGGTGCGCGGGGACTTGTGCCGTGACGTCGTCCATGTGAAGGGACGTATGGTGCGGTTCGTTGCAGCGATAGCAGCGGTCCCTGCTAGGGCATATTTCCGGTCGGTGGAAAGGGGACAAGCAATTGGGGCAGTACTTATGTATAAGTACCACTCGTAGTCTCTCCTCTGCCGACATACCTCGATACTTCTGGCAAAACCGTACGCCATGGTTGTTGTTGCATAGTCAACACGGGATTGTAAAGGTGTTGGACCGCTCCGTTTTTGAGCGTGGGGCAGTAAAACGAGTCATTCTAAAAATAAACCCGTTAGTAGGCCCATAATTTTTGTATGGCTGGGTGGCTTGTGAACATAACCGACTGACATTGTCGGTATTTTGGTTTGGCATATTAAATTTTTATTTTTTTCGAAAGGATTAAAAAAGGATGTTAAAAGTTTAAACGTTTGTAAACGTTTAAGTTTGTTGCGTGAATATTTCCCTTCTGGCAGCTTTGTCACGTTTTGACACTTTCCTTCCCCCCGAAAAAAAGTAGAGGTGCCTTGGTAATTTATGTGTTGGGTAACTCCTTGTAAATAGAGAGTTAACATATTTTGGTGAAGCCGTTTAGAAAAGGGAGAATAGTGCGAAGGTTTCTGCCTTCACGAAATAGTTATGTGACTGTGCAATTTTATTTGTATAAATTTATATGAAATGCATTCATTTATACATGCATTCCCGCTGGTTCGTGTAGTGAGGCATAACCAGCTGATTAACACCGTGGTCTGTAGATCGTAAATCACCCACATTTGTTGTGGTGCAGATGTAGTCAGCGATTCTGTGCTGCCACATCCCACCGATGATGTCTGTCTCACTTGGCAATGTAGAGGCGGAGACAGATGCATCGCGACAGATGGGGTAATACATCCATGAACAAATTTAATCGAATCGGTTGAAATTGTGAAAAATGCGGTGAAAAGTATTTTCCATTTTGCTGTGCCAGAAGTCGCAAGTTTTTTGGGCGTGACAAATGAAAATTACGGGGGAGGCAAATAATCTGTCAATAAATGTTCAACTGAAGTATATTTCCGCCCCTTATCTTTCGTATTAGTGTGTTTAACTATAATTTACCGTTTAGCAACGTACTGGCATACGAATTTATTTGAAAAATCACAATTGGCAATACCCCATGTATATATGTGTATACATTCGTAGTTGTCAATATTGTACCTAGGCTAAATTGCGATGTTCATATTCACTGCAATAAATATCAATATTTTCTCTGTTCAATATTTACAATATAGCGATTTTTTTTTTTTTTACATTTCGACTCCCCCCGTAATTCGCATAAGCTGGCGAATAAATTCCGCGGCTCAATACGGTAAGGCCAAAACAATTGGGGGATTTTTGTAACGATTAAATACCCGTGTGTGGCAACTCGGATTGACACTAATCGTTACGCGAAGTGGCTACGCTCATTCATTCAGCACTGGATACACTTCTGAATGAAAGTCATTATGGCAAATTTTTTCACGAGGTAAGTTGTAAAATTAGTATATTGTTCTTTTCGATAATTGATATAGTTTTATTTATTCTATTTTCAGGTGAACTCATTATAATTGTAATATATTTAGGAAAATACACTTAAGTGGATACTAAAGTCTAAAAGTAATAATGTACGTTATTTTACAGTACATGGAATTGCAGTTAAATGACAAAATTAAAGCGATTAATATTGGAAGCAGTTCAGTCTCTACCTTCAAATACACACTAAAATGTATGTACCATAGCAGTTGCACAAAAAAAAAATGATTGCTTGATGTTCAGTACTCCCAAAATGATGTAGCTTATCTATATTAGAAGAAACGTATTTCTTTTTCATTACAAGTTGTGCACATTCACATTCTCTATGTTTTTGTTGTATCACGTGTCCAAATGTTTATGATGATAATGGTATGTTGGTTTATGCGCCTTTCGACGGTTTGTCATGGAAGCGCAAGATACGTGTCAGCATTGTTGTAACACATGGAATTTGTTTTTGCTGATGCATTATCGAGCAATCTGGCACACATGATTCAAAATCGACAGCAACACGTTGATTTACAAATGTTAGGAGTGTTAAGATGTCATGCTTTTTGTTGTTAGTGTTTAATTCTTCCACAAGTGATTGCATAAACCATGACCCATTAGTGGTATTACGCCATGAATAAAGACCCGGTATAGTTGAATAGGCAATAAGAAAATCGGGCATGCACAGGAATTTTATAGCTCATCGATCTTTCACCATCAGTTTCAGTTGTCTTACGCATTAATACACCAGGATCGAAATGATCACCTTGACAAGCTTGTATGAAACCCAATTTAGGTTTACCGGTACGTGTGGGGCAAGTATGTGCAGAAAAATAATGCCATATAGTATCTTATTTATATTGAACTTCCTGGGGTAAAGATAACCGTGTTCACCATGTGATAAAAATGGCTACTGCAATACAATCGTTGTTTGTGTGGTCTTGAGAGGCATCTTTATCTACATGTTTCAAAATATCTCTCAATTTGCAGTCTTTATAAATGGTTACATCGAAGTGTAACTTTTTCAGTGCAGCACCAAGATTTTCACAATCTACATTAGTACCTTGTCGTGGCTTTAACAACGGTATATCAAAATATTCGTGATTAAAATTAAGGCAAGACCACGGTTTTTGTGATTCAGGTTGTATTCGCTAGCATGGCGATCAGTTGGCATATGAGCCGTGTATTTATGAAATCCTGCCTCCTCGCCCGCGCCATTGTAGCCTTTATTTGCGCCCGTAGCATTTGTTGCTATGTGCATTGGTTTCATTATTGCCTGCACATTTTTCTCGTCCCGTCGGTTGTGCATCTAACTTATCACGACTCGGCAGTAACACGCCTTTTTTGTCCTTTCTTCCTATGTATTCGTATTTTATTGCGATGCATTCATCAGTCATCACGTTATTTCGGGTTTTTCCCTTTATCACTACAAGTACTGCAGGGTTTTCCTTTTAGTCAATTTCCCTGTTGTATGTTGTTGCAGCGCCTTTCTTTTTCTTTTACAGCGCGCGATTTTTTATTCCAAATTTTCGCCTGCGCCGCTTTTTAAATAAAACGTTAACGTTTCATAATAAGTAGAAAATGAAAATTTGGAATAAAAAATCGCGCGATTTTTCAGTCCAAATTTTCGCCTGCGGCGCTTTGAAATCAAACTCAATTTTTCCATCGTTTTATTTATTCTGAACTTTCGTCTATAGCGCCTTTTAAATAAATGATAATTTACTTTGTTTTATATTTTATTTTTGGGTATTAACAATTCTAGATACTGTTGCTATATTTGTCTAAAAACTAATTGAGGCTTATGATTATATGGATTGTGTAAGCAACAACTTAAGAAGTTCTTCATAAGTGGTCTAGGTTTGTTTTTCATATATACTGGCACCGCTGTTAAACTTTACTTGTAATGATATGTTGGCAACGCTCAAAATCTCAATGTTTTTACTACAAGTAATTCGCATTTTTTCTAATTCTAATATTAAATACGCTTCAAATAATAAGGTTTTGGGTCGGTTTCTTTTCAGGTTGGCTTTATTATGTAAATTAATAATAGGAGATATAATAAAAAAAGATTATTGTGCTCTGAAAGCAATGTAAAAAGTGTAGTAACAAAGTGTATCCGTTCAAACAGTATTTTGTTTATAACTTTTGAACGGTTAAAAAAAAATTTGCTGCGACTTCAGATTCTCAATCTAGACGTGAATACGCGTATTTTGATACCCTACTCGATTTTTTGGCTCTAAATTTGGGTGGGTCCCGTAAACTGCACTTTTACCCACTTTTCTGACTTGTACAGAGGGAAATTCCAATTATAGGGTAGCCTGATAGACCTTCCTAACATATGTCGCAGCATCCCTTGGGGTGTCCGTATGCTCCGACAACATATTTTCTTGATTTTATCAAAATTCATTGAAACAATCTTCAATTTCGAAGCCAAAATGGCCTCTTTTAAGAGCCAAAATTTTTCATTTTGTTGAATTTTGTAAGACTCTTAAGTAACACTGTAATGTAAGAGCCAAAACTTTCCATCTTGTTGAATTTTGTAAGACTCATAAGTGGCCATAAACGATCCCATTTAGGACTCCTTGAGAATGTCTGGGGGATATCTGTTTCATCTAGCCTTTGTGTAAGTGGGTAGAAAAATAAATATTATTGTGTGTGTTTGTGAATGCGATGTTCGGCAGATTAGCGGCTCAACTTGTCGGAAATTTGCAACTTTTGTGGCAGACCGGTTCGCCCGTCTGCGTTAGGATTCTTGTTGACCTCGTTACGTTTGAACGAGTGCGTTTATTTTCTTGGGATGGGTCGGTTCTTCTGATTGCGGTAGGCCTCAATGGCCTCGTTACATTTTCGCGAATACTTTCTGATAAGTCGCTTCGACCAAGCCATGACCTCCCTAATTCGTAAAGTAATTAGAAATGGAATTAGGGAGATTTAGAAGTGGAACAAGATTAGTTCTCACCATCCTTGTTACCGGATGGCAGTGAGACCAACTTCGTGATTGGTCTGGTAGTCTGGCCCCTAGCGGTATCAAGCACGACGACTCGGACGCGGTTATCTGGTCCACGGTGTAGTTGGGAGATTCGTCCTAGTCTCCATTCGTTGGGAGGTATGTTATCCTCCTTTAGAACGACTAGGTCCCCTTGTTTCAGGTTTGATTGTGGATGTTTCCACTTTACACGTTTCTGCAGTTCGGTGAGGTACTCGGTTTTCCATCGTTTGCAAAACGTTTGGTGAAGGGACTTGAGTTTCTCCCATCGGTTGAAGAGCGAGGCGCGATTCTCGCTAACGTCGATCTCCGGTGGGGCTAAAAGATGCCCTCCAATGAGGAAATGTCCCGGAGTCAATGGCTCCAAGTTCGACGGCTCGTTGGAAGATGGACTGAGTGGTCGAGAGTTGAGACAAGACTCGATTCGACAAAGTAAAGTAGAGAGCTCTTCAAGAGTAAATTTACCCCTGCTTCCCACATTCCGCCCATATGAGGAGCGCCTGCTGGTATGAAGTGCCAGGTCAGGGTTTGATGGCAGTAGGTCGACAGGGTTTGGCGGCGAGCGTCCTTGAACTCTGACCGGAGGGCTCGGGAGGCTCCAACAAAGTTAGTTCCATTGTCGGACTAGATGTTCTTTGGACATCCTCGTCTGGCAACAAACCTGTCCAACGCTGCTAAGAACGAGGCGGTGCTAAGATCACAAGTGGCCTCCAAGTGAATAACCTTGGTCGTGAAGCAGACAAAGAGGCAAACGTAGCCCTTTGATAGACGACATCCTCTCCCGCTGTAGGACTTGATGTCGAAAGGTCCGGCGAAATCTACACCGTTGTTTGTGAACGCGCGGGAGAAGGTGGTGGGTTCTGGTGGAAGGTCGCCCATCAGTTGGGTCGCCGCTCGTTTTCGGAAGATCGTGCAGACCTTGCAGTTATGGATGGTTGACCGGATCATATTTTTCACCTTAGGAATCCAATATTGCGTGTGTAGGAGCCGCAGCATTAGTTGGTTTTCGCCATGCAAGGAGATCTTGTGGACAACCTGGACGAGCAGACGGGTGAAACAGCAGGCGTAAGGGAGGATAATTGGATGGCGTTGGTTAAAGGCGAGATCATGGGATGCAGAGAGACGACCACCCACTCGCAAGATATAATGGCTGTCGACGTGGGGGTCCAGAGGAAGGACTTCACTTTTAGTCCCAATGGGTTTCCCGGTTTTAAAATCCCTTAGTTCTTCAGAATAATGTTTGTGTTGATATATTTTGATAAGCCGGCGAGTCGTATCGTTAATTTCGTCGGGCGAAATGAGGTATGACTCCACTTTGAAAGAAGATTTTGTTTTGGGGTTAGTTCTTTGAGAGAACCTCATAATGTATGATATGACCCTCAAAGCCCTTGAAAAATCAGAAAACCTTTCGAGAATGTCCTCGTTATCCTGTATTTGCTTAGTTGTATGAACTTGTACTCTCTTCTCTTCGACGTTTGTACCATAATATTTTTCTTGAGTTGGCCATTTTGTCTCGTCTTCTTGTAGCCAAGAAGGTCCCTGCCACCACAAAGTGTGGTTTACTATATCCTTCGCTGATAGTCCTCTGCTGGCCATGTCTGCTGGGTTTGATGCAGAATCTACGTGTCGCCAGGCTTTATTTCCCACCTTTTCTACAATTTTCGTTACTCGGTGTGCCAAAAACGTTGACCAAGCGCACGGTGGTTTTCTGATCCAAGCTAAGACTATACTTGAGTCAGTCCATAGGTGAACGTTGAAAGCGGCTAAGTTAAGGTTTTCTGTAACAGATTCAATGGTTTCGGACAACAAGACTGCTCCACAGAGCTCCAATCGGGGCAGGGAAATTGTTTTGACTGGGACGACTCTTGTTTCCGCCATTAATAGATTGACGTAGATCTGATCCCCTATCTTTGCTCGTAAAAATATTGTGGCTGCGTAGGCTTTTTCTGATGCATCGCAGAACCCGTGTATTTCCACAACGATGGATGGCGTGAAATGCACCCATCGAGGTATTTGAATTTTATTGATTTCGTGGTAGTCCTACATGAAGCTTTGCCACCGATCTAGGGTTAGTGTAGACACTCTTTCGTCCCAGTCAGTCCCCTCTAGCCATATGTTCTGCATAAGTATTTTAGCTACTATGACGACCGGTGCCAACCAGCCTAACGCGTCAAAGAGTTTGGCGATGGCTGAAAGTATTGCCCTTTTTGTTATGATATCCCTATTTTCGATGGGTTTTGCCGTAAAATAAAAGGAGTCGGAATGCGCGTTCCAACGGATGCCTAGGGTCTTAACCATACTTGAATCTTCGAACTCCAAAAAGTCCTCGTTTAGCCGATGAAGTCTGGGTATTCCATGCAGTATTTTGTTGCATTTCGACGTCCATTTGCGTAGGGAGAAGCCTGCCGACTGTAGAACCTGCGTTATTTCATCGCGAGCTTTGATGGTTGTATCGATGCTATGCCCCCCCGCAAGAACGTCATCAACGTACATACTTGTGCGAAGAATATTTGCTGCTGTAGGGGCTGAGCTCTCCACGTCATCCGCTAGTTGATGCAGTGTTCTTATGGCCAGATACGGGGCGCAATTAACTCCAAAGGTCACGGTCTTTAATTTGTAGACGCGTATGGGGTCACCTGGATTGGGTCGAAAAACTATCCTTTGGAACGTTGTCTGTTTAGGTTTTACCCATATCTGGCGGTACATTTTCTCAATATCGCTATTAAAAACATACTTGAAAAATCTCCACCGAAGGAGTAGGATAGTCAAATCGGCCTGAAGGACTGGGCATGTATGAAGTACGCCATTTAAGCTTGTGCCATTAGCAGTAGGACACGAAGCATTGAATACCACCCGGACCTTCGTGGTCGTGCTTTCTTCTTTGATAACCGCATGATGTGGTAAGAAGTAGCAATCTGTAGAATGGGGTGGTATGACAGTGGGAACTTTTGACATATGTCCGAACGTCTCATATTCCGCTAATACTCTATTATATTCTGTTTGTCGGGCCGGTGTCTTCGCAAGGCTCGTCTCATTTCGATAAAATTGAGAGCAAACACCGTTTAGAGAAGGCCCTAAGCCGATGGTATTAGGAAAATCATGTTTAATGGAAGGGCGACAACATATTTCCCAGCGGAGTTCCTTTCCGTTGTGGCTTTGAAAAGTGCTTCGCAATAGGCATTCTCTACATTAAGTGCCCTTTTCTTCGGGACATCCTCCAACTCCCAGAAAGCGGTTAACTTCTTGTCCAGGCTTATTTCATTGAAAAATGATACCCGAGTATTGGGTGCGTCTGCACGACCAGTTAAGATCCAACCGAATACGGTTTCTTGGGCGAGAAGCGTGTTTAATACGTTCTTCCGTATGCCGTTTAATATGATTTTTGGATAAATTTCGCCTCCTAGGATGAGGTCGACTGGTTCATTAACGAAGAACTTCTTATCCGCCAAGATAAGATCAGGGAATGCTTGGCGAGTCATTGCTTTCACTTGGAAAGTAGGAAGATTCCCTGTTAATTGGGGTAAGACCAATACCACTGTGTCGATTCTTACTAAGGGGTTGATTAAGGAACCTAGCTGAATGGAGCATAACTCTTTCACTTGCGCTGACAGAGTATTGTTTATCCCAGAAACTTGGACGTGCAAGCGTTTCGATGGGAGGTTTATTCGTCGCTTTAATCTTTCTGTAATGAATGAACATTCTGAACCCGAGTCAATCAGGGCTCTAGCAGAAAAATCTACTCCATTTAGTGAATGTTCGCACGCGCCGTTCCTAATAATACCCCCTTAGTAGCATTAGCGTGACAAGAAGAGACGTTATTAACATTGCCTTTGGCTGAGCTGTTTCCAAGTGGAGTAAGGTGTTGTGCCTTGCGTGACACGAGCTGCAGTTAAATGAACTTGTGCATCGTGTCACTGTGTGTCCAGCCGACAGGCATTTCAAGCAACAATTGTTGTTTTTGATGTAGGCTATTCGGTCTGTAGTGGATAGTCCGCGGAATTTTTGACAATTTCGTAATTTGTGCTCCTTACTGTTGCACATCTTACACGAAGTTTTAGGGACGCTGGCTTGGTATACTCCAAGTTTCGCAGGCGTTTCCCGTGCAGTATTTTGACTCCTGGGTGCCTTGGATGATTTGCAGCCCCTGAGGTCAGAAACGGTTTCCAATGTTTGGAACCTATTGGATAGAAATTTATCCATGTCCTCCCCTTTTGGAATCTCTGTTTTGTTCTCTATGGTTTGTTCCCATAGAGCCAGAGTGCATTCCGGGAGTTTGGTGGAGTATAAGTAGGTTATGATCGCATCCCAATTGGAAATGTCAATTTGATGACATTGGAGCGACGAAATGCAATTATTAATGTCGCGTTGCAATTTTTTAATTGCTGTACCGCATTCACTTTCGACAGCAGTTAAACTAAACAATGTTTTTAATTAAGTATTGACAAGGATACGTTTATTTTCGTACCTGTCACTCAGATTTTTCCAGGCTGTTGAAAAGCCTTCATTTTGCCTCCCCTTCAGTTTTCTGGTTGAGGTGATATCACTTTTCAACCGGGGTAAGGCGTTTGTTTAATATATATATGGCCGTGAACAAGTCCCTAAAGGTTGGTACCTTTGAACACCTCGGTGTCACACGGAGGGAGGCGAATATTATTCTCTCTGATGGAAGATTCAGAAACTTTAGGGGCAGGTGTGGCAGGTATGGATAATTTTTCGACCTCAGCATTAATTGTGGCCATGCATTTCGCGTAGCATGCGAAACAGGTCTTGTTTTTCTGACGTAAAGACTGCAAGTCATCTTTGGTTAAGTCAGCCGAGCTGAGTAGACTCTCATATTTCGTTTTGGTCTTTTTCCACAACGACTTCAACTCCTCTTGCTGTGTTGCAAGGGTGTGTTTATCTAATTCTCCGAGAGGTGTAGAGCTAAAGTCTTGCTGAAACTCAACTATGCAGTCGGATAGTCGGATGTAGGTCTCCATTTTTTTTATTAATTTGAATATGTTGTCTCTTTAAAGGAACGAGAACAGAAGTAACGACTCAGGAATTTTGTGCTCGGAATGTAAGCGAAGTTAAGGGTGACACAGATAGAAATCTGGATGCAGATTTAGTGTGTCTAAAAAATGTAAAAGTGAAGAAGTGTAATTTGAAAGTGGCACAGATAGAAATCTCGGTACAGATTTAGTGTGCCTTGGGGAAAATAAACCACAGTGAATGAAATTCCCTGAATTGCCAAACCAAAATAATATAGAAGTGTTATACAAAAGCAATTGTGTTTTTCCAGATGTATGTGGGAATGTATAAAATTGTTTATTGAAATTTATATCGATACACTTAATAAGTCTTGGAAGCAATAATATCAAAAAAACAAGCCAATGTAGTGATACTGTCGTAAATGCGCAACGCTTTTGTATTGTTTGTAGTGAATTTTGTGTTGGCTCTATAAAAAGCATCAACCAAGTGAGAATCAAGCGATGTAGTCACTCAAAGAATTTCCACAGTATATGGCAAATAAGAGATTTACAGTGCAGTGATGCGAATACAAAAAAAAATAAAAAAAATTCACTGACTGTCTGCCTTGAGCTGTGTCGGATAAGTCTTACTACTGCTGAGGGACTTAACCGATAGTCAAAAGGCGAAAGTGTGCCCACGAGAACACGAATTTCTCACTTGCTTTGTTTTCCAAGAAACACTCACAAAACTCACTGGATACGTTTGTCACGTATGTTAAAAAAAAAGTGGTGCATGAACCAAAAAAAAAACCAACGTACCTTGTGAAATGAGTGTGATGCGTGACGACTGTTGCAATAATGTTGTTAAAGTGGAATGTGTGATGCTGTATTAATGGACTGTATGAGCTGATTTGAATATGATGATATGATATGTATGCGAAGATGTGATGTGATGATGCCAGTGTTCGTATATGTGTGTGATACTGTAGCTCGCTGGTATAGCCTTTGGTAGTTTGTGAACTTTCGCTCGTTTGTTGCCAATCGCTGATATACTTTCGCTCGTTTTTTGTTTATTATCCAATTGATCTTATTATTTTAAATTAATTAGGATTGATTTGGATTTTGGATTTCTATGTAAGTGACTGGTGGTTAAATATTTTTTGATGTTTTCCTGGGACCAGTGTTTACGGCGGAGTCGTTCCAATGACAGGGCGCGCTCGCACGTAATAGGGATAGGAAAGAAAGAAGGCAACGAGTTAATAATTAAATAAACACCGGAATTTAATGTAAACAATTACAATGGATAAGTGGTTTTTATTAAAGTAGAGGTGAAATTAATATACAACAGTATTGTGAATATAAGACAATATGGAAAGTTATGGAACCTGTATAATTACCTGGGATGGCTGCTGGTGACTCTTGTACGCTCCATAATCAAGTGTCCGAGCCCTTTATTTTAATTTTGTTCTGTACCGCTGCCGAATGCTTACTTTCGTTAGGTTCGGAGGGGTAAGAGTTGTTATCGGTAAAAGAGATAAATCTAACCGCACGGGCAGATACGTAAAGCTGCACATATACAAGGGGCGACCGTGATATTAATGCCTCCAAACTCTTCCACTCAGGAAGCCCATTACTACATACTGACCCAACTCTACAAATGGACTTGATGCTCATAATTCTAAAATGGCGCCTCTCAAAGTTCCTTTTTAAAGGCCGGCACAAAGACATTCAGAAGTCTATTCCAAAATCTGACCTCCTTGACGGAGATTTTCTTAAGTTACATGATGCACGCTCGACAACGATACTGGCATAAAAGGGAACGCCCTAAACGGCGCTTTTCCTTACTCATATGACCCTCTTCTAACTCAAACACACACACACTGGGCTGAAAATGTCAAACCCGTCGCCTTCCACAAATGGAACAATTTTCGGGGAAATCTCTCAGCAATAAGCAACATTAAAATCCCCCGATAGATCGATTTTTTCCGCGACAAACCATTCCAAATGCGATTGTGTGTATCTCAGAGTGCAGTGCAGTGAAAACCCCTATACCACCCATCAGTTAGCTGCCAAAAGCAAGGTAGCCCCCTTAAAAACAGTGAGCCTTCCTCGCCTTGAACTGAGTGGAGCAGTATTACTTTCCAAATTAGTTAAACAGATATGCTCTCACTTAAATTTGCCTTCGCACATCCTGATACTCTGCTCAGACTCTTCAATCGTGCTAGCAAGGTTAGAGAAACCAGCACACACCTGGAAGGCCTATGTTGCAAACCACACTGCCGAAGTTCTCAACAATGTTAGCAACGCTACGTGGCGCCATGTGGCAAGTGGTCACACCCCTGCAGATCTTAGGACCCGTGGATGTAAACCCCAATATTTAGCAGAATCCTCCCTGTGGTGGAAAGGTCCCGAGTTGCTCTCTAAATCTCCCACTTTAGGGCCCAAAACGGTGCCGCAAACCCACAGTCCGCCAGAACAGAAGCGCATTGAAGCATTGCATACGGTGGAAACCCGGATCCATTGGAGCGCTTCTCCTCCTTCGCCAGAGCTCTTCGCGTCTTTTCCGACGTGTATCGCTTCATCCACAAAGCGAAAATACTACCGATCTCCTTAACTCGTTACCTCTCTCAAGTGGAGATTACATATGCAAAAGAACGACGCTCTTGTCATTAAGTAAGATGTTAGACAAGAAGGAGATATGGCGCGTGAACGGACGTCTCCGTTAGGCCGCCCTCAGCTACAATTATAATCTCCGAAGCCTCGAAGTTCTGCACGCTTTTTCTCAACTTTACCCACAATCTTCTGCCCCATGCCGAAAAACAACAACAAGAATATTATATTCCACCCTTGAAGCAAAAGATAAAGTCTTGTATTTTTCACTGCAAGACCTGTACGATCCACACACAAAAGATGAATTCCCAGATCATGGCCGCGCTGCTAGCCGAAAGGTCGACGTATACTCTTCCGTTCCACACGACTGGAGTCAATTTTGCTGGCCCATTTCTCGTCAAAACTTCGACCCGACGACTCGCGTCCTACTCCAAGGCCTATGTCTGCGTCTTTGTTTGTTTCTCAACTGAAGCCATCCATCTTGGAGTCTGCTCAAACTTGATCACAAAAATCTTTATTGGGATATCTCCAAACTCCACGCAGGAGCCGATGAAAATGTTCGCGTCGTTAATATCTGTACTAAAACTGAATAAATCTGTTTATTGACCCCCTCCTAATTCCCGTGAAACATTATCTCATCCACAACTATCCAATCCTCATTGTACTCTCAATCTACCATTATGCCTATTTCTTTCTTACATTTCTCAACAGATCTCGTCATGCCGCCCCCACTCTTTGCTCCCTTGCCATGCATTTTTGCCTGTGACTCCGGCATAGCGATACGAATACGCCCGCGTCCATAACTATTATTGCATAAATTGACACGTCTCACACTACCGGTGCGTGCAACTCAACAGGTAGCTGCCGTCACTGCGGCAGAGCTCATCACACTCTGTTGCATCGTCCGACCACTCCAACATGGACACGCAACCGATATCCGACGCCTCCATCACACCACCCAAACGCCATAGGCGCTATGACCAACGATGAAGAACCACGCCCCCTAAATATTGAAAGGCCAGCGGCTCGCTTGCAGAGCCGTAGTGACAATCAACGTAACATACGAAAACAACGTAAACAAAGCGAAGATTACGTTCCAGAAGTTACAAGAGTGTAAGTATATATATATAATGTTTATATATATATTTATATAGATATATATTTATCTGTAACTTACCTTTGAATTCAATACTTACCATAAATAATACTTACCGAAAAATTATCTTATAAATTTGAACGTCCCTAATGTAAAACTCTTTAAGAATAATGGAAATTTGCCGGTCCTTATTCCTTAGCTTAAGCAGTTACAAATATACATACATACGAGTATATATGCTCAACTAAATGGCTCAGCGGCAGTGTTGGGCGTTAATCAATTAAATTTTTAATTGATTTACTAATTGATTAAGAAAGTAATTGCAATTCAATCAATTGCAACTAAAGTAATTGCAATTAAATAAATTGATATAAAATTAACTGCAACTAAAATTTGAATTGCTTGTTGTAATTAAACTATTTAAACTTAAATTAATTACAATTTTAAAAAAATTCTAATTAATTTTTTAATTGTATTATGAAGCAATTAATAATAATTAACCATTTTCTACAATTCCCTGGGTAATTCTTGATTGATTTCATTCAAATCTTTACATACATACAGGGTGGCTGATGAATTTTGCTACATTAAGAAACTCAAATAATTTTTTTTTCAGTGTATGGAATTCATTTTTCTTTTATTCATGTTAAAGCTCATTAAATTTTATTAAATATAGCTTAATTAGTTTTAAAAATAATGGAATTTAAATGCCCCCCCTGCTCGTCGATGCATGTGCGGCATCTTACCAAAAAGTTGTTCATTACTGCTTGGAGAGTTGAGACAGGAATAGCCGCAATTGTTTCTCGAATGGATTGCCTTAGTTCATTCAAATTTGTTGGTTTTGCTTTGAAGACTTCCTGTTTGCAATAACCCCACAAGAAAAAGTCAGGTGCAGTAAGGTCAGGCGACCTGGGTGCCCAACGGAATGTGGAGTGTCTGGATATCAGCTTATTGGGAAATTTTCGTCGCAATTCTGTCATAACAGGTTGGGCTATATGAGGAGCTGCACCATCTTGCTGAAACCACACAGAGTTGAAAGAAATTCTCCTTCGGCGTAATTCTGGATAGAAAAACTCTTTCAACATGCTCAAGTAACGGTCTCCAGTAACCGTAACGGTGTGACCGTTTTCTTCGAAGAAGTAGGGCCCGACAATGCAGCGTGATGAAACTGCACACCACACTGTGACACGAAGTGGATGCAATTCCGTCTCATGGAGTATCTGTGGGTTGGAAGCACTCCATATTCGACAATTTTGTTTGTTTATGTTGCCGTTTAAATCGAAATGGGCCTCGTCAGACATGAAAAGACAGTTCAACATGTTTCCATCCTCTTCCACCATTTGAAGCATCTTCTGGCAAAATTCCAAGCGAATCGGCAAGTCTGCAGCGTTCATTTTGTTGGCCATTTGAATTTTATATGGGAATAAGTCCAAATCTTTGTGCATAATTGACTGTAATGACTGCCTGCTTACACCCATTTGAGCAGATAAGCTTCTTGTCGAAACACGTGGATTGTTTTGTATGGCAGCAGCTACAGCAGCGATTGTTTCCTCCGTTCGAACTGAAGGGTTTCGATGGTAAGGTCTTCTGTTGACTGTCCCATGCTCGGCAAAATTGTTTACAAGTCTTATTATGGTCCATCTGCTCGGAGGATTGCCGCCAAACGTGCGCCTATACTCTCTTTGAACCGAAACTACGGACTCCAGGGTGTGATAGCGGCGGACAATCCAAATTCTTGTTTCAGTGTCCCAGTTATCCATTTTTGTTAAATGTAAAAGTCAATCTGCAAAATAAAAAAAAATTTACCAGATTCATTAAATAGAAAAAAAGTTATTTAATTTTTTTTTGGTAGCGGCTTTCATCAGCCACCCTGTATAATAAAATTGTAACAGGTCGATGTCTGTACATTGAAGATCTTCAAGAAAAACTGATAGGATAGGATAGTCGTTATACGACCAGCGGAACCCAAATCTACAATTTTTAGAATTTTTGTCTGTCTATCCGTCCGTATGATTGTGCCCGCATCCCGCAGAAACTACTGAATAGAATTGCATGAAACTTTCACCATTCTATCACTTAACGTCTATCTTAAAATTTAGGACAACTTTCATTTGGATATATCATCCAGTTCCCGAGTTATTGACCAAAATGTGGGGAAAATGTGACCAAAAATGTGGTTTTTTTACCATAACGCCCGTGTCACACAAAAACGACTGCATAGATATGAATGAAACTTTCAATAATCATTTTCTAGACGTCTCTCCTAAAATGTAAGATATTTTTCACCTCGATATTTTATCCGGTTCCAAATTTATTGACCTAAATGTGGACCCACGGTGACTGTATGATTTGTGCCTATCACTCATAAACTACTAAATATAATTGAATGAAATTTTAACCCTTCTATCACATAACTTCTAACTTAAATTCTAGGTTCCCGAGTTATTGACCAAAATATGGTGCATTTTCGCTGCATGTTTGTACTCACATCATTGCAAACTTTTTTACCCGAGACAAAGAACTAATAAGCAAAAAACACATTCGGAAATTACTATAAAAAGTATCCGGACGAAAAACAACAGCTTTTTCAAAAAAGCCCCAATATTTATGTATATTCCATTTTATATTTTGTAAAAAATGTATAAAGGCCCTAGAAACATAACATGGAGTTTTCGCTTTAAATGAAATTAATCCGTCAATAACAGCTCCTATAATAAAATTGTAAGGGGTAACTAGCCCAGAAAATTCGTTCATAATTTGTGATATGGGAAGAACATCAAATGTTGTATATAAAGAAATTCTTTAGACTTTGTTAATGAATATGGAAAAAATAATTTTTATTTATTTAACGAAATACAACTGTAAATAATTGCATTACATTTCGAGGCCCTAGCTACAGGGCTATAGGCCTATTAAAATACATAAATAAAATGAAGTCAGCACCAGTGGTGTTTTATTTCGACGCTCTCAAAAAAATAATTATGCTGTTGCTTCATTGTAATTTTTACGCATACGAAGTCGCGGGCATCAGCTAGTATTCAATACAATTTATCAGGGGCACAGAATTTTCACGAAAGTGATATTTGAAAGAAATCAAGCAAAAATCATCATGTTCTTGCAGCAGAAGTTTGTCGCCACAGTACCCTACTAATAATAACTAGATAACATTGCAATTAACAAATTGTTAATTATAGAGAAACACAATTAATAATTAATTAATTGTTAATTGCGAGCATTGCAATTGATTAACTGTTAATTGTACAATTTTGCAATTACAACTGAAATTGGTAATTGTAGAAGTTGCAATTAACAATTAATTAAATGTTAATTATTAATTGTTTTAACAATTACAATTTGCCCAACACTGCTCAGCGGGCGGTGCTCAACAGCAACTGCGACAGTTTTCGTTGAGCGCAAGGTTGTTCAACTTTGCCTTTTATCGTATTTACAAAAATTGTGCAACTAATTAAAATGTATTATAAATAAAGATAATCTAACATTATAAATAAAGTGAAATCAACTTTAAAAACCGTAAAATTAAAGTGAGCGTGCTTTCATTTCTAACGGAAAAGATCAATTATTGGACACCAAATAATAGTGGAACGGTGAGTGCCAGTCATTCCTGTGCCGAACTATTTCATAGAATTTTGAGCGCACTTTAACTTTGAAAAACAACCCTTTCCAAAAAGATTAAACCTACCTGGACATCTACGGGTTAAGTAATTCCATATGACACCTCATTTTCGAAAATCGCTTTAACGGTGTAAATCTGACGCTCTGAAAAAAATCGCTTCGCGTATTATATATATATGAAGACTACCTGACCGAGCAAACTTTTAGTTTTTTGAATGATTCACTATTCCAAACGCAGGTTGTGTTAATAGAAAATTAGCTATCGTTATAAATTGATTTCAAATGCTATAAGGAGGGTAACCCCGGCATCGTCGCCTTTAAATCACTCCTGCAAATTTAAAAAATTAGTACATTGCATTCTATTAGATTAGTCAAACATAAAAAAAAACGATTGATTGATGATTTTTTGTATACATTTTAAGCTGCTCTGATCTGAATACTTTTCAGTGTTGAGATTGAGTGTGCGCTTAACCAGTCCCACCATAATTTTTACCTACATTCGGATACATATTATTAATAAAAATGGTAGTTGGAATCGATATTACTAATAGCATATTAGGCATGGGTAATAACTCCATTTTCTGTGGCGTTAGCTCAAAACTTCAGCGATATGGCGCCACGTGGCGTTTAATGGATATCAGTGCCTCCTCCTCTTCTATTAACACATATTCTCAACACAAATATTTGTCTTATTTTTACTTATTTACTTAGAGTTGGAAGTGTATTTAATGTATTTCATTATTTTATTTTACATAGTAATAAGCATTATTATACATTTTATTTTACTTCTACTTTTAAACAATAAAACACCCTTTATAAACGACTTAAAAATAAAAACCTTATGAGAATGGAAAATTTAAAACAATGATTTTCTTTTTTATGAATGAAATACGCATAAGAAAGACATAAGAAGAATACGTAAAGAGTTTTAATTTCCTTAGTTACAGTCAGTGGTTTTCGGCGCTAGCTTCGTGGTTGTAGCTCAATGTGTCTATGGTTTATTTCATGTCTTCATTGGTGGGTATGGCACAGTGGAGTTTTTGAAACTGCTTCTGGCGCCACAAACTCCGGAAATTTACCTTGCAGGTCTGAATACTTTATAAGGCAAACCTGAAAAGAAAGCTTGGCAACAACCGCGCAACCCAGCTTGCAAATGGTTGCAAGAGCAGTCACTAAATCCTCTATAGAAAAGCGTAGCTGAGCTGATTCAAATGAGGAGTCGAGTTGCAACTAGTGGCCAAGCTTTCGGGAAGCCGAATATACGACCACCGAGCGAAGAAATTGATAGGATGCAGCCGCTGCTGTTTCCATGAATAGTGAGGCCAATGTCCCAAATGAAGAAGACCGATCACAACGAGCCCAAAATCCTCGCAGGACTAAAAACGTGGAAACTGAGCGTCTACGCACACAGAAACGCAAACGGAAGTAGCGAAAAAAGGCAAGTTGGAGAAAGCTCGCTCGACGATGTTTGTGTCTTGTAGAGTTGTAAGAAATCCCTCGATTCTATGATTCTACCAGCCAGTTGGGCCATTCCACAAAGTGTGGTGATGGTAAGCTGCAGGGGTTTGCAGCCTCTTGTTCCAAGATCTGCAGGGTTATCAACACTGGCAAGATGTCGCCAAGTTGCTGGCCCAACTAGGTCAATGATTTGACAAGTATGTTTTCCACGTATGTGGTGGGTTTTCTAGCCAAGCTAGCACGATTTCTGAATAGCACCATAGGCATAATTTCCGATTGCTCAGGTTTAAGTGTGTTTCTACGGCCGAAGCTAGTTTTTCGAGCAGGATGGCACCGTATAGCTCGAGCTGTGGGAGGCTTGCGGTCTTGAGAGGTGCGACCTTGCTTTTGCCACTAAAAGGTGACTTGTAATTTTTCTGTGTGCTGGGTTCGCAAATAAATAGCTGCGCAGTATGCTTTTTCAGAAGCATCACAGAAGCCGTGGAGTTCGACTTGATGGTCGGGCGAGAAATTCACCCACTGAGGTATCTGTATTTCGGAATTATTATTATGTGAATTATATTTACTGCCTTGGGGTTTAAAGAAGCTTCTATTTCGGCCTTCGTGTATGGTTTTCGGCTTTGATACTTAACTAATCTTGCATTTGTTGCCACGTTGGGCATTTTTTTCGGGATAGGAGCGATTGCTCCCATAAAATGAAAGATTTTTCTTGTAATGTGGCAGCGCAGATATTGATCAGAATGGTGTCCCAGCTTTCAGTGGTGTTTAAGCGACAAAATCTGTAATAATGTGTTTCGTTTATTTAATTTGCATTGCATGCAATTCGCAATCAGCTTATGAAATATTCCAAAGATATACAGCCCAATTCTAAATATTCTCACGGAATATTTTTCTCTCGGATTTTTTGTTCCCTCGGAAAAATTCGTCCAATTATGTTCTCCTAGGGAGAAGAATAATTGGGGAAGAATAATTTCGAATTTTCGAAATCAGCTGTTTTGGCCATTGGCATGGTATACACGGATTTCTAAACTGGCTAAGGAAATTTACAAATGTAAATATTGTTAAGAACTCGTTTTAAAAAAAGAAAGAAAAAAAATGTAAAACAACGTTTAGTGTTGCTTTTCATACGTTTGTGGCAGAAATTAAGCGAATAAGAGCCTCAGGAAAATAAACACAGGATTATGAGATAGTACATTTACGCTTGAGTTGCCGCAAACGTTATCTTTTATCTGTATCTTACAATACTGTCACTTTCTGCAATAAATTTTGCAGCTGAAAAATCTTTGACCTTTTTTTCTTTGCACCCCCTTTGCACCTGCCTTGGGACGTTTCTTCTTCACCACTACTTTTAGGGTCCGTTGACATTGTGAGTCGGAAGTTGAACCTCTTTTACAATAAAATTATCAATATATATATTTTTTTTTTCTTTAATTTAACGAGTTGTTACGTTTGCCGGTGCTTATATTTTGTGCGCGACTGTAGTTTCTAAGTCGCGAATACTATGATATATTGAAAAAAGTTGAAGATATATGTGTATATATTGTTTTTTCTTTGTACCGCGATTCTATACGTGCCACTGCTTTTATTTTACTCGCCACTGTAATTTCCAAGTCGGGTTTGATTCTACTAATAAAGTCAAAGATAAACATGTCTAGGTTCGAATGAAACCGAACATTACATACCCAGCCGTGCACTTGAAACGCTGTTATTGTTTGTTTTGTGTGGTTAATGGTGTTAAAAAGGCGGCGCAATAATACATATGTATATTTTGTAAGTTTAACGAGCTCAAGACCAGTTGATAATAATTCTTTAGTTAATTATTATTATTAGAAAAAAAATTTAAAGCAACAAACATATACAGGCTATAGTTATAGTACTATTTCGAAAACAGCCACGATTTCTCGTCAGACTAATTCGAATAGTTTTGCTATTTTCATAGGATCTTGTGGAGAATCGAATCCACTCACCCATAGGCTATACTGCGTGTAGTTTTGCAAGCTGCTTAATTCACGTTTTCCTCTAATTGTTGTTTGTTATCTTGCCAACGGTATACACAATATTTTAGACATTCTGTCTATATGTAAATCATGTATGCTGGACTTTGTTTTTGTACATTCTAAATAACCGCGTGCTCCGGTATGAATTTATTTTGTTGTTGGTTTTATGGTCTGTTCATTTTTACATATTTTTGTAAGTTTAACCAGCTCAAGACCAGTTGATAATAATTAGTTTAGTAAATTATTATTATTTTTTATTAGAAGAAAAATTGAAAGCAACAAACATATACAAGCTATAGTTATAGTACTATTTCGAAAACAGCCACGATTTCTCGTCAGACTAATTCGTATAGTTTTGCTATTTTCAGAGGTTGTTGTGGCGAATCGAACCCACTCACTCTGCGGTTAGGGGTTTAGAATATGCCCGAGGTAGGCATACCGGTCGTAAGAGGCGACAAATATGCACAAAAGTAAGGGCGTGCAACCAGGCTTTGTTGTTGAATTTCATTGGAACGTTGTTTTATGTGGTGGGTCCCAAACCCAACGCACAACCCGTTTCACGGGAGGTTGAATTCTATTACACGTTTGTATAGCGAGCCGCTTGATCCAAGACAGACGCCCGCTTGCAGCCGCACCACCTGGTGATCAGACGCTGCTGTTTGAACCCCCCCAGCAAGCCCTTAAACCGATTATGTCGGAGTGGCCTTACCAGGTTGTAGCCTTCTCACGTTTAGCTCACCACCAAACGGGTGTTCGGTGGTTACCCAGAGGATACTTGGGCGCAAAGCCCGGAAGTAGTGAGCTGCTTGAACCGCATGCAAAAGAATCGCTCTGGCCATTCCCAGGTGAATGGCGATCAGAAACTTTCCCCACTTGCGTGGACTTCTGCACACGGCCCCACCCTGATGGTTTGCCTGCTGAGCTATTCAAACACGGAGGCGAGGAGCTGGTAAGGCACATGCATCAGCTTCTATGCAGAATTTGGTCGGATGAATGCATGCCTGAAGATTGGAATCTAAGTGTTCTCTGCCCAATCCACAAGAAGGGCGATCCTGCAAACTGCGCCAATTATCGCGGAATCAGCCTTTTGAATATCGCATATAAGGTCCTATCAAGCGTATTGTGCGAAAGACTGAAACCTGATGTGAACAGACTGATTGGACCTTATCAGTGTGGCTTCAGACCTGGTAAATCTACCATCGACCAGATTTTTACAATACGCCAAATCTTGGAAAAAACCCGTGAAAAAAGAATCGACACGCATCATCTCTTTGTTGATTTTAAAGCCGCTTTCGATAGCACGAAAAGGAGCTGCCTATATGCCGCTATGTCTGAATTTGGTTTCCCCGCAAAACTTATACGGCTATGCAAAATGACCTTGAGCAACACCGCCAGCTCGGTCAGAATTGGGAAGTACCTCTCGGAGCCGTTCGAAACTAAACGAGGTTTCAGACAGGGTGACCCCCTATCGTGCGATTTCTTTAATTTAATGCTGGAGAAAATAATACAAGCTGCAGAACTTAACCGCGCTGGAACAATATTTTATAAAAGCGTCCAACTGTTGGCATATGCTGACGATATTGATATCATTGGCCTTAACAACCGCGCCGTAACTTCTGCTTACTCCAAATTAGAAAAAGAAGCGGAGAAAATGGGATTGCTGGTGAACGAGGGCAAAACGAAGTACCTTCTGTCATCATGCAAAGAGTCAGCGCATTCGCGCCTTGGCAACCAAGCCACTGTTGGCAGCAATAATTTCGAAATAGTAAAGGACTTCGTTTACCTGGGAACCAGCATTCTCTATGGCGCGATATACAACAGGTATATCATCATAAACCTCCTAAGAGATTTTTGCGCCAAGCTTCTCTTCCAATTTGTGGTGTGCCGATTTGAATTTTTCCCTACAAATTGGTGGGACCTACAGTTTTTTGCCGACTCCGAACGGCATCTACAAAGGAGACGAATTTTTGCTGAGAAGCCTGTCATGGCAGAAATACACTCGGAGAGTTTGCCAAACCACTGCCGAGGGGCGACCTCGTTTTGAAAATTTTTTTTCAAATCACTTTTGATGTTACCTGTACCAGGGCTCGAACCATGGACCTTCGGTGTGGTAGGCCGGCAACACTACCTTCACACCACGGCGGCCGCCGGGAACCAGCATTAATACCAACAATAATGTTAGCCTAGAAATCCGACGAAGAATCACTCTTGCAAACAAATGCTACTTCGGACTGAGTAGGCAATTGAAAAGTAAAGTCCTCTCTCGACGAACGAAAATAACACTCTACAAGTCACTCATCGCACCCGTCCTGCTATATGGTGCAGAAGCGTGGACACTAACAACATCTGATGAGGCGGCTCTGGGAGTATTCGAGAGAAAGGTTCTTCGAAAGATTTGTGGACCTCTACGCGTTGGCGACGGCGAGTACCGAAGAAGATTTAATGATGAGCTGTATGAACTTTACGCAACCGCCGACATAGTTCAGCGAATTAAAACACAGCGGCTTCGCTGGCTAGGCCACGTAGTGCGAATGAGCGAAGATGCTCCAGCCCAGAAGGTATTCTTATCGGCACCCGCCGGTGGAAGCAGAGGAAGAGGGAGACCACCACTCCGATGGAAGGACCAAGTGGAGACCGATTTGCGATCCCGCGGTGTTTCCAATTGGCGCCAGTTGGCGCAACGAAGAAACGACTGGCGAGCTATGTTGGACGGTCAAAATCGCCCAGGCGGTTAGATGACCATTTAAAGAAGAAGAATGGCGTGCAACTCGATGGTTGATCTCACCTCTCATTACCCATCTTATCCTTCCTTACGGAAGGAGGGGTGACATGACCTAGAAGGTTTCATTGGTCATAAATCGCTGACACGACAGTCGGGCAGTACCGCAAGGGAGTACCGGAGCCTACCGGGTTCAAATCCGGCCAAGGACTGTTAATTCGACAACACTCCCCAAAACCGTGGAGTGTTTTTGTCGTTACCATAACAACAACAACATATGTACATGGTTCTATCCTGGACTCATTTTCGTTTAAAAGAAGCAAAAAGGATACAGAGGCTAACAATAATGACCTTGAGCGGGTAATAACGCAGTTTTCCTTCAGATCTGGAGATTTCCCTACAAAAACTGTTTATTTTAAAATAAAGATATAACAGAACAATAAACATAAACACGCAAGTGCTATTGTGCTAAAAACATAATTGCACACTAAGGGTTGTTTTTTACCTGTCTATGCAATAACCAAAAACGCATCGCTGCAATATTACTGTGTGTTACATAGTAGCAGGTAGTAAATGATTTAGGCTTTTGTTAACTGAGGAATTCAAATTTTTGGTAACCATTGTTCTGTTAAATATCTATGCTGAAAGGTTTGACGAGCGACCTAATATTTTGAGTAAAAAGTAAAATTTTAGTTTAGTATTGCTTGGTCGCTTAATAATTTAAACGCGTTTTTTTTTTTCAAAACGTTAAAAAAACCAAAAAAAGGTTTAATAAATATATGTGTGCTGAAGCGGAATATTAATTACTTATATAACATAAACTAAAGACTAATTATTTAAAAAGAGTGATTAGTGTTATTTTTTTGTGGTCAAACGTTACAAAAAAGTTCGAAGGAAAACATTTATTAAAGGGCAGATATTCGCTCAGCTGAGTGAATAATCAATTCACAGCAACACACAGTCCGTCGCGAAAACTCTGAAATTCGCTCAATAGAGCAAAGTAGAAATACATGTGAGCACCGATCCCGCCGCAGAAGTCCAGGGAATAGGCACCGAGAACAACAAAGAAATACTCTTGCTCGTAGAACTGTCCGTAGAAGAGCTCGGGTACAAAGCTCTAGACAAAGCTGTCAATTCCGACTACATTGTCACAGAGTAAATTTACAAAATAGACGAAATGAAAATGAAAGGGAGGCGGATAGAAATCGCTCAATGAGAGAAAATGAGGGTCGGGAGAACGAAGATTTTCTAAATGATTTAGGATTGGCAGATTTTCGACAAACATATTTTAGGAATATTAAGAAGGGGCCAACGGAGGTTTGCATTTGCTGCGGTGGGCTATGGTTTCCATACCAAGTATAGCCGTTAAAATTTAATATAATTTCCCAAAGTCATCCAAATGTTGCATCTGCCTTTTATTTATCCGATAAATTTCCCGTTTAATATGGTAGCTATAAATTCCACCCTTCCACCCTTCCAAAGTTATGCTTGGCTAATGGTTTAGATTTGATTCAAATCCATTTAAGAAGACGTATGGAGCATAATCATGACTATATGACTGATACCATACGTCCTGCGAAAATTATGGAAGCCTTGCGATATTATTATTATTATTTATTATTATTATTCTTTGTTCAGTCTATGATAACAATATCTTACAGACTAGAGATATAAAACAAGTTGAATTAGGAGTTAAACTTAACTAAGTAAATGTACTCTGATTAGGTACTACGGATAAAAAGAAGTAATCTTATAAGCGAACTCAGATCTTGGCATTGCAAAGTCAAGATCAAGCTTTTGATAGATATTATTGAGTTCATTAACAGTTCTATTAATGGGGGCAAAATGGAGGTAATTTGATCTAACTGGTATTATATAGAAAGGATACAGAGTACGAAGTATCCTATTTGGGACGTTAAAGCGTAACTGCTCAAGCAGGAAAGCGCAATCAATTAAGCCGTTAATCACATCGTATATGAACATTATTGATTGAATTGTTCGCCTACTTGCAAGAGATTTTAAGTTTATAAGCAAACAACGGGCATTGTAAGGTGGATAGGGATCAACGAAGTGAAGCGGGAAAAGAGCAAAACGAGTGAAAGTCCGTTGTACTCGCTCGATTCTATCAGAGTGGGAGCTGTACAGAGGGTTCCAGATAATGGATCCATACTCCAGCTTAGATCGGACAAGACAATTAAAAAGGGATTTCCGAGTACGTATAGGGATCAGTAAAATTTTTTGCATAACGCTTTAAAAACCCTAAGTTCGCCGATGCCTTGGGGATAACACTATTTACATGATTTACAAAGGTAAAAGTAGAGTCAAACAGAACCCCTAGGTCGGAAAATACTTCAACTGAAGACAGTTGATTGCTTAGGATAGAGTAACTTGTATTGATACGATTTCGGGCTTTCGTCAGCGTCATATAAAAACATTTGCGGATGTTAAGCGATAATTTGTTTTTGACGCTCCATTCAGTAAGATTGTCAAGTTCGTTTTGAAGGCGAAGAGCGTCAGACGAGCAGCTCACACTACTAAACAGTTTCAAATCGTCAGCGTAGAGTAGATATTGGGAAAAACGAAAACACGAACCAATATCGTTTATGAAAAGGACAAAAAGCAGTGGGCCCAGAATACTACCTTGAGGAACACCGGAAGTAGCCACAAAAGAGTAAGACTTAGTCCCAGCAATTTCAGCAAACGATATTCTATTGGTGAGGTAAGAGCGAAGCCACAAAAGAAACACTGAATGGAAACCCAATCGTTTAAGTTTAAATAACAAAATATCGTGGGAGACTGTATCGAAGGCTTTACTAAAATCGGTGTAGATCGTATCTACCTGAGATGCACTCCTAAAAGCCGATATACAGTACTCGGAGAACACAGCGGGATTAGTAACTGTAGAACGACCACTGACAAAACCATGTTGGTTTGTATCAATTAATTCCTTAACTGTGAAAAAAAGCTTGTCCTTAACCACCTTTTCAAAAAGCTTTGAGAAGGTAGTTAATTTGGAGATAGGTCGGTAGTTTTTGACATCGTTTTTGTTACCAGATTTATGGATGGGCGTCATTGAACCCACCTTCCATCTGTCGATAAAAATTCCAGAGGAGAGGGAAAGGCTAATTATGTGGGATAAAGGATTAGAAAGCGATAAGCTGCTAAACTGAGCAAGAAACCGGAAAAGATGTCGAACCCGAGCCCACAATCGAAGATGATGGAATTGACGTTCCACAACCCGACTATAATGAGGTGCGAATAGCAATATCCCGATTGAAAAACAATAAAGCAGCTGGCGCTGATGGTTTGCCTGCTGAGCTATTCAAACACGGAGGCGAGGAGCTGGTAAGGCGCATGCATCAGCTTCTATGCAGAATATGGTCGGATGAATGCATGCCTGAAGATTGGAATCTAAGTGTTCTCTGCCCAATCCACAAGAAGGGCGATCCTGCAAACTGCGCCAACTATCGCGGAATCAGCCTTTTGAATATCGCATATAAGGTCCTATCAAGCGTATTGTGCGAAAGACTGAAGCCTGATGTAAACAGACTGATTGGACCTTACCAGTGTGGCTTCAGACCTGGTAAATCTACCATCGACCAGATTTTTACAATACGCCAAATCTTGGAAAAAACCCGTGAAAAGAGAATCGACACCCATCATCTCTTTGTTGATTGAGCTGCCTATATGCCGCTATGTCTGAATTTGGTTTCCCCGCAAAACTTATACGGCTATGCAAAATGACCTTGAGCAACACCGTCAGCTCGGTCAGAATTGGGAAGTACCTCTCCGAGCCGTTCGAAACTAAACGAGGTTTCAGACAGGGTGACCCCCTATCGTGCGATTTCTTTAATTTAATGCTGGAGAAAATAATACAAGCTGCAGAACTTAACCGCGCTGGAACAATATTTTATAAAAGCGTCCAACTGTTGGCATATGCTGACGATATTGATATCATTGGCCTTAACAACCGCGCCGTAACTTCTGCTTACTCCAAATTAGCAAAAGAAGCGGAGAAAATGGGATTGGTGGTGAACGAGGGCAAAACGAAGTACCTTCTGTCATCATGCAAAGAGTCAGTGCATTCGCGCCTTGGCAATCAAGCCACTGTTGGCAGCAATAATTTCGAAATAGTAAAGGACTTCGTTTACCTGGGAACCAGCATTAATACCAACAATAATGTTAGCCTAGAAATCCGACGAAGAATCACTCTTGCAAACAAATGCTACTTCGGACTGAGTAGGTAATTGAAAAGTAAAGTCCTCTCTCGACGAACGAAAATAACACCCTAAAAGTCACTCATCGCACCCGTCCTGCTATATGGTGCAGAAGCGTGGACACTAACAACATCTGATGAGGCGGCTCTGGGAGTATTCGAGAGAAAGGTTCTTCGAAAGATTTGTGGACCTCTACGCGTTGGCGACGGCGAGTACCGAAGAAGATTTAATGATGAGCTGTATGAACTTTACGCAGACGCCGACATAGTTCAGCGAATTAAAACACAGCGGCTTTGCTGGCTAGGCCACGTAGTGCGAATGAGCGAAGATGCTCCAGCCCAGAAGGTATACTTATCGGCACCCGCCGGTTGAAGCAGAGGAAGAGGGAGACCACCACTCCGATGGAAGGACCAAGTGGAGACCGATTTGCGATCCCGCGATGTTTCCAATTGGCGCCAGTTGGCGCAACGAAGAAACGTCTGGCGAGCTATGCTGGACGGTCAAAATCGGCCAGGCGGTTAGATGACCATTTAAAGAAGAATAATATGGGCAATCTTATAAATAAAAATGAATGTATGTCTGTGTGTTGGCGTCCAAAGGACTTAACCGATCTTTATGACGTTTTTACAGTAGATTCCTGGGTTCACTAGTTACAGTATAGGCTATATATAATTTTGGAAAAGTGGGCGATGCCACGGCCCCATGCTAAATAAAGTTTTAATCTTGTATAGGCGTCCAAGGTACTGAACCGATCGTTATGAAATTTTCACAGTATATTCTTGGATTCACTGGTTACAGCATAGGCTTTATATAATTTTGAAAAAAGTTGATAATCTACCTCGTATCATGTTTTTTAATTATACCCGCTGTACTTGGACACAGGGTGTTATAACTTTGTTTGTATAACGGTTGGTTGTACAGGCATAAAGGAATCGAGATAGATATAGACTTCCATATATCAAAATGACCAGGATCGAAAAAAAAGTTGATTAAGCCATGATTTATTTTGTTGTGTTGATCTTCCGACAGGGTAGTAAGCTGATTTCTGTTGGAACGATTTTCCGTTCTCGAACGAAGCTAGGCATTGAAAATGGCAGAACGCCGAAACCGGTTTGTCACAAAACCAAACTTGACAAGGGATGACGGAAAATCGTTCCAACAGAAATCAGCCATGTCTGTCCGTCTGTCCGTTAACACGATAACTTGAGCAAATATTGAGATATCTCCACCAAATTCGGTATGCGGGCTTATTTAGAGTCAGAATAGTTTGGTATTGAAAATGAGCGAAATCGGACGAGAACCACGCCCCCTTTTCCTATATCGAAAATATCGAAAAATTTTAAAAATTTGATAATTCGAAAACGAATGCCACTAAATTAATGATATTTGGTAGGTGATTTATTTTATAACGCAAAACATAAGTTCAGTCAAATTTTGGAATATGAGCGTGGCAAGGCTCACATTTAGAAGAAGCAAATTCAAAAGTTTAACAAGCTGTAAATTAATAGCCGTTGGAGATATAACATTGAAATTTGGCATAGACATTTTTTTTCGTAGCTGTTGGCTGTGAAAATGAGCGAAGTCAGCTGAAAGCCACGCTTTCTTTTTTATGATAGCTTTGAAAAAAGTGTCTGTAAAATTCGAAAAGTGTTACAAAAATAAATTCAATGTTTATTGGTAGTGGGCGTGGCACCGCCTTCTTTTGGGTAGACAGTTTCTGTTGTCTCCCGATATCGATTGCTCCTAAGTTTGAAGAGAAATTGTATTTAAGAATGGTGAGCGTACTATTGTGACATTAGAGTATAATCGTGACAAAATATTAAGCAAATCGATTGAAAACCCCACTCACTTTCACATATCTATCCCAAAGGAAGTAATATTGCTTATGTTTTTGACTTAGTATGGTAGTAAAATTGGCACGTAATCAGCAGGTTTATAGGATTTTTAGAAATTATGAACCACCTATGTGTATTGGACCATACATGCATCGGTATAACCAGTATTTCAGAATCATTTGAGGTAAAATTAAAAACCATGGTATATCCCCTGCTCATACCTTGCTACCTAGTTCCACATTTAAGTTAATATTTCCGAAATAAAATGATTTCTTTAAAGTAGTTAATAGCATCCTATATTTATGTCCTCGCCAGCGAAATAGGTGTCAAACGCCTATATAGTTTAAACACATTCTAGGATCCAAATTTAGGTCAATATCCCCAAACCTAAGTGGGTTTTTGAAATAATAACCCTCCCATATTGATACCGTCTCATTGATACTAACTTAATCACTGCGTTGTTTATTAAATCTCATTATAAAAGTCAACTTTTGATATTTTGTAATCAGTAGTACATAGTTTTTTCCCCAGTATATATCAATTTAAGCTTTACTTTTGATTAATAAGTTTATATGTATTTGCGTAAAACTAAGGCTTCTATTATGTGCATAAATTAATAATGTTGATAATATAATCCTTCTTAAGAATCAGATAAATATGTACTTAATTAGTTACAGTTTATCAAATAGTATATAAATATCTTAATCTACCTTTTTTTTTGTAAGTTTAACGAGCTCAAGACCAGTTGATAATAATTCTTAGTTAATTATTATTATTTTTGATTAGAGGAAAAATTGAAAGCAACAAATATATACAGGCTATATTTATAGTACTATTTCGAAAACAGCCACGATTTCTCGTCAGACTAATTCGTATGGTTTTTCTATTTTCAGAGGATCTTGTGGAGAATCGAACCCACTCACTCTGATTGCAAGCGCAGCTGCCTAACCCATAGGCTATACTGCGTGTAGTTTTGCAAGCTGCTTAATTCACGTTTTCCTCTAATTGTTGTTTGTTATCTTGCCAACGGTATACACAATATTTTAGACATTCTATCTATACGTAAATCATGTATGCTGGACTTTGTTTTTGTACATTCTTCTTTCTATTTTTAAAAGATAGTTATTGTACGCAACCGCGTGCTCCTAAGTTAGTTTCACTATTTTCATAAAAAGAGGCGCAAATGTTATCGTGGTAGCTATATACTGTTTCATAGGTTATAGCATTAACATGGGTAGTGTCAATATTTGAAAATGCCCAGTCAATTTGGGTACCAGCAGGTGTGGTGAAATATTGAGGGTCTAGCAGTGCATTGAAATTATAATCTCTAAGCAGATGTTAGATTTTATTATTCCTAAACTTAAGGCATAGATCAAAGTCACCCAAAATTAAACAATTTTATTCACGCAGATCTGTAGTGAGAATTTCTCGCAGCTCTGATTCAAAATGCCTGATGGGGATATGTGAAATCTCTATAAAGCACCAATATGTAATAAGCTTTGCATTTGAATACAACGTTTTCTAAAACCTTGCGACCAGAACAAATTTTTTTCAACTTACATAATTCGATTGCGGAAGCAAAGTTAGGTCTCGTATACACTAAAACGCCTCGCATATTTCTGTTTTCCGTTTCGGTGCTGTCTATCCGTAAAGCATTTAGTGAAATAAACCCAGGAATTTCAAAATGTTCATATGGATAACTCCATGTCTCGACAAAGCGCAGGATATCTGAGGATAGCATCAGGATGTCATTATTTATATCATTTATGTGGGCATGAAGACTCTGAACATTATGAAATATAATTTGAAGGCTAGATGTTCGAGAAAGCATAAAGTTAAATGTTGGAGCCAAAACTTTTGTTGTGGTCAAATCATTCAACTGCCTAAATACAGTATCAGATTTACAAAAAGGATTAGGTGGAATGAAATTACCTAATACAAATAGACCATCAGCACTAGTAGATCGACTGCAGGCTACATATACAGATGATCTTGGTATTCAAGGTCGGGTGTGAACAACCACTTTGTTATACGTAGCACCCTGTCTTTTGTGAATGATTATTGCCTCAGCAGGAACAATTGGAAACTGTTTCCTTTCAATTGTTATCTGCTTATTTCTCTTATATTGAAAGACTTTAATAGTTTTCTCAACGGGTGTCCACGAAGGTTCGTTAGGATGGGTCTTTTTCGATTTAGCCATCAAACCAACAGAAGGTTCTAAAAATTTCATCCACAGCGTTATTCGAACCGATGAATCTAAATCTATCTGCATAAGCTGGCCAGTTACACCATTTACCATCGCCTGTGTTGATATTCACTGTCATCATATATTAGCTCGTGGGTTTAAGCGTTAAGCTATACGTAAGACCCTGAGTTTCCGAGGTTTTCAATAGTCTGACCCGTTCTAAGATATTAGCATTTTGGCCACTAACGGCAATTCCTTTAACCATGTCTTTCGCAATTGAGAAATCTGCTGCAGAAGGAATTTGGCTCAGTTTAAGGGCATTATAGTTGGCCGATTCCTGGTTTGACCAAAATAAGTGAATGGCTTCGTCGGGAACCTGGTCAGAGTTAACGACTCTATTTGCAATCAAAGATATGTCTTCACTGGTCATAGCCCCGGAGGCCATATTATTCAAAGCAAAAGCAAACGGTTGATCCCCACACTGTCTCATTATTTCATTCAATTCATAATATTTAAAGTGCTCCCATAATGGCGAGCCGACTAAAACGCTGTAAGCATCGCTTGCATTCGGTGAAAAAATCCATCTATCACCTACAGGAGACAATTGTTTCAAGTCGCCAAACACAGTAACAGGTATACCACCAAATGGAATATTATTCTTGAAAATCTGCTTTAGTCTGGCGTCAATACTCGTATAACTAAACATTCGAGCGACAACCATTGAAATTTCATCTATAATTATCAACTTTAAATCACATAATCTAGTATAGATTGAGTTGACAATATCGTTTCTAAGTGGCCGTAATTCCTTATTAGACTGATTCACAGGTAGTGAAAATAAAGAATGCAGTGTCAAACCAACCGCCTTTCCCAAATGCTGCTTTTCCCGTAGGAGCACAAAGAAGTACTTTCAGAGAGGTTGGATTTGATCCAGGTATGCAATTAAACCGGATAGAGTTTGATATATTAATGATATTAGGCGGCTTTTTCCAACGCCAGCCCCGCCACCTACAGTCATAAAAGGGATGATATTTTTTAAAATTGTGTAGCAAATGAGTTAAGCATATTCTCTGCATCATCTTTAGCATCTGAATGGATGCAAGCAGTTCCTCAACGGGAACTAAGGGAGGAAGTTTAATGAGCCTAAGAGTGTCATTGGAGTCATTCTCATTGACTTCGGGATCACTATCATTAAGGTTTAATAAATTAATGTCAGGGTTTATTTCGCGAAGAGCCAGTACCCTGAACTCATAACCAACAATATCTGGTATATCTATTTCAACTGGTATGAAAGTTTCCTCCTCCCTTAATCTGTTCAGAATATTTTCGAGCTCCCTCTGTTCAAACACGTCATATTTTTTTCGATTTTCCTCTATAGTAATTAGATTTTCTACGCAGGTTTGCTCATTATTATTATGTATAATATCCAGTTGTTCATCCCGCCACGATTGGTAGAGCATAACCATTTCTCTAAAATAATCGTCCCTAGCCCTGTCTCGACTAAGCCTTCGTGACCGAACTACACACGGTTTGGTACGTTTCTTTTCATAACCACTACCATCCCTCAATGGAATTGCTAGTCCCTGAACTAAAAAATTGTTAGCCTTCTATATCTTCTTCATTATCGGAGTTACCTTGTGCCGTAAACAAAGCTGCAAAATCAGCTAGACAAACATTATCAAGAAGGGTAGACCCGCCACAAAAATATCGGTAGAACCTTCAGCAAGATTCTGAAGTTATGCTCTAGGTTTCACCATCCGCGCTCGTTCTTCAGGACGAGAGGTATTAATATATATTTCTGCATTGCTAGCTTCCAAAAGATGAAGACCAATGCAGCAATAAACTGCCTCTTGGGCGGAAATTTCTGTTTCGGAAATAAATGTATGGCCTATATGCTGAAGTTTCTGCTTGACTGTGTAGTTTCCAGTATTAACTTCTACCATTGCCTCATTTAAAAGCCTAGAGATGCTCCTATTTGATTTATTAATATAATTTGTTATGTAGGAACAGCAAGCATATGCATCCAATATGAATTGAATATCCATATTGGCTCTATGTAGTTCTAAGATAACCGGGTTATAAGCATTAATTAAGTGGTCTTGGAACTTTCTTCTAAGAAAAACTTTAGGTTTCATTAAACTTGATCTGAGAGATCGAATGACAAATTTATTCTTGTATCAGAGAGAAAAGCTTCAAAATCATTTAAACAGGAAATATTAGAAGAAGTTAAATTAGAATTTAAAAGATTTTGAATCTTTGAGTAGTGTTCCCTATGTGTTTCTAAATTTTCTATGTCATCTGGAAGTGGTCATAAGATTTGGGTGGAAGGTATGGGTGGATATGGTATACCAAATCGGCAAACTTGCTGTCCTCTTATTTCTCTGGTACAGGGTCGGCTATAGTTATGTCTTTGGTACTCAATGAAATTTTATAAATGACTTATGGGTTTATATGTAGAGACATACAGGGTGGCTGATGAATTTAGCTACATTGAGAAACTCAAATAATTTTTTTTTTCAGTGTATGGAATTCATTTTTCTTTTATTCATGTTAAAGCTCATTAAATTTTATTAAATATAGCTTAATTAGTTAATTTGTCAATGAAACTAATAGCATTCGGAAAAGATTCAGGTTCGCTAAGATCGATCTTAGGAGCATTCTTCAGCCAATACATGCCATGCACGTGAGGTGAGCCCCTTTGTTGGAACTCAATCCGCCAGTAAAAATGCCCAACAAAATGCTCGTCGAAAATACCTCCATTTTATTTAAAAATCTTAAGAAACGATAACGATAGTCAATGACTGTGACTGCATCTGAGCGAATTAGACAATATCGTTCTTGCGTAGATAAATTATTAGCCTCTTCTTCAGAAATAGTTCTTGGGTCCACAGTTTTAGCCAAAATAACCAGTAATTCGATCCAATGAGATTCAGCGGCAGACAAAGTTATAAAAAAGGTTGGAAGGCCGAATTGGCGGATCATGGCAATTGCCTTTTTTTTCTCTGCCTCCCAGTGAGCTGGGGAAGATCTAACACCTTTAAGAACTCTATATCCATCGTCATGCTGGATCAAATTCTGAACAAAATTTTCATTCCAAACATTTTCGCCGGTAACTCGATTGCTTCCAGAAAGCTTTCGTAGACAAATCGATGTACTATTCTTAATATGAAGCAGTTCTAACTTCTTTTAATTATAGAAACGCTTAGGAATACTATTGTAGCGGCGAATCTCAGATCGAACAATCTTGCTGTATGTATTTGTAAAAGTTCGCTTCTGCCCAGCATAAATACTTGCAAATGAAAGTTCTTCAGAGCTGTTGTCTTGAATGATATCCAGGGGTCTTTGGCCTTCACCTGGTGCAATTATAAAACGATTTATGTCCATATTTTCTACTGAAACATTATCGAGAAGAGTCTCAAGCCCACCTGGGTTTATTTCTTCAATCGCAGGTTCTAAAGCGGGATTATTCCCTGCTGGGAAATGTCGCAAACTCTGGAGCACGGGTACATCTTCAATAGATGCAATAAATGGAATTTCTTCATTATCACCAAAACGTGCAACCCACTCTTCGTTAATATGTATATTGTGCTCTTGATATAATAGAGTATTCACTTAATTGTTAGATGTTGTCTTAAAGAGAAAATGGTTACATCTAGCTTCATTTAAGCCGTCGGTAACTGAATCAAATATTATTTCTTATGTGAAAAAACATTTCGGTATTTCCGGTATTGAGGATGACATTGCATGCTTCAAGTTAGTCAAGAAGGACACTCCGCTCCAGAACCTGCGGAAACTTAATTTCAAACTTGGCGTCTCTCCGGCTTTTTATACCAAACTATTGGAACCTAGTCTTTGGCCAGCAGGGGTTAACGTAAAGCCATCTCGTAACATTCCAAGGGACAAGGGCGAGCACTAATGTAATAGTTCATGGTCCTAGCTTTAGTTCTAATTCTAATTCTAATGGTGTTCCTAGTTTTAATTCTAATTTTATTTCTCATGCTAATGTTGAAAGCCTTAAGACTATGAGAATTTATTTTCAAAATATCCCTGGTATGCATACTAAGGCGAAAGAAGTATTTTTATTTACGTCTCGGTGCGAGTTCGATGTTTTTGTGCTGGTTGAAACATGGTTAACCAGTGACTTTTTTGACGCGGAATTCTTCGACCAGAATATTTTTCAAATCTACCGTAAGGACAGAGATGCACTTAAAACAGGTTGTAGTAGAGGCGGCGGCGTCCTAATTTCGGTGAAACGTGCCTTGAGATCGTCAGTTTTCACGCTCGTTAACGCTGATTCTCTTCTCGATCAACTTTGTATACGCATTTTCGGTACTTTTGGTAGTTTGTTTATTTGCGTATCTTATATTCCTAATAGTTCGGATTATTTGTATGCAGCTCATACTAATAATATTTTAAACATCTACGAAAACCATGAAGATGACCATTTTTGCATTCTAGGCGGCTTCTACTTAAACAAGCTCGTATGGTCCAGCTTACTCAGTAAGGTTTTCTTAACAGCTACTAATGTAAGTCTTCCTCATGAGATACATTTCTTAGATAGTCTTTCCAGCATTAATTTTCTCTCTCTATCTCTATGGCGCGATATACAACAGGTATATCATCATAAACCTCCTAAGAGATTTTTGCGCCAAGCTTCTCTTCCAATTTGTGGTGTGCCGATTTGAATTTTCCCTACAAATTGGTGGGACCTACAGTTTTTTGCCGACTCCGAACGGCATCTACAAAGGAGACGAATTTTTGCTGAGAAGCCTGTCATGGCAGAAATACACTCGGAGAGTTTGCCAAACCACTGCCGAGGGGCGACCCCGTTTTGAAAAACTTTTTTCAAATCACTTTTGATGTTACCTGTACCAGGGCTCGAACCATGGACCTTCGGTGTGGTAGGCCGGCAACACTACCTTCACACCACGGCGGCCGCCAAGCATTAATCTTACCCAAATTAATTATATCTCCAACATGCTTGGTAATATCCTTGATCTTTTATCAATTTTGTATAATAACTATATATCCCGCTACAAAGATGAGCTTAAGTCCAACCCAAAAGCTTTCTGGAACTATGTTCGATCCAGGAAAGGGTGCAAAAATATCCCTAACTGTATGAATCTTGATGATGTTGCTTCTACTAGTTTGTCGGACACTGTAAACCTTTTTGCAGACTTTTTCAAATCCAAATTTGTATGTGATACTATGAACTCTTCTAACTCATATAGTGATGCTTTTGATGCTTAACGTTTAGATTTCGGTACCCTCTCCGTTACTGAGCTAGATATCCAGATCGGCATTTCTACCCTAAAACTTTCTCTAAAATGTGACCTTGACGGTCTCTCCTCGTTCTTTTTCAAGAAATGCAGCTTCTTCTTCTTTCTTTAAATGGTCGTCTAACCGCCTGGGCGATTTTGACCGTCCAACATAGCTCGCCAGTCGTTTGTTCGTTGCGCCAACTGGCGCCAATTGGAAACACCGCGGGATCGCAAATCGGTCTCCACTTGGTCCTTCCATCGGAGTGGTAGTCTCCCTCTTCCTCTGTTTCCACTTCTTCGCTCATTCGCACTACGTGGCCTAGCCAGCGAAGCCGCTGTGTTTTAATTCGCTGAACTATGTCGGCGTCTGCGTAAAGTTCATACAGCTCATCATTAAATCTTCTTCGGTACTCGCCGTCGCTAACGCGTAGAGGTCCACAAATCTTTCGAAGAACCTTTCTCTCGAATACTCCCAGAGCCGCCTCATCAGATGTTGTTAGTGTCCACGCTTCTGCACCATATAGCAGGACGGGTGCGATGAGTGACTTGTAGAGTGTTATTTTCGTTCGTCGAGAGAGGACTTTACTTTTCAATTGCCTACTCAGTCCGAAGTAGAATTTGTTTGCAAGAGTGATTCTTCGTCGGATTTCTAGGCTAACATTATTGTTGGTATTAATGCTGGTTCCCAGATACCCGAAGTCCTTTACTATTTCGAAATTATTGCTGCCAACAGTGGCTTGATTGCCAAGGCGCGAATTCACTGACTCTTTGCATGATGACAGAAGGTAGTTCGTTTTGCACTCGTTCACCACCAATCCCATTTTCTCCGCTTCTTTTTCTTATTTGGAGTAAGCAGAAGTTACGGCGCGATTGTTAAGGCCAATGATATCAATATCGTCAGCATATGCCAACAGTTGGACGCTTTTATAAAATATTGTTCCAGCGCGGTTAAGTTCTGCAGCTTGTATTATTTTCTCCAGCATTAAATTAAAGAAATCGCACGATAGGGGGTCACCCTGTCTGAAACCTCGTTTAGTTTCGAACGGCTCGGAGAGGTACTTCCCAATTCTGACCGAGCTGGCGGTGTTGCTCAAGGTCATTTTGCATAGCCGTATAAGTTTTGCGGGGAAACCAAATTCAGACATAGCGGCATATAGGCAGCTCAATCAACAAAGAGATGATGTGTGTCGATTCTCTTTTCACGGGTTTTTTCCAAGATTTGGCGTATTGTAAAAATCTGGTCGATGGTAGATTTACCAGGTCTGAAGCCACACTGGTAAGGTCCAATCAGTCTGTTTACATCAGGCTTCAGTCTTTCGCACAATACGCTTGATAGGACCTTATATGCGATATTCAAAAGGCTGATTCCGCGATAGTTGGCGCAGTTTGCAGGATCGCCCTTCTTGTGGATTGGGCAGAGAACACTTAGATTCCAATCTTCAGGCATGCATTCATCCGACCATATTCTGCATAGAAGCTGATGCATGCGCCTTACCACCTCCTCGCCTCCGTGTTTGAATAGCTCAGCAGGCAAACCATCAGCGCCAGCTGCTTTATTGTTTTTCAATCGGGATATTGCTATTCGTACCTCATTATAGTCGGGTTGTGGAACGTCAATTCCATCATCTTCGATTGTGGGCTCGGGTTCGGCGTCTTCCCTGGTTTCTTGCTCCGCTTCTCCATTTAAAAGGGCAGAGAAGTGATCCCTCCATATTCTGAGTGCTCTCTGAACATCGGCCACCAGGTCGCCGTTCTCATTCCTACAGGAGTTTGCCCCGGGTTTAAAACCTTCTGTCATTCGCCGAATTTTTTGATAGAGTTTTCGGGCATTATTCCCGTTGGCCAGCATCTCAAGCTCCTTTATTTCACGCTTTTCTGCCTCTCTTTTTTTCGCCCGGATAAGCCGCATCGCTTCCCTCTTCAACTCGCGGTAGTGTTCACACACACTCCTCGTTGCATTCGATCTCAGCGTTGCCTTGTAGGCTTCGTCCTTTCTTTTCGTTGCAGCGCGGCACTCTTCATCATCATACCAGTTGTTTCTTCGCGTTCGCCGGAATCCAATTACTTCTTCGGCGGCAGTACGGAGTGCTCCTGAGATATGATCCCACTGCATAATTGGCGGTCTGTTGCGATTGCAGCTTTTCGACGTCCAGCTTTCCCTGCGTTTTTTGTTGCACCTGTTTTGTCGTACAGAGGCGGGCACGAATCTTGGCTGCTACTAGGTAGTGATCAGAGTCGATGTTAGGTCCTCGTATTGTGCGAACATCTAAAACGCTGGAAGCATGCCGTCCGTCTATCACAACGTGGTCGATCTGGTTGCGTGTTTTTCGATCGGGGGACAGCCATGTAGCTTGATGGATCTTCTTGTGCATAAACCTAGTGCTGGATATGACCATGTTTTGGGCGAAGTCGATCAGCCTGAATCCATTTGGCGAAGTCTGATCGTGGAGACTGAACTTCCCGGCAGTGGGGCCGAAACACCCTCCTTACCCACCCTGGCGTTAAAGTCGCCAAGCACGACTTTGATATCATGACGGGGGCAGCGCTCGTATGCTTCTTCCAGGCGCTCGTAGAATGCATCCTTTTCCACGTCGTCCTTCTCTTCCGTCGGTGCATGAGCGCAGATAAACGATATGGTGAAAAATCGTACTTTTATGCGGATTGCAGCGAGACGCTCGTTCACGGGTGTGAACGACAGTACTCGGTGACGGAGTCTCTCTCCCACCACAAATCCCACGCCGAATCTGCGCTTGTCTTCATGCCCACTCCAGTAGATGTTACAAGGTGTTCTGATCGTATTTCCTCGCCCCGTCCATCGCATCTCTTGTATGGCGGTGATGTCAGCTTTTGCTTCCTTTTGCTTTTTAGCAAATTTCTTATGAAATTTTTTTTTTCTTTACTAAAATAAGTTCAGAACGTTTCCAACAACTTTCATTCAGACAGCAAAATTTTTGTATTTAAATTTAAAATGGGTGAAACAAATCCTTCTACAACATTTGAATCCACTTTATCTCATATACTTGAACACGATATTATTGCACTTGGTTTATCAAGTGAATTAAATTATCTGAATTTACCGTTTAGTCGTGACATTTTAAGATTTTATTTTTTTCTCAGTGATCATACTAAAATTCAAAGTAAACTGTTTCATGTTTGATTATTCAACTAATTGATAGACGTAGTATTTTAAGAAAACTAAATGTTTTAATTGAAAAATATCACAAAAGCATTAAACACAGAAAAAAAGTTCAGGAATTTACAGCATTCGTACAATCAACAAATTAATTGTTTTATATTGGAAAATGTAAAGTTAAAAACAACAGAATGCTCATGTGGTTTAATACCAAACCATTTAAAATAATTTATGCTGGACCAACATAATGATAGAAAATTCACAATACCTGAATATATGGATGACATTGTAAACGGTGTTTTTTTTAGGGGTATAGAACTTTGAATTGAAATAAAACACAAGAAAATCGTTTTAAGGTCCATCAATTTGGCTTTAGTGGAAGGATAATTTTATGCCATTAATGTTTAAATATGATTTCGGGCATGTGGCCGCCGCGGCTGGCTCGAATAAAGCCAATTCTACAGGTCCAATTTTCAACCACTTTTTCGAGCATATGGGGCCGTATGTCGGCAATAACGCCACGAATGTTGGCTTCCAATTCCCCTAACGTTTCTGGTTTGTTGGTGTAGACGAGCGACTTCACATATCCCCAAAGAAAATAATCCAATGGTGTCAAATCACACGACCTTGGTGGCCAATTGACAGGTCCATTCCGCGAAATTATGCGCTCATCGAATGTTTCCTTCAATAAATCGATTGTGACGTGCGCTGTGTGGCATGTAGCGCCGTCTTGTTGGAACCACAACTCATCCACATTCATGCCATCCAATTCGGGAACAAAATAGTCGGTTATCATGGCTCTATACCGGTCTCCATTAACGGTAGCTGCCTCTCCAGCATTATTGCGGAAGAAGTATGGCCCAATGACTCCACCAGCCCATAGAGCACACCAAACAGTCAGTTTTTGTGGATGTAATGGCGTTTCAAGGGTCTCATGTGGGTTCTCTTCACTCCAAATGCGGCAATTTTGCTTGTTGACGTAGCCATTCAACCAAAAATGAGCCTCATCACTGAACAAAATTTTGCGATGAAAATCAGCATCGAAATCAATCTCATTTTCGGCCCATACACCAAAATCACGACGCATTGCATGGTCTCGCGGCTTTAATTCTTGCAAAAGCTGGATCTTGTAAGGTCGCAAGCCAAGATCTTTGCGCAAAATCTTCCATAAAGTTGATGGACAAAGCTCCAATTGCTGTGCACGGTGGCGAATCGATTCATTCGGGTCCTCTTCAACACTTTGCTCTACAGCGGCAATTGTTTCTTCGGTGCGCACTGTTCGACGTCTCTGCGGATGCGTATTATCACATAGAGTAAACGTAGTGCGAAAACGATCCATGGTTAACCGAATTAATTGCTCTGATGGACGATTATGTCGACCATAAAATGGACGGAGCTCACGGTAAACTTCGCGAACTGAACCATTATTTTCGAAATAAATTTGCACGATTTGCAAGCGTTGTTCTTTTGTCAACCTGTTCATGATGAAATGGCAAACCAAACTGAACATAAATGACATTAGAGTTGCCAGATTTGACCACAAAATGCCAGTTTTATCTCTATTCGAAAAACAAACCTGTAAAAAAAACACCCTGTAGAAGAAACACCTACAACAATACCAACAATGCCAACAGTAAGTGATGATCCAACATACAAACCACTTGGAACAGATATGGAAACAGGTGAAGCACAAATTGCAAATGAAGCAGTTGCAAAAGTATCTTTTACAATGAAACGAGGACATTATACTCAACGATACGATGCTATAAATTTGGCTATGATGTGTGACATATTCGTTGTTTCAGATAGAGTTGCTTCATGTTTAGCAACAGCCCTTTTCGAAGATATAAATTTTCGAAGTGTTCGTGGTGAACGTGTCAAAATGGATAAGTCTAAAGTTGCAAGAGAAAAAAGTTGCTTCGTAAACGATACATAGATTCCAACATAACTGCGTTTTCTTTCTATGGCAGAAAAAATGATTCATTAACTAATGAGAAATTTCATACAAATATGGTAAAAGAACCCCATTCAGTTGTTCTAAAACAGCCTAATGCTGAATTACTTGGATATGATAATTAGGGTGAAGAAGAAAATGCAAAACAAAAATTAAATGAATTCTTCAATAGCCAAAAACTGTCAATAGATCAATTAATTGGCATATGCAGCGATGGAGAACCAGACATTCAAGACTGTGAAAAATTTCAGGTATGCATTTGCTAAAATTATTTTACAATATTTTTTCAATCAAATTAAAATAGGAAAATTATACTAATTTTAATTGATCTAAAAAATTTATTTTTCAGGTTGTAAGTGATTTTGAACCAATAGCATTGAAAAATATGCCTGGTATGCTCAGTGATGAACAAGAACGAGAATTATCTACAGATGTTAAATATTTATATCAAATGGCCAAAGCAATTTCAAATGGTGCTGTTTCAGTTGATTTACCTAACATAAAACCAGGACCAGTTGTACATTCTCGATGGCAAACCAAAGCAAGCAGGGTATTACGTCTATATACAACAACTAATACACCATCGGAAAATTTGAAAACTCTACCAGTTTATATTATTAGAATTTATGTGCCAATGTATTTCAATGTAAAATACTATAATTCTGTTGTATATGGCAGTGTACTTTTATCAAAGTTTATTCGTTGGACACGATACCTACCACGTAATTTACTTAATATTGTAGATGGTCTAATCAAAAATAATTCATTTTACGCTCATCCAGAAAACATTTTATTAACAATGTTATTTGATGATAACTAGAAAAGCCATACGGGATAGAGCTATCAAACAAAATTTTATACTATCGAAAAAAATACTTGATCCAACTAAACTCAGAGTTTACATAAAATATAATATCAATTTTAATGCTTCAGATTATACTGATATGATTGATCTGAATGACGATAATTTACTATCTGAACCGGCATTCACAAGAAATATTCCATACGATCACTTGGTACAATTCTTAGATTATGATGAGACAACACTAGATGATCCTAATATTCCAATGCATATACAAGGAACAGAAAGATATGTACAGTTGTTAACATCTGTTGCCAAACGTGTTATAGAAAAAAAAACGTGAAGGTGTTATGGCTGTTACAGCATTAAGTCGTGAAAAATAACCACGAATGGAGAGCAAAAAAGATTTTAAAAAATAATAACACAACATTACTTTTATTTTTAAAAATACGTTAAAATGGTCAATTCTAAGTAAAAAAATAATTTTTTAAATAAATTACATTAAAATTATAATTAATATATAATTTTTACTTATTACATGAAAATATAGGTTTTTTTTTAATTTTTTTCTACTAAAACGAATTCGAAAAAAGAAAAACTGTCTGAATGAAAGTTGTTGAACTTGTTCTGAACTTATTTTAGCTGTAAAAAAAAAAATTTTCCTTAAGAAATTTGTTAAAAATGATAAATGATTAAAGTTCATTTTAGGGTAATTTCTCATAATTTAAGCCTGACATCTCTACTAAAATTCAAAAACACTATAGATTTTAATACAGATTCTGAAATGTACGTAAAATACCTTTAAAGTAAGCCTAATATGATATTTTTCCTATAATTCTATCAGAAGCTATGAAGATTTTTTGGCCAAACCCTACATTCATATGGCAAAATATGTATTTTGCAATAGTGGGGGACTCGAAATCGGACTTAGAGCTATGGCATCTTCAGCAATTTTTCTTAGAATCATCTGTAGATTACGTTTTTGCAATTTGATCCGCTCTAATATATATGTACAAATAGCCTTGATTTTCGGAATCAGGGGTTGGGATTACATACGAATTTTATAACGGCGTTTCTGGTAGTGAGTTTGAATTTGTGTTCCGCTGTTGTCTGTCACAGGTTGGCAAAATCTGTTTTAAATACAATAATAGGGCTTTAAACCACTGGTAGTACCTGTCGAAACTTCTCGTTTTTCCATTCACAGCAGTTATTGTGAGAAAATTTTAGCATTCTGAACGGGATTACCGCATACGAAAGCTAGCGTACCATAATTTATTTTTAGTTCACAAAACTTTTTAACGTCTACATCGAAGTGGATTGCTATTTTCAATTATAATAGATTCGGAAACGCCAAAATACTTTAAAACAAATTATAAATACAAAAAATTTTATAATGGATGTACGTTTGTTTTTTAATTTAAATTCAAGTAAAAGTGAGGAAGATGAAAAGATACCACGCAAAAATACATTGAATTTAAAGCGATCCGATTCAAGACCGGGGACACCAGTGCTGCATCTAGCTGGCACACTAGCTCTCCTGGCAATTAGTAGGTATCAGCATTACTTTTCAAGTGACTACTTGGTTGGTATGTGCCAGAGTACCGTATCAGTAAAAAGTAATTTTTATTTTGAAATTAAATTGCAATTGCAGAATTTTAGTTATCGGTTGAGTTGCTCGTACACACATCGGCATACTGTAGTATAGCCAAAGTAAATGCATACATAAATACATGCATACTTACAAACAGTCGGCACGCAGCTATTAAAAACTGTCGAACACGCTTTGTCAGCAAAGTCACACGCTATGCGGCAATGCCCACAAATGCATTGCAATCATACGAATATATGTATGAACATATGTGCGAATGCACAAGCCAATGTTTGTGTATGAATGTAGGTATGAATGTACCAGCGAGCGTTTGCATACGCTGGCTTACATACTTTGGCTGAGCTTAGAATTTAGGTAAATATGTATTATGGTAAATAAGTAGTATATAGGAATTTATTGTATAAATAGAAGGAAAATATGTTGAATAAATTAATTCATGTTTAGTGCCGAATGATGGCACTACTCGAACCTATTTGACTTTGAATAGTTCTATTACATGGCGATCCTGCCTGATCTGCTGCCTTTAAAAAAGCAGACTACTTTTAAAAAATCCTGCCTGGTCTGCTGCCTTTAAAAAAGCAGACTACTTTCAAAAAGATCCTGCCTGGTCTGCTGCCTTTAAAAAAGCAGACTACTTCTAAAAGATCCTGCCTGGTCTGCTGCCTTTAAAAAAGCAGACTACTTCTAAAAGATCCTGCCTGGTCTGCTGTTTTAAAAGCAGACTCCCTTTAGAATTCCTGCCAGGTCTGCTGTTTGCATTAAAGGAAGACCACTTTTTGGCAAAGAAAACTAACTGATGAAATTAAAAACACAAGCATAACAGGGTGGAATATAGAGAAAAAATTCCGCGGCAAGGTTCAACCATTTACACGGACGAAATTACGAAATGAAATACAAAGCACATGCATAACAGGGTGGAATAAAGGAAAAAAAAATCGGACACGGACGAAATACATGTTACAAGGAAGCAGTTTATTGGTTCATTTTATGATGCTGGCCCGAGCACGAATCCCACAGCAAGGGAGACATATATCATTTAGGTATTTTAATGTATATTTAGAAGCATATAGCAACCTAACCGCTGCTGCCATTAAGGGCAAAAAGTAGATTTTTGCTTATAAGATAAGAATTTTTTTTTCTCTCCTTCTGTACTTAAATTTTTTTTTTTCAAATGAATGAGGAGTTAGATATCATAAGTCAGGCAGAATTTGACGCAATATTCTTGCGTTACAGCAAATTGATAGTAGAAGAGAAGGATAAAGTAGAAATAGAGATAAAAACAAAAGAAGTAGGAGAAGCAGAAATAATTAAACAAGGCCCTAAAGCAATAACCATAGAGGAATATAGGCGTAGGATGAAACCAATAAAGGTAGAGGAACCTAAGATTCCCAAACCTATTAGCAGCAAAAGAAAGAGAGGAGGAAAAAGATTCAACTACAGAAGGGCAGTAGCAATACTGTACCAACAAATTAATCTAACTACAAACACGGAGGAAAGAATCCGTTTAAAAAATGAAATAAAAAAGATCAAAAATATATAAAAAAAAAAAAGTATTTTCTATTGCAGTGATTACGAGACTATCGACAGTGTCGTTAATAATTTGGAAAGTGAAAGCGCAATTGAGGCCGGTATAGAAAGGGAAAGATTAAGACCTTACAGTGAGGAGGAAAGGAAAACACTAGTTTGGCTTAAAAGTCATTGGGAATATATAGGAATGACTGGGGAACCAACCCTTGAAGATGTTAGGTATAACTCAGCAATGGAAGAAGTAACGGTCCGAGCTCCAATAAAATTTGGCCTAAAAGAACTGTAAATGAAAGAGGGAAAAATATATGTAAAAAGGAAAATATTTTTAATAAAGAAGATACCAAAAAATAAAATAAATCATTGCATCTATAGTTTTTCTTACGATGGGAGGACAAGAATCCAAAGTGGAAGAGCCTAATGCTAATGTGATTAAATCAATCCAAATAGCCGACCACACAGAGGCACTAGAATTTATTAAAATCTTATTAATAATATTGGCAATCTGCACTTGCCTCAATTTGTTTCTCAAATTATACTCAGCTCACAACAAATTTTTAAAGAAAAAATACATGAGCCGAGCAGATGGTCTAGACAAGTTCTAAACCCAAAGGAAAATTATATACCCCAATGGACAAATGGGAAATCGTTCTGAATACACTGGTGGAAGAGAAAATTTTGGCGGAAAGGTCATATAAGTGTATTAACAAAAATATACCCATACAAAGAGTGACGGTATTGAAACATCTCACGGCAATATTACAGTCGTTGAATAATATAGGAAAAGCCACACAAAAGGTGTATACCAAGTTGACAGATAAGCATCAGCTAGAGGTACAACAAATATTTTCCAGTGTCAGGGATAAATTAGTATCCTTGCTAGCCAGATATAACATTGAGGCATTGGTCCCAAATTCATTTGAAAAGGAAATAGAACTGGATTTTGCCATCTTATTGACGGAGGCTCACCCCAATCTGGAGGAAGCCGTAAAAATTGAAATTACTGAAAAAGAATCACAAACAGAAAACGCCAAAATGCCACTGACAAATGTAGATTTCATTAAAACTGCATCATCGATCTTACCAGATTTTGATGGAAAATCAGAAAATCTGTCTAGTTTTCTCGATGCCCTTGATATACTGGAGCAAATCAAGGATAGTCACGAGGCTATCGCGGTATCCATGATAAAAACAAAACTCAAAGGGACAGCTAGAAACATAATAAGTACTGAATCCTCTATTCAAGAAATTAAACAAATATTAAAGTCACAAGTTAAGGGTGAATCAGTAGAAGTTTTGTCGGCAAAACTCCTGAACATCCAGCAACGCAGTAAAACTGCTGAGATTGAAAAACTCACAAAATCGTTGGAAGGAGCATACATATCTGACGGACTAACACCGGAGTTAGCTACCAAGTATGCTACACAGTCAGCTGTAAAAGCTATGTGTAAAAATTGCTCCAACGATAAAGTAAAAACTATAATGCAGGCTTGAACGTTCACCACGATGAACGAAGCCATATCAAAATTCACTAACAGTTGCACAGAAGTAACTGGAAATCCAAATTCACTGTTATATATTCGCCAACAAAATCATTTCCCAGGTAACTTCCGCAGGAGTTACCAAAACAATAACTATAGAAGAAATCAGAGGCGTACATTTAACAATTACGGCAATAACAACAATAATAATAATAATAATAGTAATAACCGAGCAAATAACCAAAGATCTGGTCGAAACTTTGGATCAAGAGGTTATAACCGTAATAACACAAGAAATGTAAGGAATGTTACCCAACAGGAAAATCAGCAAACTGCACCTCAATAAATAAAAAATTATATGTTTTCAATTTACACCTAAATAGCTACATATCTTCCAAAACAACTCTGAATGATTCCATTTCAACCCTCCTAATCGATACAGGAGCAGATATTTCAATTATAAAAAAGGGTCAAATTGACAGTCATGTCACTATTAATAATTCACAAAAAACATATTTAAGAGGAATTGGTCAAGGCATAACAAGCACTATTGGCACAGTTAAAACAGATTTAAAGGATGATTACCTATTGATTCGACACAAGTTTCATGTAGTAGAAGGCAATTTTCCAATCCCATGTGATGGAATACTAGGTTTGGATTTTATTAAAAAATATATTTGCATTTTAGATTACCAAAAAGATGGGGACACCCTAATATTAAGACCATAAGATTATCCGGAAAATATAATAATTCAAATGACTAACAAACCGACAATAAATAGTATATCAATTCCCGCAAGATCGGAAGTAGTCCGACAAATCCACGTTAAAAATAAAAATTCTGATTTACTAATTCCACAACAAGAATTATCTGAAGGCATATTTATTGCAAACACCCTAGTAGATTCACAACAAACATTCGTCAGAATTATAAATACAACAGATGAAAATGTAACACTTCATGATTTTAATATAAAAACAGAAAATTTGGATAATTATTCAATAGTTAAATATAATAATCTAAAAAATTAGCAGAACAGTAAAGAAAAATTAGAAAGATTAAATAAAAATTTTCCACACTTTGCCCATGAATCACTTAATGCATTATGTGCAGAATTCATTGACATTTTCTCATTAGAAACAGAACCAATTACCACTAATAATTTTTACAAACTTCATATGAAGGACAATAACCCAGTTTACGTAAAAAACTACAGAATACCAGAAGCCCACAAGAGCGAAATAAATAAACAAGTAAATAAATTAATTAAAGACGACATACTACTACTAGAACCTTCAATGTCAGAATTTAATAGTCCAATTTTATTAGTACCCAAAAAATCACTCCCTAATCACCAAGAAAAAAGATGGAGAATGGTTGTCGACTACAGACAAGTAAATAAAAAATTAACCGCAGATAAATTCCCGCTGCCAAGAATTGATGACATACTAGATCAATTAGGAAGAGCTAAATATTTCTCGTGCTTGGATTTAATGTTCGGTTTTCATCAAATAGAACTCAGTTCAGAGTCAAGGGATATCACATCCTTTACAGCAGATAATGGCACCTATCGATTTAAAAGACTACCTTATGGCCTTAAGGTTGCCCCAAATTCATTTCAGAGAATGATGACATTGGCGTTCTCAGGTTTAAAACCTTCACAAGCATTTCTATACATGGACGATTTAGTCGTATTAGGATGCTCCGAAAAACATATGATTAAAAACTTACGGGCTGTATTCGAAACTTGTAGGAAGTATAATTTAAAATTACATCCGGATAAATGCATATTTTTCAATCAAGAAGTAACATACCTTGGTCATAAGTGTACAAGCAAAGAAATTTTGGCAGATCCCAGTAAATTTGAAACTGTCCGCCGTGGTGTGAAGGTAGTGTTGCCGGCCTACCACACCGAAGGTCCATGGTTCGAGCCCTGGTACAGGTAACATCAAAAGTGATTTGAAAAAAGTTTTTCAAAACGGGGTCGCCCCTCGGCAGTGGTTTGGCAAACTCTCCGAGTGTATTTCTGCCATGACAGGCTTCTCAGCAAAAATTCGTCTCCTTTGTAGATGCCGTTCGGAGTCGGCAAAAAACTGTAGGTCCCACCAATTTGTAGGGAAAATTCAAATCGGCACACCACAAATTGGAAGAGAAGCTTGGCGCAATAATCTCTTAGCAGGTTTATGATGATATACCTGTTGTATATCGCGCCATAGAGAGAGAGTTAGAAATTATCCAACCCCTAAAAACGCGGATGAGGCGAAACGATTCGTCGCATTTTGCAATTATTACAGAAGATTTATTCCAAACTTCGCAGAGTATTCTAGGATAATAACAAGGCTTTGCAAGAAAAATGTAGTTTTCGACTGGACAGAGGATTGTAAAAAATCCTTTGACTATTTGAAGGTTGCGTTAATAAGCCCTAATATCTTACAATACCCCGATTTCAGTAAACAATTTTGTATAACAAGTGACGCAAGTGGATATGCTTGCGGAGCAGTGCTAAGCCAAGAGTATGAAGGAAATCAATTGCCAATTGCCTATGCATCAAGATCATTCACAAAAGGAGAAATTAACAAAGCAACAATTAAAAAAGAACTAGCGGCCATTCATTGGGCCATAAGATATTTTAGACCATACGTTTATGGTAGAAAATGTTTAGTCAAGACAGACCATAGACCTTTAACATTCCTATTTTCGATGAAAAACCCCTCATCAAAATTAACTAGAATCAGACTAGATTTGGAAGAATATGACTTCGAGGTGGAGTATATAGCAGGAAAACAAAGTTATGTAGCAGACGCATTATCACGCATAGATATCAAAGATCTTAAAAAAATTTCAGTAGAAGCGTGCAAAATATTAAAGGTTACAACCAGATCTGAAACAAAACAAAAAACCAGTAATATATCCAGTAATAATACAAAAGAAAAACAAAGTCACAATGAGAACCCTATAATATATGAAGCGCTTAATAAATACGAAGTTAAAAGACATGTCAAGCTCGTTTTCAATCCTCCGAAATTATATTTCAAGAAAGGAAAGAAAATTTGTAGTGAAATAAATATAAAAAACCAAATTGTTGAGGCGAAGATTGACTTAGGACAATTCTTTGCCAGGCTAATGAAAGAAGCCGGCAATTTCAAAATTGTAAAAATGCAGTTGTCCTTAGGAGACAAATTGTTTAAAGATAACTATACTCGAGTAAATGAATTTAAAGAAATAGGTACCAAAGTTCTCAAAAATCTAACTATAGCATTAACTCCGGCGGTTATGCATGTGACGAATAACAAAGAAATTAAAGAAATTCTTTATAAATATCACGACGATCCTGTTTTTGGTGGCCACCCAGGAATAAATCGTACGTCAAATAAAATAAGACAAAAGTATTACTGGAATAATATGAAAAATGACATAAGAAAACATATCAAAAATTGCATTCACTGCAATAAAAATAAAACCAATAAACACTTGAAAGAACAAATGACTATAACGGAGACGCCACCAAAGGCTTTCGATATAGTACAGATCGATACAATTGGACCATTTCCAAAATCGATACAGGGAAATGAATATGCAGTTACTATTATATGTGACCTAACCAAATACTTGGTTACAGTACCCGTCCAAAGCAAACATGCCGTAGCAGTTGCTAAGGCCGTATGTGAACATTTCATTCTAGTTTATGGTTGTATGAAAACAATTATAACGGATTTGGGAATTGAATACAAAAGTAGTTTATTTGAGGAATTGTGCAAGCTCTTAAAAATAGAGCATAAAACCTCAACACCCTACCACCATCAAACTTTAGGTACTGTCGAACGCAGTCATAGAACATTCAATGAATATGTGCGTTCCTACATATCCATTGACAAAGACGATTGGGATGAGTACCTTAAATACTTTTCGTATTGTTACAATACAACACGACTATTGTCCTTTTGAACTAGTTTTTGGAAAGACACCTCTGACTTACGAATTTTTAAAAGAAAATGTAATTAGCCCAGTATATAATCATGAGGCTTACGATAAGGAAATTAAGTATAGGTTACAGTTAGCACAAGAAAAAGTTAGAAAATTAGTACAGGAATCTAAGCAAAAACAAAAAGTTAGCTATGATAGGAAAATACAGTATAAGGAAATAAATATAGGAGATTTAGTATTAGTCAGAAATGAAGCAGGTCATAAGTTAGACAATAGGTATACAGGGCCCTATAAGGTAGAAAATATTGATAGAAATAATAATTTTACTTTAGTTCCTTATAAGGTAGAAAGCATAGATAGAAATGATAAGTATATTATAAGTCATGAGAATAAGAAAATCTTAATACACAAAAATAGACTTAAATTGTTAGAATAATTACACTGCATTTTGACTCACATAATACTCATAAATTTTTATTGTACACTTACAAACAAACCCATAAACTAGGAAATTTATTGTATACAAATAAAAACTTATTAAAATAAAATTGTTTCATTTAATTACTCTCAATGTAACTCAACACCTAAGAAAAATTATTAAAAGAAAAGTCGTAAAAATACACCAATGTACAAACAAACATGTTACTGAAATAAATTATTTAGTCCACTTGAAAATAAAGTAAACAAAGAACAAAAATTTTGTCACATAAACAAACCAAAACAAAAAAAAACTGTATCAGCTTACACTTAAGACGTAAAGTAAATAAACACAAAATCTAAGCAAGTTATAAAAATTAATCAAATTAGAGTTTTACATATTTATATATATATACAACTTTTTGAAAGGGTAGATGTAGTATAGCCAAAGTAAATGCATACATAAATACATGCATACTTACAAACAGTCTATTAAAAACTGTCGAATACGCTTTGTCAGCAAAGTCACACTCTATGCGGCAATGCCCACAAATGCGTTGCAATCATACGAATATATGTATGAACATATGTGCGAATGCACAAGCCAATGTTTGTGTATGAATGTAGGTATGAATGTACCAGCGAGCGTTTGCATACGCTGGCTTACATACTTTGGCTGAGCTTAGAATTTAGGTAAATATGTATTATGGTAAATAAATAGTATATAGGAATTTATTGTATAAATAGAAGGAAAATATGTTGAATAAATTAATTCATGTTTAGTGCCGAATGATGGCACTACTCGAACCTATTTGACTTTTAATAGTTCTATTACAATGCAAAGGCCTTCCGTGGACGAACATGTTGTGGCGATTATTCTCAAGCATGTACCATCCCTCAATAACACTCCCGCCACTAATTAAACACAACAGAGATAACGATGGATACGCTTATGCATGCAACCATTAACCAAACAACAAGGAGAGATAGCACGAGTTTTTGCGAATACGATGCAAAGAGGAGATGCCAATAAATAACACCGACCCTCCGAGAACACGAAGAGCGAACAACCAAATAAGTTCTGGATGCGTAGGGTAGCACTCTGTCGGACTATATAAGACGCTATGGTAGCGAACATAGAAAACAGATATACAAAATGAGCTACCGAATCGCTTTCAGAAGGCTAATAAGACGGTTTAAGCTTTTTGGAGGACGAGTAGGTTTTTTGAGTTTATTGGTTTATAGAGGAAAAGGGGGTGTGCGGCGCACATGTTTAGTATAGGGAGCCCTTTTCTAATATTTATTTAATTATTATTTTATTTATTTAAATTATTTGTTCTATATAGAACGGGGGGTGTGGGGCACCTTTACACCTTGTATGTACTAATTGGGGGCGAGCACTGTTGGCTCTAAGGCATTGCACGGGATTGGCTTCCTCATTTTCGTTGTGAAAAACACTACTTTCAAATATTGCATAGGGGTAAATTTTGAATTATGAGCATTTTTTATTTGAGTTATTTGTTCTATATAGAACGGGGGGTGTGGGGCACACTTACACCTTGTATGTATTAATTGGGGGCGAGCACATATTGCATAGGGGCGATGTTTTGGGAATATGAAATTATGAATTATTAGTATTTTTTATTTCAGTTATTTGTTCTATATAGAACGGGGAGTGTGGGGCACCTTGTATTTATTAATTGGGGGCGAGCATTATTGGCTCTGAGGCATTGCGCGGGATTGGCTTCATTTTCGCTGTGAAAAACCCCACTTGCACATATTGCATAGGGGCGATATTTTGGGAATAGTAAATTTTGAATTATGAGAATTTTTTATTTGAGTTATTTGTTCTATATAGAACGGGGGGTGTGGGGCACCTTTACAACTTGTATGTATTAATTGGGGGCGAGCACTGTTGGCTCTATAGCATTGCGCGGAATTGGCTTCCTCATTCTCGTTGTGAAAAACCCCACCTGCACATATTGCATAGGGGCGATATTTTGGGAATAGTAAATTTTGAATTATGAGTATTTTTTATTTGAGTTATTTGTTCTATATAGAACGGGGGGTGTGGGGCACCTTTACAACTTGTATGTATTAATTGGGGGCGAGCACTGTTGGCTCTGAGGCATTGCACGGGATTGACTTCCTCATTCTCGTTGTGAAAAACCCCTCTTTGGGATTGTAAAGCATAAACTATATCTTTCGAATATTTAATTAGCTGATTGCGAATTGCATGCAATGCAAATGAAATGCCTACAGCTTATGTCGCTTAAACAAAGACATTGCAGGAATTCACATCGGGCATCGAGAGGTTGGCTCATCTAGCAAATTCAGACGCACCCGTAGAATACACAGAAAGGGTAAAAATCCAAAGCTTTATAAGTGAAATACGTGATGTGGAGACAAAGCGAGCTACAAATGCAAATCCAAAGAGATCATTTGCTGAGACGGTATCACATGCTCTAACACAGGAAACAGCCTCTTTATTAAGTAAGCTGGCGTATAAAGCTCACCGCGTGGAAGTAGAACGGCCAGACTGGGTTCACACAATTCTGGAAGTATTGCGTGGAAAGCAACAGAAAACTGATGGCGGCTTCAAATGCTTTAAGTGTGGAAAATCTGGTCATATTGAGCGTTATTGCAGCACCGGCTCCAGAAACTCCAGCAACGCAGGTGGCCGCAAGCGCAGAGCTGAAGAAGATGAGCAAGTCTCCAAATCCAATCAACCGTTAAACTAAAGAGAGTCAGCCGCAAGGCGCTAAGGCTGGCTCCCGCAATTGAATGCACCATAATCTCCGCATTACAAATCGGACGGAAAGCCAGTAATATTACCACTGGATTATTTGTGGAGGGAAAAGAGCGTTTACTGACCGTTGATACGAGCGCATTTCATTTCATCATTCGATCTGATTTAGTCAACAAGGAGGTGAGACCATTGCATAGAGCAAAGTTACGTACGGCAGCTGGTTAGGACACCCAAGTCCTAGGACTATGAGAATATGGATGTGCAGCTCAACTTTGGTTACAAAAACAAGTATGTACGTAAAAAAAAAAGTACTAGTGGAGGAGTGCCTATAAATTCCACCAAAGTCAGAAGTAGTTATATGGGCAAAGATTGATGGAGCTTATGGGACAAACAAATTGTGGGTTGTAGAGGCAGCAAACATCAAAGATGGATATACTAGTTGGAAAACCCTGGCTATGACAGAACAAGGTGGACATATACCGGTAAGAGTACTTAATGAGTTCAAATCGCCAATTAAACTTTCCAAAAGAGCTATATTGGGATAATGCCATGAGGTGGAAGTGGTTATCAATTGTGAACAGCTTTAGGGAAATGGTTCTACCAGCAAGATTGGTCTTTCAGATGACATTTTGGCATAGACGGAAGGGCTGGAAAAAGACCATCAGAACAAGGCAAAGCAACTTCTACTCAAGTACTCGAGCATATTTGACAAGGATGTTTCAAACCAAGCCGGACCAAAGTCCAATCCGCCAAGCTCCTCGTAGTGTCCCTTTAGCTAAACGACAAGTGGTAAGAAATGAGTGACAGCGGCGTGATCGAACACTTAGCTAGTCCATTGAGCTCACCGGTAGTACTAATGAAAAAGGACGGCAAGAGTAGGTTCTGTGTGGGCTACCGGAAGTTGAACGACGTAACTAAGAAAGACAACTATCCATTGCCATAAATCGACGATACTCTGGACTCGTTATCTGGTATGAAATGGTTTTCTACACTAGACTTGAAAAGCGACTACTAGCAAGTGGAGGTAAAGGATGAAGATAAGGAAAATACAGCTTTCAGCGTTGGAGAAGAGCTTTGGCAATTTACGGAAATGCCCTTCGGACTGTGCAATGCTCCAGCTACATTTGAGAGATTCATGGATCAGGTACTAAAAGGATTGCATTGGGAAACATGTTTGGTGTACCTGGACGACATCATCGTGCGGGGAAAAGGTTTTGAGGAACACCTAAAGAACTTGGTGGAAGTTTTCCAATGGATAGCTGGTGCTGGTCTGAAACTAAGTCCCAAGAAGTGTTCCTTGTTTAAGAAGGAAGTAAGTTATTTGGGTCACAAGGTAAGGACGGAGGGCATCTGCACTGAATATCGAAGCCGTAAAGGATTGGTCAATGCCGAGAAATTTGTATGAGTTACGAAGTTTCCTTGGGCTATGCACGTATTATCGCCGATTTGTACCGAATTTCGCCAACGTAGGTAGTAGTATCCCTGAGCTTACCAGGAAAAATGAGTGCTTTGAATGAAAGAAGGAAAATGAAGTGGGGTTCCAAACCTTGAAGGAGCGACTATGCACTGCGTCAGTGTTAACATATCCAATCCTAGGTTCAACGTTTATTCTGGATACATATGCGAGTGGTTATGCGATAGGTGTTTTGTCCCAGATTGTTGATGTACATGAAAAGGTAGTGCCATACCATAGCCGAACAATTGGGAAGCCTGAAAGGAACTATTACGTAACACGGAGAGAACTATTGGCATTGGTAGAGTGCGTTAAACATTTGCACAAGTATCTCTTTGGGCAGCGATTCCACGTCAAGACATACCATGCAGCTTTGAAGTGGCTCTTGCAGTTCCGTAATCCGGACGGTCAACTGGCACGGTGGATAGAACGACTGCAAAGGTATGGCTTTTCCATAGAGCATCGCAAAGATAGCACCCACGGAAATGCTGGTGCAATGCCACGACGACCATGCAATTTGGGATTCAAGCATTGTTCCAAAGCTGAGGCAAAAGAAGACATTATAGATGTGCGGCTGATGACTATAACATCTATGGACGAATGGGACATGGATCAATTAAGGAAGTGTCAGCACGAAGATTCAGATCTGGCTCGTGTGATGCAAGGGCTTGAGCGAAACGAACGACCAACAAGAGAAGAGATGTCAGCAGAGAGTGCCGCCAAGTCATGTTGGGCACAGTGGTACAGTTCACAATTGGTAACCGGTTGTTGGCATCGAATATGGGAAAGTGAGGATGGTCAATGTGTTCGCAAGTTGACAGTCGTCCCAAGGAAGAAAATCTCTGATGTTCTCAATAAATTGCATAACTTTTCAAACGGAGGTCATCTCGAAGTTACGAAAACCTAAGAGAAAATCTAGCAGAGATTATATTGGGTTGGATGCCGTCAATCGGTCGCGGAGTGGATTGTACCCTATTCCAAATCAATAGGCAGAAACCGTAGCAGAAGTGTTCATTAATAATTGGGTAGCGAGGTTTGGTACACCGATGAAGTTACACTCTGACCAAGGCAGGAATTTCGAATCAGTTGTGTCGCAGGAAATGTGCAAGACATTGGGCATTCGGAAAACTCGAACAACTGGACTGCATCCTCAGTCAGATGGCATGGTTGAACGATTCAATAAAACCTTGGAGGAACACCTAAGGAAATTAGTCAATAAGTTCCAGAAAGATTGGGATACTCATATATCCTTGTTCCTGATGGCATATCGATCTGCAGTATATGAGACAACAGGTCAAACTCCTGCAAAGGTAATTTTTGGGAATGTTCTTCAGTTTCCGGCTGACTTGAAGTTTGGGATAAATGCTGATGCAGGAATAATTGCTCGGAAATCCACAAGCGTCTTGGAAGAAAAAATGAGAGAAATACACGACCTTGTGAGACAACGGGCCATAATCATGAGTGATAAAATGAAAGCCAAGTAGACTTAGTGCTGCTATACAACCCACAACGTAAGAAAGGTTTGTCCCCGAAATTGCAGTGTAATTGGGAAGGCCCATACAAAGTCATAAAACAGATAAACGATGTTGTATATCGCATACAAACTGTTGGAAGGCCAAGGAATAAGATGAAGGTAGTCCATCTGGAAAGGCTAGCTGCGTTTGGTTCGAGCAAAGACTTAGGCGGAGGGCAGTGTGGCGATTATTCTCAAGCATGTACCAAGCAAGAAAAGGAGAGATAGCACGAATGTTTGCGAATACGATGCAAAGAGATGCCAATTAATAACACCGATCCTTCGAGAACACGAAGAGCGAACAACCAAGAAAGTTCTGGATGCGTAGGGTAGCACCCTGTCGTACTATAAATTATAAGAAACAGGTTGTTTTTTTATACCTTTATTGATTTTTCACAAACTGCGATGCTACTCGCTCTGATACAATTTTCTTTCTGCTCCATCATTCATCGACGTCGCTTTATCAAACCTCCGTTGGGCTAGTCTGGTGCTTTTTTTGGGATACGTTGTGGATTTCCCTGCAGTCAGAAATTAATATTGTTGCTAAGCATATGCCAATATATGCTATTTGATGTTTGTTGCCGCTTTGTCGCTGCAAAACCTGTTTCGAAGTGGGAGTCATGCCTTTGGTCATAATAAATTCAATCGCTATCACTACGCGTGCATTGGCGGTCCAAGCATTGTATGTTGTTGCTTTTACACCTTCAGCGGTCGTTCGGTTGCCTGTTGCTACCGCTAATATTGTTTAAGCATTTCCCAACGACATATCTTCAACACAATAATATCACTTGAGCGTAAGAGGAGAGTTTGAGTGCAAATTTTGAACAAACTCAATAATGAGTAGGCAGCAAACGATCAAGTATTAGGATGGGTGTTATTTTAATGGCATATTCTGCTTGTTACCGTAACTTATATAAGGCAGTGCCCAAGCAAAGCAGGTTGATCAGTTTATTTTCAAGTATTGTTCAGTGAACTACTGCGAAGTTACCAAACTCTTAATTTGTATTGCGTTTATTACTAGTACAGAAAACTAGGGCTGTGTTCGTAAATGCAACATGACGCGCAAACTACGATTGAATAACAAACAGAACGTTCAGAAATGCCAATATGACAGCACTGCAATAATCAAGCGTTCAAAAAGACAACACTTCTATCAGCTATCACTCATAATTTCTATAAAAAAAATTGTTTACTGCATTTAACTACGATGTCTGACGAAAAGTAAGTGCAAAACTGTTTTATTTTAATTTTTGCATTGAAATTTAGTTAAATGATGTTAATAATAATTGTATAAATTACTATTTTTAAATTTTTAGTGAAAATCTCAGTAATGCGGAGACACAGTTATTGCTGAGAGTACGGTTAAATATGGAGGACGAGTTTAAATCGGGTAGAAGGAAGTAAATTGGAAATGGGAATGGAAAATGTCCTCGGGAAACGACTTTATTGTTTTAATAAATGATTTGTTTTTAGGTATTTTTCTTTTTAAAGACAAACATTTGTACCTAAACATTTTTCGTTTTGACTTCAATAGCCTTCTTTTTCTTAAATTTAAAGAAAAGCTATCATTTCTTTGCTCACAAATTTTGTCTAGTGTTAGATTCAGCAAAATTTCCATTTTAGTATTATACGCGTTCAAAAATGCAAACAAACGTATCTGCAAATTGTCAAAAATTGTATAAGAAGTATCAATCGTCAAACTTGCAGTGTTGCCACCGTTGCTTATGCTGCAAGTCATGTTGCATTTACGAACACAGCCTAGCTATTACAATATCTGTGGGTGTGTTTATTTGACTTTATAGTGATCGAACCCAGGATTAATAATCAAGGAATCATCGAATACGTCACAATATAATATACTTCAACGGAAAAGGGTACCATGGTATAAATGACATGATGGTATACTGCTTTTTTGTGGTATAATCTTTAATAAGACATTGTACATATTTTCCAAGATATGCGATCTAATCTAATCAAAGATGAGTTTTGCAAGAACGATTTAAGTTAACAAAAATGGATGGCAGAATTTTTTGTTCATTAATACTATAATGAAAATATTTATTTCCACAGTAGCCAAATAACCGAAGTTGCCGCAGGTGAAGGCAATCAACTCACCGCGATTGCCCAGAATATAAGAAACCAATTTAAAGTATATCTTTCGAACTCCCCATAAAGTGTTTTGATTGTCCATATCAGGGATGGGACAATATTAGAAAATATATTAGGCTCCAAATGAAAAAATTTACAAAACGTATAAACATCAACTAATTTGGAGGTATTTTCAAATAAGTTCAGCTCACATCTTTTGTTTAATCTATACTGCTAATTGATGGATCATGTGTTCCATTCTTGTCCTGTTGGAGTACTTTCAAGGATTATCTAATCCAGCTCTCGGTTTTTTCCGAGGACTCTATTTCGTAATTACCCGAGAAAGTATTCTCCCGTAAGTGTTTCATGTAGTACCCAGAAATATATCGAGTAAGCCATCCTGCCCTAGGACGTCGCAATGTAAGTTCGATCACATTTTTTATATGAATGAATATTAGTTTCGGTTAGTCATTTAAACATTCATTTAATCCGGGCTTTTACTAAGTAGATAATTTAAAAAGCACGGCTACTTTATGAAATTAAAAAATAAATATATTTTCATATATACGCACACAGCAGCAGAAATCCAATTTTGTTTGTACATTTCCGCAAAAAAAAAGTGAAATCCGAAAAATGTTTGCAGCAGCAAGACGCCAGAGCTTAATGCTCATTCCCACAACAGCCGGGTCTATCGTACCGGAATGACTCGGATTTTCATATCCGACCAAGGGCTGTTATTTCGACACTACCCTGTCTAACCTGTCACCTTTACCCCTAATATTGTCATCCTCCGAGCATCTCCTTGCAGCAGGGCTGCTCAAAACTCTCCTGCTCCGGGCTGGAGTCGAGTCCAACCCGGGTCCAAGAGAATGGATCTGCTGCGTCTGCTGGAAGAAGATTTACGTTAAGCGTTCACACTACATCCAATGTAATTCTTGTAAAAGATGGTTGCACAAAACTAGGTGCTCCGGGCTAAATCCCTCCACACACAGGCCCCCTAGTTTCTACAAAACTTTTGTGGCCCTTTGCTGCTCACGCCCTAGGACGTCCTGTGGCCAACGACGATCCAGTATCGCACCGTCACAAGCTTCAGAAACAGTCTCCACGACTAACAGCACTAATAATGCCCAGCAAGTAGTGTGTAACTCCCACTGCCGCTCACGCCCACAGGCGCCAACCCCCTCCCACTTTCAGCTTCCCCTTCTTCCAGCACTAGCACAAATTAAGCCAAATCCACCAGCTGCTGGTCCCTTATACCATGTGCTCTGTTTGGAACGTCAAGGTATGGTTGTCCGGGCAGGCCACGTCGACGTAGCAATCATTAACATTTATGTACCTCCTGCCACCTGCTGTCCGAGAGATTACCACCCTGACATCAGTGCGTTACTCAGAGACGATAATCGTGTAATCCTCGGAGACTTCAACGCACACCACGATCTGTGGCACTCAAGTCTACAGGTTGATGGTAGGGGACAGGAATTGGCTGAACAAATAGACGATTCGCCGTTTTGCACTGTGAACGGGGATGCCCCCACGAGAGTTCCGGTAAATTGTTCCAGTTCACCAGACCTCACAATTGTCAGCGCAGGTCTCATAAACTGCGTTGAATGGCGACCAATGCTTACTCTTGAATTGGACCATTTGCCGATAGTCCTCTCAATCGATCGCCCCAATGATTTTGTTACTTTTGAGAAACTCACCTTCACTAATTTCAGTAAATCTGATTGGGTTGGTTTTCTTAATTTCACTGAGAGCACCTTCGCTGCTCTTCCCACCCCTTCTTATGTACGAGAAGGGGAAAAAGCGTTTCGCATGGTCATAGCTTCAGCCTCCAATCAATACATTCCGTTAGGTAGAATTAAAGAGATACGTCCGTATTTTCCCGCAGGGGCAGCGGCCCTGGCTAATGAACGTGACCACGTGCGACGCTTGAACCCTACGGATCCCCAAATTCAAAATCTCAATGCGGAAATCAGACGGCTAGTTGATCAACACAAACGCGCCAAATGGGAGGAGCACCTAAGGTCCTGTAACCTCTCCGCTGGTGTTGGCAAATTATGATCCACTGTTAAATCCTTGTCAAATCCGACCAAACCTAACGACAAAGTATCCATCAGTCGAAAGTAAAAGGATGTGCGAGCGCTTTATGCCTTTCACATCTCGGTGAATAGGGAGTAAGGTACCTAACAACCGTCTTCAACCTGACCATGACCACCTTTGTCATTCCAGAAAGATGGAAACAGGCAAAGGTGGTGGCACTACTAAAGCCTGGCAAGCCGGACAACGAGGGCGTCTTATCGACCGATATCACTCCTATCGCCAGTAGTGAAGACCCTGGAGACGGTCTTGTTATCTTATTATACCGCTAACTTGCGACTAGCCGAACATCAGCATGGATTCTGCAAAATGTATAGCACTACCACCGCGCTAAACGCTATCACCACACAGATAACTAGGTGTCGGTGTCAACCAATCTCGTCCAAATGACAGGACCGTGCTAGTTGCGCTTAGTCTGTCGGAAGCTTTCGACACTGTCAATCATGCGCAACTCATTAACGACCTGGAGGCTTCAAACCTTTCCCCCTGTCTAAAGCGTTGGACCGCCAACTATCTGAGTGGTCGGCAGTCATCGGTAGAATTTAGAGGCGAAAGATCAAAACCAGGTATAATTAAGCAAGGGGTGCCACAGGGTGGTGTCCTATCCCCGCTTTTGTTTAATTACTACATATCGAGGCTCCCTTCCCCACCAGAAGGCGTCTCGATCGTCTCCTACGCCGATGACTGCACGCTCCTGCCGACTGGACCCTCCGTTAATGAGCTCTGCTCGAGAATTAATTCTTACCTTCCATCCCTTTCCCGTTTCTTCGCTGCACGAGACCTGACATTGTCACTGACCAAATCCTCGGCCACCTTATTTACGACGTGGACAGCGCAGGCGAGCATGGAATTAGACGTCTACGTTGACTAAAATCTTAGGGGTTACGTTTGATAACATGTTCAAATACAGTGCTCATGTAGCCGCGATTGCCACCAAAGTACAAAGCCGTAACAAAATCCTCAAGTCACTAGCTGGCAGTACTTGGGGAAAAGACAAAGAAACGTTACTGGTAACGTACAAGGCAATCGGCCAGCCGGTTCTGAGCTACGCGACGCCTATATGGTCGCCGGGGTTAGCAGACACACATTGGAGGAGGTTGCAGGCCTGCCAAAACACCGTACTCAGAACTGCCACGGGGTGCCTCCTTATGTCTCCTGAGCACCATCTTCATAATGAAGCAAAAATGCTCGATGTCAAAGAGCACTGTGAGATATTGCCCAGACAATTCCTGTTCAACTGCCATAAACCGCAGCACCCGAACAGGAACCTGCTCAACAAAAATCCGCCTCCCAGGAGAATAAGGAGTCACCTCCGTAAGCACTATGACGAGATCCGGCACCACATTTTCTCGCCGTTTGATCCAAAGGTGCACCGGCGGCCCTCAACCTCATCCACACGGAGTCGGCAAACTCCTTTGTCAGGTCTCGTCCAGTGAATGCAGTCCTACAGGCACAATCCCCACCTGTTGCCGACGAGGAACGCGAACTGCCCAGGGGACAAGAGTCACGCTGCCTCAACTTCGTTCTGGATACTGTAACAGGCTAACCTCTTACCTATCCAGACTGAACCCTGACATGCCAAATGTCTGCCCGGCATGCGGCGTGTCTCCCCACGATACTAACCATCTGCCTAACTGAGCCCACTCTTCTAACACCAATTTCACTCTGGTCCACCCCTGTTGAAGCCGCGAGGTTTCTTGGACTTCTGTTAGAAGAGCCTGATGACAGTGTTGGATGAGGGGGACATCCTAGGCAGGTTAAGTAGTCGCTACAACAACAAGAACAACAACAACAACAACAGAGCTTAATGCTCATACGAACTGTGGTGGTCAAGATAGACAAAACATCACATACGTTGTCAATACATGTGTATGTAGTCAACACATCGCCTCAGATACATAAACTTTATGAAACCATATAAATTGACTAGACAATTATTAAATGGGTACCTTTTATTAAATAGGTACTTGACATTGAAAAAAAGTCAATATGTATGTACTTCAAATTAACCAAATCCAGTCACAAAAACAAGAATAGCTCATAGCGTTTTAAAAAAAAAAAAAAAACAATTAACTCGTAATGCGTCCCATAAATCTTTTTGAAACTCAGACACAGTATTCAAGTTGTCTTGAAGAAGTGCGAACTTTTAACTTTTTGTTTCTGCGGGAGGCTCGACGATGGGTTGGTGCTGCAGCTAGCCTTGATAACTCCGTTATTGCTGTTGTCGTCACCGTCACTGTCGTTCTCGCTACTCCCGTTTAGGTTCCTTGGCGTACCTAGTGAATTACCAAATGTGCGAACATTTGAGTGCTGCCCCTCCGGTTTGGTTTTTGGACTGCAAAAAAAAAAAAACCAAAAAGACATGATGTAATCTAATTAAATACAGATTTCATACAAATACCTCTCTCCATATCTTAAGAGAATTTCACTGGTAGTCCTTCAGCATTTAATAGCTTATAAAGCTCCTCCCACAGTCTATTACAAGTGGTTCCTCGCTGCCGTCTAACGTGTCGTGTCATACGGTCACGCATGTCATTATCCGAAAATCGAATTCCTACGTCGAGTTGTACGATCGGACAGAGATTTTCTAATTTCAAACTGTTGAACACATTGGTTATGATTGATTGCGTTGAAATATTGCACACAGGATTTCCGTTAGTCTGCAGGTTTAACGGGTTGCTAAGTGTGCCGTTCTTTCATTTTCCAACAATGTTGCAGCACAGTGACCACATTGCTGCTAATAGTAATAACAACAGGCACGTTTTCTGTTTATTTAATAGTAGAATATACATACGTATGTTCGTATTTGTTGTTGCAAAGTTGTCAATCAATTCAATTTTATTGAGCATTTTTTTTTATATCTAACTATATATATATGCAAAGTTACAAATTTCAAAATAAAAAAATTTAACTTAAACAGTATGAGTTAAAAAGTAAACAAATACATAATATATGAGATCGTGTAAATATAAAAAAAAGTTAAACAATTTTTTATGTTAGGTTCACCATAGTGTCCAATGCACTATAGCCGAAATTGCGATTTTAGCGGCAGAAAGTCAATGTTTCAAATTTAAATTTTTGCAATTATTTTGATGGTGTTCAATACCCAAAATATTGATGAGAAAAAATTTTAAAAAAAATTTACTGTTGGCAACCCTGTTTATGTACAAACAGCTGGTAATGTTTACAAATTTTTTAGTACGTGTTAATACAAGTGAAGCAGCAAAGTTTTTATAAAATTAAAAACTGTTTTTTAATAATATATTCTTGTAAAAAAACTTTGTAATTATGAGTTCTATTACTCGAGGTGAGTAATTTTACTATATACAAATATAGTTTGCTAAATCTTTTTATTTCGTACTTATTTTGGTGGCTTTTTGTATGTATTTTTTTGTGAAATTCTGAAGAGTTTTATCGTTTTTCGTGGAGTAAAACTAAAAATGTTTTGAAGTGTCATTGGAACTATTTACATGTGATTGTTTGTAGAAAACTCAAGTTTAATGTCATGGTAAAAGTGTATGCATTTGACTGCTAATGAACGAATTTTTAATACTTTTGTAGAAACACTCAGGTTCAAAAATTCTGAAATATTTGAGTTTTGGTTGAGAAACAACAGGAATGTTTCGAATTACATAAAAGGAAAGATTTCATACCAAATTGACAGTGAATTAAGTAAATTGATATGTACTAAAGCTCGGAACTTATCTAATTTTATTAAACTTAAATGGAATAAACAATCCAGAAATGAGAATGGATTTAGAAAATATAATTAGAAATGGTTGAGTCGAGAAACAATTTTTGTAATACCGAAAAAGATTAATACTATTGGGCGACCAAAACTGACGTATGATGATAGCTGCGAAAGAAATAAAAGGAGATTAGCTTCCGAATTAGCTTCCCAGCAAGGAGACAATGCGCAATTATTAGTTCATGCTGCCTCTATATCTGGCAAAAAATCCCACGCAACGGATTTGAAATTTGTCCTACAACAAGTTGCTATATCTCCAAATCGGCCATCCAAAATTCGAGAAGTTCTTAATACTAGCCATAAAGAAGTTACGCCAGTATCACCTGATGAAGCTCTAATGTTTGTGTTAGAAAACGGATAACCTAAAAAGGTGTACTCAAATATGCGGCAATTAAACATAAAACACAATTGTAGTATTTATCCGACTTATGATAAAGTTTATAAAAGCAAATTGAAATGTAGACCGGATGAAATCAAAGTGAATGAAAGCTCTGTCGAAGTGTCGTTGCAAAATTTGTTAGACCACACAGCTAAAAGAATTCTTGAATATCAAGATGAAGTATTGTGTACAATGGATGTTGAAGAATCGATCCTAATTTCGAGCTACGGGTTTGATGGTTGTACCGGTCACAGCTTGTTTAAACAAAAATTTGTGGAAAATACTTCGGAAAGTTTCGATCAATCCCTTTTTGTGACATCAGTCATTCCAATAAAAATAAGTTCATCAGCAGGGTATAACATTTGGGTAAACCGTACACCTCAGTCAGTACGCTTTTGTAGACCTTTAAAAGTGGAGTTTGTTAAAGAAACAAAAGAGCACATTTTAACTGAAAACCACAACATAAAGAAACAGATTGAGGAGTTGAAACCACTACAATACACACTAAGTAATGGGAAAAAAATTAAAGTAAAATATAATTTATATATGACATTAATAGATGGGAAAGTCTTAAAGGTGTTGACAGAAACTAAAAGTGCACAGCAATGTCCCATCTGTCATGCCGGTGCAAAGGAATTTCGAACTATAAGAAACTTTGATTCTCCTAATTTTGAACTGAAGACCGACGCTTTGAAATATGGATTAAGCCCTTTGCATGCGTGCATTCGTAGTTTCGAGTTTGTTTTAAAATTTTCATACAGGCTAGATTTGAAAAAATGGCAAGTTCGTGGAGCAGAAAAGAAGAGAATCCTGGCAGCAAAGAAACAAAAAATTCAAAAAGAGTTTTTGCTTCAAATGGGGCTTCATGTCGATAAGCAGAAAGCAAATGGCAGCGGCAACACCAACGATGGTAACACAGCTAGAAGAGCATTTTCTCGCACGGACCTTTTAGCATCTATTACTGGTATAAATATTGATTTTTTGAAACATTTACACATAATCTTAATTGCTCTCTCCTCTGAATTTGAAATTGATGCTCAAAGGTTTCGTGATTATTGCATTAAACCCAGTGAAATATTTTTCCAAAACTACGAATGGTACTCTATGTCTGCCACAATACACAAAATATTAGTGCATTCGTCACAAATAATTGAGGCTTCAGTAGTACCCGTAGGTGTCCTGGCAGAAAATGCATCTGAGGCGCGAAACAAATATTATAAAAAAGATCGAACTGGTCACGCTCGAAAGGATTCAAGAGTGCACAACATACTTGACATGTATCATAGAGCTATGGATAGCTCTGCCCATATATTTCAAGTTTATGTTTGCAAGAACGTACAAATAGTTCAAAAAAACTTCCTTTTCCTCGAGAAGTCAGTGATCTTTTTAAAATGCTTGAATTGCCACCAGAACTTTTATTACCTTCAACATCTCAAGAAGCCTCCAGCTGCAATTATAGTTATGATTCTGATGTAAGCTTAGAGTCGATAAATAATTATTCATTGGAATTAGAAGCGGCTGAAAACGAAGAAACTGCCCATGAATAATTAAGCCCTATATCTTTCGAGAATATGTATGTTATTTTTGTTATTTTCAGATTAATCCATAAGCATTTACAACTTTAAAATTATAAATTTATGAATTACAAAATAAATTCATTTCTTGGTAGCATTCAAGTTTTTTTTGTCAGAAGAAGTCCGTTTTCAAAATTTGATGAAGCCAGCTTTTTGGTAAGTATTTTTGGCGACAATTTGGGTTTTGGATATAGGAAAAAGAGGGCCTGGACCGTTCATTTTTTCTCAAGTTGCTTTTTTGTCCGTGTAACCATTTTGGTGAAGCTAGCTTGCCAGGAAGTACGTTTTGCCACTACTTTGAAAAAAGGGGGCGTAGCCCGCCCATTTTTTTCTCAAATCGATTTTTTTATCATTAGAAGTCTACACACCAAATTTGTTGAAGCTAGCTTGTCGGGAAATATTTTTTGCCGCTAAAATCGCAATTTCGGCCATAGTGCAATGTCATAGCTATCAAAAATATTAATACATTTGTACAGTGGGGTGACTGCTACATATTGAAATTAAGCAGTATAATTTAAAAAAACTTTAATTTTTAACCGCTTGACAAAAGATGGAACTATGTAAATAAAGGAAAAGTAATGAATAAAAAAATTAAATCGAAGATTCCTGATGGCACGAATTTCGGAAGGTAGCATATTGAAGATTTTCCGAAAGACTATTGTATAAAACTTACTTGAATGTGTGGTTCTGGAAGAAGGTACAACAACTGCAGGATGAGAGTTTTTCTTTTAATTTAAAATAATAAAGGCTCTTTACTCGAAGAATCTCCAGGCATCTAAAAAGCTCTCCTGCGGGGTGCGGCCGATTAGCATTAGATATTTTTTGAATAACACATTTTTGCACAACTTGGTTAGGCTAACTTTTGTTAAGGGATTATAATAAGAGACTGTAAATAGAAGGCAACGAATAAAAAAAGATTTGAACGAAACTAAACACAAGGGATGGCGGAACACCGAAACGCGTTTGTCGTTAAACCAAATTTGACAAGGGATGACGGAAAATCGTTTCAATATACCCAGTTGAAAGCAACAAAGCAGAATAAATATGTATGAAAATATATTATGCATTAACTTCAAGGAAGTATATGAAAAAAGTTCTGGGAGTTCTTTATTAATTAATATTAAATTATTTGAGCAGGTGACAATCCTTTTTATAAAAAATATAATACTTTCAAGCCAAGCCCTTTGATTTGACACCAACTTTAAAAATCAAACAAACACCAAATAAACAGGGGTCAAATTACGTTTTACGTTCCGTGATCGGAAGCGAATTTTTAAATCACAATAGCTCGAAGCCCATAATTCGGAATGACGGCATACGTGAGCAATTGGCTGGAAGAACCGGTCGGTTCAATTATGCATTATTAGTTTTTTAAAAAGTTGGACAGTTTCAACGTCATTGTGACTTAAAAATCGGATTACGATCACAGATTCCGCCCCAGATGCCAACACTTCAAAAAAAGTTAAACTTTCGGCACATCTACAGGCTAAACCATTTCATTTGACATCTCATTTTCGAAAATCGTTCTAACGGCGTATTATATATAAAGATAATAAGGTTGCCGAGATTTAATATGTATATGTTGTGCGTATCTAACGTGCACTTAGGAAAAAGTTTCATGAATATTTCGCTTCGCTCTTAAACAATTTTTGACGTTTTATATTCAAAATATTCACCGAAGAAAAACCTTGGAACAGTAGGAAAACGTCGACCTTGGTAATATAACAATTCCTTTATTTATAAATGATTTAGCTTTCACAATTTGTGTTTAACAATGTAAATATTTCACATATGCACTGATGCTAGTGGTAGAGTTAAAATATATTAATTCCAGTTATATAGCCTTCCCACATAAATGTTAAATATGTAGGATACCAGCGTTTTTTTTTTAAATTGTTTACAAATGTTTCAACACGAATATCTTTACATTCGTTCCAAAAACATGTGTTTCTTCGCCTTATATTAAAGTTCTCCTACCACTTAATATTTTTCTAATTTTATTGACATATTTGTTTGACCATTATCTTATCTTATATTACTTATTTCGGAATTACGTTCTTTTGCTTCTTGTCAGCTTTTTACGTGTCTATTATAAAAAAAGGGTATATCTGTTATATTCGCTAATGTATATATAACTTGGGATTTATTTCATTCCTTTTTAATAGATTTACATAAACATTATTTACGAAATTCCTAGTTAGAGGTGTATTTATCATGTTTACTGGTGGTTTATTCATATATTCTCATCACTAGTTTCACTGTTAAGTACATGATTAAAAAAAGGATTTAAGCCCTTCACGGCTACACCTACATCAAAATAAAAACATTTAGGACACAGAAAAAAAATAAGACATTATTAACATACCTTTTCCTGCTGATTGATCTTTGGAGTCTCGCCATTTTATAAAAGAGTCTTGTGGTATAACGTCAGCATCATACAACTCGCCAAACAGATCACTTAGCAGTCCTTAAAAGAAAATCTTAAAATAACTCATTTACCTTAAAATAACTTACATACCTCTAGGATGTTCCAGTCGTGCTACTAACAGCTGCATACAGTACAAACATTCAAGCTCATTTTCTTCTTTTGAATTAATGAACCGATGCAGAATAGGTATACAAATTTTTTGGAAGCAATCAGTTTCCAACTTATAACTATTATCCTTGTACGAAATTGCAAAATCACACAATTTAGTAGCCAAATTTCTAATGAACTGCCTGTCTATTTCTGCGAAATTCCCCTTAAAGAAAAAAAAAATGTATTCATGTATAAATATTAAAACTATAACAAGTACATTAATGTAATCTATAATCTGATTCGCTGTAGCTGCCTCCTTCAATAAATGCTGAGCATTATCCAAAACTTTGTTTATAAGATCTTCCTTTCTTTCGTTCGAAGTGATCTTAGGTTGTATTGATTCTTCCTCAATATATTCGTATTTCTGTACAATAAATCAATATTAATCTTTTATAAACGAAAAAAAAAAACACCTACATTCAATTCTTTAAAAGTGTTAATCTCATTCTCCTTTATAAAATCAGACCATTTAACATTGGTACGTTTCCACATGGTACGTGTAAAACTCGGGCCGATTTCAGTCAAGCAGTAATCTAAAAATGTTTTCAAAAACTTTTTACCAAAGTCCTCTCCATTATCCTCTTTAAGATGATCATTCCATAGATCATATATTGTTAAAATACTTTTTTTAACCAGCGGCCCTAAAATAGTGAATTCAGTGTAATATAGAAGTCTGGTACTGTCTTAAATAAATATTCACCTGTGAACTCGATAATATATCTCCAAAGGTCAGGTATGTCAAGCGCTAAATCACTGGCTATTTCGCAAAACTCGTTATATGATAATATAAAATGTTCACGAGACATAAAATTACTTTCAATTAAGTAAACAATAATATTGCCTAAATAACGCCTTTGCAGCTGTCCAATATGTCGTAAGTGCAAATATTCTGTCATAATGTAATACAGCAAAGCACTGCGCTGGCTTTCTTTTATCCGTTGTATACAAGGCTCTATAGAATTTTGAAGCATTTTAGAGTTTGCAGCTACTTCCAGCATATCTGAAACAACTGATTTTATAACTTTGATATCCACTTCACTAGGTTGTTCAAACACGGCAGTGGGGGGTTGTAAGGGCTTTTCATTGCCGATATTGCCTGCTTGGGGCGTTATGCTGGAATAGGTACCAATACTTCCTTGAGAATATAATAAACCTGAAGATGGAGGCGGGATCTAAAATAAAAGAAAATTACAAAATTTCACGTGATTTATATATGCTTAAGCGTATGCAGAAATATGAATGTATACTAGACCGGGCAAACATAATATATTGATATTCTTTTTCAGAATGGAGAAAAAATACTGTAAAAGTTTCAGACAGAGTTAAAATCGGGATTAGTTTTCGTTTTCTGAGGACAGGGTCTAACAACAACTGTTAGGAAAAAAAATCCAGTTAACTACCGCCCTGAAGTTGGCATAGGCCATTCCCGGGTAAAACATTTGAAAAGATGTATCGTGGTATCATCGAAACAGTTGTCGGTTTGTCCACCCGCAGTCCTTGGTTATTTTTTCTAAAACATTTAATCAACAACTAATACTTGCATAAAAATGCTTCAATGGATAAATGCTGGAATTTCCTAAATTCACACCAAAACTAATATAAATACTGTGACGAATTCGATGATTCCTTAATTATCAATCCTGGGTTCGATCACTATAAAGTCAAATAAACACACGCACAGATATTGTAACTAATAGCTCGTTTTATTTACTAGTAATAAACGCAATACAAATTTAAGAGTTTGGCAACTTCACAGTAGTTCACTGTTTAACGCTTGAAAATAAACTGATCAACCTGCCCTGCTTGGTCACTGCCTTATATAGTCCGACAGGGTGCTTGTCTACGTACCGAGAACTTTCTTGGTTATTCGCTCTTCGTGTTCTAGGTGGATCGGTGTTATTTATTGGCATCTCTTCTTTGCATCGTATTCGCCGACACTCGCGCGATCTCTCTTCCTCTTGCTTGGTACATGTTTGCATGCATAAGCGTAGCCATCGTTATCTCTGTTGTGCTTAACTAGTGGTGGGAGTGTTGTTGAGTTAGGGATGGTACATGCTTGAGAATAATCGCCACACTGCCCTCCACCTAAGTCTGATTGTTTCTATCAGACACCTTGCCCGAACCAAACGCTGGTAGACACTCAATGGTTGGCAACGCTTTATTTCCTCCAGGGATTGAACCTCCGACATCAATCCCCTCCTGCAGAGATTCCCATGGCTTTGTGCCGTCACTTTCGTTTTCAGTGGTACCCGGCAAATATTCCTGCAACTCACTTCTTCAGGATTCCTTTCCATTCTCTCATGCCCAGTGCACTGTTTCACTTTATCCACTAAGGTGCGTTGCTTCCTCGGAACATGACCACCAGATGTTCGTCTTTTATCTTCAGCACACTTAGTAATCCATTCTCTTACAGATTGTCTGCAACCAATTCAATAGAACCGCTTTACCTCCTGCAGCGTTTTCTTTATTCCAATATGGCTTCCATCTGGATAACTCTGCGACGCTTTGATGACATCTAGCCTTCAGCTTTGCGTTTTCGTCCACCTGAATTGTTGGAGTTACTGGAGCCAGTGGCGCAACAACGTGCTATGTGACCTGGTTTTGCGCACTTAAAGCATTTAATGGCATCATCACTTTTTTCCGTACTCCGTTCAAAGCTTCCAAAATTTTGTCTACCCAAGCCGGAATGTCCACTTCTACGCGATGAACCTTGTATGCAGGTTTACTCAAAAGTGAGACTGTTTCCTGCGTCAGAGCTTGCGATACCGTTTCAGCGAACGTCCTTTTGGGGTTTGCATCTGTTGCCCGCTTCGTCTCCACATCGCGGTTCAGTTGAAACTCCTGGATACGGTCCCTTAACGCATCTACCTCGGCCTCTATTCTATCCTGAAATTATGCAATTTTTGCACCTTGCACTTCTAGTTTCGCTGACATCTCATGTATGCCTTCGTTTCATCTAGTTGAGCTGAAATCGGGGATGTAATACGTGTATCCTGTTCTTCAAACTGAGATGCCATGTGTGCCTTCTGTTCTTCCAGCTGAGATACTATACAAGTTTTATGTTCTTCAATTTTAGTCGACATCTGAGTTAATACAGCCAATATCATGTTTGTGTCCAGGGTTGCTCCTGGATTCGGAAACTCCTTTTTTCTTCCATTTTTGTCGGTGCCTCCTCCATAAGATGAAAAACATGATCATCAACGTTGATTCCTTCTGCTTCCATAACCTCTCGCAATCGTGACTGTAACTCTGGTTTATTTCCTGTAGTGTTTAGTCCGCGTTGTTCCAACTCATTTTTGAGTTACTGAATCTTTAATTCATTCAGCTTTGCCATGTCCTTGTTATCCTTGAAATCACTGGTATTTATTCAACAATACCGCTTCTGACACCAATTGTGACGAATTCGATGATTCCTTAATCATCAATCCTGGGTTCGATCACTATAAAGTCAAATAAACACCCGCACAGATATTGTAACTAATAGCTAGTTTTATTTACTAGTCATAAACGCAATACAAATTTAAGAGTTTGGTAACTTCACAGTAGTTCACTTTTAAACGCTTGTGGCGACAGTTCTTTCTAAGGCCGCCGTGTCCCGCATCCAATATCTAATTCTGTGACAAATAAGGGGGAAAACCCAAAGTATTTTTTTTTCAATAGAGGGCTTTGAAAGTTTAAATTGTAGTGTAAATGTATGCGATTGATATATGATTTTTTTTTCACAAAATCCATAGTTTTTGAACAACAGCCGTACAAATTTGTCTACCTCATTTTTGATCGATCTTGAGTTTGGCTCTTGTCGCTTATTACCACAGAATTATGCAATTTTATTAGTTAGCCAATAAGGATATTAATAATAAACAATACCCTTTGAATTCAGAAATTTGCGGTGATTTGGGTTAAGACATAAAACTAGGTTTCAAAATAATCTGCGAGATAAATTTATTTCATTTATTTTAAAATGATTATTAAAAAAATAAAATAAACATTTTCATAAAAATTCAAAAATTTTTAAATTATTATTCTTGGCCTTGAGCTAGTTTCATCAATACTTGAAAATGTACAGGCCGTAAATCAACAAAAATTGTTGCTATAAAAAAGCAATTGAATAGAAACAAAATAAAAAAAGGTGAATTTTTGTTTATCTTCTTTATAAATAGAAAATAGTGAAACCTCGAGTTTTACCCGACCAAGGGCTGTTATTTCGATGTAACCCTGTCTAACCCGTGACTTTTTTCCCCCTAAAACTGTCATTCTCCGAGCAGCTCTTTGCAGCAGGGCTGCTCAATACTCTCTTGCTCCGGGCGGCTGTTGAACCCAACCCGGAACCAAGCGACTGGGTCTGCTGCGTTTGCTGGAAGAGCGTTTACATTTATGTCAAACGTTCACACTTCGTTCAATGTTCCAAATGTAAGAGATGGCTGCACAAAACAAGTTTTTCAGGGTTAAATCCCTCCACACACAGACCCGATAGTTTCTTCAAAACTTTTGAGGCCCCTTGCTGTTCACGCGCATGGCGTCTCGTGGCGAACTTTGATCCAGTGTCGAACCCCCCCTTGTTCCAGATACAGTCCCCACGACTAGCAGCACTAATACTGCCCAGCAAGTAGTGTGACATCCCTGCTCCCCGCTCGCGCCCCCCGGAGCCAACACCTAACACGGTAGCTCACATCTTCTTTCTGCGTAGCCCCTCCTTCTTGGATATAAACATAAATAAATTGTTGATTTTTTTTTTTTTTTAAATGATATCTTTAGTTTTATAAAGTAAAAAGTGAGTAGTATATTTTTATTTTAATATTTAACAAAAAACAAATATTGAACAATAGTAAATATACAAAAATATTAAAGTAGATTTAACGCAAGTATATAATTAATTCATGGGACTATTGAAATAAAAATGATTCGAATAAATAATATTTTTATTCGACGGGTACAAAAAATTCGAATTATTTATTCGTTTATTCGAATAGTATTATTCGAATAGTGATATTCGAATAGTTGTATTGAACTGCAAGAGACTTAGAAAGCGAAATTCAATATTTTCATCGCTTGTACTTATGCGCATGCAAAACAAGGAATTTTTTGTCTTAACTTCCAAACGAGTACGCGAGTACGTAAAGAAATGAAACTGACTATTCAAATTGAATAATTGGAATATTAAAGCAAAACTTTAATTGTGAAAGCAACAACAACTTGCTTGTTAAAATGTTCCAGACGCTGGTGTCAGCACTTTGCATTTTACCGGATGCGCGTGCAACTGGTTAGTGCCAAATAATTCGGTTGTTGCGCTAATTCTTTGAATTGACGCAACTTCGATTGCAAAACAGGAAATGTAAAATAATATTAGTTAGCAATTAAAAATTCACCTGTGGGAATTCCTATTGCGAAATAAAATTTAAATGAAGTGTCAGCAACACTTCGCTTGTTGGAAGTTATTGTGGCTGTGGCCAAAAGAATGTAAGTATGTAATTAGCTTTAATGCAGCGGAAACAAAAGGTAAACAGGCTCTTGCGGCGATGCTAAAATTAATGTAAATATGTAAATCGCTATGTTTTAGCAAAGGCAAATTAGTAAGTAATTTATTATGTGTTAACTCCTCCGCCCTTAAAATCGAGCGTCCTCGATCGATGAGTTAACGTAAAACTTCGGTCTTCTTCTATTCCTATTTCTATAGTGTTTGGGTTGGGTTCTTTCTCTTTATTAGTTCTTCGTAAAAATCTTAATTTTAACATTGTACTTATAATAACTAGTATAACTATTCCTATGGATATTGCGATAATGGGAAAATATAGCTGATTACGATTTTTAAGTGTTTTTAACTCTTCTAACTCATTAGATTGGAATTCTTTTATTGAATTCAAAGACAATATTTCTTCGATTTTATTATTTTCTGCCATAGGTTGTAAAATAGCCGGCAAGGGGTTTTCCCCTGCTATTTCTTTCGAAAAATAAAATTTATTACCTTCTACTATAGTTGTATTGACATGTTTTATTATATTCATTTAAAAGTATTATATCATTTGAAATTTCTCCAATTCCTTTAACATGTTGGTTATTTATTTTAGTGCAGTTATCTAGTTTACTTTTCAGCAGATGTGCTATGCATGTGCCGTTTGTAATATTTTCTACTGAATCTTTAGAACAAATTGATAAATTATTGTACGATTTACAATTTTTGGTTTTTCCGTAAATTTCCTTCTTACGTACTAGTAAAGATTTGTATTCAATTTTGTTTATAAATTTTCCTTTTTTATCGGTCTAACTTCTTATGATCTACAATCTTCTTTTTCAGTTGTAGGTAAATTTATTATGTAAATTAAGCTTTCTTTATTGGATGCAATTTTTATATCAGCAAATTCCAATGTTTCATCGATATTTATAAAAGGGATATTTTCGTCCTCTAAAGATTTGTTTGCTATTTCGATTTCTCTATCAGATAAAATGTATGAATTTATTATGTTCGATTTTGCCCAATGAATGGCATACGCAATGTTAATTAATTCTTCTTTTATTGTTTCTAATTTAAACTTTGTTTTTGGCAGTAATTCATTATCAATTTCTTTTTTTTCTTGAACTTGTATTCTCAATTACTTCATTCATTTTTTCATTAGTTAATTTATTTATTACAACTTGCCTATTATTATTCTCTAAGACGTTATTCATTTTTTCAATTAAAATATTAAAGTTTCTATGGTCTGGATTTCCTGGGATCCTTTTCCATGCTGAACCTATAAAATCTAATGACCTTTTACTATGTGATTTGTTTATTCTAATTCTACTTAAATAATTTTTGGATTGATTGACGAGGGATAAAAGGATGGGATTTAGGGGATGATTTGGGAGCTGTTCATTAATTGTCGTTTCTAAGTGTCGTATAGTCTTGTCGTAGTCGTCTAGCTCTATTATATGTATAATTTTAAAGTTCCCTGTTTGTAACTTCGCCGGTCCTGAGTCAATTGTAACGAGTTGGGATGATGAGTAGTCCAGGAATTGTACGATTGCTGATATCGTCATAAGGGCCATAGTCAATCTAAAAAATTTTATAATAAAAATAATACAATAATGCGTATCTTCATTATTTCGTTTACTTTTAAATTTAAATTTTTTTATTTTTTTTTTTATTTTTACGTTGTTTATATAATTTTTTTTTCCACTTTCTCTATTTCGAAAAGAAACATTTTCTATTTTCGTTTCGAAAAGAAAAATGGAAAAATTTTGGATTAATTAAAAAATTTGGAAGAAAAAAAATTTTAACATTTTTATTTTTTTATTTTATTAAGCTTTTTTGGACCACTTTGCCCGATTCTGTAAGGACAGTGGCTGAATTGTTTCCTTTAACTATTTCTTTTTTGTATCGGGGGGTTAGATTTGTCCCGTATCTCTTGTTGATTTTAACGAAAATGTTCTGTCCGGGTGTGTAGTTCCTATTGGGTGTTTGGTTTTGTTATGGTGCTCTAAGTCTTTTTCCTCTTTAAGTTTTAGTCTTTGTATGTTATTTTGTCTGGCTGCTTCGTACTGTTCGGGGTTAATGTAGACTTTGCGGACGAAAAATTTTTCTACTAATATATGTGTCATTCCTAAATTTTCGAAGTAATACTTATCCATCTATTTTTTTTTTAAATTTGTATTTGTTCAGTTTTTTACATTTCTCTCATGGAAAAAGATAAAAATGGTAATTACATATCAAAAAGGGGAAACAATTTTTTATTCCATTTTTGGGGAAAAAAATTGTTCCTTTTGCTTGTTTGTTTTTTTTATTTTTTTTTTAATTTAGATTTTTTTCTTTACATATTTTTCCTTTCTTTTCATTCTTGTTTTACTAGACACTTGTGAACGACTTTGCCTGATTCTGTTACGACCGTTGATGACTTGTTTTCCTTACCGATTTCTTTCTTTAAGCGGGGTGTTAACTTTGTTCCGTATGATGTTAATAATGGTAGGTCCGTCGGTATTTAGTATTTGTGTCACTAGGCTCCTCATTAGGTTTTGTAGTTAGGGTGAGGGCGGTTTACCCGGCGGGTATCGGTTCCCCTACCGGGCGCCTCCTCGGGTGGTGGATAGAGGAACGCTTCCCAGAAATGGGTGGCACTGAGGAAATGAAATACTCAGGGCGAACCAAAACGAATAAAGGGCGAGTGGATGCGGCCCTTAAACTCTAACTAACCATCCTCAGGATTGAGTCCAGTAAGATCCTGAAGACCGAAACTGGAAACATGATTAGGAAAAGTATGTTACGGACTGGCGAGGCCGGTAGTCTGCCACCTCAGTAACCAAGGGTGACACCTTGGCGAAATGGCTGGTAGGTTTATATCGGCATCGTCTCCGTCTCGTTAAAACCCTAGCAGGTCTGCAAGTACGTTCGAAGCACGTCGTCATTAAGTTAGTGGTGCAGGCTCAGTTGAGACAACTCCTGACTAATGCCGGATTCTGGCGCTGAACACAGACTCTCATAAGGACCTGTGTCAACCTTAGCGTGGCCTCCCTGCAAGCGCATAGATAACCACGGGAATCAATAACGGCGACTGCACATCGTGCTGAGATAGCGGCTTGAAGCGGAGACCCAATAGAAATGAACAACCAAAATCAAAACAACGAAGAAAGAATGGAGAACGAAAGCGGCGACGAGGTCGCATTCAGAAAAAGCAGTAAACTGCTAAGATCGCCGGTTCTAAAAACCCCGGCTAGAGTGGCCACTCCAGTTATGCCTTCGCAAGGCTCTGGACCGGCACGAAACACACCAGTGGGATTCGGCACCAAAACGCCCGGCCAGTCAACACCCACTGCTATCGGCGGGAAGCTAGATCCCACCCACAAGAACGCAACCCCCTTAAAAAGCGCAATGACACTTTTTAGCCTTAAGGGGAAAAACCAAGGCCAGTGTTTGGACCATGCGCTAACGGTGCTGCGTACAATGCAAACAGCCGCACAGAGACAGAAGACCGTGTCCATGGACATAAAAAACGGAATGGCTCTTCTCGAAGAGGTGTTGAGCTATATGAGCTCATTGAGCCCAAATAAAGGAGAGGGTGACGAGCCCGGCCCATCAAATAAGAGGGCTCGGACGAACTCCGACCCTCAGCTCATAGACTCGGAAGCCAAGAAGAAAAGGGACGAGGAATCGGAGAATACCCAGTCCGAAGAGGCTTGGTCCAAAGTAGTAGGTCGGAGACGGCAAGAGCGTCTTAAAGCAAAAAAGAAGCCGCCTGCTCAAGCCCCGAAGGCAGTCAAAAAGAACAAGAGGAACAGCAGAGCCGTAACGATTCTGGGGAAACCGGCCGAAGGCAAAAGCTACGCCGAAGTTCTAGGGGCGATCCGAGGTCAGCTCCGGCCTGCCGAAACCGGAACGGTGATACGGTCAGTGCGCAAGACCAAGGCTGGTAGCGTACTAATAGAAACGGCGCAGTCCAACGACCAACCGGCCTTTAGAGAAGCCATTGGTAGCGCGGTAGGAGAAGTTGGCGATGCACAACAAATCTCTAAGCGTATTAAGCTAGAGGTATTGGGCATGGACTGTCTCACAACGGCTGAGGAAATAGAAGAGGCCGTTCGAAGAGAGATCGGAGAAAGCTCAGGCCAAATCCGTATCTCTCTTTTCGCCGTAAATCAGAGAGAGCAAAAGAAGGCTGTTGTCGAAGTGGACGAAGGTCCCGGAAGCCAACTGCTCAAAAAAGGAAAAATTCCCATCGGCTGGATCCAATGTAGGAAGTGCAGCGGAAGTGCAACGCTGCTTCAGGTGTCTCGGCTACGGAAACCGACAGGCTGGCTGCAATGGGCCCGACAGGAGGGACGCGTGCTGGGAGTGTGGGAACTCTAGCCACAAATCCTCATCCTGCACTGAAAAGGCAAAATGCTACCTGTGCACCACGGGAAACCTCGACCATCTTCCCGGGTCTGGAGCATGTAGCACGTTTAGAGAAGCACTTGCTTCGGCGAAAGCCAAACTGTCGCCCCAATGACCAGCGTGATTCAAGGAAATCTGAATCGATGCAGGTTAGCTGATGAACTGCTAGACCAACTGGTGCTTGCTCACCAAATCAACTATGCAATCATCAGCGAACCTTACAAGGCCAGAGACAACTGGTACATCGACGAATCTGGCGCTGCTGCTATCTGGATAGTGGAAGCCAATACCAATGTTACTAATCGTGCTGCCGGACATGGCTACGTCCGTGTAACTGTAGCGCGAACAACTCTTGTTAGCTGCTACCTGTCCCCAAATGACCCCATTCAGAGGTTCAAAGAAAAGCTGGAGCTATTAGAAGACGACCTACGGGACCAAACGGGCAACCTGGTGATCGCTGGAGACTTCAACGCTAGAGCAATAGAATGGGGCATGCCTCAAACTAATACCAGGGGAAAGCTAATTCTGGAAATGGCAGCCCGACTCGGTGTGGTTGTACTGAATACGGGCACGACCCCGACATAGAGGCGCCCGGGCTTTGGGTACTCGATCCCGACATAACGCTCGTCTCGGAGGGACTCTTTCCAAAAGCGGTTGGGTGGAGAGTGATGGAGGACCTTACTGGCAGCGACCACAATTACATCACCTTCCAACTCGAGCATCCTGGTCAGAGACCGGCAGCGAACGCGTCATACAAAACCCGTAGATGGGATGCAGCTAAAGTTGAAGCCACCAGGTTCACCGGAACAGTGCTGGCGAAAGCCAGACGGATAACCGACGGCACCAATACGCCACATGCGGCAGTTGAAGAAACCATGCAATGCATGCACCATACTTGCAACGTCTCTATGCCACGAATAGGAACGTGGCGAGGCAAGAAGCAGGTATATTGGTGGAATAGCGAAATCGCGGAACTCCGGAAAACATGTCACAGAATGCGAAGACTGGCGACGCGCTCACGTAGCAGATCGGAGGCTCTTGAAAGGGCGGAGGCGTACAAGGGGGCGAAAAAAGCTCTCGGCGCCGCCATAAAAGGAAGCAAACTAAGATGCTGGAAAGAGCTCTGCAAGGAAGTGTCCCTGGGGACAAGGGTACAAAATAGTTATGAAGAAACTTCGACCACCAAATCAGACGATGGACGAAGATGACATGAATAACATCGTGGAACCGCTATTCCTCACGCAACCTACTAGAGAAGAGGAACATGCAGTACGAGATGACCGCAACGTGGTACCTTTCAATGAAGAAGAGCTAAAAAGAGCCCTGCGAAGCATGAGGGCTGGTAAAGCCCCAGGACCCGATGGAATACCTGCGGAGGCAATCAGATTAACTGCTAATAGTTGTCCAGAGCTCTTGTTACACATGTACAACAAATGTCTAGAAGCAGGTGTCTTCCCCGCCAGATGGAAGACAGCACGGCTCGTCCTCATACCGAAAGGCAAAGGGGACCCAAACTCTCCATCATCCTTTCGCCCACTATGTATGCTCGACACAGCGGGTACAATTATGGAGAGCCTTATAAAGCAACGTCTAACAGCAGCCATAGAAGACGAGGGTGGACTCTCCCACCGGCAACATGGCTTTCGGAGAGGGCACTCCACAATAGACGCCATAGCAGAAGACGTAGAGGCAGTCCGGAAGGCCGAGACGGCAAGCCATCAAGCAAGGTCGGTGGTACTATTGGTGACGTTAGATGTTAAAAACGCTTTTAACTCTGCCAGGTGGGAAGACATGCTTGATGCATTAGAACGCTCCTTTAAGGTCCCGATATACTTGTTAGATATATTGAGGGACTACTTAAGAGACCGCTGGCTAATCTATGAAACGACGCAAGGCCAAGGAAAGGTGAAGCTAACAGGCGGGGCAGCACAAGCGTCGGTGCTCGGCCCTGATCTTTGGAATGCTACCTATGACAGTCTCCTTCGAATGCAGATGCCAGAAAGCACTTTTCTAGTTGCTTTTGCAGACGACGTGGCTGCGGTGATAACAGCACGAAACTGCGCCCTGTCACAGCTTAAACTGAACCAAGTGATGCGCAGCGTAGACGAGTGGATGCATAATCACGGCCTCCAACTGGCTACAGCCAAGACGGAGATCGTGATACTAACGAAAAGAAGGATTCCCACAATCATCAACATGAATGTTGGGGATAAACAGATAGAGACGCGGCGCTCTACGAAATATCTAGGGGTGAAATTGGACAACAAGCTGACCTTCTCGGAGCATCTAAGAAGCTCCTGCGAGAAGGCTGTGAAGACCATCGCAAGTCTGAGTCGGCTAATGGCAAATACAGGTGGATCAAAGCCATGCATAAGAAAGCTGCTGGCGTCCGCCTCAGATTCTATACTGTTATACGGTGCAGAAGTCTGGGCGGACGCAATGAAATTTGGGAAGTATCGGGCCGCTATTACCGCAGTCCAACGTAGAGGGGCCCTGAGAATCGCCTCAGCATACCGCACGGTCTCCGCAGATGCTGTTCTGGTCATCGCGGGGACTATACCGATATATCTCCTCTCTGAGGAAAGAAAAATGATTTACGATACTCGTGCAGAGGTACAGAGTAGAGACGTTGCTGCAACGCAGGCGCGGGGTGATTCGATCCGGCGGTGGCAACTACAATGGAGCAGCAGTGCTGCTGGAAGGTGGACCAGGGTATTAATCCCCGAACTAGAACCACGGCTTAACCGACCTCATGGAGAAGTCGACTTCTACCTGACCCAGTTCTTAACCGGACACGGTTATTTCCTTGAATATCTCCATAGAATGGGCAAAGTTCAAACCCCGAACTGCACCTACTGCGGAGCCATAGACGACGTACGCCACACCTTCTTCGAATGCGAGCAATTCGCAGAAGAAAGAAGGCGGGTGGAAGAGACAATTGGCGAACTTTCCCCGGGCAGTGTCATTCGCAAGATGACCTGCGAAAACGTTAGATGGGATATAGTCAGACGATACGCGAGGAATGTCCTCCTTGCGAAACGGGAAGACGGTTGTCTAGCCAGTTAGCGTGAGAGTAGCCATAAGGCTCACGTAACGCGCTTCCTTACCTAAAGTAATGCTAAGCGCGGTCCCAGGTAAGGAAGATGCGCGGGCCGTGGGAGGTTAGGTTTTAGTGCGGTATACTTTAAGAAGGAGTCCCACACTCGGAGAGTTCCGCTGCTAGAGCATCTAGTAACGAGGGCTTAAACCCGGTTAGTGCATATAGCATTTCCTCCTCCCACGAACACAAATAAAAAAAAATAAAAAATTTGCATGGGTTTGAATAATTGTTCTTTATTATTTCAATAATATTAGAATGCTGTTCTGCGAATAATTAAATACAATTTTTGTGAATAAGCGAAGCCATATATAAATATTTACTTATTTTAAAGCTACTAGATAGATATTAATACATTTGTAAGTTTATTACAGTTATATTTGCCTAGAAGGTTTGGTGTTAGGGCTTTAAGCAACAGATGCCAGAAGCGAAATTCATTGTGGGCATACACATATACTTTATATTATGGTAGGCAAAGAGAACCAGTGCTGACTTTTTTTGTTAATGTGTATCTAAATAAATAGCTTAATTTGCGTAAAGCAAAATATACAAAATATGACTACCTGCTGCCCATTTATGACAATAAAATAAAAATTCCGAAAATTCTTTATTTCACCATCTGCCTCATGCACACATACATAGGTACGTAATTAGGTACGGTCATAGAAATTTGCGAATTCCTTGGATCTCTTGGAGCCCAAAATCCCCAATTTGGAGGCAAGGGTTTGGTGGAAGGACCATGAAAAGGCGTATAGAATATTGGGACAACTAGCCAAGAAATATCTAGAAAATCCAGCCACTTCAGCAAGCTCTGAAAGAGTTTTCTCCAGTGCTGGAAATATTGTTAAACCATCAAGAAGCAAATTTAAGCCATACCTTGCATCAGCTAACTAAAATGTGCAATTAAAAATAATTTTACTATCCTAATATAAGAGCAATAAATAATATAGATTTCATTAGCAAATAAAAACTTATCTTCGTTTTTATTTGAGGTACTTGCGTTAAATACATTTTTGTATAAGTACATATTTTTGCATCTTCACACAAAGCATGCAGAAACTTTTCACTATTTCAAACGCTTTTAGTATATCTAATCATTGTTTAAAATACAAGCGAATATAATAGAAGAAACTACCTAGCTGATACTGTCGGGTAAATTTGCAACCGCTCTTCCAAGTAGGTCCTTTGTGTTTATTTAATTAACGAGTTTAGACACCCAAATTCAAAATAAATAGACTCGCTTTACGCAATTCCTTCAGTTGCAGAAACATAAAGAAAAATCTAACTACTAGTGATCATCCTTAACCAGGCCATTCAATCCAAAGAATTCGCAAATTTCTATGACCATACCTAATTACGTACCTATGTATGTGTGCATGAGGCAGATGGTGAAATGAAGAATTTTCTTAAGCACGAACCAGCTCTTTGCCTACCATAATAAACAGTATATGTATATGTATGACCACAATGAATTTAGCTCTGGCATCTGTTGTTTAAAGCCCTAGCACCAAACCTGCCATTCAAATTTAACTGTAATAAACTTATAAATGTATTAATATCGACACATACATAGTAGCTTTAAAGTAAGTAAATATTTATATATGGCTTCATTTATTCACAAAAATTGTATTTAATTATTCGCAGAATACCATTCTAATATTATTGAAATAATAAAAAACAATTATTCAAACCCCATTAACTGAATAAATGCCAACTATTCGAATAGTTAAACAAATATCACAATTGCTTAGGCACACATTTCATATGTACATACAAAGCGTGCATGCGCATAAGTACAAGCGATGAAAATATTGAATTTCGCTTTCTAAGTCTCTTGCAGTTCAATACAACTATTCGAATAATACTATTCGAATAACTCGAATAATAATTATTCGAATTTTTTGAAACGAATATTTTTATTCGTTTATTTGAATAGTATTTATTCGAATATTATTCGAAAATAATCCCATGCCTAATATAATTCTACATCTACTCCCCCCCCAGTGTAACGATAAATTAATTGAAATCTTTCTATCATTCCATTTGATTAAGGGTGATATGGAGTTGTATGAATTTTATGAGATCCTAATAATTTAGTCAATCCTGTGAATAATTTTATGTAAACTGTGATCCTTGATCAACAGTTATGTGAAGTGGAATACCAAAATGAGGCGCGTAATCATAGAGAAAAGTTGCTATAGTATTTTCTGAAATATCCTTAAGTGGATATGCTTAGGGGTAAAGTGTAAGTCTGCCAATAATCGTTAAAATGTAGCGATTTTCTTTTGATACAGATAATGGACCACTAGAGCCATCTAAATGTATTCAAATCGTACCGAAGGTATCTCAATTTTTTGTACAGGAGTTTTGGTATATTTCGAAATTTTTGATTTTTGGCAATTTAAACAAGCAGACCAATTATTTATCTCTTTGCGCATATTGGACCAGAAATATTTAGATTGATTCAAGAGTCTAGTTGTACGGACAATTGGATGCGATAAGCAGTGAATTTTGTCGAAAATAATTTTTTCCATAGATCCAGGAACAACTGATCTAAAAGGTTTTTGCGAAATACCACGCCAAATATTGAGATTAAGCATTGGGAAATTTATTTCTTTTAAATTGCTGTTTGAATTTTGATTAGATATTATAGTTTGAAGTATTTGGTGTTTTTGTTGTTCTTCGAATAAAGTCTGAAAACTTCTGCCTTCAGTTAAAATTGTATTAATAAAAGGAAAGTGTTGAAACGACGAGGAGGCACGAGAAATAAAAACGCTGGCAAGTACGCGCCAAATTTTCTTCCATAAAAAATAGCAATAGTACAAGACCAATTGGTTGGGGTGTGTTTTTATTTCCTACAAACATTACAATGTCACATGTTACAAACATTTTCTAATTACCATTAATTTTTATAAAACTTACGTTGGTTTGTCCTCCTCCTCTGCTGGTTGATTTCAATGGCTCGCAAATTTAGAATGACAACGAAATTTTACGTAGAGGTAATAGTTCATGCCAAAAATAATCGATATCACCCGGCAGAGGAGGGGTTGCCAGAAGGGCGAAATGACAAATACTCTTAAGACATGTTCACACATTTCAATCACGTACACAAACATAAATATTCGCCAACATCCCGGCCACCGTGAATCTAGACAGATTCACCAACATCCAACTTCGCTAACAAACAAGCAGGTCGTCTGAATACTCCGTTCTTCGTTTGCACTTCGGCACTGCGTACTTGTCCATCCTTGCCCGGATACACTTGGGTTATTCTGCCCATTGCCCATTTTGAACGATGTAGATTGCTATCGACGATTAGGACCATGTCACCACTGCGTAGCGGTTGTACAGGCTGGTACCATTTGGTTCGTCGGCACAAGTCCGGCAAGTACTCGGAAAGCCATTTCTTCCAAAAGCGGTGCTGTGCCTGTTGCGCTTTCCTCCATTGCTTCCTAGTAGCTCGGTACTCTTCTTCGCGTGGGTGAGGCGTTTGCTCGGTGTTGGCTGTACCTAAAAGAAAGTGATCAGGAGTTATAGGATGGTCAGTGGGCGAGTCTAATGGAATGTGAGTCAGCGGACGCGAATTGACCATGTTCTCGGCTTCGCACATTAAATTGTAAAGGCAATGCTCTTGTAGATTTTCATAATGAAGCGCATGTCCAATTGCGCGCTTTACACTGCGCACTAACCTCTCCCAACATCCACCAGCATGCGGATTTAGTGGACAGTTAAACACCCACTCTATGTGATCGTTGGCAAGAGTATCGGCAATCTTTTTTAAGTTGAAATCTGAGTGTTGTCGCTGAAGCTCCCTATCTGCACCGATGAAATTGGTGCCGTTGTCCGAGCGTATACGTACTGGGGTTCCTCGTCGGCTCATGAAGTTGCGTATGCATAGGAGGCACGAATCGGTACTGAGGTCTCTGGCGATTTCCAAGTGTATTGCGCGGACGGTTAAGCACGTGAAAATAGCAATCCAGCGCTTCTCCGTGCGCCGCCCTGAGGTGACGAGAAACGGTCCCATGTAGTCCAGTCCCACGTAAGAGAACGGTCTCACGAATGGAGTCAGTCTATCTCGCGGCAATTGTCCCATTATTGGGTTTTCGGGTTTAGCACGATTGTTTTTGCATAATTGACATTCTTTCGCGATGCGACGTACTAAAACTCGCAAACGTGGTATCCAAAATTTCCTCCGGATTTCTGCTGCGATTGTTCCTTCGTTCTGATGCCGCCATTTTCGATGATAGTAGCTAACCAGCAAGTTTGTGACATAATGGGCGCGCGGCAGGATGATGGGTCTACGAGTTTCTTCCGGAACTGCGTCTGCGAAGTCGATTCTCCCTTTTACTCGAATGACACCCATATCGTCCATATACGGCGTAAGGCTCGCTAGTTTGCTGTCGCGTTTCAGTGCTTTTCCCTTACTCAGGTCTTCGTATTCCTCGGGGTAGTCTATCTTCTGTACCGCTCTGCAGATTGTAAGTTTGGCCATCTCCAACTCAGAAACTGTAAGTGGACCACTACATTTGTCCTGCTGATTCTTTCTACCATTACTACGGAACCGAAGAATCCATCCAACCACTCTTGTCAGGCGACTGAAGCAAGAAAATCTTTCAAAAAAACTATGATCAACCTTTATGTGGTAAACGAGATTGGCTCGAAGCTCTTCCCGAGTGTCAGGAGCGGGTTCCTCCGTTGGCCAACATCTCTCCTCTTTCAGTAGGAACTCTGGACCACTCGCCCAGAAGGATTTACGTTTATCGGTTCGAATACGCGTGCCGAAGTCAGCTGGGTTACTCGCGCTTGGCAACCATCTCCACTCGGTGGCTTCGCTATTTTCCAAAATTTCATTTACACGATGTGCTACGTATGGCTTGTAGCGCCGATGATCGGATTTAATCCATGCCAGTGTTGTTTTCGAGTCGCTCCACATAACAATTCTCTTAACATTTACCTCGTGATTTTGCAGAATCATGATACGGAGACGTGTTGCAAGAACAGCTGATTGTAACTCCAAACGCGGAATGGTCGTAAGCTTCAGCGGAGCACACTTCGCCTTACCCATGACGAATGCCACTCGAATGTCTCCAGCATCAACATCAACCCTCCAGTACGCCACTGCTGCATAAGCCGCTTCACTTGCATCTGCGAACACATGTAACTCAACTGGACACTGTAAAAACTGCGCGTGATAACAACGCGGCATGCCGAGATTTTCGATGTCTTTCAATACCTGTAGCCACTTTTGCCATATATCGTACGCGTCATCTGGAATGCTTTCGTCCCAGTCCACCTTTTTCTTCCAAGCTGTTTGTAGTACCAGTTTAGCCACTAATGTAAATTCGGATGCCAGGCCGAAAGGGTCGAACACTGACATTGCTACACTTAATGCTTCGCGCTTGGTAGGTCTTCTATCACTGTTTATGATTGATTTATCAATTTTGCCAAGTGAGAGCGCGAACTTCAGCTCGTCCCTCGCTGTGTCCCAATACATTCCTAAAACTATCTGAAAATCGTTTTTGTCGAGTCTAAAATCTTGAATTGCGGTTTCTTCGCCGTTTAGCTGCTCGCTGACTGTTTTCACATTCGATACAAAGCGCTTTAATTCAAATCCAGCTTGTCTGTGAACCCAGCTTACTTCTTTGGTAACCTGCGCGGCTTCTTCCGGTGTATCAAAGCAGTGCACAAAGTCGTCGACGTAGTGGTTATTGAAAATGGCGTCTGCCGCCTTGGGAAACATGGTCTTGAAGTCTTCGGCGTTCCTGTTCTTAACAAATTGTGCGGAGCAAGGGGAACATGTTGCACCAAATGTCATAACGGTCATCACGTACTCACCAATCGGCTCATTGACGCTATTTCTCCACAGGAAACGTTGTGCGTTTTGGTCCTCACGACGTATCTTCACTTGGTGGAACATTTCCACTATATCCCCACACACACCAATTGCCTTTTGTCTAAATTTCATTAATATCGTGGTAAGCGGTTGGCAGAGATCCGGACCGTTCAGCAGGACGGAGTTCAAAGACACTCCTTCGACTTGGGCAGCAGCATCAAAGACCAGGCGTAGCTTTTCTGGCTTGTTGGCATTTCGAACACCAAAATGAGGTAAATACCATGTTCGTTTTCCTTTTGGTTCTTTAACCTCTTCGTCGCTTAAGCGCCTCGCGTACCCCTTTCTAACGTAGTCCGCTATAATATCTGCATATGTCTGCTTGAATTCTTCATCTTGGGCGAACTTCCTCTCCAGCGTCAATAGCCTCTTCTCTGCCATATTCCTATTATCCGGAAGGCATATGTAATCGTTTCTCCACATTAAACCAGTTTCGAAGCAACCCTTCTTTCGCACTGTCGTTTGTTCAAGCAGATATTTCGCTCTTATTACGGCGCCACTCTCGATATGTTTCCCTGTTGGATTAACACCCAAGGCATCATCCACAATATAATTTTCCACTAGGCTTTCCAAGCGTTCGACGTTTTCATATTGTATACAGGAGTGATGACCCACGGATTCGCTTTGATCGCCGTCTAAGCCGTATACAACCCACCCAAGCTTTGTTAAAATAACTGCCGGACCATACCGTCCATCCGCTGCTGTTTTCTTTGCCATGCCGAGATGTGCGTTGTCTAGCCCAATCAGTAGACGAGGTGTTGCTGCGTTGTAGTGTAAAAGCGAGAGTTTCTTTATGCACTTATGTTTAAATTGCAACTCTGAAATGTCTAATGTCTGCTCGGGAAGCTGTAAACCGTCGATGACTTTAATGTTCTTTAGGAGAAATTTTTTACTATCAGTGGTGGCACCAGAGATTTGTACGTCGACTCCGAAAGCCACTTTCGTCACCGTATTGTTTCCTAACCATTGCAACATCAACTTCTCTTTCCTACCTTTTAAGCCGAGACTATCAGCTAGACTCCTATCCATTAACGATAACGAGGATCCCTCATCCAGGAACGCGAAGCAATTTACATCCTTCCATTAGCGTATAGGGTCACCGGTAGGATCTTAAATAACACTTTCGAAGTTCCAGCTTGCTTAACTGTGCTGGTAAATATAGGCTGTGGTTGTGAGCGTTGATTGGCAGCCTGTTGTTGTTGGTCGCCGACTGTGTGAGTAACCTCGTCATGCAAAAGTCCATGCACCTTCCTAGAGCAGTTACGTACTGCGCATGTATGGTTATACCTACATCTGTTGCTGCGATGCCCACTTTTGAGACAATTAAAACATACCTCCCGCACGAGAAAACGCTTACACGTTGAAACATGGTGCACCTCTGAACATAGCTTGCATGTAGAGCTGTTATCCCCTTGAGCCTCCCCCACATGGAAAAACCTTCCTCGAGATTCACCTCTCCCTTCTGGTGGACGCGATTGTGTACCTGATGTGATGCACGCCGTATTCACCACGCGTGCTAATTCCTGGAGCCAGTTACTCAGGTGAGTGATAGTGGCCCTTGGAATAACGCTAACTGCATAGCGTGCCCAGTCCAGACGTCGTTGCATTGGGAGCTTAAGAAGCAATTCTTCCATAAGCGTTGGATTACTCAAGTGATACTCACACCCAGCAGATTCTAAAAACGTAGCTAAATTTTGAACTTTTGTTGCGAAAGGCACCAACAAATCTAAGCGATTTTCTGAAATCGATGCAAAATTACGAATTCTTACAATTTGGCTCTTAACTAAAAGTTCGGGTCTACCAAAACGCTCTTGTAAAGTCTCGATAACCCGCGGTACATTTCTACAATGAATAAGCAAACACTCGACTACCTCACGTGCTTTACCTTTTATTGCCTTTTGAAGGCGCAACATGTTTTGTCGTTCGTTATATCCGTATTCTTCTGTAGTCATATAAAACGATTCACGAAACATTGGCTAATCTTCAGGCCTGCCATCAAATTCCGGAAGATCATATAATTTTTTGATTGTGTTTGATCTAGTCGAAGCTAGGGTTCGATTTAAGTCCGCTAATGTTTGAACGATTGATACACCACTCGCTTCAGCGCCACTCACTGACGACGGTGCTGTGAATATTGGGGCCTGCTCGTTCGATGTTGTTGTTGCAATATCAGTTGGCGCGCTGATTTTCGCGATTGCATTTTGAAGATCCTGCAACTGTTTTGACATTGCCTTGATTTGCGCTTCTAGCGCCGATGTTTGTTGCAGCTGTCGTGCCGATGCTCCCTGATTAAGCAAGGTGGTATTTAATTCGTCGCCACTATTGCCATCCTCTTCTGACATATTCGTTGTCGACCGAGTCGCTACCATGTCCAAAATGGCCGCTATAACAGGGCTTTACCGCTATGAGCACTACGCAAATCGGATGATATAATAACTCAAAATTCTAACCTTTAATCCTGCGCCTCACCAAATCTCCTACAATCTCTAACCACTTTCCAAAATGTACCTTACCTTGCAGATCCGCCACACGTAGTAACCGGCCTCAAATTTGTACGTGCACTATGTAAAAACACCTCGCTAGAATCTGCTTGCTGGCTGTTGATGACTGAGGCAATGTTATATCGTTTTACTTGTATGTAGTGACCGGGACTCTGTTAACCGGCGTTAGTTGCTTCTCTTTTGCTTTGCGCAACCAAACTTGTTAAAAAAATCACCAGTCAACGAAATAAAAAGTTGTTGAAACGACGAGGAGGCACGAGAAATAAAAACGCTGGCAAGTACGCGCCAAATTTTCTTCCATAAAAAATAGCAATAGTACAAGACCAATTGGTTGGGGTGTGTTTTTATTTCCTACAAACATTACAATGTCACATGTTACAAACATTTTCTAATTACCATTAATTTTCATAAAACTTACGTTGGTTTGTCCTCCTCCTCTGCTGGTTGATTTCAATGGCTCGCAAATTTAGAATGACAACGAAATTTTACGTAGAGGTGATAGTTCATGCCAAAAATAATCGATATCACCCGGCAGAGGGGTTGCCAGAAGGGCGAAATGACAAATACTCTTAAGACATGTTCACACATTTCAATCACGTACACAAACATAAATTTTCGCCAACAGAAAGTGTATCAGCAACAATGTTTTCTTTTCCTGAAATATACTGAATGTCACTTGTAAATTGTGCTATGTACTCTACGTGTCGAGTTCGTCGTTATGATCTGTCTGTTTTTGAATTAAGAGCTTGTGTCAAGGGCTTATTATTACTGTACATAGTGAATGTCGTACCTTCAAGAAAATCTTTAAAGTTTTTCAGTGAATTATATATAGTTAAAAGCTCTTTGTCAAAAGTTGAGTACTTCATTTCAGTAGGAGATAATTTTCGTGAGAAATAGGCAAGTGGTTCTAAGACATTGTAACTAACTTTTTGCAAAACTGCACCAATTGCTACATTTGAAGCATTCACAGCAAGAGGTAATTTACCGTTTTCATTAAAATGAGTAAGTAAAGTTTTCTGTGTAAAAAGTTTTTGACGTTTTCAAAAGCTCTAATAGTTTTCTCTGACCAATTAGGTTCTTTAAGTTTATGTTTAGTTGCTAATTTTAGCTTTTTGTGCAGTGGACCTAGTTCGGCTTCTAACATTTTAACATATCTATGATAATAGTTAACCATTCCTAAAAATTTATTTATTGTTTCAATCCTTCCTGAAGATGGCCTTATTCTTTCACTAGAAATTTTATGACTTACCAAATTTGACAAAGGATAACGGCAAATCGTTCCAATATACATCAACTTAAAAAATCTAATTTATCTGTTGCAAAAATACATTTCGAAGGTTTAATATTTAAATGAGATTTTAAATATTCAAAATGTTGATCTTCATTGTCGATAGCAACAAGTATATCATCAATATAGATAAAGACAAAATCTAACCCAGAAAATACTTTATTTATAAAGCGTTGGGGGTGGAACTGTTTTAACCAAAAATTCAAATTCTGTTGTTGCAATTTTAAATTTAATTGGTCTAAATGACGAGGTTGTAAAAAGGGCAATTCTATGAACCGTTTCGTGTTGCACTAGTTTGGTGTAGTCTAGTTCCCAAATTATGGAGGGAAAATCATTTTGAAGATTGGTAAATTTAATTTCGGAAATCGGTATTTTGAGTGAAAATATTTCACAAAATACACAAGAACCACAAACCTTTAGTTTTGTTTTTAAATCAGTAATTTCTTTGTTTCTAATATCTACTAATAAACCAAATTTCTCTGAAAAGTTACCGCCAACTATTGTGGTAGAAATATCTGCTAGTATGAAAGGAAAATCGAAATCGCGACTTAAACCTAGAAGAAGTTTTAAAAGTTTTGTACCAAATTTGTCGAAAGTAAAAAGGCGGCGGGATAGTTTAACGTCACTGCTGTTATTAACTCCCGTCATAACGTGACGTTTTAGTTGAAAGTATTTTTTTTTTTAGGTTTTAAGTTACTCTCGTTCCCGTGGCTCGATAGGAGAGGATTGTTTGGCCCTTTCAGTGAAATAGAGCGCCATTACTAATTATGCTTTGTAATTGCAAGAAGTTTAATAATGCTATGCTTTGTTTTCTTTATTTTGATTCTTTCATTTCTCTTTTGGTGTGTTGTTTCTCTTTTGATAATTATATTGAGTGCTGCCGTACTTTCTTGTTGTGTTTTGCGTTATATGTGGTATTCATATTTATTTTATGTTATTATTTTGGTTTGTTTTCTTTATTAAATTGGAAGTTTTGTTTCTGCAATAAAATTGCAAATAATTTTTAGACTGGAGATTCCTTCTGTATGTGATTGGTATTTGGATCTAATTGTGTCCCATTGTGGGCATATAAACAAAATGTGTGGCAGATCTTCTGAGCAGGAGCAGCTATCACATTTGTCATCCACAACAATATTTAGTTTTTTCAATGTGTTCGATTGCTTTGTCTTAATTTGGCGTTCTCAAAGTTCAATTTGTTTTTGTGAAACCATGGTTTGTTCGTTATTTTTGAAAACATTTCGAGGTATTTTTTCCCTTTTTCTGTGCTGTCATCTTCGTATTTTGCTTGCCATTTTAATTGCAGTTTTCTTTCGATTTCATTTATTGCATCTGGTATTGACCACTTCAGTGTTTCTCGAGTGCCATTTAGCTTTGCATTTCTAGCGTGGTAGTCGACTACCTCATTTTGATGAATATTTTGGTGTCCTGGTACGTAATGAATTTAAATATTGTTGAAGTTGTTTTTTTCTATTAATTCCAGTAGGTTATGTACCATACTGTTGTTGGAGTTCGAGTTGTTTAGTGCTATAGCGCCTGATTTTCTGTCCGTTAAAATTTATATATTTTGGTAGTTAAGGGTTGTAGCAAAATCCAATCGCGTTTAAAAAGGCCTATAATTCTGCTGACATAGATGACACGATTTGATTAGTGTAAAATGCCTTGGATGTTTTGGTTCTTTCATGGGAGAAAGCGGCCTGGGTGCAATGCTCCTTGCATGAGCCATCTGTAAAAATTTATCGGTTTGCTGAGTGTTTAATTTATTTATTTTATTTTTAAATATCTGCTGGATTATGATGTTGTTCGCTTCTTTCAATTAAAAGTATGTGTATAGAACGTTTTGAAATTAAAGTTTCGTTTGAGAGGTATTTCCGATGACGGAAGGTTGTAAGCGAAGGTTTTAATAAGTTCCTTAGCTGTGGAAAGACTTAACCTGTATTGGATTGGTAGGTCTGCTGCCAAATGGTATATTACATGATTAGGAGTAGATTTAATAAGTCCTAAACTTTTCCTAATAAATTTATTGTTACAGGTCTTTAGTGAAGCTAACGCTACTTTGGATAGGTTTGAGAATGACGAAGCAGCATATTCCATTTTTGATCTAGCAAATGATTTGTAGAATTGTAAAGCTCTGGCTGGTGAGATTCCAAAAGTGCATCCGCTGATGATTCTCAAGAACCCACATCTTTTGTTTACCTTTTCCACGATTTCGTTAATATTCAAGTTTGTATTTGGAATGGTTGTCGTTTGTTCTTAAAGTGGATTACATTGCTTTTACGAAAATTGATGTTTATGTCTAGGTTAGTGCATATGCTTGCGAATTCATCCAGTTTTGATTTTAATTGCGATTTGGCTATGTCAAATAATTTGTTTGTTATACCTAGTAGTGCTACGCACACAAGGTATATTTACTTTAAATGTTCAGGACGAAAAGAGAAATTGATTAAGCCATGTCCGTCCGTCCGTCCGTCTGTGAACACGATAACTTGAAAAAATTTTGAGATATCTTAATGAAATTTGGTGTGCGGGTTCCTTGGTACTCATCTCCGATCGCTATTTAAAATGGGCGAAATCGGCCGATAGCCACGTCCACTTTTTTATATAGAATAAAAAACAAATAAATAAAACACAAAAAAAGTTATTACTCAGTACATAATACACCTATAAGAATATAATTTAGTGAATACATTGATATTGAGGAATAAAATAAATTTTTCAAGAAATTTTTGAAAACGGGAGTGGCACCGCCCACTTTTGATTAAGTCAAATTTAGAAATAATATTAATCATAAATCAAAAACCGTTCAAGATATCGAAACGAAATTCAGCACGCAGGTTTTCAGGTATGCAAGGAATGTTCCAGGAAAAATTGGGGGTGTTGGGTTAAGGTCTACGCCCACTTTTATATGAAAGATTTTGAAGAGGATCGTAGATATATTAAATAGGCAATAATTTTGCGTAAAATAGCTTTAAATCATTTATATTTCACTTTTAAAAATTCCGTAAACAAAGAAATCGAAAAATTTTAAATTTTCGAAAATGGGCGTTATAGTGGACTATTCTACAAAACTTTTTATGCCATAACTCCGCCAAAAGTTTATTTGTCGAAACGAAATTTGGTGATAATGTTCTATATATAGACGTAACTGTTTGCTGTAAAAATGGGCGAAATCGGTTAATGTCCACGCCCAGTTTTTTAACATAGTTCTGAAAATTTTTTTTGTCAAATTTAAAAAGCGATATTTCTACAACCAAGCAAGTTATACCAATCAGATTTTTGCACACATAATAAGCTTTTTAAGGAAAATACGACCGAAAATTTTTTTGGCAATTCTGAAGAAGTAGGCGTGGCGCCGCCCACTTTTCAGCATAAAATTTCTGCTATTTTCAAAGGCAGTGGCTTATAATTCTATTTTGATATTTCAATGAAAATTGGTCAGCTGCTTCTCAGTAGTATGTATTATACTCCTGCCAAAAATTAGCGAAATCGGAAGACACACAAGCAAAATATTCCGGGACCTAGTTAATAGCCCACAATAGTGTAGTTATATATCTTTTTTTGATTTTTATACCTTTCATAAACATTAAATGTATGTAAAAATGCGAACAAGAAGAGAAAAGTTCACTAATATGATCAGCACGATGATCGGAGTCGATTTAGACATGTCCGCCTGCCTGTCTGTCCGTCTGTCTATTTGAACGCAAACTAGTCTCTCAGTTTTAGAAAAGAATGCTGAAATTCGTTGTTTGCTTTCGCCATTTTATAATATACTAGCAAACCCGGTAGACGTTGTTTTGACGTTTTGATACATAGAACACATCTATATATAAAATGTCATTAACTTGAACCAAATAAACTCCTAACTATACCGAACTGCAGCTTTATATTCCAAAAGCTATACACAGACTGTGTCGTGCCCAGCGAACTCCTGAATCGTAAAAGTTCAAAAGCAAAACAAAACACAAAATATGTGGGCGTGGCACCGCCCACTTTTGAAAAATTATGTAGATATTGACTAAGTGACACATATATCCAAATTTCATTAATTTAGACCAAAAAAGATCCGAGTTATGACGAATTGAAGCTTTATATAGCCTGGGGGCGTGGCTCCGCCTACTTTTCCAAAACTATATAATGTCTATGCTGTACCCAGTGAACCCAAGTATATATTGTGAAAATTTCATAAAGATCGGTTGAGTTCTTTGACGCCTATAAAGACACAAATTTTTTATATCTATTTTTGTTACGCATACACGTATTACTCATTAGGCATAAACGAATCCAGATATATATTTATTAATGAGTCAAACCACGTCAAGTGTGACACGAAATTTTCACAAACTTTTAAAAATTTGGAAATGAGTAGTTTATTTCCAAGTGCACTTACCAGTAAATATTTCATGAAATTTTCCCTACCTTCATTTTGTAATTTGTTAATGTTATTACCAAACTTTTTAGCACGATTTAATTGAAAAATTAATATCTCGAAAACCATTCAAGCTATCTGAATGAAATTTTGTGGACTTATTAAAAAGTGTTCATACTATCATACCACAGTTTTTCCCTGCTTTAATTGTTTAAACAAATGAACTTTGCAAAACATTTTTGCAACAATTGCTAAATTTTAAATGTTCTCAATACTTTTAAATTACAAAACTTACATAAAATTACGCGCAAAACGTTCACCTTTCATAATCCGTTTACAGAAGTTTATATTGATTATTTGTTCCAAAGATATTGCATTTTATATCGTGCGCCTTTCAACGTCAATGACATTTTGCTTTCGTTCTAAAGTTTCTATCCAGTCTTTCGTAAAAGTCAGAGAAAAATGGTAAGAGCAAAGAATTGCTGTAAGTGAAAAGTGCAATTATAAATTTAAAAACTGTGTTGGATTATATGACTGCAAATCGTGTCGCACGGCATGTTACTTGAAAGAAGAAAATTTTGCTCCGTCGCAACTGAAGCTTACATCGTCCATTTCAGAAATGGAAAAGGCAGTGCAAGAAAATAAATTTCCCAAAGAAATTGCGCAGTCAGAAAAATTAGACCCGACATTTAGATGTGATGATCTTGATGAAGTTACTGAAAAAGAAGGTTCAAATAAAAATGATTTAGGCTCATTGTTTGTGGATAACGTGAAAATGGCTTTGAATGCTGCTAAAGATACTCCTGAAAAAATAAAAATTTTGACTACACTCCCAAAAGAATTATTAACGACGAAGATATGTAAAGTATTTCAAGTTTCCCATCGCATTGTGTCAGCTGCAAGGAAATTACGCGAAAATTCTGGTTACGCAGCTATACCTCCAAAAAAAAAAGGCAAAAAAATCTAGGGCACTACTATTAAGCTGGTTGAAGAATTTTATTTATCCGGCCATGCAAGCAATAATGCCAGGAGTAAGAGATTTCAAAAGTGTAGTAAAGGATGGTAAAAGGATCAAGATTCAAAAGAGGCTTTTGCTTTACAATATTCATGACTTATTCGAACAACTCAAAGTAGAGTTTCCAGAAATGAAAATTGGCCTTCCAAAATTTAGTGAAATCAGACCCCGGGAGTGCATTTTGGCTGGACATAATGGCACACACAACGTTTGCGTGTGCAAAATACATCAGAACATGGAGCTTAAGATTTTTGGCATTAAACGAAGTTTGAGGGACAAAGGGGTAGATTTTGAAGACACTTCGCAGGATTTCATTAAAAAAACTGTTTGTGAGGTTTCAACGCCGGGCTGTTTTTTTTCTGAATGTGAAAATTGTCCTGGAGTTCAATTGATCATGACGAGGTTGAGAGAGCTTTTCAAAGAAAACAACATATCAACTTTAGCTTTCAGTCAATAGACAGACCGGTATTTATGATTTTATACCTCGTCACTATCATTGGGGTGAAAATGAATTTTTCATAGTATTTATTCTGATTTTTCCGGCTTGTTTACAGGTGTAATATCACAGAAATATCAGAAGATGCTGAAGAATTTCATAGAAACGGCATATTTTGTGGAAAAAAAGAAAACTGCGGGAGAAGGCGAATTTATTTTATGTTTAGATTTTGCAGAAAATTCAAAATGCTATACAATCACACCATTGGACAAACGGTCAGGCCACAATCCATCCGTGCGTTATTTGTTACCGTCAAAATGGGGATGATATGCATTTAAATTATGTAATAATCTCAGAAAAAATTAACCACGATACGAAATCAGTCCATTTGTTTAATGAGAAACTTGTTGAGTATTTAAAACAGAAATTCGGCAGAAACGATGTTCAAAAGTTCGCCTATTTCTCTGATGGAGCTGCCTTCCAATACAAAAATAAATTTAATTTTCTAAATTTGGTCAATCACGAAGAAGATTTTGAAATTAAGGCGGAATGGAACTTTTTTGCTACCTCCCATGGAAAAGGGGCGTGTGACGGCATCGTTGATGCTGTAAAAAGGCACGCTTACAGAGCAAGCTTGCAACGAGTTGATGGGAATCCTATTAACACTCCCCTCAAATTATTTGAATGGGCTGAAATTTTGTTTGAGAATATTGATTTTGGGTTTTGTTCTCAAGCTGATCCTGAATATCATGATCGTAAAATAGAAAATCGTTTCAAGCGGGCTATTCATGTAAAGAAGACGCGTCAATACCATCATTTTTCGGTATTGAATTCAACGGTTCGAAGTAAATTTTTCTCTACAGATTCTACTTCTGTGAATCATGTTATTATCAATAAGTAAAACATTTACTGACATCTTTACATTCTTTAAATTATTAACATATATACTGCAATATGCTTTCTGTTCATAATATTAAAATAGGATTTGAGATATCTTTTGTAATGAATTATGTAGAGAGCGTGGATATTTAATTATTCGCGACATTTCCTTTAAAAATTAACTATTTTCAGAAGCGATATGATCATAGTAATTTATGTTACATAAATAGGTTTTTTCAAATACATTTAAATACTAAGAGTAAAAATATTATTTGTCAATTATTTCAATTAGGCTGTAAGTAACTTTTTGTAAAGCTTTGGTTACCTCGGAAAGCGGTGCCGCAATGTAACGTTCACGATATAGCGGCCGCTATGCTTACCGTCATTAGCGGCACCGCTTTCTTGTAAAGTTCGATGAGCGTTGCGGTCAATTTCGCTGATTTTGTTTTCACTATTTTGCTGCCTCTTTCTTAGTTTAAAATTTTTTTTTGTTTCTAATATTTTTTTTCAAAACAACAGAAATGTCTCAACTGTTCTTTTGTGTAAAAATGTTTGATTAAATTCTCACCGTTTTAAATATGACGGTGGAAAAAAACGATGACGAAAAATTCGTCACCGTCATGACGGCCGGAATATTTTTTGCTTGCCGCTATATTACGTTACGGTGAACTTCACCGTCTTCTTGGTTTACACGTAATTATTTTTACATTGAAATGTTTTTGAGAACCTATTCTACCGCTATGTGACGGCCGCTATATAGCGGCACCGCTTTCGATGAAACCATGCCTTAATTGAACAACTAAAAGCAGACCGTAATTCAAGTGAGAAGGCGCACGACATACAAAATTCAATATCTTTGGAACAAAAAACACAGGTCAACAAAAAAAAATTTTCAAAAAGTTCAATTCTATAAAAAAAGGGAATTACGAATCAAAAATATTTGGTTTTGTAGAAGTTATAGCGATTTGAAAATTTTGCATTTTTGCACCAGGTTAATGTAGGTCCTTTCGAGCTATTTCGGTCGATAGAGGGCGGCGGGTAACTACCTGATGCAGCTATGCATCAAAAAAAGATCTACTTAAGGCACAACATACTCATCTTAAAAAAAAAAACAAAAAAATGTGGCTGGACAAGGATTTGCGAGACCTACCAAGCCTACTTCGGTCTACCTGTTAAAAACCAGGACAAAAAAAGGGCTCCACATGTTTCATGTAACTCTTGCAGAAGCATTCTGGAGCGTAAGTTTATTTTCTCTTTTTTATTGTACTAACTGTTTCATATATATATACATATATCTATATATAATTGCATAATAACTGAAATTGTTATGAAATGCTTTACGTTTTATTATAATTTGGTGAGAAAAGAGCCATGAAGTTCGCAGTGCCGAAGATTTGGAGGGAACCGAGTAATCATGACACTGATTGCTATTTTTGTGTAGTGAAACCACTGAAAGGGAAACGTTTAAGGAAAACAATATATCCGGAACTACCATCGACATCCGCTCCAGTACCACATTCGGAACAAAATCCTGTACTTGATCCACCTGTGTTGGAAAAACAACTATTACCTCAAGGCAGCTTTCTAACACAGAGTTCATCTGAATCCGTACATTCCGAATTTGTTCATCAATTTGAACCAGGAATACCACATCTCATCAACTCTGAAGATCTCAATGACTTAATAAGAGACTTAAATCCATCAAAAGACAAAGCAAAGTTATTAGCATCGCGGCTTAAACAACGAAATTTTCTTACTTCTGATGTTCGAATATCTCGGCAAAGAAAGCGTCATGAAGAATTTTCTTGTTTCTACAGTAAAAAAGATGGACTCTGTTTTTGCTATGACGTGAAAGGTTTATTTGAAGCAATTGGTATTCCTTGTAATACAAATGAATGGCTCCTCTTTAACGACAGCTCAACAAATAGTCTAAAAGCAGTTGTACTACACAATGGGATCAAATTTCCATCTATTCCACTGGCACATTCCATACATCTCAAAGAAAACTATGACAGTATTAAAATGCTATTAACTGCAATCAAATATCCGGAATACAAGTGGGAAGTTATTGGAGACTTCAAGATGGTTTGTTTTTTTACTGGAATGCAAGGTGGATGTACCAAACACTCCTGTTATATTTGCCTATGGGATAGCAGAAATGATGCCGTCCACTATCGCCAAAAACATTGGCCTGAACGTACTGAATATGGAGTGGGAAGATTTAATATTAAACATGATGCACTTGTCGATCCTAAAAACATATTGATGCCGCCATTTCATATTAAATTGGGCCTTATTAAACAATTTGTGAAGGCTCTTAATATTGAGTCTAAAGCTTTCAAATATATGCAGACTTTTTTTCCAAAGCTGTCAGAGGCGAAAATTAAAGCTGGAGTCTTTGTTGGCCCTCAAATAAAAAACATTATGAACTGCGATATTTTCCCGGACCTACTTAGCAATGAGGAGAAACTAGCGTGAAATAGTTTTAAGGCAGTAGTTCATTGCTTTCTTGGAAATCATAGGGATGAAAATTATGAAGAGCTAATAACTGGCATGATTACGAATTTTTCCGCCATCGGATGTAGAATGTCGCTAAAGATGCACATGTTACATTCACATCTGGATAAATTCAAAGATAATATGGGAGCTTATTCAGAAGAACACGGGGAGCGATTCCATCAAGATATAATGGAGTTTGAGAAACGCTACCAAGGCCAGTATACGGAAAGCATGATGGGGGACTATATTTGGACAGTAATAAGAGCAAATGTTACAGAATATGGCAGGAAAAACCATTTTTAAACATTTAAACTGTATTCTAAAACTAAATTTATAAGAATAAATCTTAAATTGATTTTTACTATACTAGAATAAATCAAATCTATGTCAAATTTTGCTGAATTTTCATGTTTTTCGTTTTTCTCATTTTTTTCGAACATAACCAAATCAAAAACATTTTGTTATGTTGATATTCTTATTTTTGGGTGCAAAAGCAATACAAAAAATATACGCACGCCCCATGTACAAAAATGTTGTTGACCAGTGTAATCAAAACAAACTTCTGTAAACGGATTATGAAAGTGAACGTTTTGCGCGTAATTTTATGTAAGTTTTTAAATTTAACAGTATTGAGAACATTTAAAATTTAGCAATTGTTGCAAAAATGTTTTACAAAGTTCATTTGTTTAAACACTTAAAGCAGAGAAAAACTGTGGTATGATAGTATGAACTCTTTTTAATAAGTCCACAAAATTTCATTCAGATAGCTTGAATGGTTTTCGAGATATTAATTTTTCAATTAAATCGTGCTAAAAAGTTTGGTAATAACATTAACAAATTACAAAATGAAGGTAGGGAAACTTTCATGAAATATTTACTGGTAAGTGCACTTTGAAATAAACTACTCATTTCTCATTCTTATCATATCATTTTTAAAAGTTCGTGAAAATTTCGTGTCACACTTGACGTGGTTTGACTCAATGTATATCAAAACGTTCGGGATGAAAAGTAAAATATACGGGCAAGTAGTTAATACCCCACCGCAAAAGCAAAGTTGTATATCTTTTTTGATTTCATACCTTTCATGAACATGAAATACTGAAATGATCAGGAGGATGAATTGAGTCGATGTAGCCATGTTCGTCTCTCGATTCGTCTATCTGTCTGTCTGTCTGTCTATTTGAGCAGAAATACTTAGTGAAAGTATTAAAATAGACCTGCGTAAATTGGGATGCCATAATAGATCACTACTAGGTATATAATGTTCGGTTCCACCCGAACTTAGACTTCCTTACTTCGCAAAGTGGAACAATATGTTTTTGTCGTCAACTATCGAGTGAAGTTCAGCAGTCAGCCCTATGCGCAAAAAAGACGTAAGAGCCATGATTTTCGATTTTAGCTTTTTGATGAAAATCGATCACTTGTTAACACACACATAACCTCCCAAAGTTTCGTAGCTGTGAAACGTACCTTTATGAACTTAGAGCAAAAGCAATTTAGACGTAAGTACATGTGTTTCTTTTATTCACATTTTTAGTGAGCGTAAAGTGGCTGTTACGTCTTTTTTTCCTTTTCAAATTAATGATAAAATATGATATTTCACTGGCAAAATCAGTTAAAATGGTAAGATTCAGTATATATACTAACTTTATCATTCTATTAAGGATTAAAAAAAAAAATTGGAATATGGGCGTGGCACCGCCCACATATGAATGAGGAAATTTTCAAATTTCGAGTGTTAATAAATTGAAAACCATTTACGCTAGAATAATGCTTGTTGGGAAAAGTACACCCACTGAATATAATCGCTTATATATTATAAAATTACTGGAAATTAGGTAGCAATACAGAGCCATGCTATATCTCATTGACTTATATACAGGGTGGCTGATGAATTTTGCTACATTAAGAAACTCAAATAATTTTTTTTCAGTGTATGGAATTCATTTTTCTTTCATTCATGTTAAAGCTCATTAAATTTTATTAAATATAGCTTAATTAGTTTTAAAAATAATGGAATTTAAATGCCCCCCTGCTCGTCGATGCATGTGCGGCATCTTACCAAAAAGTTGTTCATTACTGCTTGGAGAGTTGAGACAGGAATAGCCGCAATTGTTTCTCGAATGGATTACCTTAGTTCATTCAAATTTGTTGGTTTTGCTTTGAAGACTTCCTGTTTGCAATAACCCCACAAGAAAAAGTCAGGTGCAGTAAGGTCAGGCGACCTGGGTGGCCAACGGAATGTGGAGTTTCTGGATATCAGCTTATTGGGAAATTTTCGTCGCAATTCTGTCATAACAGGTTGGGCTATATGAGGAGCTGCACCATCTTGCTGAAACCACACAGAGTTGAAAGAAATTCTCATTCTTCGTAATTCTGGATAGAAAAACTCTCTCAACATGCTCAAGTAACGGTCTCCAGTAACCGTAACGGTGTGACCGTTTTCTTCGAAAAAGTAGGGCCCGACAATGCAGCGTGATGAAACTGCACACCACACTGTGACACGAAGTGGATGCAATTCCGTCTCATGGAGTATCTGTGGGTTGGAAGCACTCCATATTCGACAATTTTGTTTGTTTATGTTGCCGTTTAAATCGAAACGGGCCTCGTCAGACATGAAAAGACAGTTCAACATGTTTCCATCCTCTTCCACCATTTGAAGCATCTTCTGGCAAAATTCCAAGCGTATCGGCAAATCTGCAGCGTTCAGTTTGTTGGCCATTTTAATTTTATATGGGAATAAGTCCAAATCTTTGTGCATAATTGACTGTAATGACTGTCTGCTTACACCCATTTGAGCAGATAAGCTTCTTGTCGAAACACGTGGATTGTTTTGTATGGCAGCAGCTACAGCAGCGATTGTTTCCTCCGTTCGAACTGAAGGCTTTCGATGGTAAGGTCTTCTGTTGACTGTCCCATGCTCGGCAAAATTGTTTACAAGTCTTATTATGGTCCATCTGCTCGGAGGATTGCCGCCAAACGTGCGCCTATACTCTCTTTGAACCGAAACTACGGACTCCAGTGCGTGATAGCGGCGGACAATCCAAATTCTTGTTTCAGTGTCCCAGTTATCCATTCTTGTTAAATGTAAAAGTCAATCTGCAAAATAAAAAAAATTTACCAGATTCATTATATAGAAAAAAAGTTATTTAATTTTTTTTTGGTAGCGGCTTTCATTAGCCACTCTGTAGATAGAATGCTAAAATTTTGGAAATACATTGGCCTTTTCGTCCTATTATTGATTTCTGCAAATTTTTGAAAATGGGCGTGAGACCCACATATTAATGAACAAATAATAACTTCACGATCAATTGAATAATGGAGCTTGTTACTAAACAAATGACTGTTACGGAGAGTATACCCAGTATCTGTGTTAACTGAAGGAAAGTCGAATATTTTTATAGGTGTGTTCGTAGAACCGTTTAGATATTCACTGCTCCAACAAAAATTACATGAATTATAATTGATACGAGTGTTAATATGCAATAACAAACCATGCTGTCTCTAACATGTTTTCTGAACACGCCTAAAAATATTCCACTTAGAAAACATATGTACCAAAGAATGTAAAGGAATAATGCAAAAATGGCACTTTAGAGGAAAATTGTATCGTGACGCTATAGGGCATCATAGCTGAGTTGTTACAGTATTAGTTCTAACAGCGGCTTTGATGCAGGTCTTTGGGTACGCATCCCAGTGTCCGCGAACGGGTATCAGAGAATTTGGGGACTTCGAAACACATCATCCCTTACCATCGCTGAGCATATCGTAATTTTTCTCTATTGATATATTATTTCCAAATTGATATTGTAAAAATAAGCAAGAAAATATATTGATTTGTGAAATTCGTGTACCAATATTATATAAATACGTCACAGTACTTTAATTTGTTGAACTATGTCGATGTTTGCATACCCCTCATCATTAAATCTTTTTGGACATTAAAAACGCGTAGAAGGCCATAAATCTTTCGAAGACCATTTCTCTCGAATACTCCCAGAACCGTATCAACAGATGTTGTCAGCGTCCAGCCTTCTGCACTATACAGCAGGCAAAGAGCACTTAGAATGATTCAGCCATGCATTCATTCCTCCATATTCTGTATAGCTGATGCATGCGTTTTATCAGCTTCTCGCGTCCCGTGATTGAATAGCTCGTCAGGCAATCCACCAGTACCCGCTGCTTTTTAAATATGAGGACAAATAATTTGAAATAACCAAAGAAAAGCAACCTTCGTTTAAGAAAATTTGTGACGTAACAGCCAAATTATCAAAAAGTAGACTGATTTGGTGAGGGCAAAAAGTCGTATGCGCCAAAAATTATGCTTATATTACATATATAAAAAAAAAATTGATTGCATTATTTAGGTTGGGCTAAAGAAAAGCTATGTACCTAATTTCATGGCAATACATAAACTGAATGTGAAATCAATTTAAAAAAACCTTTCTCCTGTAAAATTTTCTTTTTGGCTCTTACGTCTTTTTTGCGCTCAGCACTCGATATTTTTTAATGAAAACTATTAAATTTAGCATAAAAGACTTAATTTTGCATATCTAAGCACAAACAACGTGAAAAAATAAAAAAAAGAGCTGTAAACAAACATTTGTTAAACATTTTTTTGACGTAACAGCCAAAATATCAATTTGTGCATCGATATTGTGAGGGCAAAAAAGACGTATGCGCCAAAAATTACCCTAAAATTATATATCTGAAAATGGAATTAATTGCATTATGTGTGTTGGGCTAAATAAAAGCTAAGTACCAAATTTCATGGCAATATGTAAATTGGATGCAAAGAAAAGTGAAAAAAACCTTCTCCTGTAAAATTTCTTTTTTGGCTCATACGTCTTTTTTGCGCACAGGGCTCGATATGTTAAAGAGTATAGGACTGAGTCCGCTACCCTGCATTAGTCCCTCATTTATCTTAATTTTGCTGTTTCCTAGGTGTAGTGGAAATTTAAAATCCAATTATTAATAGGTTTATCTATTTGTATTTCGTTGAGTTTATTTGACAATTTAGTTAAATTGATGTTATCGGATGCTTTTTCGAGATCAATACATGCACATACAACGTGATTTCCTTGACTTTTGAAATTAAGGACCGAGTTTATTACATCGTTGATACATTGTGTTGTGGAATGTTTTTTCCGAAATGCATATGTTGGAGATGGCAGTATTTCATGTATCTCTGTATGAGTATCAATGGTAATTTTTATAATTCCTTCTATTGTTTTGTAGAGGGTTGAAAGTAATGCAATTGGTCAGTAATTTTCTATATCCGCAGGCTCCTTCTGTGGTTTTAAAATGGGGATAGTTTGTATTTGTCTCCACTGGTCTGGTATTTCCTTGCTATTGGAGATATTTATCAGAATTTGGTATAAAGATTCTTCTTCTTGAAGGCCATTTATCATACGATATGATATCCCGTCCATACCTTTTGCTGAGTCTGGATTACGGTTTTTAAAAAGGATTTAAAATTATCAAAATTCATTTTGCTTGGTGTGTTCTCGATTGATGTTGATCTTGTTAATTCCATGTTGTTTTGGTTGCTGTTAGATGAAGTTGAGTTCGTTGAAATAAATTGAAGGTAGTTCTCTTTTTGTTCTCGAGACCAGCAGTTGATTATGCGTTTTGCGTAACCATATTTTTTTACCTGAATAACTTTTCGCTACATTGATTATGTGTCCGTCTTATTTTGGCCGATATCGTCAGAACCTTTTACTATATCAAAACAGGAGATATTGTGTTCTTTTGAACAAAGTATCGAATTTTCAGGAAATCGCTTAATCAAAAAGGTTTTTTGAATTCGTCGGTCCCTGGTAGACTTCCCGGAAAAAAGTATTCAATATTTGAACAAAGGCAAAACGCTACCAAAGTACCAAATTTCAAGCAAATCGCATCACATATAAAATTTTTCCGAATAGGCCGGTCCCTGGTCCACTTCCCGGAGTAGCATGAATCTGTTCCTATTTTAAGTTCCTGAGAATAAGTGTACAAAATTTCGGAGAGATTGGTTTAGTTGTTAAGAAGTTAAAGACTTGCAAAAATACTCACTCACAAACTTACACATTTATAATATTAGTAAGATAAGATAATATTCTTATTTTGGCCGATATCGCCAGAACCTCTTAATATATCAAAACATCTGATATTGTGCTCTTTTCAACAAGACAAAAGGGGGACCAAAGTACCGAATTTCAAGAAAATCGCATCTCACTTAAGATTTTTATACCCAGCGTATACTAGTACAAAGGGTATTATAGTTTTGTCCATGTAACGGTGGTTTGTAACGGTACAAAATAATGGAGATAGAGTTCCATATATCAAAGAAAATTAGATAATTCAATAATAACAGCAGATATAATAATGAAATTTAATAGATTTATTTAGTTGGCCATACTGTTGACGATTTTAAAAAGTTTTTGGAAAAGGGGCACACAGAAATACTGAACTGCCCATATCTAATTGACTGATACAGGCAGAATGATATAATTTGTCAGTTACATCAATTTTTTTACTCTTTATATGATTTTTGCAAAATTTTTGAAAGGTGGGTGTGGCAAATGAGTCAAACAATTTTCAAATTCGACTGTTAAGAACTTCAATACACTGATGCAGATAGAATGATAGAATTTCGTAGTTACAATGAGCTGATGATGTTGTTAGTAATTTTTTTTCATTTAGGAAATAGGCGTGGCACCGCCCAGACATAAATTAACTTTTATTAAAGCTCACTTTTCCAAAGTTTTTTTTATATATAGGACACGTTTAAATCTAAAATCAAATAAATTCGTACTTATGCTGAATTCAAATTTTATACAGCATCCCACACAGAGGCCTCCTGAACCCACTGTAAAATTATCATAAAAAGTTGCCGCCATCTTTTATGAAATTGTGTAAATATTGATTAAAAGATAAATATATCCAAATATTATTAATTCATACAAAATACGTTCAGAGTTATGAGGAATTGTAATTTCATGCTGCATGGGGGCGTGACACCGCCCACTTTTCCAAAATTATATATAGCCTATGCTGTAACTAGTGAACCCGAGAATCTACTGTGAAAATTTCATAAAGATCGGCTGAGTACATTGGACTCGAAAGATTAAAACTTTAAATATTATGGGGGCGTGGCAAAAAATTATATGTAGCCTATGCTGTAACTAGTAAACCCGAGAATCTACTGGGAAAATTTCATAAAGATCGATTGAGTACTTTGGACTAAAAGACTAAAATTGTATACAGCATGGGGGCGGGAAACCGCCCCCTTTTCAAAAATAATATATAGCCCATACTGTAACCAGTAAAACCAAAAGTCTACTGAGAAAATTTCATAAAGATCGGAGGAGTACTTTGGACGCAAGACACACAGACACACATTCATTTTTATTTATAGGATTGAAGTTTAGCTAAACAGTATAATTCTGGTATTGCCACCCTGCGGGTTGGGGGTTTAGAATATGACGGAGGTAGGCATACCAGTCGTCAGAGGCGACTAATATGCACAAAGGTAATGACGTACCGCAAGGGAGTTCCGGGTTCATATCCGGCAAAGGACCGTCACTTTCGACCACACTCCCTAAAACCCTTGGGGAGTGTTTTTGTCGTTACCAAAACAGCAACAGCCTGGTATTGCCCACAAGCTAGTACGAAAAGCTTAAAACCTCTACATGCCATAACTCTAAAACAATTCACCACGACCAGTTTTACACAGCTGGGCATTTAATGTTCGGTTCCACCGGAACTTAGACTTCCTTACAGGGTTTGGATAGGCCGGTTCCTGGTCCACTTCCCGAAAAAAGTATTCCAAATTTTAACAAAGTCCAAGAGCTACCAAGTATATCAATACATATTAGTTGTTCATATATATTTTATTTTTATAAAATTTTCACTTTATTTTTATACAGTAAAAAATTTAATTCCAGAATTTTCATTTTGATATTTAAAAAAAAATAAGTATTGAGCAATAAAAAAATGCTATTTAAGTAGATTTAATGCAAGTATACAACCCTACATTTACCCCCCTGCAGTGTAAAGATAAATTAATTGATGTTAAATGTTATTTTTTTCTTTTTTGAAAGTGCTGATGAATTTGTGTCAAGTGTTGTGTCTGTAATAATGTTTGCGGCCTTAAGTAAGTCTTTTGAAATTGTTTTAACAATATTTCCTTGTTGAATTTCGAATACTTTGTCATGCTCAGAAATAACTTTAAGCGGGCCGTCATACGGTGATTGTAAATTAGACTTGTGAATAACTTTAACTACTACGTATTCACACTTTAACTAATAACATGTGATTAACGTCTGAGAAATATTTTTTTAGTTTAGAAAGTGTCTCAATTGTATTTTCACCTTCATTACCATTATTGTTGAGAACAAATAGTTCATAAGTGTTTGTCCATATACCAATTCTGCAGAAGAACATTTAAAATCTTCTTTGAATGATGTGCGTAGCCCTAATAAAATAAATGGAAGAATTTAAGACCAGTGAATTGCATCATCTGAAACAGTTTTCGTAATTATATACAAAAGTCGTTGCTATAGTATTTTCGGAAGTCTCCTTAAGTGCATAGGCTTCTGCCCAACGTGTATATTTGTCAACAAAAGTTAAAATATAGCGAGATTTTCTTTTGGTACAGGTAATGGATCAACCAGATCCATATGAATGTGCTCAAATCGTCTAGGAGGTATCTAATTTTTTTATGCAGGTGTTTTAGTATACTTCGAAAGACAAAATATTTATCTCTTTGCTATTACGCCAGAAGTATTTAAATTGAATCAAGCGTCGAATTGTATGGCCATTAGGGTGGGATAAGCAGTAAATTTCGCCGAAAATAATTTTTTTCATAGATCTAGGAAGAAATGGTCTAAAATGTTTCTGCGAAATATCACTCCAAATATTGAGACTAAGAACAGGAATATTTATTTATTTTAAATTACGGTTTGAGTTTTGATCAAATATTATATATCGAAGTATTTGGTCTTTTTGCTGTTCTTCGAATAAAGTCTGGAAACTTATGTCTTTATTTAAAATTGAAAAGAAAAGTTGAGTACTTCATTTCAGTAGGAAATAGTTTTCGTGAAAATAGGCAAGTGGTTCTAAGACATTGTAACTAACTTGTTGTAAAACTGCACAAATTGCTAAATTTAAATTTGAGTCATCCACAGCAGAGACATTTTACCGTTTTATGGGAAATTAAAGTTTTCTGTGTAAAAAGTTTTTTGACGTTTTCAAAAGCTTTCCTAGTTTTTCCAATTAAGTTCTTTAAGTTACATCTAAGATAATAGTTAACCATTACTAAAATATTTGTAATTTAAGTTCTTTAAGTTTATGTTTAGTTACTAATGTTAGCATTTCGTGCAGCAACAAATTCGAACTTTTTTTCTCCACCAGAGACGCGAATATAAAATTCGTATGTAAAACCACCCCCTGATTCCGAAAATCGAAGTTATTTTTGATTCTATGGTACCGTTTTTGAGATATTAACGATTTACCGTTATTTCAAAAAAAAAAAAGATGGCTCCACTTAATCATGTATATCTCAAGAATAAATTGAGCACTTCCAAAACGGTTCGAAATTTTTAAAAGCTAATAAAATTTGCTATAAACAGTGCATACAAAACTTTTCGCCCTGTATGTTAGAAGATAATGAACAATCAATACGGATTTTGACTTTTTTTTGCAAAAATATAAAAAAATTTGTGCTTTGGGGGACGAATATCGAAAACCTTTAATTTTTTCCCAGATTTTTTTTCTCTGTAAGCTCTGCTTTCATCCAATAAAATCGATAGACTAATACAAAAGTTATAAGCATTCAAATAAATATAGCCATATAATACTGAAGTGCCCTACACGTACATATGTATTAGTATTCATATATTAGTTAGTACGTGGGTAGATATCCAAGGGTTATTAGATACAAAAAACTGTTAATGCCGTTTTCTCAAGTAGGTAAACTTAAAAATTTCAAACCCAGGTACATTTGAAGCAAGAGCAAATTTTTTAAAGCAGGTAGTGTTTTCTTTGTATAACTAAGAACCCTTTTTGTCTAGGTAGGCTTCAATTTTTAATTGATCTGAGTATAAATAGCAGTAAATGTGAATTGTTCCTTTATAATATCTCCAAGGCTCACTGCATACTGTTCAGTCTATAAGTGTATTTAATAACCCCTCATTTACTTAAAAAAATAATATGAATGAAAGGACGAGAAAGTTTGAGTGTAAAAATTACCCAGATATGTTCTGTTTCATCTGCGGTCAATATATTGTTAAAAGGATGCGACGTGTGTTTTAAATCCTTTGAAAGTAACATACTATAAGTATTTTGACATTCAGCCTAAAAACACTGAAAAATCATGGAAACCGAATACTGTGTGCACCACATGTCGAATGGAATTGGTTCATTCGGAATCCGGAACAAAAAGGTGCGTAGTAAAATTTAGGATTTTGCTACTTTTTAATGCATACGACTAATTTCTGAAACTATCTACTTAGACAACATATGAAATTTAGTATAGCAATGAAGTGGAGGGAACCAACTTGCCATTCGACGGACTGCTATATTTGTACTACAGAAGTATTTGGGGTTGGAAAGTCAAGAAAAGTAACGCATGCCAGCTTATCTACAGCGTCGTTGCCAGGAGCAAATTCAACGGAAGTTGCCCATCTAACTACATTGCCACATTCAACTTTAGTTCCGGGTCCAGTTTTATTGTCAACAGCAGCATCTAATTACGCGGCATCAAGTTGTACTGAACTTCACACGGAAAACGAAAGAAACGCTTTGTCACAAGCATAACTCAATTATTGGATAAGAGATTTGGAATTGTCCAAGGTAAAGGCCGAGCTACACGCCTCTCATATGCAAAGGCCGTATTATTACATATTGGCAACCAAAAGCCGTCTATCCCGATCGCACATGCAGTAAATACGAAGGAAACCTACGAGATAATGCAAAAATTTATTGAGATTTTCAAATATGAAGAGCATGATTGGAAAATATGTGCCGATCTTAAAGTCGTTGGAATGCTATGCGGTCTAAAAAGTGGGTACCCAAAATATTATTGCTTTCTCTGCAAATGGGATAGCCGAGCTCGTCAAGACCACTACATCATAAAGGATTGGTCAGACCCAAGCTAATTTAAAGTTGGTGTGGATAACATAAAATACTCCCCTCTTATAAATAAAGAAAAAAATATTTTACCCCCACTCCACATCAAGCTCGGCCTTATCAAAAACTTTGTTAAGGCTTTGTGCAAAGAAGGCGAAGCCTTCCGTTATTTAAAAACCATATTTCCAGATATTTCAGAAGCCAAGATAAGGGAAGGAATTTTTGTTGGGCCGCAAATAAGAAAGATGCTTAACAATAACCAATTCAAAGAACTATTGTCACCAGTGGAGGCAGCAGCGTGGGATTCTTCTGAAAAGGCGTTGCTCTTTTTTAGGCAAACGCAAAAGTCCTTACTACAAGATGATAGTGAACGACTTAATCAAGAACTACGCGAAAATGGGTAAATAAAAAAACATATTTAAGGCCGTTTTCTAATGTAAACTTTAAAACCTATCTGTCCGATAAACAAAGAATTTGTATGAAAATTTTAAAGTTTACATGAGAGTCTGTATGAGAGAAGTGGAAAAAGAACTAGCAAAATGTAAACAAAAGATTTGTTCGGAACTGAACGATGAATCCATCCTAAAAAAATTACACACAAAGGTGTCACTTATTTATCTAATTTACTTATTTATTTTCTTTTCAGGAGTAAATATGTCTTTAAAAATTAATTTTCTGCACTCCCATTTAAATTTTTTTCCTCAAAATCTTGGTGAGGAAAGTGGCGAACGGTTTCAACAGCAAATGAAGTTAATTGAAAGTCGGTATCAAGGATTCTGGTATGTCGCAATGATGGGTGACTGCTGTTGGTTTCTCATAAGAGAAACCGAACCTAATCTAAATAAGCGTCAAAACAAAACAAATAACTTTTCCAATTATAAAATAAGATCATAGCGTTAAGACAAAACTACTAATAAAACAGAACTTACAGAGAAAAAAAATATCTGGAAAAAAATAAAAAGTTTTCGCTATCCTTCCTAGCAAAGCTCAAAAACGATACCATAGAATCAAAAATAATCTCGATTTTCGGAATCAGGGGTGGTTTTACATACGAATCTCATATTCACGTCTCTGGTGGTTTTTGGCTGTAGACCAGTGTAATTAACTATTCCTAAAATTTTTGTAACTTATTTACGGATATAGGCTTTTTGAAGTTAATTATTGTTTAGATCCTTTTCGAAGATGACCCTATTCCTACTAGAAATTTCATAACTTAAAAAATCTAATTTATCAAACTATATTTCGAAGGTTTAATACTTAAATTATATTTCGCCAATATTTCAAATACAGATTTTAATTATTTAAAATGTTTATCTTCGTGGTAGCAACAAGTATATCATCAATATAGACAAAGGCAAAATCTAACGCAGAAAATACTTCATTTATAAAGCGTTGAAATTTTTGTAAGCTAAAAGGCATGCGTACAAACTCAAACATTCCAAAAGGTGTAGTTATTGCAGTCTTGTCAATATCTTCTTCAGCAATGGGTTGATGACAGAGTTGTTAAGGAATGCATTCATGTCAGCATTTCCATTCACAATTTTGGATTGCAGCATTTATTCCATTTTGCAAATTTACATTCCTTATTCCTTTTGTTATTCCGGAATAATTATTCCTTTTGCATTCCTCTTGTGGAATAAAAAAAATTTAAAGCATTCCGCTTGTAAATAATGAAGTTAGAAAGCGGTATTTAAGTGAAAAGTATGATTTTAAGCATTTTTTTGAATTGACATATGTTTTGCACTAATAGCCAAAATTACGAATATACGTAGATCTACTGCAACTGCTACTGCAGTTTAGTCCCAACACTGGCTTTCGCGTTTCAGATAAATTTTGGATCGCGCTAGTAATAATAGGTTGAAATTGATGTCATTGTTCGGCCGGGGTGCATCGGAAAACGAAAGTAGGTGGCGCATCGTACAATTAGACAAAAACTTCCTACCATAGTTAATACATAGCTTACAAAGGAATGCGGAATGCTTTTTTTTCGGTATGCAATCCAAGGAATATAATCCAATGAATGAAACGAAAGGAATAAAAATAGGAATAATTATTCCGGAATACAAAAAGGAATAAGGCCTGCAAATTTGCATTCGGTGTACACAATTGATATAAATAATAAAAACTTAAATATTGATAATTTACATATTTTTGTAAGTATAACGAGCTCAAGACCAGTTGATAATAATTCTTAGTTAATTATTATTATTTTTGATTAGAGGAAAAATTGAAAGCAACAAACATATACAGGCTATAGTTATAGTACTATTTCGAAAACAGCCACGATTTCTCGTCAGACTAATTCGTATAGTTTTGCTATTTTCAGAGGATCTTGTGGAGATCGAACCCACTCACTCTGATTGCCAGCGCAGCCGCCGAACCCATAGGCTATGCTGCGTGTAGTTTTGCAAGCTGCTTAATTCACGTTTTCCTCTAATTGTTGTTTTGTTATCTATTGTACACAATATTTTTAGACATTCTGTCTATATGTAAATCGTGTATGTTGGACTTTGTTTGTGTACATTCTTCTTTCTATTTTTAGAAGATAGTTATTGTACATAACCGCGTGCTCCGGTATAAATGTATTTTGTTGTTGGTTTTATGGTCTGTTCATTTTACATATTTTTGTAAGTATAACGAGCTCAAGACCAGTTGATAATAATTCTTAGTGAATTATTATTATTTTTGATTAGAGGAAAAATTGAAAGCAACAAACATATACAGGCTATAGTTATAGTACTATTTCGAAAACAGCCACGATTTCTCGTCAGACTAATTCGTATAGTTTTGCTATTTTCAGAGGATCTTGTGGAGATCGAACCCACTCACTCTGATTGCCAGCGCAGCCGCCGAACCCATAGGCTATGCTGCGTGTAGTTTTGCAAGCTGCTTAATTCACGTTTTCCTCTAATTGTTGTTTTGTTATCTTGCCAACGGTATACACAATATTTTTAGACATTCTGTCTATATGTAAATCGTGTATGTTGGACTTTGTTTGTGTACATTCTTCTTTCTATTTTTAGAAGATAGTTATTGTACATAACCGCGTGCTCCGGTATAAATGTATTTTGTTGTTGGTTTTATGGTCTGTTCATTTTACATATTTTTGTAAGTATAACGAGCTCAAGACCAGTTGATAATAATTCTTAGTTAATTATTATTATTTTTGATTAGAGGAAAAATTGAAAGCAACAAACATATACAGGCTATAGTTATAGTACTATTTCGAAAACAGCCACGATTTCTCGTCAGACTAATTCGTATAGTTTTGCTATTTTCAGAGGATCTTGTGGAGATCGAACAGCAAAACTATACGAATTAGTCTGACGAGAAATCGTGGCTGTTTTCGAAATAGTACTATAACTATAGCCTGTATATGTTTGTTGCTTTCAATTTTTCCTCTAATCAAAAATAATAATAATTAACTAAGAATTATTATCAACTGGTCTTGAGCTCGTTATACTTACAAAAATATGTAAAATGAACAGACCATAAAACCAACAACAAAATACATTTATACCGGAGCACGCGGTTATGTACAATAACTATCTTCTAAAAATAGAAAGAAGAATGTACACAAACAAAGTCCAACATACACGATTTACATATAGACAGAATGTCTAAAAATATTGTGTATACCGTTGGCAAGATAACAAAACAACAATTAGAGGAAAACGTGAATTAAGCAGCTTGCAAAACTACACGCAGCATAGCCTATGGGTTCGGCGGCTGCGCTGGCAATCAGAGTGAGTGGGTTCGATCTCCACAAGATCCTCTGAAAATAGCAAAACTATACGAATTAGTCTGACGAGAAATCGTGGCTGTTTTCGAAATAGTACTATAACTATAGCCTGTATATGTTTGTTGCTTTCAATTTTTCCTCTAATCAAAAATAATAATAATTAACTAAGAATTATAATCAACTGGTCTTGAGCTCGTTATACTTACAAAAATATGTAAAATGAACAGACCATAAAACCAACAACAAAATACATTTATACCGGAGCACGCGGTTATGTACAATAACTATCTTCTAAAAATAGAAAGAAGAATGTACACAAACAAAGTCCAACATACACGATTTACATATAGACAGAATGTCTAAAAATATTGTGTATACCGTTGGCAAGATAACAAAACAACAATTAGAGGAAAACGTGAATTAAGCAGCTTGCAAAACTACACGCAGCATAGCCTATGGGTTCGGCGGCTGCGCTGGCAATCAGAGTGAGTGGGTTCGATCTCCACAAGATCCTCTGAAAATAGCAAAACTATACGAATTAGTCTGACGAGAAATCGTGGCTGTTTTCGAAATAGTACTATAACTATAGCCTGTATATGTTTGTTGCTTTCAATTTTTCCTCTAATCAAAAATAATAATAATTAACTAAGAATTATTATCAACTGGTCTTGAGCTCGTTATACTTACAAAAATATGTAAAATGAACAGACCATAAAACCAACAACAAAATACATTTATACCGGAGCACGCGGTTATGTACAATAACTATCTTCTAAAAATAGAAAGAAGAATGTACACAAACAAAGTCCAACATACACGATTTACATATAGACAGAATGTCTAAAAATATTGTGTATACCGTTGGCAAGATAACAAAACAACAATTAGAGGAAAACGTGAATTAAGCAGCTTGCAAAACTACACGCAGCATAGCCTATGGGTTCGGCGGCTGCGCTGGCAATCAGAGTGAGTGGGTTCGATCTCCACAAGATCCTCTGAAAATAGCAAAACTATACGAATTAGTCTGACGAGAAATCGTGGCTGTTTTCGAAATAGTACTATAACTATAGCCTGTATATGTTTGTTGCTTTCAATTTTTCCTCTAATCAAAAATAATAATAATTAACTAAGAATTATTATCAACTGGTCTTGAGCTCGTTATACTTACAAAAATATGTAAAATGAACAGACCATAAAACCAACAACAAAATATTGATAATTTAAAAACCAAATCAATTCAAATATACTTAAAAAGACTAAAGTTTAGAATAATTTCTTGTAACAAATAATATCGTGTTATTAGTAACTAATTAATTATTCGTTACAAAGTTATTTGTGTTTATTAAATGAGCAATCAAAAACTATTGTTTCTGTTAAATAGTAATATTTTGTTTGAAATTAGGTAATTTATCTAAAATTTGATAAATATTGAAAAATTAATTGATATTTAATGGGCTTGTTGCGCGGTTTACTCACGTAAATTGTCCAAATAAAAATGCGGGATTTTCTCGGAATTCACTTTCCTTATTAAATTTAACTTTAATAAACGAATTAACACTATTTACAATATAAAATAAGCGGTTTGATTCTTTCAATAAAAGCGGTAAAAAAAAAAAAAAAAAAAACTATGCAAAATTACTAGCGGAGGCGTACGTGCGAACGAGTTGAGCTCAAAACGAATACATACATTAATTAGGAGTTACTAGTTAGTTAATTAGCTCAAGGCTACGGACAAAGCATAAAAGGAAATAGCAATTACAATAGGTTAACCCTTTATGTTGCGATGTTTATATATTAAGTTACAATTTGCATAGGTGAACTCAACATACCGCCGCCCTTGAACTATCTATGAATGTTCAAAATGAAGTTAAATATGTAGGTATATACAAAATTAGCAAAGTAATTTACAATGCAAAAGAAAATTCTTAAAAAGCAAGGAATTTACAAAAATTTTAAAAGCAATCAATTTAATTTTATGAATACACGGATGCCATTTTACGGATCTTCTTCGTAGAACAAATCGGCTTTCGTCGGTAGAAGGCAAAGTTTCACAATTGGTCTAACGAGTTCCTCATTTGGCGTTTTTAACGTAACTACTCTTACACGCCCATCTGTGCCGGGATGACATTTTACAACTCTTGCTAATGTCCACTTCGTCGGGGGGGTTGATTCGTTGGAAACGGCAAACGGCGAAGGACGAAACCATTTGGAACGACGCTGTAAGCTGACGAGGTACTCGTCTCTCCAACGGCGCCAGAAATGTTGTCTCATGGCAGAAATAGCTTGCCACCTCTGATGCAGACTTCCACAGAACCCTTGACCCTCAGGTTCTGGGATTGCTTTGAGCGGTTCGCCAATAATAAAATGACCGGGAGTTAAGACTTCCAGGTCGTCAGCGGATGAAGAGTTGTCACAGAGCGGGCGAGAATTCACACAAGCTTCTATATCTGTCAACAGTGTGGAGAACTCTTCGTATGACAACAGAGTTTCTCCTAGTACGCGCTTGATATGATACTTTATTCGCTTAATACCAGTCTCCCAGTAGCCTCCCATGTGAGGTGCAGACGGGGGGTTGCATCGCCACTCTATTTGTGAATCCGCGAAGAACGAACGGAGTCTGGTGTCAGCCATGCACCTTTGCAATGCAATGCGCAGCTCCTTCTCGGCGCCAACAAAATTTGTACCATTGTCGGACGACATAACCTTGCAATAGCCGCGGCGATTTATGAATCTCTTGAATGCATTGAGAAATCCAAACGTTGACAAGTCGCTAACAAACTCCAAATGCATTGCACCAGTGCACATGCAGACGAAGGAACAAATGTAACCCTTGGTAGATTTCGCTCCTCTCCCATGTGTGAATTTGTAGTTATAGGGCCCAGCGAAATCGACAGCGGTGCGGGTGAAACAACGAGCATAGATAGTTCGATTTGGAGGTAAATCGCCCATCGATTGCGTAGCGAGATTGCGGTTCAATAGCGTACATTTCACGCATTTGTGGTAAATGTTACGAATTAAGCTTCGGGCGCCAATAACCCAGTACCGGCGTTGTAAAATAGTCTGCATAATGCGGGGACCAGCGTGTAGCATGAAATTGTGTATATCGCAGATAATAAGCTTTGCAAGCGGAGAATTTTTTGGCAGTATAATGGGATGCTTCGAGTCAGTGGCTACTTCGGCATTCTTCAGCCTGCCTCCAACACGCAAGACACTGTTGTCATTCAGATATGGCTGCAAGCGCAAAAGACTGCTACGAAGCGGAACGGGCCGTTTTGCGCTGCAAAGAGAAATTTCATTAGGGAAATAAAAAAGTTGGGTATACCTGACCAAACGAAGCTCAGCTTCAGATAACTCTTGGCAGCTAGGAGGACCAATTTTCTTAGCATCATTGAGTCGAGTACTAATTCGAGCGTTGTGGAAAAACCTCAATACGTAGGCAGTTACACGGCGTAGCTTTGAGTACGACGCAAACCTTGTGATTACGGACCAGTGCGCCTTTGATGTCGTGACATGGGCAACCTTACTGCGAACACCCAACTCGGTCGTATGTTGTGTTGACGTTTGCTTCCATAACTGGTCCGGACCCCTCAAGAACTCAGGACCAAACCACCACAGCTGCTCACGTAATAGTTAGGATGGAGTTATACCCCTAGAGGCACAATCTGCTGGATTTAGCTCTGAGCGCACATGGTTCCAGCACTCAGGTGGCAGAATTTCCTGGATATCAGCCACACGGTTGGCAACGAAGGTAACCCATCGACTAGGGGGCGCTTGTAACCACGCCAATGTGATGGTGGAGTCCGTCCATGCGTACAGCGGATATTGTTAAAACTGTGTAAAATACTTCGGGCCAGTTTAGCAGCTAAATGCGCAGCACATAACTCAAGGCGCGGCAATGTTGTTGTTTTGAGCGGCGCCACCTTAGCTTTCGACGAAATTAAGGTAACTGTGACACTGCCGTCGGCATGCGAAGTGCGCGCGTATATAACAGCGGCGTAGGCGCGCTCAAAAAACAACTGGTATGATGATGAAGAGTGCCGCGCTGCAACGAAAAGAAAGGACGAAGCCTACAAGGCAACGCTGAGATCGAATGCAACGAGGAGTGTGTGTGAACACTACCGCGAGTTGAAGAGGGAAGCGAGGCGGCTTTTCCGGGCGAAAAAAAGAGAGGCAGAAAAGCGTGAAATAAAGGAGCTTGAGATGCTGGCCAACGGGAATAATGCCCGAAAATTCTATCAAAAAATTCGGCGAATGACAGAAGGTTTCAAACCCGGGGCAAACTCCTGTAAGAATGAGAACGGCGACCTGGTGACCGATGTTCAGAGAACACTCAGAATATGGAGGGATCACTTCTCTGCCATTTTAAATGGAGAAACTGAGCAAGAAACCAGAGAAGATGCCGAACCCGAGCCCACAATCGAAGATGATGGAATTGACGTTCCACAACCCGACTACAATGAGGTGCAAATAGCAATATCCCGATTGAAAAACAATAAAGCAGCTGGCGCTGATGGTTTGCCTGCTGAGCTATTCAAACACGGAGGCGAGGAGCTGGTAAGGCGCATGCATCAGCTTCTATGCAGAATTTGGTCGGATGAATGCATGCCTGAAGATTGGAATCTAAGTGTTCTCTGCCCAATCCACAAGAAGGGCGATCCTGCAAACTGCGCCAACTATCGCGGAATCAGCCTTTTGAATATCGCATATAAGGTCCTATCAAGCGTATTGTGCGAAAGACTGAAACCTGATGTGAACAGACTGATTGGACCTTATCAGTGTGGCTTCAGACCTGGTAAATCTACCATCGACCAGATTTTTACAATACGCCAAATCTTGGAAAAAACCCGTGAAAAAAGAATCGACACGCATCATCTCTTTGTTGATTTTAAAGCCGCTTTCGATAGCACGAAAAGGAGCTGCCTATATGCCGCTATGTCTGAATTTGGTTTCCCCGCAAAACTTATACGGCTATGCAAAATGACCTTGAGCAACACCGCCAGCTCGGTCAGAATTGGGAAGTACCTCTCCGAGCCGTTCGAAACTAAACGAGGTTTCAGACAGGGTGACCCCCTATCGTGCGATTTCTTTAATTTAATGCTGGAGAAAATAATAAAAGCTGCAGAACTTAACCGCGCTGGAACAATATTTTATAAAAGCGTCCAACTGTTGGCATATGCTGACGATATTGATATCATTGGCCTTAACAACCGCGCCGTAACTTCTGCTTACTCCAAATTAGAAAAAGAAGCGGAGAAAATGGGATTGGTGGTGAACGAGGGCAAAACGAAGTACCTTCTGTCATCATGCAAAGAGTCAGCGCATTCGCGCCTTGGCAACCAAGCCACTGTTGGCAGCAATAATTTCGAAATAGTAAAGGACTTCGTTTACCTGGGAACCAGCATTAATACCAACAATAATGTTAGCCTAGAAATCCGACGAAGAATCACTCTTGCAAACAAATGCTACTTCGGACTGAGTAGGCAATTGAAAAGTAAAGTCCTCTCTCGACGAACGAAAATAACACTCTACAAGTCACTCATCGCACCCGTCCTGCTATATGGTGCAGAAGCGTGGACACTAACAACATCTGATGAGGCGGCTCTGGGAGTATTCGAGAGAAAGGTTCTTCGAAAGATTTGTGGACCTCTACGCGTTGGCGACGGCGAGTACCGAAGAAGATTTAATGATGAGCTGTATGAACTTTACGCAGACGCCGACATAGTTCAGCGAATTAAAACACAGCGGCTTCGCTGGCTAGGCCACGTAGTGCGAATGAGCGAAGATGCTCCAGCCCAGAAGGTATTCTTATCGGCACCCGCCGGTGGAAGCAGAGGAAGAGGGAGACCACCACTCCGATGGAAGGACCAAGTGGAGACCGATTTGCGATCCCGCGGTGTTTCCAATTGGCGCCAGTTGGCGCAACGAAGAAACGACTGGCGAGCTATGTTGGACGGTCAAAATCGCCCAGGCGGTTAGATGACCATTTAAAGAAGAAGTAGGCGCGCTCAGACGCGTCTGCAAAGATGTGCAGTTCTGTGAGTGACCCAGCTGTACCCAAGCCAAGCCAGCGATTTACGTTCAAGTCTGCGAGCAGGTTTAGCTGTAAGCGATGCGCCAACCAATTCGTTGCGATGGAGTCGGGAATATTGTCATCCCAACCAATATTGTTGCGCCAAATTTCCTGAAACAGCATCTTTGATATTATGGTCGCGGGGCAAGCAGCAATCCCAGGGGGTCGAACAACGTACTGGCGTCAGACAGAAAGGACCTCTTCGTTAAAATAGCAGGCGGTTTTCTCATGTTAATTGCGAATGTCAAGAAATCTTCTTCGGTATTCCAAACCAATCCCAAGGCATGGACATCTTCCCCCTCGACCAAGTAGTGAGACATAGCATTCGACGCGTTCGAAATGCTTTCGCGAAGCTCCACGCAATTCGACGCCCACTTTCGAAGCTCGAACCCACCTTGCTTGAGAATATTGGAGATTTCGCGTTGTAGAGTGATCAATTCTTCCTTAGAAGCAGTACCCGTGAGGAGATCGTCCATATAAAAGTCATTGACAATGACAGAAGCGGCTTTTTCATCGATGGTTGACGAGGATTTTGCGGTTTGTTGTAGTGCTTTCACGGCGAGATGGGATGCAGCTGCGACACCGTAAGTGACACGTGCCATACGGTAGTCTTGCACAGGTAAGGATGGATCACTCCGCCATACGATTTGTTGTAAGTCTACGTGTTTCGGCGATACGCAAACTTGTCGGTACATTTTTGCGATGTCTGCGGTTATAGCGTAGCGATGCGTTCTGAATCGGGTCAAAATGGAATATAAATCGGGTTGCAATTGAGGACCGACGAATAAGGCATCATTCAACGAGTTTCCAGAGGTGGATTTAGCGGATGCGTTGAACACGACCCTTAATTTGGTCGTAAGGCTCGATTCCTTGACGACAGGATGATGCGGCAAGTAAAACGTACTGTACGACGTTTCAGGTGCGAGCTCCATATGCTTCATCTCGATAAGTTCCTCCATAAACTCATTGTAACTTAGTCGTAAGTCTTCATCTCGCGCAAGTCTTCTTTCGATTCTTAGCAAGTTTCGAACAGCATTTTCACGTGAGTCTCCGAGCGGAACATCAGGTTTTAGTGGTAACTCTACTATGAATCGCCCATCGGCTGCCCTGCGGTTCGTGGCATCGAAGAGCTTTTCACAGTAAAGTTCCTCATGAGTGAAGTGGATCTTTTGCGGTGCTTCTTCCAGCTCCCAAAATCTGGTAAGTGCTCTGTCCAGCTGAACGTCGCAATGCAGCGACTGTAATTGAGGCGTAGTGACATTGGAACTATCAACACTGCCAAACAGCGTCCAGCCGAAAACGGTACGTTGAGCCATGGGTGTGCCAGGAGGACCTTTACGAAACTCGGAGCAAATGAGTTGATCCATGACATCCATACCGACTAGCATGTCGATGCGGCCAGGTGTCATGAATTGCGGATCCGCAAGAAATAGTCCTTGCACATGCGACCACGACGAAGCTGATACGGTTTGTGTTGGCAGTTTACTCGTGATTTTGGGTAAAATCAGCGCATTTATATCGAAACATTGACTGGAGCAAAACGATGACAATGAAAGCAATACCTCACCTCTCGAGCGACCTCCTTGCGACGAACCAATTCCTGTTATTAGGACTGCAGATGCCTTTCGTCGTAGACCCAAACGCTGAACTAAGGCCTCTGTTATGAAGGAGGCATGCGACCACGAGTCGAACAATAGGCGAGAGGGTTGAAAGCGGCCGGAGCAATCGCGTATTTTGACAAGTGCAGTTGCCGACAAAACGGTTCTTTCTCTAAGCGGAAGACTCGAAGTGGAATTCAAACAGGGCGAGGAAGAATCAAGGGCGCGAGTAACTGCGTTTGGTTGCTGTGCGGTATTGACGGTAAGAGAGGTCGAATTAGCGGTAGATACGTTGGACAAATGCGGACTAGTGGGGACATTGGTTGTAGCGGTGGTATTATGCAACAAGGTGTGATGGCGTTGATGGCAAACCCTACAGGCGGACGTACTGTTGCATTTTACCTTATAATGGCCAGAGCTGAGACAATTAGTACACAAACGCGATTCTACGACGAATTTGGATTTAGCATTTCCGTCTAAATTACGAAATTTGTCACAACTATAGATTTTATGCGATTCCTTACAATAAGCGCAATTGTTCTGACTCTGTACAGCGTGAAAAACGTTAGCAGCTTTGCTCCCTGGCGTAGATTTACTGACTGGCGTAGTTTTACTTTTCGTTGGTACTGGTGCGGTTGAAGACGAAAGCATAGCGAGAGATCGACATCTGATCTCCAAAAATGTGGTCAATTTTTCGAACGTAGGGGGCTCATCACTGACGAGTGTTAGCTCCCACTGCTTCCGCGTCTCGAATGCTAGCCTGTTCACTAACTCATGCACCAACCAATCGTCCCAAAACTGCACTGGACGATCTAAAGATTTGAGTTCGCGTATGTGCTGCTGAAATGCGTCGAGCACTCTTTTAATTGCGTCAGACGTATCACTAGCCGCCTTCTTTATTTCGCCCATAGCCCTCAGATGCCCTTTTACAATCACACGCATGACCTTGTAACGCGATTTTAAAAGGTCCCAAGCTTCTTCATAATTAGCATCGCAAATTTTAAAACCACTAATTATGTTTAACGCGTCACCCTTTAAACAACTACGCAGATAGTGGAGTTTTTGCCCATTGGACAACGCGGTATTACCATCAACAAGCGAGGAAAGCCAATCCATTCTGTGGCCTCACCAGAGAATGTAGGCAACTCCATTTTAGGAAGCCGTATTGGAGCCGACACAGTTGTTGGCGCGGATGCCTGACGCGGTTGAGCATTACTTTTAATTTGGCGATTAAAATTTGTTAAAGCAGTAGAATACCACGTCTCTGCTTGTATACGAACATTTTCTTCGATTTGGAAATTATCAGTTCCGCACGAAATCTCGACGCCATCTTGAGCCTCATTAAATCGAACCCACTGTTCATCTAGCAATTTAAGGTAACTTTGTACGCTATCTGAGTCCAATCAAAATACACCATCAGTGCTTTTGGCCAAATGCCGAATCACGAGATTTAACGGAGTTCGACATTGTTTTTGGTTTATTTTTTCAGCGAGTTCAAATATAAAGCGAGGATCAAAAATAAATTGTATTTGTATTGTTATATTTCGTTGCAAAGGGCACTTGAAGGGCACGATATGCTTGTAAGTTTTTAAAGTCACTTACAATAAATTTGCGTTATTTAAAAAAAATGATATTTTACTTGTATTTTCTTACAAATGCACCCACAGTACTTTTAAATGTAATTTGTTGTTGTTGTTGTTGTTGTAGCATAGACTTTGGTTAACTACCAGCGATTCACTTGCATTAATAAGTTACAAAGACCACTTATTAATTTATAACTAGAGATCGCCCAGTGGTTGAAATTCAACCACAAAACTTTATTTTATTTTAATTATTTGCAATACCTTTCATTTGTATTTTTCCCTTCCTTTTCTTGCCTTTCCTTCATTTCCTTTCCATTCCCTTCTTTCCTTTTCTTTCTTTTCACTTTCTTTCCTTTCTTTTTCTTACCTTGTCTTTTCTTTTCTTTACTTTCCTTTCCATTGCCTTCCTTTTCTTTTCTTTCTTTTCACTTTCTTTCCTTTCTTTTTCTTAACTTGTCTTTTCTTTTCTTTATTTTCCTTTCCATTGCCTTCCTTTTCTTTCCCTTACTTTTTTTCCTTTCCTATTCTTACCTTTCCTTTGCTTTCAATTCATTTCCTTTCCAGTCCATTCCCTTCCCTTCCTTTTCTTTCCTTTTCTATACCGTCCTTCCCTTCACTTTCTTTTAATAAACTTTTTTTATTCTATTTCATTTTATTTTATTTCAATTCACACAAACCCAACCACAAATACGAAAACCAAACTAAATCCAGTGTTGAATGCTCTATGAATAATCATTTATTTTGTTTTTGTAAACACTGTTTGTAGGTATCAGCAATGCAGTTTACATATTTGCTTATATTTTACATTGCTCGTTTAATGTGTCCGACAAAGCAACTTTTCGTGCTCTCAGGAGAGCCCCTGACACTGGGCATCGTAGCCAGTGATCAATACAATAACAACAACTAAAGCAAAAATGCATGACACCTTTACTCACACAACAGACGCTCCGTAGTGCGAATACTTGTTTTTCATTGGCCCACTACCAGCTCTTCGGCACTCATAGTGAGAGCCGATCCCACGAGTAATACAATACATGCTTATTTTGTTTTTATAAACACTTGATGCATGATCAGCTATGTATTTTTGTTTCATTTTCATTGATGTTTAATTTTTTCCTACAAAGCAACTCCTCGGCCATGCTCACGATTCAGCATAGTACACAAAAAGCAAGTACACACACACACAGCGTGTCTATAGTGTGAATAAGTGAATGTGTAGTGGTGTGACTTTTATGTTAAATTTTTTATATTAAAATGATTTAAAAAATTTTTTTTATTTACGGATAAAAGTACAACTCAAAATTTCCTATCTATACATACATAATTTGTATACCTTAGAATTATAGTTTAGCAGAAAACGGTTCTACATTGCATTCATCTTGTCTATTTATATATAAGATATTTAACAACAAACGCACTATGGTTTTTATTTAATTTGCAGATAGCACTTTGTTTTATTTAGTTTTTAATGTCTGTCAGCAAATATTTTATTTGCATTTATTACACATATATATGTTTGTGTGTCGATATATGTAAATTATACGCGAGCGGTCGTCATCATCCGGCTCGAAGGACCAGAAAATGTTGCGGCGGTTTACTCACGTAAATTGTCCAAATAAAAATGCGGGATTTTCTCGGAATTCACTTTCCTTATTAAATTTAACTTTAATAAACGAATTAACACCATTTACAATATAAAATAAGCGATTTGATTCTTTCAATAAAAGCGGTAAAAAAAAAAAAAAAAAAAAAAACTATGCAAAATTACTAGCGGAGGCGTACGTGCGAACGAGTTGAGCTCAAAACGAATACATACATTAATTATGAGTTACTAGTTAGTTAATTAGCTCAAGGCTACGGACAAAGCATAAAAGGAAATAGCAATTACAATAGGTTAACCCTTTATGTTGCGATGTTTATATATTAAGTTACAATTTGCATAGGTGAACTCAACAGGGCTACTTATAATTTAATACTACTATAGAATATGAACAATACAGCTCACAGCTTTGTTGATTATGGAGACAAATGAAAATATTTACAAATCACGATTCATGATGTCAACACAAAGTTGTAAACGCTTTGATTATAAACGTTGTTGTAGCTGCTGTTGATTGTAGTGGAGTTGATTTAAGTGACCGTTGATGAATACACATTTTATAACTCTTGTCTGTCTAATTGGGTTTTCTCTACAAAATATTGATTTTATTTATAATTTTTATGCATTGATTATTTATAAATTTTTTTTGTTGAATTTCAATTTTAATTCCGTTTCGATAATCGGATGTATTTCTGTTGCAAACGAAACTCTGATGGTATTTACTGCAACTATAAGGTAGTAAGTTTCATGTTAACGATAATTATGCACTTGTTATTCAATTGCATTAGTTAATGGATGATTACATATATCACAGACGAAATTGTGTTCACCGGAAGATAAAAATTTTGAACATTTTTAATAGTATTCTTCTCGGATACGTTTGTATTGCCGATGATAACAACTTCGTTGAATTCGTAGGAGCGCCCATTATATCAACATAAATAAATTTGTTGATACATATTTTATTTTTTAAAAATTGAATTAAGTATTTTCATTTTGATATTTAACAAAAAACAATAACAAATATACAAAAATATTAAAGTAGATTTAACGCAAGTATATAATCCTATTGCAAGCAATGCTGAGCGACAGCCCCCAACCCCACTAAAAATGTCCCCTTCTTCTCCCAGCGCTAGCAGGAATGTAAGCTAAGGCCACCACCTGGTTCCTTATACCACGTGCACTGTTTTCGGTTGAGATTATATTCACCGGCGGCATCAGTCAAATGCACCTCATGCCTTAGCTTATTTATTTATTTACTTACTGCCTTAGCACATTAAGACGTCGAGTCTTTTTTTGTACATTTTACATATAAATTACAGAGTTTACTTGTGTTTTATTCTAAAATAACTTAAACTATAGTATAAAACAAGAAACATAAAGGAAATAATAAAGAGTTTTGATTAGAGGAGAAAGCCTCAGGGATGAGGCAGAGCGGGATGTAAGAGGAATTCTTAGGAAAAATGAAGCATCTATCCGATTTGATACATTTATAGACATTGGCAATGAGTTCCATAGTCTGACAGCACTAACAAAGAATAATCTAGACCCGTTAAAGATACAAATCTTGGTACTACGATATTATTTGTACGATATGATGTTACAAAACTGAGTTTTTCATAAAGATAGGCGGGTTTCTGGTACTTAATTATTTTAAATAAAGAAGTTATGTTTCTAATTTGAAGATAATTTTCCAAGAGATGTGATCAAACTTTCTTTTACAGTATATGAATCTGGCGGCATTGTTCAGAGCTAGGTTCAATTTTCTTTTGGATTCTGCATCAAGATCACCATATACTAGTTCAAAATAAGTAACTTGTGAAACAATGAGAGCTTTTACTAGTTTGATTTTTGTGTTAACTGGAAGAAAAGAGTAGCCAAGCCACAAATTCCTAAGAATATAATATATTTTCGAGACAGCGAAGTTAATGTGATTTATGCAAGTGAGGCGGGAGTTCATATTAAACCCAAGGTTAGTCACAGCAGAAAGAAACGGCATTTCACCTAGTTATATGCCTGAACTTGGAAACAGGAATTTATGGACTGATACGAACGTTGCGCCATGTTGCCGAGCAGCCTACAACGTCGATGGATTCGTCTCCTCCTTCGGGTGGTCCGGATCCTTCCTCCTCTAGATTTCGAAGACGCACGCGAACTAGCCTGCTTCCACTTTACTGAAATCCCTTTTTGCTGCTCCTCCCACCCCTCCTGACGTACGAGAAGAAGAGTGAGCGTTTCGCATGGTCATACGAGTACATTCAGCCTCAAATCAATAAATGCCGTCAGGGAGAATTAAGGAGGTATGTCTGCACTTCCTCGCAGAGTCAACGACGCTTGAAGCCTACGGATCCTCAAATTAAGGATATCAATACGGAATTCAGACGACTGGTTGGTCCACACAAACGCGTTAAGTGGGAGGGGCACCTAAGGTTCCGCAACCTCTCTGCGGCTGTTGGCAAATAGTGGTCCGCTGTCAACCCTTTGTTCAATTCGACTGAACCTAACGACAAAATATTAATCGCCTTCGGCGATAAGGTTTAGTCGAAACCGAGGAGATGCGCGAGCTTCTTCTGCCGTCTATTTGTATTGCATCATCCGGTGGAAAACAAAATCAGACGCGCCACCAGAGAAGCGCACAAAAGTAAAAATAGTCAAGTGGTGTTGTGCCTAATGGGCACGATCACTCGAGAATCGTCATCAAGCTCTTTAAACGGGATTCCAAGGAAACTCGCAGTTTCAGCAGGGTTGGACCAGAGTGATATTGGTGTTAGAAAAGAAGGTTCTATTGAACAGGAAAAGAAATGTTTGGTATCATGAGGGGAGATACCGCGTGCAGGGCACGTATTTTGTATGGTGGGGTTTACTCTGGATAAGTAAGAGTTTAACCTATTACAATATCCATAGGGAAGATGTGCTAGGATGACTCTAGTCTCCCCCGGAAGAATACGCTCCTCATCAGCTATTTCGATGGGAATTACGGGCTTCACAGGCCGAGATCTGAGGGATCTGTGCACCGACTCGGTATGGAAGTCCTTTAGAGCCCGCCTATGGTTCCGCAGATAAAACAGCAAGGTAATGGCGTGCCAGATCTCATCATAGTGCTTACGGAGATGTTACCTTATGTCTCTCGGGGGCGGAGTTTCATCCAGTAGATGGCGGTTTGGATGACTGGGTTTGTGGCAGTTCAGTAAGAACTGCCTGCTCAACAGTTCCACATGCTCGCGACCATTGAGCATTTTGGCCGGTGTTTTGGCAGACTTGCAATTTCCTCCAGTTGGTGTCAGAAAGATCGGGCGATCATATGGGCGCAGCATAGTCAATAACCGGCCGGCCAATAGCCTTATATGTAGCCAGCAATGTTTCTTTGTCTTTTCCCCAAGTACTGCCGGCCAGTGACTTGAGGATCTTGTTGCGGCTCTGTATCTTTGAGGCTATTGCGGTGGCATGACTAGCGAAGGTGAGGCATTTGTCGAACATTACACCCAGGATTTAAGGGTGGTTGACAGTAGGTAGAGGTACTCCGTCTACGTGGACATTTAACTCTTGTCCGATCTGCGCATTCCATGTAGTAAACAGGATCGCCGTCGAAAGGGCAAAGAAGAAAAATTATATTTACACCACACAACCGCAAAAAAATTTAAAGTTTGATCAATGTAAATGTACTTTTCTCATAAATTTACTGTAATTACGTACTTGTACTTTGCATTATTTTTTATTAAACTGTTTGTTTACACTTAAATTGTCGAAAGAATGAAACATGAAAAAACTTTATATGATTGCGTTTAGTGACGCTAAAACCACATATACGTACGTGTGTTGAATGAGTATCAACGATCGTCATTGATGTCTGAATATAGGTCACTAATATCGAGAGATAATATGGCCTCACCATCACATTTTCAAGGTTCATTACCTTTTAGACTGCGACACAGCCTAGGCCATAGCCTACCACCCCCCAGGCAATCGCATCCGTATGACCCCAACCTCACCTCCAGCGCACTTCAAAATTGAAGGCTAAATTGAAACGGATTAGCTAGAGGGATCGCGGAGATAACTGAATTTATGAAGCAAAACAACATCAAAATAGCTGCGATTCAAGAGACCAAACTCACCACAATATCAGACTTACGAACTTGTGATAGGTATAACGTACATCGGAATAACACACCACACTGTACAATATAATATATTTGTTCACGACATCGACCCGAGGCACTCTACCTTAGAATACCAAGGTATAGTGGTCCGGTCAGGCGATGTCGATATGCAAATTATTAACATCTACATTTCCCCTGTAACATGTTGCCCGAGGGATTATCACCCCGACATAAGTGCGTTGCTAAGAGGTGATAACATTTTAATCCTCGGTGACTTCAACGCACATCACGATCTCTGGCACTCCAATATGCCAGTAGACAGGAGAGGGCATGCACTTGCGGAACAAATAGATGACTCGATATTCTGTACAGTAAACGGAGACGCCGCCACCAGAGTGGCAGGCAACTGCCACAGCTCGCCAGACATATCGATCGTAAGCGCAGGACTTATAAACTACGTCAACCGATTTTGACAGTGCCATCCGACCACCTGCCAATTATACTCTCAATCGAGCGACAGACAGACTTCATTACCTCTGAACGAAGAACCTTCATCAACTTCAGCAAAGCGGACTTGGACCGTTTTACCAACTATAAAGAGCGCTCCTTTGCTGCCCTACCCACACCGACAGGCGTACGCCAAAGTGAACAAGAGTTTCGCAATGTTACTGATTCAGCCTCCGGCCGCTTCATTCCCGCTGGAAGAATTCCGGAAATTCAACCGAATTTCCCTGCGGAGGCAGCTGCCCTGGCAAGAAAACGTGACTAAGTGAGACTTCCCAATCCCACAGACCCCAGAATTAAAGACCTTAACGCGGAAATCCCACCGACTACAAGTTGACCAAGTGGAAGGAACACCTAGAGGCATGCAACCTGGTCAACAGTCAAGGCTCTATCAAATGCGACCAAATACAATCACAAGGTCGCCATTACATTTGATGACAGCGTCAAATCGGACCCCAGGCGATGCGCAAGCTCTTTCTGTCGACATGTTATAATGCAAATAATGCATACACCTGCTGATAGAGAAGAGTCATCCGTCGGGCGCACAATTTTCAAGGAAGCCATAATGAAGGTCAGAGTTATTTGGCGGACCTCTCGCTAACCACTTTCCTCATTCCAGAGATTTGGAATCAAGCGAACCAAAGAGAATCACATCGTCCGATGTCTCTCCTGTCGCCAGTAGCGAAATTATTGGAGACTATTCTGCTCCCATACAAATCAAACAAAGGGTGTCGCAGGGTGGTGCCATATCCCTCCTTTTGTTTAACTCATATATTTTGAAGCTTCCTTCCCAACCAGCGGGAGTGTCCATTGTATCCTATGCTGACGACTGTACGATTATGGATTCGGGTAAGGGCCCCTCCATTGACGAACTCTGTAGGGGGATAAACTATTATCTCCGAGACCTTTCCAGCTTCTTCACCGAGCGAGGCCTGACCATATCTCCGACTGAATCGACGGCGGCACTTTTTACGACGTGGAATACGCAGATGGGACAAGAGTTAAATGTCCACGTAGACGGAGTACCTCTACCTACTGTCAACCACCTTAAAATCTTGGGTGTGACGTTTGACAACGGTCTCACCTTCGCTGGTCATGCCACTACAATAGCCTCAAAGGTACAGAGCCGCAATAAGATCCTCAAGTCACTGGCCGGCAGTACTTGGGGAAAAGACAAAGAAACATTGCTTGCTACATATAAGGCTATTGGGCGGCCGGTTATTGACTATGCTGCGCCCATATGATCGCCCGATCTTTCTGACACCAACTGGAGGAAATTGCAAGTGTGCCAAAACACCGCCATCAGAACTGCTACGGGATGTCTGCTTATGTCATCTGAGGCTCACCTCCATCAAGAGGCAAAATTGCTCAATGGTCAACAGCACACGGAACTCTTGAGTAGACAGTTCCTTCTGAACTGTCATAAACCTAGTCATCCAAATGGGCATCTTTTGGATGTAGCACCGCCCCCCCAGAGACATAAGGAGACATCTTCGTAAGCACTACGATGAGATATGGCACCATATCTCTTTGCCGTTTGATCTGCGGAACCATAGATGGGCCCTAAATGACCTCCACACCGAGTCGGTTGACAGATCTCTCAGATCTCGGCCTGTGAATCCCGTTATTAATACTCAACCACCTGAATTGGCTGAAGAGGAGCGTGTAGGAGACTAGAGTCATACTAGCACAACTTCGCTCTGGATATTGTAATAGGTTAAACTCTTACTTATCCAGACTGAACCCCAACATACCAAACACATGCCCTGCATGTGGTATGTCCCCTCATGATACCATACATCTCTTCTCCTGTTCAGTTGAACCCACTCTTCTAACACCTACATCACTCTGGTCCAACCCTGTGGAAACTGCGCGTTTCCTCGGACTTCCGTTAGAAGAGCCTGATGACAATTTAGAGTGATCGAGCCCATTGGGCAGGGCGAAGCACTGTTAACAACAACAACAACAGTAGAAAGCCGAAGTAAAGTGAGCCGAATGGAATCCAAGCAGGATTTCAAAGGAAATCTCTGAACTTTAAAATGAATTCCCACATTTTTCACACTTTTTTTGTATTAGAAAATATTTGCAAACTGTCATTTTCATAATTTCAATAAATAGTTCAAATGAAGGCTCATACAAAAATTTCACTGTGTTAATTAATGACGTTATTATGTAAAATTTACAAATACAAATGTAAGATGAGGGAAATTTTTTTTTTTTTAAAAACTGCTTTACCACCATCTTGAGCGCATGAATTCACTTGAGTCTATGCCAATTGACACGGAAAAAAATACATAAAAAATTATTTGGAGCCTTGAAAATGAAAAAAAAATGCATAAAAAAATCGAAACAATCGATTTTCGACCAAACCCCAAAACCCGAAAATAAAAATTTTCAAAAAACTGTTATCGCCAACGTTTTTAGCGCATAATTTTAAGTGGGACAGGAAATATGAGACAAATTCGTTTTCATCGAAAAATCTTTTGCATGTATGCTGAAAAAATCCTTTAAAAAACATGGTGAAAGGGTAAATTTTTTGACCAAAACACTTCCCACTCGCAGGCTCGAATTTTTTTTTTTTTGGGTATGCGTAGTGGAACTTTTTTTCCTGAGCCGAAAACGTATCGAAAAATCGATGGCGCGATATCGGTTAACTGTCGTCCATACAAATCGACCCACCCTAATGCTCATGGCTTTTTTCAAACCAAATATGTGTTTTAATACGTTCGCTTCCTATATATCTGCACTCTGATGTTGGCGAGTGTACTGTGTATTTTATAGGAATATAGAAGTATTAGATATATGCCTACGACGAAAATCCGCCTCCCAGGGGAATAAGGAGACATCCGGGATCACATATTTTAGTTTTTTGATCCAAAGGCGTATCGATAGGCCCTCAACCTCATCCACACAGAGTCGTTGACTCCTTTGTTAGCTCTAGCCCACTGAATGCCGTAATTCCGGCACAAGCTCCACCTGTTACCAAAGAAGAACGCGAACTGCCTAGGGAGAAAAGAGCCATGTTAGCCTCAATTCCTCCGGGATATTGTAACAGATTAAACCTATCGAGGCTAAACCCAGACAAGCCAAATATCTGCCCGGCATGCGGTGTGTCTAACACCAATTTCACTCTAGTCCAATCTTTTTGAAGCCGCAAGGTTTTCTCTGTAAGAAGACATTGATGACAATACTTGGTAAGGAAAGTGCCGACTAGGCCGGGCGAAGCATCACGAACACAATAACAACTAGTCAACCTTAATTTAGAACGGCTGACCTGACGTAATTTTTTTTGTTGAGAATATTTTGTAGGGAATTTAATTTCCTACAAACTACACGTTTAAAATGTTGGCAGTGAAAATTTAAATTAAGTCATGAAACTTTTGCAGTATTTTCTATATATATACAGATTTAAAAAAAAAATTTAATAAATGAAAACCCAGTAATCTGTTTAAAGGTTCTCAAACTTTTTGGGTTGCCTTCCTTTGTGTAAAATATTGTAGCTTTTTTCTAAACATCTTAAAAAGCGCACATTAATCTTTTTTGGAACAGGGCAATGATATTGCGTTGAAAATATACCTTTGATGTAACTTTGATAGAAGAAATTTGATGTACATTTTTAGAGTTATTAGGAAATTTCTGTGTTGCTGATGCACCAATAGATGAGCGTGATATCTGAGCACCTCTTGACGAGGAGTTTTCTCGAGACGGCTGAGATGAACTAGAACGCGAATGCAGACCTACAAGAATTTTTTTAAAGCAAATTATTGTACGTACTAACTGAATGGTTAGAATTATTTACCGTAACGATCACGTTCTGTTGACCCTTTATGGAAGGACCCTTTATTACGCTGTCCGTTTCGGTCCCTGTCATTATTTATATTAGAATCACTGAGAGTAGATAATGCTGCAAAAGAGTTCGTAGGTGTTAATGTTGGGGCAGTAGATTGCCGAGAGCCAGTTGACCAAATAAATTGCGATACTCCACCCATTTTTTTAGTGTCAAAATTATTTGCCGTTGTCTTCATGGAAAGAAATGGAAACATAACAGTAAAATTCTTGTACTTGATCTCATAGGTATACTTACCAAACCCTCCAATTTATTGGTGTCTAAACAACGATTTCCTTTCCCTGTTTGAACGTACCATGTGGTGTCCTCATTACTGGAATTGATTGGTCCTTCGTTTCCATTGCCATGCCCACTGTTGATGCCAGCTTGTTGACGCCTATTACTACCAGCATCACTTCTTTGACTATTGCTTCCCCCATAACCAGGCCGCAATTCGTTATACCTGCCGCCTCTTTCATCTCGTTTGACACCACTTAAAGTCGACGATACGTTAGAAAGGCCAGCACCAGCATTAGTACCTGAGGATAATCCAGCGTAGTTGAACAACTGTTCATTCTTCACTTCCTTTTCAACCTGTCCCATGGTTTTTGGTGCCTCGTAGCGCTTTGACTGCCACTTTTCGCGACGCAAATCAATAACATCTTGGAGCATAAAACGTACACGTGAGCTAACTTTCCCTCCTTCTTTGTCTGTCTTTCCTGCAATCGCTTGCATGCGAGAAACAGTTTTCTCCAATGAATAACAGCGAGTAGATTCCTTCACATTAATAGGCGTTTGCTCGAACTTCGCGCCAACTGTCGTCAAAAGCTTACAAAGACATTCAAGTTGGTCTTCCGAATTTGGATTAAGTAGAGCATCAATGCATGAATTTATAATTTTTCCGGTAAGCATCGAAATTTTAAAAAGCTCGCCAATGAAACGCACTGTACCGCCGGAACGACGTCGGATTTTTCGCTCTTCTTCTTCCAGCTGAGCCTCTAGTTCAGCCTTTTCCGTTGGATCGATACAGTTTGAAATTTTTTCTATAATTGGCTCTAACTTCTTTTCTTTTGCTTTGCTCTTTGTTACATTTTGGGTAAACTCACGTTCGGTTTTATCTAATAGTGCAGCACGAAACTGGGCCAAATTTGTTTTTGTACCGCTTTCCATTCGTTCGTCTCGGGCTTTTACTTCTGTGATTAAACGATGACACAAACGAGCATAAGAAACAGAAAAATTTGGTTCATCTATTGCTTTTTCAAACACAAGAACCATTACTTCCTCCATTTTATCAGGAGTATCAATTTTAAGTTTAATAATTTCTTCGACTAACGTATCAAATTTCTCGGGTGTTAACTTGTTCAAAATACCACGAACTCGACGTATAAGCTCCTCCTTTTCTCGTTTTTCTTTATCTGCTGTATCCTCTTCGACATAGCCATCTTTTTCCAGCACTCTAGGGCGCCAAGCATTGTCTGTTTCACTAAGCTTAACGTCTTGATTTAGCGAGAGGTTTACACGAATCATTCCTTTAAGTACAACAGAAGTAATATAAAACAAATATTACTTATTAATATATATAGTAAAATTATATTGATTACCTTAACAATACGTATACGTGCTTCTTTCAAAGTCATAGAATAAAATTTATCTGATAATTAATACTAAGGTTTTACAAGGTAGCCGGTTATATGACCAGGTATCAACTAATATCCAGGGGTTTAAACAAACTCTTAGAAAAATGTTTCATTGGGCGTCCAATGCAAGAAAAAATTAGAAGAAATATATCTACTCCAGCAGGTGTCCATTTGTCGCTTAAATTGGTTCGGAAAATTAAAAGAAGCACACCACAAATCGGAGAAAGTAATAGTAACAATAGTTGAGAGGGGAATAACTCCAAGTAGATTAGTTCTTTCAATTAGTGGTGCGCTGCTTCTATTTTCCTACAAAGTGTCGGATCTACATGCTCAATTCAGACTCGGAACGATGCTGTCACAAGGCCTTTTGTTAAGAAGCATTTTTATTGCAAAAATTTACTGGAGCAACTACCAATGGGCGAACCAATTTTCATAAAACTTTTTCTAAACCATTTTGATGTTACTGGTCTTTCCACTTGAATCTGGGAGTTTTTGCTATATTAGGCCAAAATATTATCTATGTATGTGGGTAAGAATTTCTGAAAAGGATCACTTAAAACAGTGAAAATTTCTTTTTGATCAATAATGGTATTATTTAGTAGCTATTGACGTTTTTTTCCTTACAATTTAATTTTAAATATACCTATTTTTAAAATCAAGGTAAGTTTTCCCACAGGAAAAAATAACACATATGCAAAATGTTGAAAAAAATGGGTCGTAATTGTAGATGCCAGTTATTATAACACTTTCTGTTCAGTGATTTTTAAGCAAAATTTAAGTGTTCAATTCATAATACCATGAAGAAAAACCATAGCCGGTATCAGCGCTGTGCGTTAACGCAACTGGGTTAAGTGCTTTTTGGCGCAGCTCTTGTGTGTTTTTGCATAGATACCATATTAGCAGTTTATGAGACATCACCGTAAACTAATACAAAGCGGTCGGAAGGGGTATCTAAAGAAACATATTCGTTCAAAAGTAATGAGCGAAAAATTGTTTGCTCCGGTAATAATGTGGTTTAGGAGACATAATCGAGCACTGAACGATAACGCTCCGATGGGGTATCTATACCCGCATATCCATGCAAGGATAAACAATCCGAATTCGGAGTCTAAATTTTTTACCCGTTTAAAAGTAATGGACCAAAAGCAAATTCCTAAAACCGAAACGCGTCTTTGCGTATACCTCTCGAAATGTTTGGTAGCGCCTTGGTAGTTGCAGGTCAAAGTAAGGAATTACCATTTGCACGAACGTCCCGTAGGATGAGAGTCACTGCCGTCCTTGAGAAAATGTTTCTGGTGCTACTGGCGCCATTGAGTTGATGTTTTGTACTAGTCTCGCTGTACTGTAGTGGCGCTACCGGCGCCATTGAGTTGAATTCTGTCAATTGATGTTTGTACTAGTCTAGTGTTCTTGGCGCTGCTGACGCCATGGTGTTACGGTATCACAAGCGGCGCAGCATTAGACAGCCTTTTTTAACAAAAATCTCACGAAAAGTGTGAGGTCTTATAGCCGACAACCAGAGTATCAAACTACGTTTTCAGTGAAATCGCGCCCTGAATTACCAATTTTGAGGTTTCATACCCCTTTTTTCCGGAACGAGACATGATGGGGAATTTTTGATGGCGGATTAGTATTCAGCAGGGAAAACCCTTAAGGAAACATTTGGTTTTATTGCATATGCATTAAAAATACAGGGAATGGTAACTAGTTTCTGAAATAAGAAAAAAATATGTAATAAAGTAATAGTTTTGCATTTGTTTTTAAAAAGTATAGTTTTAACTATAAAGGGTAATATTTTGAATATGTGGTATTTTGTTGTCCGGCAACTTGCTTTGAAACAATTTTTTTTTCCATGCAGGTTTTTTGCAACGATTTTAAAAATGGACACTTTTTGAATTAAAATTTAAATAAAAAACGTGCTTTTGAAGAGTTTTTGGAAGCGAGAATATTGGTATTGGAATTGTAAAAATCGGTATAGTATATATATCGGCCGTTATTCAACTTTGAAATAAAAAGGACGAACATTTTAAACTGGCTATAAAACACAATACATTTTTTGTTGTTGCAAAAATCAAAGAAAGGCATTTATTTGTACTTTAAATAGTTACAAAATAATACAAATTATTCATTACATTATTCACTTAAAGTACTAAATTTTTTACTCTACATTATATTAGGAAAAAGTACCATGACTATAAATGAGCTCAAGGCCAAAAATAATAAATTTTTCCTTTATTTATGAAAATTATTGTTGTTTTTATTTTTCTATAATTATTTAGAATTATTAAAAGTTTTTTTATTAGCATAGAATTAAAAAATTTTAGAGACAACCGCCATAGATTTTCTTATAGATCCATTTCGGAAGCTGCTAGACTCTCATCAGTGAAATTTTAGAGCGCTCTTCTAACGATTAAGCTAACAGAGCGCTTTGTGTCAGCTTAATGGTAGTTCTATTCACATTTACCATAACAATAGACGTGCACAGTCATTTGCCCATCGGTTTTGTTTATTTTGTATACCAACAATTCAATTGAATTGTTGTTTTTACGGTCCGTACATTTGTAACGTACCATGACTATAAACGAACTCAAGGCCAAGAATAATAATTTATCTCTTTATTTGTGAAAATTATTATTGCGTTTTATTTTTTTCTTTTTTACTTACTTTTTTTTCAAATAAATAAAAGTTACAAGTTGCGTTCCAAAAGAACGTCATGATTCATGCAATGTACCACAAAAGGCTCATGGAAATGCATCACTAAGGTTCGTATCGCAGTGTTGCATTGCAAACGGATGTTCAGAAACTCATTCTTTCTTTTTAAATTTTTATTTGGTCCATATTTCGACTTCACTTTGAAGTCATTCACATTTATCATCTCACATATTGGTTGTTGTCCTCAAACTCGTTCGTAGCGGAATAATTGCTAGACTGTGACTCTCTGAGTGAACATTACGTGATTTGTGCTGTGCGTTGTTGCTGCTTCAAAACCAAATTGCCATAAGCATAGGCATATTGGTCTGTGTCTGATTTGAAATTCATCCTTTAACCAAGTTTTATCCAAATTCCACACTCTTTAATCAGAATTTTTATAAAAAACGTTGATATGCAGTTTTATGACCTATTTATTTTAAGTATATATAATAAAGTGGCAGGTAGAAGTTGGCAAAAAGTAGTGCCAATTATGGGCATTTATTGATAAATTAATGGTGTCACTTTTTCTATGCGAAAGGCCCGAAATTTAAAAAATTTCAACATTGTCTCTATTGCTCAGTCTAATAAAATTCTTAGGTCAACACTACAATTTTTTTTTAAATAGTAAACGCAGTTGTTGGCATTTTTGTTAACACAAAACTTAAAGTCTCTTACCCAAAAACGGTGCGTTCTGCCTTTATGTAATACACTCCAAGAAATAAAGATTGATTTAGCGCTTGTAGAGGATTTCGCAAAATACTTAGTGGCGGAGTAACGACGTATTTGTTCCGACGAACAATATTTGGAACAATTGTTCTGAACTTGTGAAAAATGCAAACAACATAAATACTGAAATCAAAAAGAACGTATACAAATCTATTCAAAATCTGCAAGCATGTTACCTAGCTGTTTATTTCAAGATTTCAGTTGTCTATCCATTTATCATATAATAATGAAAATCGATACTTGATTCACTCAACATAAAACGATATTCAAAGGTTGCGCTTGGATTTTTTCAACAAACCACGGTGATGAAAATTACCAAAATTTATTTAAAATTGCTGAGTTTTTTAAACAAAGCAAAAATATAGTGAAATTTACGCACTTCAGAAATGCGTCAAAACGTCATTTCATAACATATACAAATTCCTACAAATTTTTGCAACTCTCCCAGTCTCCACTTCAAGAACATTACGCACCTTTTCAACTCTTCTTCTTCTTTAACCAGCGCTTTACCGTCTTAACGATTTTGGCCGTCCAACATAGCTCCCCAGTAATTTTTTCTTTCTGCCAACTGGAAACACCACAGAATTGATAATTGGTCTGCAGTTGGTCCTTCCATCGAAGTTTTAGTCTCTCTCTTCATCTGCTTCCACCGGCGGGTACCGAAAATACTTTCTGGGCCGGAGCATCTTCATTGATTCACACAACATGGCCTAGCCCACAAATTCGCTGGGTTTTAATTCGTTGAACTATGTAGGTGTCATATAGCTGATACAGCTCGTCATTAAATCTTCTTTGGTACTAGCCGTCGCCAACGAGTAAGGGTCTGTAAATCTTTCGAAAAACTCTCTCTCGAATATTCCCAGAGCCACCTTATCAGGTATTGTGAGCGGCCAAGCTTCTGCACCACAAACCAGGACGGACACCAGAAGGGACTAATAGAGTGTTATTTTCGTTCTTCAAGAGAGGACTTTACTTAGCAACTGCCTACTCAGACCGAAATAGTATTTGTTTGTGAGAGTTATTCTTCGTTGGATGTCTAGGCTGACATTATTGTTGATGTTAAAGCGGGTTCCCTGGTAAAAAAAACTCTAAAGAGGTTAAAAGCTTATCTACGTAATTCTACCGGAGAAGTAATTAAAATATTGATATGTACATTATGCTTTCAATTGTTGAATATCCCATCTTATTTATCCCTTCTTTTTATACAATAAAGTAAGGGTTAAATGATTTAACGACGTTGGCGGTACATAAACATGTGCCCAATATGTAAATATATGTACGCGTAAAAAACATGTAATATTGTTCAATGTGTAAAAACTGAAGTATACAAGGTGGCGCAAAAGTAAGCTTCCGATGTTCAGCATATCGGTTGTGGCACGTGCAGTGTGTGCTGTTGCACCGTCTTGTTCGAACCACATGTTTTCCAATCCCAATTCATCAAGTTGCGGCAAAAAGAACTCGTTGATCATTGCTCTGTAGCGCTCACCATTCACAGTAACCGTTTGGCCCCGACCGATTATTGGTCAAATAAATAGTCAGCAATATTCCGCGTTCTGGAGCAGTGTAGCGTAACATTGTTTATTAACGTGTATTTCGCATGTGTTTACTACACAAATGTCAAAACAGAACTGACTTTAGGGGCCAATCGCAAAATTTATAGCATTTTCTGATAGGAGGATTACTTTTGCGCCAGCTTGTATAACAACGAAGAGATTATACGTAATAAACTTTGACCAAAAAAAAAATGGATTGCACACTAATTAATAAAAAATACAGGGTGCTTATTTTTTAAATTTTAATAAATCATGAATACCCGATGAAATAAACGAGCAGACAAGAAATATATTACGGTGAGAAAAGGCATATGCTCATATGAACGAATGAAGCCTCTAGCCATTGTGTCTCAAATTTCAAAATTTTGCCGTCTCCGTCGCCGATGTCGAGGAAACCATAAGGAAGGCCAAACCCTCAAGATCAATCGGATCCGACGGTATTGCCATGAAGATGTTGAAACACCTAGGCCACGAGGCACAGCGTTATTTGGCGGCTCTCTTTAACCTTTCGCCATCCAGAGATGGCGAAACAAACGATTGTGGTCTACCTGTTACAATCAGGGAAGCCAGCGAACCAAGGAGAATCATATCGTCCGATATCTCTTCTTTCTCTTTCTTGCGAAGTTATTGGAGACCACTCTGCTCCCGTATTACACTGCAAACGTACACTTGGCCTGATACTAACATAGCTCCCGCGAGAGACAAATCACAACATCCGCTTTGAATAATATAACTTGATGTATATTGGAACGATTTTTCGTCATCCCTTGTCAAATTTGGTTTTGAGACAAACCGGTTTCGGCGTTGTGCCATCATCAGTGTCGATTTTCGTTCTGATCTGTTGTGGTCGTTTGTTTTGTATTTATAGTAGGTAGCAGGTAACGTCAGCATGGGTGTCTGTTTGTGTACGTGTGTGCATGTGTTGTGTGTAAACATTCAGAAACGGGGGTGGTTTGCATCGATCGGTTTTTTTTGTGGTTGACTGAGGCAGGTAAAAGTTGGTGATTTTTGTTGTTTGACCTTTTTTGCGTGTTTGTTGTTTTTGATCTTTTGCTGTTTTGTGCTTATTTGTCGGTGCGTGTGTGTTTGTTGTACCTGAGTGGTTGCTTTGTTTTTTTTGTAAACCAATTTTAAAGGTTCAAATACTGTGTCGGAAACAGTGTTTGTCTGTTCGTTTATTATTCTACCGTCGAATGTTTTTTGTTTGTAGATTTCCATGTTTTCGAGTACGTTCAGACGTCTGCCTTTTGCTTGTACATGTGGGACCTTGACTGTTTTTTTTGATGTTTCCAGGGGGGCATTTATTCTCAGCCATGTGATTCGCAAAGTTGGACTCTGGTATGAAGGTTGGATTCCGTATCTTTTTTGTTGTAATCTCTAATGTGTTCTCTGACCAAAACCAAATTTGACAAGGGATGACGAAAAATCGTTCCAATGTACATCAATCATTCACCCTGTCGGAAAAACAACAAAACAAAATAAAAAAGCTATAACTTGACCTTTCCAAAGCTTTCGACAAGGCCAATCACGCCACGCTTCTAAGAGATCTGGAAGAGACACCGCTCCTTGCCGGCCTAAAAAGATGGAGCGCTAACTACCTCAACGGCCGGCCGGTGTCAGTTAAGTTTAGGGACATGAAATCTAGACCACGAAGAATCAAACTAAGGGTGCCGCAGGGTGGTGTCATATCGCTCCTTTTGTTTAACTTATATATTTCGAAGCTTCCTCCCCTACCAGCGGGAGTCTCAATTGTATCCTATGCTGACGACTGTACGATTATGGCTTCGGGTAAGGGCCCCTTCATTGACGAACTCTGTATAAGGATTAACTGTTACCTCCGAGACTTTTCCAGCTTCCTCACCGAGCGAAATCTGACCCTGTCTTCAACCAAATCAAAGGCAACTCTTTTTACCAAGTGGAATGCACAGATGGGACAAGAGTTGAACGTCCACGTAGATGGAGTACCTCTACCTACTGTCAACCGACCTAAAATCCTGGGTGCGACGTTTGACAATAGCCTCACCTTCGCTAGTCATGCCACCGCAATAGTCACAAAGTCACTTGCTGTAAGTACTTGAGTAAAAGATAAAGAAACGTTGCTAGCTACATATAAGACTATTAGCCGACCCGTTATTGATTACGCTGCACCCAACCAACACCAACTGCAGGAATTGCAGGGCTGCCAAAAACCCGCCTTCAGAACTGCCACGGCATGTCTGCTAATGTCATCTGAGTCTCACCACTATCAAGAGGCTAAAATGCTCAATATTCAAAGTCCTTTGATTCATTCAAGTTCGATATGAATGATTAATTTGCCGTGTTACGAAAGATGTGTATTGGTCTTTAGTATCACGGGTAAAAGAAAAAGTGTGACAGTCAATGCAGAATTGCAAGAGACTTTCCGAACGCTGCCTAATGCAAGTGGCCGTTGTTAAATTAGCTTTTCCCACTTCCGGCCTTTTCAACACGACCGCCGAACGGAAAACACATCTTTTGCAAACAGCGAGGTAAGAAATTTTAAACTTTACGAATAGCTAGCAGTAAGTTTCTTCATTCGCAGACCAGTAGCATCGCCGTGAAACGAATTATTTGCATAAAAAAGAAAAAAAAAACAGGCAGCGTTGACAATGAAAATATAAAGAGATTGCTGACGAAGCAGTTATCGCATGCCAAGACAGAATTGAAGTTGCGGATTGAGTGATAGCGGTGAGTAGCGTTAAGCCCACTAATGCTGAAGCGATTCCACCGAGGCGGCACGAAAACTCTCAGCATTGCCATGATACTCCACAATCAGCGGCGCAAATAAAGGAGCAACAAACAGCAAGCCCTAACGCAACACAATTCCAGCCGGCCTTCTCATCAGTGCGCGAGTAAGAGATTTTTAAAGTATTTATTTGTAATCTGCGTTTTGTGCGTGGAGATAACCCAGTCTCAAACGTTTACAGTTTTACATTAGAATTCCAATATAGTTCTCTAATCGAAAATCAGGTTTGAGGACTAGGCCAGAAGTCCATTAGAAAAACACTAGAAAAAACTTCACATTAGAAACCAATTAGAACATCATGTTAGAATTCGATTAGATAACTAACTTTTTTCTCGATATCGAGAACTAAGTCCCCTTTTTGTAGTGAATGCTATAATTATCGACGGTTTCTCAAACCGTTGGCCAACACTCTACCTTAGAGAAATACATTAGATATCAAGTCGTTTTCTAACCGTCATTTGACCTAAATGTTTGCTGGGAAGAGTTGGCTAGCGCCGCATAACTACTAGGGGCTGCGGCTGGGAACCTCGGCAGAATCGCGCGGTCCGGAGTGCCCGAAACGATTGCAACGTAATAGCGCTGTTTGTAGGCATATAGGCGATATTTCTAGTCAGTGTTGCCACAGCAAGAAAAAGAAGTAACCAAAAATTCAAAAATTTATTACAAAAACCTACCATTTTATAAAAACGAAGACATACTCGTACAGGTTTATTTCAAATTACAGGTAGGTACGTACATACGTATATCCAATAATATAAAAATATCGCATCTTAGATGGAATTGTGAAAAGAAAAATCAACAAAAATCTTTGAAACTCTTCAATTACATATACTTCAAATACTATACATTTTTCAAGAAAACAATATTAATTTTTTTGTCATAACTTAGGTGAAATGCCATTCTTCAAGCATATGCTGAATATTTTACCTAAAACTATATACCTAAACGGTTATAAATTTTTTTTAAAAAATACACTTCAATCCTGACTAGGAGACCAACCATACCGGTCATTTTTTTCGAAAACAACTCTTTAGCAAGCATGCTATTAATTGTCTGAGCGCTAAGTTTATTTCTGAGTTTAGTTTTTATTGAAGCTAATTCGGAAGATTTTATTTCAGCTGCCGTAGAACTATGTGGCAGTGATATCAAGTTAATCACAAAATCAGAAAGTTCTTTATAAGAGTACTCTTCTTCACCCAAACCATTCTTGATTTTACTTATTTCCACCCAAAAGTATTTACATCGATATCGCCTTCGATTAAATTATTTTTGGATAAACTCAACAGCTTCCATTGAGTAATAATAGTTTCAGCATCGCACGTAAAGAAAGAAGGAAAATGCAAAAGCAGCGGATAAATTGAAGCATCAGGTCCAGACATGATTTTGTCTGGGGTTATATTTGACATAAGTTTTAAGCCCTCTCTTTTAAAATCAAATCGTGTGCTTAATTGACTTAAAAGTTCTACGTAAAATAAAATTATATATTTTTTTATGTCTATAACTTAACGATGCTCTATTTTGCTACTATCCATTTAAGTTTCCGCCCTAATTCCGATTAATACATAAACATCACAACGTAAGTAGTTGAGTTTATCATATATATCAATTTCCGATGCATTCTTTTGCTTTACAATGTCGTTTACAACAAAGTTACTCAAAATAAGTCTATAATTTGCTTCTATTTTCTGATAGAGGTGAGGTAAACGTACTTTTTCAGATTGAAATTCCTTATTCAAATCCATAATTATTTTTATTACATATTGTGGCGATTATTCTCAAGCATGTACCATCCCTAACTCAATAACACTCCCACCACTGGTTAAACACAACCGAGTTAACGATGGCTACGCTTATGCATGCAAGCGTGTAACTAGGAAGAGGAAGAGAGATGGCGCGAGTGTTTGCGAATACGATTCAAAGAGGAGATGCCAATAAATAAACCGACCCTTCCAGAACACGAAAAGCGAACAACCAAGAAACTTCTAGGTGGGGGTAGCACCCTGTCGGACCATATAAGGCAGTGACCAAGCAAGGCAGGTTGATCAGTTTATTTTGAAGTGTTGTTCAGTGAATTACTGTAAAGTTACCAAACTCTTGAACTTGTTTTGCGCTTATTATTAGTAAATAAGACTAGCTATTAGTTACATTACCTGTGCGTGTGTTTATTTGACTTTATAGTGATCGAACCCAGGATTGATAATTAAGGAATCATCGAATTCGTCACAATATGATAAAAACATAAGATATATTTTATTTTTATTATTCATGGTTTCAGCTATATCAGCACCGCGAAACAGATTGCCCTCAAGATAACACGAAACAAAATATAATCTCAAGCTGTCCCACTGTTCGATAATACGGTTAATTATTGCTTCCAATGACATCCATCTTGTTTGCGATATGCCTAAAGTTTTATGGGACATTACAGAACAGAATTCTTGAAACTCTTTTAGTTAATTAATTCGTTTCGGACTTTGGGAAAAAAGGAATAAATTTTTCTCCAAGAAAATAATTTATTTTTTATTCTGTTGGGTTCAACATCCCCTCGTTTCATACGATTCACAAATCTATGTAAATGTATAAACAAAATTTAAAAGAAAGTATGTATTTACAAATCCCTTTAAACTTACTTATCCATTTCTTGGCTTTATATCTAAATTGTATCGAATTGAAGAACCAAACATGTAAAAAAGAAAACCAGTTCCAATAAATGATTAGTGATGTGCGAAATATAGGGATGGAAGAAGACAAACTACATACAATGTAGTGAAAGCTTGCCAGATTAATTCGTTATCTTCACGAGCTTGAAATTCTCGCTTGCCTGGCGAGCATACGTTTTCTTACTTTCCGAATTGCGAGGAAAAAAAGATACATATTACCCTCAATGCATCGAAAAAAATTACCAAATTACCAAAAACGTTTTCAAGTGAAAAAAATTACCAAAGCGGTAACACTGGTGCTAGTAACAACAGTTGAGCAGCGATACAAATCTGTTGGTTGAAGCGCAACTGTTGTCTGGCACTGTTTCTTAGCTATCAATCTTAGGTACGGCGGGTGCGCGGTTATGAGCAGACGATAATTGTGGTGTAACGTCCAGGACATCCGAAATTCTTGGTCCTCCAGCTTTGCAGAGATTTGCGATAATACTTGTGCTGAACTTTGTGACGACATTTCGGAAATACATGTATCTTGTATTTCCAGCATGTAAGTTTTCTACTCTTCTGATACGAGTCTCCTGTTCGCCAAGCTGAGATAACATGGGTGTCTGCAGCTCTTCCCACCGAGATGTAACACGTGTCTCCTGTGCTTCCAGCTGTGTTAAATTGCTCGATGCCATATGATTCAATACACCCAACAACGAGTCAACGACAAGATTAATAATATAATCATCAACGTTTATTCCGTCCGCTTCCATAGTCCCTGCCAATCGTGACTATAAATCTGATTTATTGCCTGTTGGATTTTGTTTTGTTGCTAGGAGACAAGTTTGTCTTGAATTTCTATGAATTTCTTTATTCAACTAAAAAACGGGCGAACAGAGTTTGTGTGTTACACTGAGTACCTAACGGGTGTACTTATGTATGATAAAAGTGTACACGCATATGCTAACAGGAATACAATGAGCTTAGGTAACAGTATTTTAAATTGTCTTTTAGTTTGAGAGAACAAATCTGGAACCAGAACCAGAACTTGACTCTGTAAATATATTTGTAAGTATGTCTGCATATTAGGGTGGCACTTATACAAGGTGGCGCAAAAGTAAGCTTCCGATGTTCAGCATATCGGTTGTGGCACGTGCAGTGTGTGCTGTTGCACCGTCTTGTTGGAACCACATGTTTTCCAATCCCAATTCATCAAGTTGCGGCAAAAAGAACTCCTTGATCATTGCTCTGTAGCGCTCACCATTCATAGTAACCGTTTGGCCCCGACCGATTATTGGTCAAATAAATAGTCAGCAATATTCCGCGTTCTGGAGCAGTGTAGCGTAACATTGTTTATTAACGTGTATTTCGCATGTGTTTACTACACAAATGTCAAAACAGAACTGACTTTAGGGGCCAATCGCAAAATTTGTAGCATTTTCTGGGAGGATTACTTCTGCGCAGTAACCGTTTTTCACCGACCGATTATTGGTCAAATAAATAGTCAGCAATATTCCGCGTTCTGGAGCAGTGTAGCGTAACATTGTTTATTAACGTGTATTTCGCATGTGTTTACTACACAAATGTCAAAACAGAACTGACTTTAGGGGCCAATCGCAAAATTTATAGCATTTTCTGATAGGAGGATTACTTTTGCGCCACCCTGTATAATCTCTTTACAAAACATCCCCACCACGTTGAAAGCCAGTGCTTTCAACAGAATTTTCCATTCGTAAAAGGTGTAACTTGCTGATAGCCCTTTTTGCAACGCCAGTGCTTGTTTTCAATACTGCCACCCGAACAACGCCGTCTGGTCCAGGAATCGTTTCAATGACCCGGGCGAGTGGCCATCGGAGAGCTCCGATAGGAATTGGAATCCCTTGAGAACGCCATTTAGACCGCTGTTAAAGCTTCGTTAATACTTCGTCGACCATTTCTTCCAAAACATTTACTGCATGCTAGATATACGCTGAAAAATACTTAGACGGTTAATGTTTAGGTCGGTGATATCTGGCTCAGGAATCGCAGTTAACGGACCACCTATTAAGAAATGCGCTGGATTTAGAACATCAAGGTCATCTATGTGCTCTGTAATTGGAGTTAAAGGTCTAGAATTAAGAGTTGCCGATATTTGACAAATTAAAGTACGTAAGTGATCATAAGTTAGAATTGACGACTCTACTACTCTGTTAAACCCTAACACAGTCCCGCACGGACAATTTGTCAACACAATAAACAATAAACACAAATACAAATTTTAGAGTTAGGTAACTTCACAGTAGTTCACTGTTCAACGCTCGAAAATAAACTGATCAACCTGCCTTGCTTGGTCACTGCCTTATATAATCCGACAGGGTGCTACTACCCTACGCATCCAGAACTTTCTTGGTTGTTCGCTCTTGTGGTCTCGAAGGGTTATTTATTGGCATCTCTTTGCATCGTATTCGCAAACATTCGTGCTATCTGTCAGATGGACTACCTTCATCTTGTTCCTTGGCCTTCCAACAGTTTGTATGCGATATACAACATCGTTTATCTGTTTTATGACTTTGTATGGGCCTTCCCAATTACACTGCAATTTCGGGGACAAACCTTTCTTACGTTGTGGGTTGTATAGCAGCACTAAGTCTACTTGGGTTTCATTTATCACTCATGATCATGGTCCGTTGTCTCACAAGGTCGTGTATTTCTCTCATTTTTTCTTCCAAGACGCTTGTGGATTTCCGAGTATTTATTCCTGCATCAGCATTTATCCCAAACTTCAAGTCAGCCGGAAACTGAAGAATATTCCCAAAAATTACCTTTGCAGGAGTCAGACCTGTTGTGTCATACACTGCAGATCGATATGCCATCAGGAACAAGGATATATGAGTATCCCAATCTTTCTGGAACTTATTGACTAATTTCCTTAGGTGTTCCTCCAAGGTTTTATTGAATCGTTCAACCATGCCATCTGACTGAGGATGCAGTCCAGTTGTTCGAGTTTTTCGAATGCCCAATGTCTTGCACATTTCCTGCGACACTACTGATTCGAAATTCCTGCCTTGGTCAGAGTGTTACTTCATCGGTGTACCAAACCTCGCTACCCAATTATTAATGAATACTTCTGCTACGGTTTCTGCCTCTTGATTTGGAATAGGGTACACTTCTGGCCATTTGCTAAAATAGTCCATAACTACTAGTACATATTTGTTTCCGAATTTGCTAGTAGGAAATGGGCCAGCTACATCCATGACAATCCTGCCAAATGGTGCTCCTGAGTTATACTGTTTCATTTTCTCATAGCTTTAGCTTTGATGCACACTTTACATTTGGCAATCCACTCCGCGACCGATTGACGGCATCCAACCCAATATAATCTCTTCTAGATTTTCTCTTAGGTTTTCGTAACTTCGAGATGACCTCCGCTTGAAAAGTTATGCAATTTATTGAGAACATCAGACATTTTCTTCCTTGGGACGACTGTCAACTTGCGAACACATGGACCATCCTCACTTTCCCATATTCGATGCAAACAACCGGTTACCAATTGTGAACTGTACCACTGTGCCCAACATGACTTGGCGGCACTCTCTGCTGACATCTCTTCTCTTGTTGGTCGTTCGTTTCGCTCAAGCCCTTGTATCACACGAGCCAGATCTGAATCTTCGTGCTGACACTTCCTTAATTGATCCATGTCCCATTCGTCCATAGATGTTATAGTCATCAGCCGCACATCTATAATGTCTTCTTTTGCCTCAGCTTTGGAACAATGCTTGAATCCCAAATTGCATGGTCGTCGTGGCATTGCACCAGCATTTCCGTGGGTGCTATCTTTGCGATGCTCTATGGAAAAGCCATACCTTTGCAGTCGTTCTATCCACCGTGCCAGTTGACCGTCCGGATTACGGAACTGCAAGAGCCACTGCAAAGCTGCATGGTATGTCTTGACGTGGAATCGCTGCCCAAAGAGATACTTGTGCAAATGTTTAACGCACTCTACCAATGCCAATAGTTCTCTCCGTGTTACATAATAGTTCATTTCAGGCTTCCCAATTGTTCGGCTATGGTATGGCACTACCTTTTCATGTACATCAACAATCTGGGACAAAACACCTATCGCATAACCACTCGCATATGTATCCAGAATAAACGTTGAACCTAGGATTGGATATGTTAACACTGACGCAGTGCATAGTCGCTCCTTCAAGGTTTGGAACCCCACTTCATTTTCCTTCTTTCATTCAAAGCACTCATTTTTCCTGGTAAGCTCAGGGATACTACTACCTACGTTGGCGAAATTCGGTACAAATCGGCGATAATACGTGCATAGCCCAAGGAAACTTCGTAACTCATACAAATTTCTCGGCATTGACCAATCCTTTACGGCTTCGATATTCAGTGCAGATGCCCTCCGTCCTTACCTTGTGACCCAAATAACTTACTTCCTTCTTAAACAAGGAACACTTCTTGGGACTTAGTTTCAGACCAGCACCAGCTATCCATTGGAAAACTTCCACCAAGTTCTTTAGGTGTTCCTCAAAACCTTTTCCCCGCACGATGATGTCGTCCAGGTACACCAAACATGTTTCCCAATGCAATCCTTTTAGTACCTGATCCATGAATCTCTCAAATGTAGCTGGAGCATTGCACAGTCCGAAGGGCATTTCCGTAAATTGCCAAAGCTCTTCTCCAACGCTGAAAGCTGTATTTTCCTTATCTTCATCCTTTACCTCCACTTGCTAGTAGTCGCTTTTCAAGTCTAGTGTAGAAAACCATTTCATACCAGATAACGAGTCCAGAGTATCGTCGATTTATGGCAATGGATAGTTGTCTTTCTTAGTTACGTCGTTCAACTTCCGGTAGCCTACACAGAACCTACTCTTGCCGTCCTTTTTCATTAGTACTACCGGTGAGCTCAATGGACTAGCTAAGTGTTCGATCACGCCGCTGTCACTCATTTCACTCATTTCTTACCACTTGTCGTTTAGCTAAAGGGACACTACGAGCAGCTTGGCGGATTGGACTTTGGTCCGGCTTGGTTTGGAAACATCCTTGTTAAATATGCTCGAGTACTTGAGTAGAAGTTGCTTTGCCTTGTTCTGATGGTCTTTTTCCAGCCCTTCCGTCTATGCCAAAATGTCATCTGAAAGACCAATCTTGCTGGTAGAACCATTTCCCTAAAGCTATTCACAATTGATAACCACTTCCACCTCAGGGCATTATCCCAATATAGCTCCTTTGGAAAGTTTAATTGGCGATTTGAACTCATTAAGTACTCTTACCGGTATATGTCCACCTTGTTTTGTCATAGCCAGGGTTTTCCAACTAGTATATCCATCTTTGATGTTTGCTGCCTCTACAACCCACAATTTGTTTGTCCAATAAGCTCCATCAATCTTTGCCCATATAACTACTTCTGACTTTGGTGGAATTTATCGGCACTCCTCCACTAGTACTTTTTTTTTTACTTACATACTTGTTTTTGTAACCAAAGTTGAGCTGCACATCCATATTCTCATAGTCCTAGGACTTGGGTGTCCTAACCAGCTGCCGTACGTAACTTTGCTCTATGCAATGGTCTCACCTCCTTGTTGACTAAATCAGATCGAATGTTGAAATGAAATGCGCTCGTATCAACGGTCAGTAAACGCTCTTTTCCCTCCACAAATAATGGTAATATTACTCGCTTTCCGTCCGATTTGTTATGCGGAGATTATGGTGCATTCAATTGCGGGAGCCAGCCTTAGCGCCTTGCGGCTGACTCTCTTTAGTTTAACGGTCGATTGGATTTAGAGACTAGCTCATCTTCTTCAGCTCTGCGCTTGCGGCCACCTGCGTTGCTGGAGTTTCTGGAGCCGGTGCTGCAATAACGCTCAATATGACCAGATTTTCCACACTTAAGGCATTTGATGCCGCCATCAGTTTTCTGTTGCTTTCCACCCAATACTTCCAGAATTGTGTGAACCCAGTCTGGCCGTTCTACTTCCACGCGGTGAGCTTTATACGCCAGCTTACTTAATAAAGAGGCTGTTTCCTGTGTTAGAGCATGTGATACCGTTTCAGCAAATGATCTATTTGGATTTGCATTTGTAGCTCGGTTTGTCTCCACATCACGTATTCCACGTATAAAGCTTTGGATTTTTACCCTTTCTGTGTATTCTACGGGTGCGTCTGAATTTGCTAGATGAGCCACCTTCTCGATGCCCGATGTGAATTCCTGCAATGTCTTTGTTTAAGCGACATAAGCTGTAGGCATGTCTTTCGTTCATTTCATTTGCATTGCATGCAATTCGCAATCAGCTAATTAAATATTCGAAAGATATAGTTTATGCTTTTAAAATCCCAAAGGGGGGTTTTTCACAACGAGAATGAGGAAGCCAATCCCGTGCAATGCCTCAGAGCCAACAGTGCTCGCCCCCAATTAATACATACTCGTACAAGTTGTAAAGGTGCCCCACACCCCCCCTTTTTATATAGAACAAATAACTCAAATAAAAAATACTCATAATTCAAAATTTACTATTCCCAAAATATCGCCGCTATGCAATATGTGAAAGTGGGGTTTTTCACAACGAGAATGAGGAAGCCAATCCCGTGCAATGCCTCAGAGCCAACAGTGCTCGCCCCCAATTAATACATACTCGTACAAGTTGTAAAGGTGCCCCACACCCCCCCTTTTTATATAGAACAAATAACTCAAATAAAAAATACTCATAATTCAAAATTTACTATTCCCAAAATATCGCCCCTATGCAATATGTGCAGGTGGGGGTTTTCACAACGAGAATGAGGAAGCCAATTCCGCGCAATGCTTAAGAGCCAACAGTGCTCGCCCCCAATTAATACATACAAGTTGTAAAGGTGCCCCACACCCCTCGTTCTATATAGAACAAATAACTCAAATAAAAAATACTCATAATTCAAAATTTACTATTCCCAAAATATCGCCCCTATGCAATATGTGTAAGTGGGGTTTTTCACAACGAGAATGAGGAAGCCAATCCCGTGCAATGCCTCAGAGCCAACAGTGCTCGCCCCCAATTAATACATACTCGTACAAGTTGTAAAGGTGCCCCACACCCCCCCTTTTTATATAGAACAAATAACTCAAATAAAAAATACTCATAATTCAAAATTTACTATTCCCAAAATATCGCCGCTATGCAATATGTGAAAGTGGGGTTTTTCACAACGAGAATGAGGAAGCCAATCCCGTGCAATGCCTCAGAGCCAACAGTGCTCGCCCCCAATTAATACATACTCGTACAAGTTGTAAAGGTGCCCCACACCCCCCCTTTTTATATAGAACAAATAACTCAAATAAAAAATACTCATAATTCAAAATTTACTATTCCCAAAATATCGCCCCTATGCAATATGTGCAGGTGGGGGTTTTCACAACGAGAATGAGGAAGCCAATTCCGCGCAATGCTTTAGAGCCAACAGTGCTCGCCCCCAATTAATACATACAAGTTGTAAAGGTGCCCCACACCCCTCGTTCTATATAGAACAAATAACTCAAATAAAAAATACTCATAATTCAAAATTTACTATTCCCAAAATATCGCCCCTATGCAATATGTGAAAGTGGGGTTTTTCACAACGAGAATGAGGAAGCCAATTCCGCGCAATGCTTTGGAGCCAACAGTGCTCGCCCCCAATTAATACATACAAGGTGTAACAGGTGCGCCGCACCCCCCGTTCTATATAGAACAAACAACTCAAATAAAAAATACTCATAATTCATAATTTCATATTCCCAAAACATCGCCCCTATGCAATATGTGCTCGCCCCCCACCCCCCGTTCTATATAGAACAAATAACTCAAATAAAAAATGCTCATAATTCAAAATTTACCCCTATGCAATATGTGAAAGTGGGGTTTTTCACAACGAAAATGAGGAAGCCAATCCCGTGCAATGCCTCAGAGCCAACAGTGCTCGCCCCCAATTAATAAATACAAGGTGTCCCACACTCCCCGTTCTATATAGAACAAATAACTGAAATAAAAAATACTAATAATTCCTAATTTCATATTCCCAAAACATCGCCCCTATGCAATATGTGCTCGCCCCCAATTAATACATACAAGGTGTAAGGGTGCCCCACACCCCCCGTTCTATATAGAACAAAAAACTCAAATAAATAAAATAATAATTAAATAAATATTAGAAAAGGGCTCCCTATACTAAACATGTGCGCCGCACACCCCCTTTTCCTCTATAAACCAATAAACTCAAAAAACCTACTCGTCCTCCAAAAAGCTTAAACCGTCTTATTAGCCTTCTGAAAGCGATTCGGTTGCTCATTTGGTATATCTGTTTTCTATGTTCGCTACCATAGCGTCTTATATAGTCCGACAGAGTGCTACCCTACGCATCCAGAGCTTATTTGGTTGTTCGCTCTTCGTGTTCTCGGAGGGTCGGTGTTATTTATTGGCATCAATAATTCAAAATTTACCCCTAAGCAATATCTGAAAGTGGGGGTTTTCACAACGAAAATGAGGAAGCCAATCCCGTGCAATGCCTCAGAGCCAACAGTGCTCGCCCCCAATTATTACATACAAGGTGTAAAGGTGCCCCACACCCCCCGTTCTATATAGAACAAATAATTTAAATAAATAAAATAATAATTAAATAAATATTAGAAAAGGGCTCCCTATACTAAACATGTGCGCCGCACACCCCCTTTTCCTCTATAAACCAATAAACTCAAAAAACCTACTCGTCCTCCAAAAAGCTTAAACCGTCTTATTAGCCTTCTGAAAGCGATTCGGTTGCTCATTTGGTATATCTGTTTTCTATGTTCGCTACCATAGCGTCTTATATAGTCCGACAGAGTGCTACCCTACGCATCCAGAGCTTATTTGGTTGTTCGCTCTTCGTGTTCTCGGAGGGTCGGTGTTATTTATTGGCATCTCCTCTTTGCATCGTATTCGCAAAAACTCGTGCTATCTCTCCTTGTTGTTTGGTTAATGATTGCATGCATAAGCGTATCCATCGTTATCTCTGTTGTGTTTAATTAGTCGCGGGAGTGTTGAGGGATGGTACATGCTTGAGAATAATCGCCACAACATGTTCGTCCACGGAAGGCCTTTGCATGCCGATGTGTACTCGTATACGACCAACTCAACCGATAACTAAAATTCTGCAATTGCAATTTAATTTCAAAATAAAAATTACTTTTTACTGATACGGTACTCTGGCACATACCAACCAAGTAGTCACTTGAGAAGTAATGCTGATACCTACTAATTGCCAGGAGAGATAGTGTGCCAGCTAGATGCAGCACTGGTGTCCCCGGTCTTGAATCGGATCGCTTTAAATTCAATGTATTTTTGCGTGGTATCTTTTCATCTTCCTCACTTTTACTTGAATTTAAATTAAAAAACAAACGTACATCCATTATAAAATTTTTTGTATTTATAATTTTTTTTAAAGTATTTTGGCGTTTCCGAATCTATTGTAATTGAAAATAGCAATCCACTTCGATGTAGACGTTAAAAAGTTTTGTGAACTAAAAATAAATTATGGTACGCTAGCTTTCGTATGCGGTAATCCCGTTCAGCTTATACGACTGCCATATCACGGAATTGTCTCACGTTTTCGATCGTGTGTCACCACAGAATGCTAAAATTTTCTCACAATAACTGCTGTGAATGGGAAAACGAGAAGTTTCGACAGGTACTACCAGTGGTTTAAAGCCCTATTATTGTATTTAAAACAGATTTTGCCAACCTGTGACAGACAACAGTGGAACACAAATTCAAACTCACTACCAGAAACGCCGTTATAAAATTCGTATGCATTAGATGCATCCTAAAATCCTGAAAACCCTAAGCGTTTATAGTAAATGTAAATTTTTATTGTTCATAAAACTCCAATATTAAAACGGGATTCAAACTAGCCATGACCGCCTTATAATTCAAAATTTGAGATCAAAAAGAAAACAGAATCAAAGTAGGAAGGTGCGTCGTTGAAACAGAATTGCTGAATTGAATTTATAATTTTCTACCGCTAAATAGATTACAAAAAAGCATTGCAAATGGCAACCCTAAACATATGTATACACATACCATTCTGAACGGTGGACATATTTTCACTCATTGAGCACATTGAATAAAGTAACCATATAATTAAATTATAACTTTAAACGAGTTATTCTTGTATATTTGTATAGTTGTATATTTGTATATCCACTACTATCTCAGGAACGACTAAACCGATTTCGGTAGTATCCTTTGTTTTAAGATTTTCTACTTTGGTGTTGCCACTTGGGGTGGTTCACAGGGTTGCCACCTATATCATTTTTTTTTTAATATTAAGCAATATATGGGAATATGGGTACCAAATGAAAGGTATTTTAGGCCGTATACCAACCAAAGTATTTTCGAGTAGGGTTGCCACCTGAAGGCATTTTATTTATTCCTTCAGATATCGACCACTATCTAGGAAATGGCTAAGCCGATTACGATGAAATTTGGTAGATGGATAGTATGCTTCCTTCTAAGATTTTCTACTTGGATGTTGCCACTAAAGGAAGCTTAGAGGGTTGCCACCTTTCCGAATTTTTTTTAATATTAAGCAATATATGGCAATATGGGTATCACACTTAAAGTATTTGAGACCGCATACCAACCAGAATATTATATCATGTTTAACAAATAATGCTTCAATTATTTGTAATAATTCATTAAAGTTTTCTGCATAGCGCCAAAGCCGTCAACTACAGTGCCTGACTGCATTATTTTACATACAGTAGTAGCGCAGGTGGTAGCGTTTCGGCTACGGCGCTTACATTCCAAGGTTCCGGACAACTTTTTTTTTGTTATATTTAATTTGTTTTTAAATATGTATGTGAAAACTTCTTATCATGATTTTTTTTTAATATTTTTATTATATTTTTAACACAGTTTTCTGTGTATGGCCTCTATCTTGGAGGAAAAAAATCAAATTTTTGCAAAAAAAACGCCAGAATATGTTTCCAGTTTATCAAAACAAAGCCTTAAAAAACTACCTACATAACTTCATGAATTTTTTAAGAAATTATATTTTTTTTTTTCAATAATATTTGACTTAAGGTAAACAAGCCCATATGTAATAATATTATAATAATTTTATATTTTGCAACCCAATTCCGTCGGAACGAGAAACTCAGTAGATAATTTTGATAATTTGCATTATTTCTATGGGGGGTTTCCGATAGACCCTATATTTAAAATGCGAAAAGACAGTTTGTAGCTTCTTCAATTTTCTATATACGAAGTGGTTAGAAATCGTGTTAATTTTTCTGAAGACATCAACTATTTTCTTCTTCAAATACTTTAATTTGTCAAAGGGCCGACATATAACCCGAACCCCTACATATGCAGACTAAACAAAAAAAATCTACATGAAATGTGTTTTGAATTGTCTAAGTTGTGGTTAAGGAAAAAAGCCAGACAACCATCATTTCATTGTAATTTTATTTTCGGGTTTTGGGACTTGTTTTGGTCGAAAAATCGACTTTTCCAAAACCCGAAAACAATTTTTTTTTTCAAAAAACCGATATCGCCAACGCTTTTAGCGCATACTTTTAAATGGGACAGGAAATATAAGACAAATTCGTTTTCATCGAAAACATTTTTGCATGTATGCTGAAAACACCCTCAAAAAAATGGCGAAAAGGTAAATTTTTTGACCAAAACACTTCCCAAAACCCAAAAAATATTTTTTTTTTTTTCAAAAAACTGTTATCGCCAACGTTTTTAGCGGACATTTTGGGGTCGGACAGGGTATACATGAAAATTTTAAAATCAAATGAAAATTTGTTTAGTAGTCATGAAAAAAACCTTAAAAATCAAAGTCGAAAAAAGTCAAAAAATGAGATTTCGCAGGCTCGAAATTTATTTTTTTGGTATGCGTACTGGAACTTTTTTTTCCTGAGCCCAAAACCTATCGAAAAATCGATGCCGCAATATCGGTTAACTTTCGTCCATACAAATCGACCAACCCTAATGTATACCTACTCCTAATGGTGGAAATATTTTCTGAAGTAGGCATAAGCGTCTCGGGTGAGACGCGTGCGTTCCATGGTTCCAGCCTAGGCTCCGGACAATAATTTTTTTTTTTTTTGTTATAAAATTCAATTTCTTACCTTGACTCGAATTTGTTAAGTTTTGAAAGAAATATTTTCCTAAACCCAATTTTTTGCAAAAAAAAACCGCAAGCAAATTACTAAAAATTTACCATAACAAAATATGTAAGATAAATACTTACATAGTTTTGTAATTTTTTTTTTCAAGAATTTACTTTTTTCTGATTGATATAGGACATAAGGTAAACTTATACGCAGAGCCATAAGAAACAAAAAGTTCAGGTCATATACATATGGGCACTTCCATCGTCACTCGCGTTACATCAGAAACAATATTTTACTAGTTAAAGTGACTTTATGATTTATATGTAACATTTGCAAATAATATGGCAATATCGTTATATCCAGCTTGAGGAGCTTAATTAGAAATGCCAAACTTTTTTTAATTAAATTAATAATTAACAGAAAAAATTAAGAAAAACTTTCCGTCACTCGCGTTACAATTTTTTGCTCAGAGCTTTTAGAGCATTTTTCGAATCTCAAATTCTCTGAATTGGCTTCCTTGAACTAATTTCTGTAAGTTAGGCTTTGTTAAGAATTGATGTAAGTGTAACATGCAAAAAAAAATTGAAAGCCTACCTAAATTATTTTTAAAGTTATTTAAAAAAAGGACAGTCACTCGCGTTACAAGAATTTCGTCACTCGCGTTACATCCGAATTATGAAAAATTTTTACTTTCTTAAGTTGATACTTGGCTGGTGGGATGAATAAAACTGCCTTTTGTTTTTAGCACAAAGTTTTTGTTAATTTTTATTATTTATACATTAAGCTGTTCAAAATATGTATTTTTCGTAATTTTTTTTATTTATTCTTTTTACTCTTTATTATATACAATTTTAACTGTCTCTTACATAGTTGCCTGGTTAATCACATAATATGTATTTTCCGGTAGTATTCACTAACAATTTATAATCAAAACAAAATATGGGGTATAATAAAACAAAGATTTAAAGGTTTGTTGTTTTTACTTTATTTCAGAATATATTTTTTATAGAACAATTCAATTCATTAGTTTTATATAATGATTAAGTGGTATATATGTACTAAAAATAGAATGTAAATCAAAATGAAATATCTAATTTATTAATTCAGCCAAAGGGATGTCATCATCATTGCTGTTGTTAGAGGTATACAAATGCTCAAAGGAAGTGAGCATCACTCCAATACAGTGTGTCTATCAGTATAAATTATGTTTAAACATACGATTTGCAAAATTATGGTTTTTTATATACTGACCAAAGACGTTTTTTAAGCTTTTTGGAACAAGTTTAGCGCTTTTAAGGGTATATAACTATTAACTAAGGGAAGTATTTATGAAAATTTGTTATTATAATTTTATTTCAGTACACTTGTTTAAAAATCGTCACTCGCGTTACACGCAAAAAACGTTAATAAAAATGTTACCCAAGTAGTTAGAGTAAAAGTAAAACATTGAGACGAAAGGGCCGACCCGTCAATTAGAGAATATGGACTTTCATCAAATTCGAATGAAGATCTTCGATTTCAAGAGGAAAGATGTGCATATTCGTCACTCGCGTTACATACCGAAAATTACTTTATATTTTTATTAATATCTTCGGAACTCTATAAGTAGGCTGCTGATAAAACTTGGCAAATGTTTAATCGAGACATCAGCAGTGATTACTACGTTTGGTGGAATGATGTGAGTTAAAAACCATGGCATTGGCGTCCTTTCAAAAAAAGGTAAAAATAAAATTTTTCTTTTTTAATGTGTTGACCAATTTTAAAGGAGCATTTACTGTAGTTAAGCTCTTAATTTGGCCAAAGTAACACATTGCCATGAAAATTGGCTGTTTTTATTATACCCTGCATATTGTGACGAATTCGATGATTCCTTGATTATCAATCCTGGGTTCGATCACTATAAAGTCGAATAAACACACGCACAGATTATGTAACTAATAGCTAGTTTTATTTACTAGTAATAAACGCAATACAAATTTAAGAGGTTGTTAACTTCGCAGTAGTTCACTATTGAACGCTTGAAAATAAGCTGATCAACTTGCCTTGCTTGGTCACCGCCTTATATAGTTCAACAGGGTGCTTGCCTACGCACCGAGAACTTTCTTGGTTGTTCGCTTTTCGTGTTCTGGAAGGGTCGGTGTTATTTATTGGCATCTCCTCTTTGCATCGTATTCGCAAACACTCGCGCCATCTCTCTTCCTCTTCCTAGTTACACGCTTGCATGCACAAGCGTAGCCATCGTTATCTCGGTTGTGTTTAACTAGTGGTGGGAGTGTTATTGAGTTAGGGATGGTACATGCTTGAGAACAATCGCCACAATATAATACAAATCAAAACCAAGGAAAAACAATTTTAGGTTTTTTCGGTTCTCCGCTGCGGAAATGCCCATATATATCACAAAATATTATTGAAATGCTATGAAAGTGGAGTGGATGGGGCCGTGTGCAGAGGTCCACGCAAGTGGGGGAAAGTTTCTGATCGCCATTCACCTGGGAATGGCCAGAGCGATTCTTTTGCATACGGTTCAAGCAGCTCACCACTTCCGGACTTTGCGCCCAAGTATCCTCTGGGTAGCCACCGAACACCCGTTTGGCGGTGAGCTAAACGTGGGAAGGCGACAACCTGGTAAGGCCACTTCGACATAATCGGTTTAAGGGCTTGCTGGGGGCTGCAAGCGGGCGTCTGTCTTGGATCACACCACATAAAACAATGTTCCAATGAAATTCAGCAACAAAGCCTGGGATATGAGAACCCCTTTTTTAGATGACAACACCCGCAAACGAAATAAGGATTACTAGATAAGGGCATGTACCTGGAATGTCCGGTCCCTTAATGGGGAAGCTGCCGCTGCCCGGCTGGTTGAGGTCCTGCGGAAAGCAAAAGCTGACATCACCGCCATACAAGAGATGCGATGGACGGGGCGAGGAAACACGATCAAAACACCTTGCAACATCTACTGGAGTGGGCATGAAGACAAGCGCAGATTCGGCGTGGGATTTGTGGTGGGAGAGAGACTCCGTCACCGAGTACTGTCGTTCACATGCATTCTACGAGCGCCTGGAAGAAGCATACGAGCGCTGCCCCCGTCATGATATCAAAGTCGTGCTTGGCGACTTTAACGCCAGGGTGGGTAAGGAGGGTGTATTTGGCCCCACTGTCGGGAAGTTCAGTCTCCACAATCAGACTTCGCCAAATGGATTCAGACTGATCGACTTCACCGGTGCCCGAAACATGGTCATATCCAGCACTAGGTTTATGCACAAAAAGATCCATCAGGCTACATGGCTGTCCCCCGATCGAAAAACACGCAACCAGATCGACCACGTTGTGATAGACGGACGGCATGCTTCCAGCGTTTTAGATGTTCGCACAATACGAGGACCTAACATCGACTCTGATCACTACCTAGTAGCAGCCAAGATTCGTGCCCGCCTCTGTACGACAAAACAGGCGCAACAAAAAACGCAGGGAAAGCTGGACGTCGAAAAGCTGCAATCGCAACAGACCGCCAATTATTTCGCAGATCGCCTCTCACACCTGCTCTCCTAGAGCACAATTCAACCTAGTGGAATGCATGACCAGTGGGATCATATCTCAGGAGCACTCCGTACCGCCGCCGAAGAAGTAATTGGATTCCGGCGAACGCGAAGAAACAACTGGTATGAGGATGAAGAGTGCCGCGCTGCAACGAAAAGAAAGGACGAATCCTAAAAGGCAACTCTGAGATCGAATGCAACGAGGAGTGTGTGCGACCACTACCGCGAGTTGAAGAGGGAAGCGAAGCGCTTTATCCGGGCGAAAAAAAGAGAGGCAGAAAAGCGTGAAATAAGGGAGCTTGAGATGCTGGCCAACGGGAATAATGCCCGAAAATTCTATCAAAAAATTCGGCGAATGACAGAAGGTTTTAAACCCGGGGCAAACTCCTGTAGGAATGAGAACGGCGACCTGGTGGCCGATGTTCAGAGAGCACTCAGAATATGGAGGGATCATTTCTCTGCCCTTTTAAATGGAGAAGCGGAGCAAGAAACCAGGGAAGATGCCGCACCCGAGCCCACAATCGAAGATGATGGAATTGACGTTCCACAACCCGACTATAATGAGGTACGAATAGCAATATCCCGATTGAAAAACAATAAAGCAGCTGGCGCTGATGGTTTGCCTGCTGAGCTATTCAAACACGGAGGAGAGGAGCTGGTAAGGCACATGCATCAGCTTCTATGCAGAATTTGGTCGGATGAATGCATGCCTGAAGATTGGAATCTAAGTGTTCTCTGCCCAATCCACAAGAAGGGCGATCCTGCAAACTGCGCCAACTATCGCGGAATCAGCCTTTTGAATATCGCATGTAAGGTCCTGTCAAGCGTATTGTGCGAAAGACTGAAACCTGATGTGAACAGACTGATTGGACCTTATCAGTGTGGCTTCAGACCTGGTAAATCTACCATCGACCAGATTTTTACAATACGCCAAATCTTGGAAAAAACCCGTGAAAAAAGAATCGACACGCATCATCTCTTTGTTGATTTTAAAGCCGCTTTCGATAGCACGAAAAGGAGCTGCCTATATGCGGCTATGTCTGAATTTGGTTTCCCCGCAAAACTTATACGGCTATGCAAAATGAGCAACACAGCCAGTTTGATCAGAATTGCGAAGTACCTCTCCGAGCCGTTCGAAACTAAACGAGGTTTCAGACAGGGTTACCCCTATCGTGCGATTTCTTTAATTTAATGCTGGAGAAAATAATACAAGCTGCAGAACTTAACCGCGCTGGAACAATATTTTATAAAAGCGTCCAACTGTTGGCATATGCTGACGATATTGATATCATTGGCCTTAACAACCGCGCCGTAACTTCTGCTTACTCCAAATTAGAAAAAGAAGCGGAGAAAATGGGATTGGTGGTGAACGAGGGCAAAACGAAATACCTTCTGTCATCATGCAAAGAGTCAGCGCATTCGCGCCTTGGCAACCAAGCCACTGTTGGCAGCAATAATTTCGAAATAGTAAAGGACTTCGTTTACCTGGGAACCAGCATTAATACCAACAATAATGTTAGCCTAGAAATCCGACGAAGAATCACTCTTGCAAACAAATGCTACTTCGGACTGAGTAGGCAATTGAAAAGTAAAGTCCTCTCTCGACGAACGAAAATAACACTCTACAAGTCACTCATCGCACCCGTCCTGCTATATGGTGCAGAAGCGTGGACGCGTGATGAAACGGCTCTGGGAGTATTTGAGAGAAAGGTTCTTCGAAAGATTTGTGGACCTCTACGCGTTGGCGACGGCGAGTACCAAGAGGATTTAATGATGAGCTGTATGAACTTTACGCAGACGCCGACATAGTTCAGCGAATTAAAGCACAGCGGCTTCGCTGGCTAGGCCACGTAGTGCGAATGAGCGAAGATGCTCCAGCCCAGAAGGTATACTTATCGGCACCCGCCGGTGAAAGCAAAGGAAGAGGGAGACCACCACTCCGATGGAAGGACCAAGTGGAGACCGATTTGCGATCCCGCGGTGTTTCCAATTGGCGCCAGTTGGCGCAACGAAGAAACGGCTGGCGAGCTATGTTGGTCAAAATCGCCCAGGTGGTTAGATGACCATTTAAAGAAGAAGCTTTAAAAGTCAATATGAAAAGTCTTTACTGTGGTTAAGGAAAAAAACCAGAAAACCGTATACTGAAGTTGTAATTTTCCCCCGCTAAATGGGTTTCAAAAAAGCCAAATATAAAGGGAAAATTGCTAAATTGACAACACTGCCTGATATCAAACAAAAAAAATTCCGAATGGAAACCGGCTTCAGGCTCATCTCGAGAAATTTACACACCTTCAAAAACAATGCCCAATTCATTTTCAATAAACATATGTATGTGTACACCCTAGTTACGGTGAAGTATTTTAATTTTCTCGCTCTTTGAGAACATGGAGTTAAAGAAGTGGCGGCGGTGCGTCCAACTCATATTTCATTTGCTCTCCAAAAGGTAGAAATATTTTCATTCTTTTACTCAAAAGCAGATTGAGTTAAAGTATACACCGGCGTCGGCGCTTCTGCCCAATTTAATTTTTAGCTAGAGTTGCCCTGCCCTATACTGAACTGTACCAAAATCTTAAAAAAAGATATCAATTTGTTTTCAACATATCTGGCGCGTTTTATTGCAAGCAATAGTTCAAAACTAAAATTTTTACACCTTCATAAAAAGGATTTTTAAAAACACCCATAGTAGACCCTGTTCATATAAAAAAAAAAAAATTTTCTATGCGCAATCAAACTCTTATTTTTTGTAAAATTCCATAATTAAAATGAGATTAAAAGATATTCATGGCCTCTATTTTCGGTCGGGTATTTAGATGCATCCTAAAATCCTGAAAATCCTAAGTTTCTATAATAAAATGTAAATTTTTACTACACGAGTACATACAACTCCAATATTAAAGCGGGATTCCAAACCAGCCTTGGCCACCTTATAATCCAAAATTTCAGATCAAAAAGAAAGCAGAGTCAAAATAGAAAGGTGCGTCGTTGGGTCGGAATTGCTAAATTGAATTTGTAATTCTCTACCGGTAAATGGATTACAAAAAGCACTGCCTGTTTACTAATAACCAAAAAATTACAATACGGCAAACATGTCTAAACGGTGGATGCTTCCATTACTGAGCAAATTGAGTTAAAGTAACCATTATATATTATAAGTGTAACTATGTTGTTGATATATGTCCATCAAATCCAAGTTTTTTTATTGAAATATTGACCGAATCTGAAAGGAGTGGTGGCTCCGATGGTGGACTTTCAAAAATTCCTAAGCACTGCTTTTGCCATCTCCTATTAATGATTACCGGTCTTTAATAGGCAGATTTTTTTCGGTGAGTTGTCAAATTACCCGTCGTTTAGTGTAAACCGACTTTTATGAAAGCGGCCCTAAATTACTCAACTATATATTATTAATTTCAGTAACAAAAATTTATCAAATAATTCGGCCTCTAGGCAGTGCTGGAAAAAATATGAGCAGAGGATTTAATAACTTAAACAAATTTAAGGTGGGCATGCATTCACGTTTTGTATGTATGTATGTATGTATGTTTGCAATAGTGATAAAATGTAGTGATATTTGTTTGCTAATATGTTCAAGCGATGAGTACACTGAGTTTTGCACCCGAAATTTCTTGCTTTAAAAGCTAGCACAATACATATTATTGTGTAACAATAACATTTGGAATTTTTTTTTTGTTTGATATCAGGCAGTGTTGTCAATTTAGTAATTTTCCCTTTATATTTGGCTTTTTTGAAACCCATTTAGCGGGAGAAAATTACAACTTCAGTATACGGTTTTCATATTGACTTTTATAGCATTTCAATAATATTTTGTGATATATAGTATGTATATGACCTGAACTTATTATTTCTTATGGCTGTGCGTATAAGTTTACCTTATGTCTTATATCAATTAGAAAAAAGTAAATTAAAAAAAAATTATTTTTAAACTAGGTAACTATGTAAGTATTTATCTTACATATTTTGTTATGGTAAATTTTTAGTAATTTTCATGAGGTTTTTTTTGCAAAAAATTGGTTTTAAGAAAAGATTGCTTTAAAAACTTAACAAATTCAAGTCAAGGTAAGAAATTGAGTTTTATAAAAAAAAAAAAATTATTGTCCGGAACCTGGGCTGGAACCATGGAACGCACGCGTCTCACCCGAGACGCTTATGCCTGCTTCAGAAAATATTTCCACCATTAGGAGTATACATACATATCCATATGGCTTTTGAAAATGAATGAAACGTTCATTTTGAAGTTCCACAAATTTCTCAATATTAGCGTGACGCCGGTTTCCATATTGGGGTTTTTTTTTCTATATAGGCAGCTTTCTCAATGTTTCCTTTACATCTGGCTTTTTTGTAGTCAATTTAGGGGGAGAAAATTACAATGAAATAATGTTTGTCTGGCTTTTTTCCTCAACCACAACTTAGACAATGCAAAACACATTTCATGTTGATTTTTAAGGAAGGTTATCATCTTAACCGGTCAAATTTAGACTACATATGTAAGGGTTCGGGTTATATGTCGGCCCTTTGAAAAATTTAAGTATTTGAAGAAGAAAATAGTTGATGTCTTCAGGAAAATTAACACCATGTCTAACCACTTCGTATATAGAAAATTGAAGAAGCTACAAACTGTGTTTTCTCCCTTTTGTATTTTAAATATAGGGTCTATCAGCCATTCTGTCTCATCGGAAAAATCCGATAGAAATAATGAAAATTATCAAAATTCTCTACTGAGCTTCTCGTTCCGACGGAATTGGGTTGTGATATATAAAATTATTATAATATTATTACATATGGGCTACATATATGTTTACCTTAAGTCAAATATTATTGAAACAAATTTAATTTCTTAAAAAATTCATGAAACTATGTAGGTAGCTTTTAAAGATCGTACTTTTATGCGGATTGCGGCGAGACGCTCGTTCGCGGGTGTGAAAGACAGTACTCGACGACGGAGTCTTTCTCCCACCACAAATCCCACGCCGAATATGCGCTTGTCTTCATGGCCACTCCAGTAGATGTTGCAAGGTGGTTTGGTCGTGTTTCCTCGCACCGTCCATCGCATTTCTTGTATGGCGGTGATGTCAGCTTTTGCTTTCCTCAGGACCTGAACCAGCCAGGCAGCGGCACCTTCCCCATTAAGGGACCGGACATTCCAGTTACATGCCCTTATCTGGTAATCCTTATTTCGTTTGCGGGTGTTGTCATCTAAAAAAGGGATTCTCATATCTGAGGCTTTGTTGTTGAATTTCATTGAAACGTTGTTTTATATGATGGGTCCCAAACCCAGCACGCAACCCGTTTCACGGGAGGTTGAACTCAATTACACGTTTGTATAGCGAGCCGCTTGATCCAAGACAGACGCCCGCTTGCAGCCGCACCACATGGTGATCAGACGCTGCTGTTTGAATCCCCAGCAAGCCATTAAACCGATTATGTCGAAGTGGCCTTACCAGGATGTCGCCTTCTCACGTTAAGCTCACCACCAAACGGTTGTTCGGTGGTTACCCAGAGGATACTTGGGCGCAAAGCCCGGAAGTAGTGAGCTGCTTGAACCGCATGCAAAAGAATCGCTCTGGCCATTCCCAAGTGAATGGCGATCAGAAACTTTCCCCACTTGCGTGGACTTCTGCACACGGCCCCATCCTCCAATCTTAAGACACAAATAATGAAATAGATGAAGTCGATTGCTTGGAACGAATAAAGTTCCAAAACGATTTAGGGTTAAATTTAATATTATTTTCAAAATTAAGAATGTAAGGATTATACAAGAATTTATCTAGGCAGTTAAACTCTTTCACATACTTCAAATAGCCTTGCTTGAGCTGAGGGCATCCCGATTGTTTAGTTCTTAAATTTGTAAGTCTCTTTAGACCCTTAGTATACAAAGGCAACTTGTAAACCCTTGTAAGGAAGCGAGGAATATTATTGCTAGCAATATCCAGGGTATTATTTTTAAACAAATCAAAGCAGTCAGCGAGACCACGGTCGCAAAAAAGAACTTTCCAATCAATATTTGAAATCAAATTATTTTTCAGGGCAAAATCACAACCACTATAATTGAACCCAGCATCAGAATCATGTGATATATGTCCAACTCAAACAATTCTAGCTCCAATACCAATGGAACACGATACTTATCTTCTTCTTTAAATGCACTATATAGCAGGACGGGTGCGATGAGTGACTTGTAGAGTGTTATTTTCGTTCGTCGAGAGAGGACTTTACTTTTCAATTGCCTACTCAGTCCGAAGTAGCATTTGTTTGCAAGAGTAGTTCTTCGTCGGATTTCTAGGCTAACATTATTGTTGGTATTAATGCTGGTTCCCAGGTAAACGAAGTCCTTTACTATTTCGAAATTATTGCTGCCAACAGTGGCTTGGTTGCCAAGGCGCGAATGCGCTGACTCTTTGCATGATGACAGAAGGTACTTCGTTTTGCCCTCGTTCACCACCAATCCCATTTTCTCCGCTTCTTTTTCTAATTTGGAGTAAGCAGAAGTTACGGCGCGGTTGTTAAGGCCAATGATATCAATATCGTTAGCATATGCCAACAGTTGCACGCTTTTATAAAATATTGTTCCAGCGCGGTTAAGTTCTGCAGCTTGTATTATTTTCTCCAGCATTAAATTAAAGAAATCACCCTGTCTGAAACCTCGTTTAGTTTCGAACGGCTCGGAGAGGTACTTCCCAATTCTGACCGAGCTGGCGGTGTTGCTCAAGGTCATTTTGCATAGCCGTATAAGTTTTGCGGGGAAACCAAATTCAGACATAGCGGCATATAGGCAGCTCAATCAACAAAGAGATGATGTGTGTCGATTCTCTTTTCACGGGTTTTTTCCAAGATTTGGCGTATTGTAAAAATCTGGTCGATGGTAGATTTACCAGGTCTGAAGCCACACTGGTAAGGTCCAATCAGTCTGTTTACATCAGGTTTCAGTCTTTCGCACAATACGCTTGATAGGACCTTATATGCGATATTCAAAAGGCTGATTCCGCGATAGTTGGCGCAGTTTGCAGGATCGCCCTTCTTGTGGATTGGGCAGAGAACACTTAGATTCCAATCTTCAGGCATGCATTCATCCGACCATATTCTGCATAGAAGCTGATGCATGCGCCTTACCAGCTCCTCGCCTCCGTGTTTGAATAGCTCAGCAGGCAAACCATCAGCGCCAGCTGCTTTATCGTTTTTCAATCGGGATATTGCTATTCGTACCTCATTATAGTCGGGTTGTGGAACGTCAATTCCATCATCTTCGATTGTGGGCTCGGGTGCGGCATCTTCCCTGGTTTCTTGCTCCGCTTCTCCATTTAAAAGGGCAGAGAAGTGATCCCTCCATATTCTGAGTGCTCTCTGAACATCGGCCACCAGGTCGCCGTTCTCATTCCTACAGGAGTTTGCCCCGGGTTTAAAACCTTCTGTCATTCGCCGAATTTTTTGATAGAATTTTCGGGCATTATTCCCGTTGGCCAGCATCTCAAGCTCCTTTATTTCACGCTTTTCTGCCTCTCTTTTTTTCGCCCGGATAAGCCGCATCGCTTCCCTCTTCAACTCGCGGTAGTGTTCACACACACTCCTCGTTGCATTCGATCTCAGCGTTGCCTTGTAGGCTTCGTCCTTTCTTTTCGTTGCAGCGCGGCACTCTTCATCATCATACCAGTTGTTTCTTCGCGTTCGCCGGAATCCAATTACTTCTTCGGCGGCAGTACGGAGTGCTCCTGAGATATGATCCCACTGCATAATTGGCGGTCTGTTGCGATTGCAGCTTTTTTGACGTCCAGCTTTCCCTGCGTTTTTTGTTGCACCTGTTTTGTCGTACAGAGGCGGGTACGAATCTTGGCTGCTACTAGGTAGTGATCAGAGTCGATGTTAGGTCCTCGTATTGTGCGAACATCTAAAACGCTGGAAGCATGCCGTCCGTCTATCACAACGTGGTCGATCTGGTTGCGTGTTTTTCGATCGGGGGACAGCCATGTAGCCTGATGGATCTTCTTGTGCATAAACCTAGTGCTGGATTGACCATGTTTCGGGCACCGGCGAAGTCGATCAGCCTGAATCCATTTGGCGAAGTCTGATCGTGGAGACTGAACTTCCCGACAGTGGGGCCAAATACACCCTCCTTACCCACCCTGGCGTTAAAGTCGCCAAGCACGACTTTGATATCATGACGGGGGCAGCGCTCGTATGCTTCTTCCAGGCGCTCGTAGAATGCATCCTTTTCCACGTCGTCCTTCTCTTCTGTCGGTGCATGAGCGCAGATAAACGATATGGTGAAAAATCGTACTTTTATGCGGATTGCAGCGAGACGCTCGTTCACGGGTGTGAACGACAGTACTCGGTGACGGAGTCTCTCTCCCACCACAAATCCCACGCCGAATCTGCGCTTGTCTTCATGCCCACTCCAGTAGATGTTGCAAGGTGTTCTGATCTTGTTTCCTCGCCCCGTCCATCGCATCTCTTGTATGGCGGTGATGTCAGCTTTTGCTTTCCTCAGGACCTCAACCAGCCGGGCAGCGGCACCTTCCCCATTAAGGGACCGGACATTCCAGGTACATGCCCTTATCTCATAATCCTTATTTCGTTTGCGGGTGTTGTCATCTAAAAAAGGGGTTCTCATATCCGAGGCTTTGTTGTTGAATTTCATTGGAACGTTGTTTTATGTGGTGGGTCCCAAACCCAACGCACAACCCGTTTCACGGGAGGTTGAATTCTATTACACGTTTGTATAGCGAGCCGCTTGATCCAAGAGAGACGCCGCTTGCAGCCGCACCACATGGCTGCTGTTTGAACCGCCCCAGCAAGCCCTTAAACCGATTATGTCGGAGTGGCCTTACCAGGTTGTCGCCTTCTCACGTTTAGCTCACCACCAAACGGGTGTTCGGTGGTTACCCAGAGGATACTTAGGCGCAAAGCCCGGAAGTAGTGAGCTGCTTGAACCGCATGCAAAAGAATCGCTCTGGCCATTCCCAGGTGAATGGCGATCAGAAACTTTCCCCACTTGCGTGGACTTCTGCACACGGCCCCATCCTGGATAATGGACAGCAAGACTTAATCAAATTAAAGTTAAGATCACTTCTCACAAGTATAAGGTCTAAGATTTTACTCTACGAATTTACAATATTATTAACTTGGATTAGCTGTAACCTGTAAAAACTATCAATCAAATACATTGCATTGGCGTAATTGACATTTGCTGGTATAAGAGTATCCTCACTTGGAAGATAACTCCAAATGATTTTGCTTAAATTCAAGTCACCTAAAACGCAAAGGTCAGGATTCGAGTTAGTCTTCGAAGCATGCATTATATTCTTAACATGATCTTCATATAGCTTATCAGAACTGTTAGGTGGTATATAGGATATACTGACATACAGGCTATCTAATTTACCTCTAACAAATGATTATTTGATCTAGAAGACTATTAACAACAAAAAATGGAAGATTGCACCTCTTTTTTTACCGCTATTAGAACTCCTCCTCCTCGGCAGGGTCCTGTACTGAAGCTATCTCGATCTTTGCGAAAGACATTGTAGAGATTTCTATCAAAAAATTCAGTATCAAAAAAATCAACAGTTAGCCAAGTCTCAACTAGAGCTATCAAGTCATAGTCAGCACTTGAAGTAGCAGAGTAAATAGAAGAGGCTTTTGTTCTCATGCCTGATATATTTTGAAAATATATTGTTAACGAATTCATTGAAAATCGAGCAGCGAACATTTCGTAAGGAATTAGCATAAACTTTCTTTTTCATCAGTCGTTGGCACCTCAAAAAGGATGGCGAAATATCTGCTGCATTTGAGGCATACTCAATAATTGCCCCAGCACTAAGAGATGGCTTAAACGACGGACAGTGGCGCCTCTGCCGTTAAAGCATGGCAAAAATCAAAAACATCATGAAAGCGTTCGCTAAATCTAATACATGTTTTTAATAGAGAATTTTCGAGGGATCAAGAATATACAACTGTTTTTTCACAGAAAATTATAGTTTACCAGGTAGAGCCGCTCAAAGTTGACCAATTTTCAACATTAAGAAAATTTTGAAATTTTTGTCTTTTTTGTTGTATTTAAAATGGTTTTGTGAGTAAATAAGGCGGCCGGTTGTCGTTTTCTTGTATAGCAATTAAAGATAATTTAATTTAGGATTGAAACAAAAAAAATTGTTTCTTTAAAAGTTGGCGGATATACCTGTTTTTCGAAATGCCTATTTTAAGGCCCTTTTTAAAACTTTAAAACTGAAAAAAAAAAATTTTTTAAATATGTGCTCCGTCAAATTAACAGTAGTTCTTTGTGAAATATTCAGTTACCTAAATTCATAAAGTCTACCTGTGTCCTGCTGCAACTTCACCTTTTACATCAAATAAAGTTAAACAACCTTGGGCATAAATACGCGCCTGAGCAGGTATATATAATTCAGTACGGATGTAAGGTCGTTTTTGTTATTGGAACTTGTTAACTTTCTTCTTCTTTAAATGGTCATCTAACCGCCTGGGCGATTTTGACCGTCCAACATAGCTCGCCAGTCGTTTCTTCGTTGCGCCAACTGGCGCCAATTGGAAACACCGCGGGATCGCAAATCGGTCTCCACTTGGTCCTTCCATCGGAGTGGTGGTCTCCCTCTTCCTCTGCTTCCACCGGCGGGTGCCGATAAGAATACCTTCTGGGCTGGAGCATCTTCGCTCATTCGCACTACGTGGCCTAGCCAGCGAAGCCGCTGTGTTTTAATTCGCTGAACTATGTCGGCGGTTGCGTAAAGTTCATACAGCTCATCATTAAATCTTCTTCGGTACTCGCCGTCGCCAACGCGTAGAGGTCCACAAATCTTTCGAAGAACCTTTCTCTCGAATACTCCCAGAGCCGCCTCATCAGATGTTGTTAGTGTCCACGCTTCTGCACCATATAGCAGGACGGGTGCGATGAGTGACTTTTAGGGTGTTATTTTCGTTCGTCGAGAGAGGACTTTACTTTTCAATTACCTACTCAGTCCGAAGTAGCATTTGTTTGCAAGAGTGATTCTTCGTCGGATTTCTAGGCTAACATTATTGTTGGTATTAATGCTGGTTCCCAGGTAAACGAAGTCCTTTACTATTTCGAAATTATTGCTGCCAACAGTGGCTTGGTTGCCAAGGCGCGAATGCGCTGACTCTTTGCATGATGACAGAAGGTACTTCGTTTTGCCCTCGTTCACCACCAATCCCATTTTCTCCGCTTCTTTTTCTAATTTGGAGTAAGCAGAAGTTACGGCGCGGTTGTTAAGGCCAATGATATCAATATCGTCAGCATATGCCAACAGTTGCACGCTTTTATAAAATATTGTTCCAGCGCGGTTAAGTTCTGCAGCTTGTATTATTTTCTCCAGCATTAAATTAAAGAAATCGCACGATAGGGGTAACCCTGTCTGAAACCTCGTTTAGTTTCGAACGGCTCGGAGAGGTACTTCGCAATTCTGATCAAACTGGCTGTGTTGCTCATTTTGCATAGCCGTATAAGTTTTGCGGGGAAACCAAATTCAGACATAGCGGCATATAGGCAGCTCCTTTTCGTGCTATCGAAAGCGGCTTTAAAATCAACAAAGAGATGATGCGTGTCGATTCTTTTTTCACGGGTTTTTTCCAAGATTTGGCGTATTGTAAAAATCTGGTCGATGGTAGATTTACCAGGTCTGAAGCCACACTGATAAGGTCCAATCAGTCTGTTCACATCAGGTTTCAGTCTTTCGCACAATACGCTTGATAGGACCTTATATGCGATATTCAAAAGGCTGATTCCGCGATAGTTGGCGCAGTTTGCAGGATCGCCCTTCTTGTGGATTGGGCAGAGAACACTTAGATTCCAATCTTCAGGCATGCATTCATCCGACCAAATTCTGCATAGAAGCTGATGCATGTGCCTTACCAGCTCCTCGCCTCCGTGTTTGAATAGCTCAGCAGGCAAACCATCAGCGCCAGCTGCTTTATTGTTTTTCAATCGGGATATTGCTATTCGCACCTCATTGTAGTCGGGTTGTGGAACGTCAATTCCATCATCTTCGATTGTGGGCTCGGGTTCGGCATCTTCTCTGGTTTCTTGCTCAGTTTCTCCATTTAAAAGGGCAGAGAAGTGATCCCTCCATATTCTGAGTGTTCTCTGAACATCGGTCACCAGGTCGCCGTTCTCATTCTTACAGGAGTTTGCCCCGGGTTTGAAACCTTCTGTCATTCGCCGAATTTTTTGATAGAATTTTCGGGCATTATTCCCGTTGGCCAGCATCTCAAGCTCCTTTATTTCACGCTTTTCTGCCTCTCTTTTTTTCGCCCGGAAAAGCCGCCTCGCTTCCCTCTTCAACTCGCGGTAGTGTTCACACACACTCCTCGTTGCATTCGATCTCAGCGTTGCCTTGTAGGCTTCGTCCTTTCTTTTCGTTGCAGCGCGGCACTCTTCATCATCATACCAGTTGTTTTTTCGCGTTCGCCGGAATCCAATTACTTCTTCGGCTGCGGTACGGAGTGCTCCTGAGATATGATCCCACTGCTCATGCATTCCACTAGGTTGAATTGTGCTCTCGGAGAGCAGGTGTGAGAGGCGATCTGCGAAATAATTGGCGGTCTGTTGCGATTGCAGCTTTTCGACGTCCAGCTTTCCCTGCGTTTTTTGTTGCACCTGTTTTGTCGTACAGAGGCGGGTACGAATCTTGGCTGCTACTAGGTAGTGATCAGAGTCGATGTTAGGTCCTCGTATTGTGCGAACATCTAAAACGCTGGAAGCATGCCGTCCGTCTATCACAACGTGGTCGATCTGGTTGCGTGTTTTTCGATCGGGGGACAGCCATGTAGCCTGATGGATCTTCTTGTGCATAAACCTAGTGCTGGATATGACCATGTTTCGGGCACCGGCGAAGTCGATCAGCCTGAATCCATTTGGCGAAGTCTGATCGTGGAGACTGAACTTCCCGACAGTGGGGCCAAATACACCCTCCTTACCCACCCTGGCGTTAAAGTCGCCAAGCACGACTTTGATATCATGACGGGGGCAGCGCTCGTATGCTTCTTCCAGGCGCTCGTAGAATGCATCCTTTTCCACGTCGTCCTTCTCTTCCGTCGGTGCATGAGCGCAGATAAACGATATGGTGAAAAATCGTACTTTTATGCGGATTGCAGCGAGACGCTCGTTCACGGGTGTGAACGACAGTACTCGGTGACGGAGTCTCTCTCCCACAACAAATCCCACGCCGAATCTGCGCTTGTCTTCATGCCCACTCCAGTAGATGTTGCAAGGTGTTTTGATCGTGTTTCCTCGCCCCGTCCATCGCATCTCTTGTATGGCGGTGATGTCAGCTTTTGCTTTCCTCAGGACCTCAACCAGCCGGGCAGCGGCACCTTCCCCATTAAGGGACCGGACATTCCAGGTACATGCCCTTATCTCATAATCCTTATTTCGTTTGCGGGTGTTGTCATCTAAAAAAGGGGTTCTCATATCCGAGGCTTTGTTGTTGAATTTCATTGGAACGTTGTTTTATGTGGTGGGTCCCAAACCCAACGCACAACCCGTTTCACGGGAGGTTGAATTCTATTACACGTTTGTATAGCGAGCCGCTTGATCCAAGACAGACGCCCGCTTGCAGCCGCACCACCTGGTGATCAGACGCTGCTGTTTGAACCCCCCCAGCAAGCCCTTAAACCGATTATGTCGGAGTGGCCTTACCAGGTTGTCGCCTTCTCACGTTTAGTTCACCACCAAACGGGTGTTCGGTGGTTACCCAGAGGATACTTGGGCGCAAAGCCCGGAAGTAGTGAGCTGCTTGAACCGCATGCAAAAGAATCGCTCTGGCCATTCCCAGGTGAATGGCGATCAGAAACTTTCCCCACTTGCGTGGACTTCTGCACACGGCCCCACCCTCCAATTATTTTAGTTACGAATTGTATACCTGAAATTCATTTTAATAATTTAAGTAGGTATATAAAGCTAACCATCATACAATGCACATTATCATATCATTATCGCTTTCTTGTATAGCAATTAAAGATAATTTAATTTAGGATTGAAACAAAAACAAATTGTTTTTTTTTTTTGTTTAAAGTTGGCGGATATACCTGTTTTTCGAAATGCCTATTTTGAGGCCCTTTTTAAAACTTTGATGGAAAAAAATGTTAAAATATGTGCTCCGTGAAATTAACAGTAGTTCTTTGTAAAATATTCAGTTACCTAAATTCATAAAGTCTACCTGCGTCCAGCTGCAACTTCACTTTTTACATCAAATAAAGTTAAACAACCTTGGGCATAAATACGCGCCTGAACAGGTATATATAATTCAGTACGGCCGTAAGGTCGTTTCTGTTATTGGAACTTGTTAACAACATACATTTTATTAGTTACGAATTGTATACCTGAAATTCATTTTAATAATTTGAGTAGGTATATAAAGCTATCCATCATACAATGCACGTTATCATCTCTATTAATAATATCTTTTGGATATTAAGGAACTTAGTATTCTGTTTACTTAAATAAAGTGAATAGTATTTTTAAATATAGTTCACAGTTTAATATTTAGTCAGATACACTCGAAGCCAATTCTAATATGTATCTAGAAAACTCGAAACTATTTGCGGAGTTAAAATCTACAAAGTCAAGACGGGACTTCGTTGAGGCTATTATGACAGAATTAGCGAGTGAAACAAGCATTAAAAAAGGGAAGGCCTAGAAGAAAAGTTGGTTTACAATACATTATGATAGAAAGAAAATGGAAGGACGTCTATCGTAACAATTTAAAATTTCTAAGTAAGCATGAAAAGTGGCTAGCTGACAAAACTTTTTTGGACGAAGAAACGCCTAGCACGTCAACTAATCCAACTAGAGGGAGACCAACAAAACCCATAGAAGAGTGTTCTACCTATACAAGGAAAAGGAAGCTGTCTGATACCACAAAAGCTATGGCCACGACATTCAGAAGCACTGGCTATTAAATATAAAAAAGACGAAGAAAACGTGAAGTCTCATATAACAGAAGCAGTTGCGGTAGCAAGTCCAGTGCGACTAATGAGGATCAAAAACAGCATTCCCACACCACCAAATGCGCTACTTAGGAAATACACTCCCGAACAAGCTTTGGCGCTGTTTATAGATCTCGGTTTAACGAAGAAAAGATATATTATATTGCGTAACTCATTATTGCAACGTAATGCCGATATTTTACCTGGATACAAACAAATTACTCAACAAAATCAAATTGCCAAATTAGAACCAACAATATTTGAAATTGCAGAGGGGAATGTCATTACAATAAAGTATGATTTTCTTCTAACAATGGTCGATGGAAAAGTTTTGAACTTAATAACAAAAACGACATCTACAATGAAATGTCCAATTTGTAAGAAGAGCCAAAAGGGCTTAGAAAATCTTGATGATTCAATAACTGACGAACTAGATTATGAGTATGGAATATCTCCTTTGCATGCTAGGATAAGATATATGGAATTTGTTTTGAAGCTGGCTTATATACTACCACCACAAGGAGAAGTTTTCGACGACAATACAACATGTAAGGAGAAACAAAACAGGAGTAAAAAAATAATTCAGGATGCGTTCTATAAAGAGATTGGCCTTAGAGTTGACTGTCCAAAGTATGGATACGGAAATACAAATGATTGTAACTCCTCAAGAAGATTTCTTGAGAACTATGAAGTGTCTGCTCGCATAACAGGAGTTCATAGAGATATTGTGAAAAGATTGGGAGTAATTTTAAATATTTTAAACTGCCATGAACCAGTTAGTGGACCCAAATTTGGAGAATATGCATCTAAAACTACAGAGTTGCTGCATCAAAAGTATCTTGAGAAGAAACTTACACCAACGGTACATAAAACTTTAGCACATGGAAAAGATTTAATAGAGTACCAGTGCTTACCATTAGGAGAATTGTCTGAAGAAGCTCAAGAATCTAAGAACAAGGACTACAAAAGATATAGATGTATGAACACCTGCAAAGTTCACGATTTAGACACAACGAATACCTTTTTAACATATTAGCTATCTCTTCTGATCCAGTCATATCATCTATGAGGTATGTAAGAACACAAAATGATCTTAAGATAAAATAAGTTTCTCACTTCTTATCACAACAATGAAAAAGAGATTTACTAAACAATCTCGTTACTTTATTGAAAAATAAGATATCTATGTACAAGTTAATTTTGTATTTCAAATAAAAGAATTAATTAATTTAGTAATTTATAAATACATACTTTTCGTTAATGCATTTCTCTAAAGTTTATCAAATTTATTTTAAAGCTTAGGCATTTCGCCTTGAAACGAGTATTACATTTTTATAGAAATCAATACGTCCATCGAGTTTGGTACAAATTGGTAAAGCGGTTACTAAGATCAAACTTTTTAGCATAAATGGGCAGTGCCCCTCCCCTTTTCCAAAATTCGTTGGCCGTTTAATCTTCAGCTCAAATAAAATTTCATTGAACCACTTTCAATAACTTTTAGTTATTAATAAAATACATATTTGGCTTGTAAATTAAAAAAAAAAACGTTAAATTTTACGATGAATTTTGAAGCACCTTGTTATTGTGGCACTAAAAACGGACATTTGAGTTATAGAAGAGTATTGCCATTTAAATGAAACAATACGTCTATCGATTTTGGTAGTTATTGATTACGTGACTACTTAGATACAACTTTTTGTAATAAGTAGGCACGCTATGCTATCAAAATCATTAGTTTATCTTATTTAATGCTTAAATACGTCATTATAAGACAAATCTAATTTTTTTTTTTTTACTAAAACATTTTGTTTTTGCATTTTTCTAAAACTTTTCGACTTTGACGAATTTTTTAGAAGCACCCTGTATCTGTGACATTCTGAGCTTTCACACAATAAAACTTGAAATAATTAGCTTTCATTTGCATTTAAAATTTTTAAAATATCTTTATTGGTTCAAAAGTTATGATTTTTGCAAAGAAAAAACTCAAAAGGCGCCATTGTGCGTCGATAAATGAAGTCATTTGAAACGTACGCTAACAAATTAGCGTTGGAGTTACTACCAATAAATATAGCACGCGCCTTCTGGTATTTTTTCGCAACACTCTGGGAATTATTTTCCCGCTCTGACCGTATTTGATCTAAATTCATGATATTTAAATATAGTGTCACTTGGTCAAGAGTTACCTAATTTTAGAAAAGTGGTTTGTGACACACTCACATATTTTGTGCTTTATTAATATTCAGTGCATTGTCGATGTCTATGAAACTTCCACGATGGGCTCAGGAGTTCGCTGGGTACGATACTGGCCATATATCAATTTGGAAAAGTGGGCGGTTCACGCCCCCAGACTATATAAAAATTTCAATTCGTTATAACTCTAAGGGCCGCTTTTTCACTTTTTCAGTTTCACCTAAGTCACAACTTAGTCAGCCTTATTTTCGACTAAGTCAGTGTTGCTGTCGTTCAAAACCTAAATGTCAGTAATGCTCCTAATTTGTTTTGTACAATGTCCCAGCCGGAAAATTCGTCAAGCATGCCTTTAACGCCGTATGCGTAGATGCATGTGAACGCTTGTTTTCTACCATGCAACCATTACGAAACTATCGTTTTCAATTAATGTATAAAAGGAATAAGCAAATGGCACATTAGAGCAAAAATGCATCGTGACGCTACAGGGCATTATAGCTTAGTTGTTAGAGTACTCTAACAGCGGCTTTGGTGCAGACACTTGGGTTCGTATCTCAGTGTCCGAGAAGGGATCTGATGAGAAGCTGGGCACTTCGAAACATGTCATTCCATACCATCGCTGTGCATAACGTTGTAATTTTTCCTCTAATATCAATTAACAAACAAACATAAAAATTCCAGCTTTGCTCCAACAACAATCACCATAACTGTAATTGTTACAGGTACAGTGCGGGTGCATAACAAATAACACGGAAGTGTTGATATGCAAAAATGCCCTTCTGTATCTAAAACTGTTCTATGAACGCGCTTAAAAATATTCCACTTTCCTTGAGTTGACATATAAAATATATGTACCAAATAATGTATAAAAGGAATAAGCAAATGGCACATTAGAGGAAAAATGCATCGTGACGCTACAGGGCATCATAGCTTAGTTGTTAGAGTACTCTAACAGCGGCTTTGGTGCAGACACTTGGGTTCGTATCTCAGTGTCCGAGAAGGGGTCTGATGAGAAGCTGGGCACTTCGAAACATGTCATCCCATACCATCGCTGTGCATAACGTTGTAATTTTTCCTCTAATATCAATTAACAAAATTATTTTTCATTTCAAGTTCTTTCGTAACATTTTTATTGTATGTGATTGAAATCGTTCCGAACATTAAAATATCTTCACATCTGCCCCACATAGCGGACGTTTTTTTATTTCGCATAGAAGTGGTAAGAAGTGGTAACTGCTTTCGACGTCAGGTCCACTTTTGAAATCTCCAGTTCAATGGAAACATTTTTAAAAATGTTGCAAGTTAGAATCATATAAAAAAACAAAAAAATTTTACGAAAGACAAAATATGCTGAAAATTTTAGAATTTGTGCAGTCCAATTTTCCTAACCATCAAAATAGGTGGTAACGTTACGTAGCCAGGAAAAATTGCACGTATTTTGTTAGTACTTTTGTGGACAGCATATGCCACATACTAGTAAACAAGAATTAATAAACAATACAAGAACTTTTTTGTTCTCTGAATTTTTCGTTTTTCGTAGCGTTACCATAACGCCAGAATAGCGATTGCATGAACTGCGTTCTCGACGGTTATGATTTTCGGTTAAATAATCTTCCGAGTACAAAATTAAAGGTTACACATAAGTTGACCTCACCCATCGATAGAAAAAATACACATCCCATGATACAAATCCCGACATTTTTTAGGTACCGAAAATACCGAAGTTTCTTTCTTACAATCCCGGGGTTGGTAATATGCTATTGAAAATGCAATACGTTTGATATATTTAAAACAACTATAGATTTTTTTGTTGATATGTTTGAATTTGCATTGTTGATTGCAATATATACTACAATGAAAGCTCAGGAAACCTATCACATGGCCAGTGTTGGAAGTTGATCAATTAAAATTTTGATCGATTTATTAATTACCTAAAAAATTAATTGTTATTAAATTAATTGCAATTGAAATAATTAATATTAAATAAATTTATTCAATATAAATTGCAATTAAAATTTGAATTGCTTGTTGCTGAAAAAAATTATAATTAATTTTTTAATTGTATTATGAAGCAGTTAATAATAACACTGGTCTACAGCCAAAACCCACCAGAGACGCGAATATGAAATTCGTGTGTAAAACCACCCCCTGATTCCGAAAATCGAGGTTATATATTTCAAATAAAAAAAAAGATGGCTCCACTTAATCAAATTGAGCAATTCCAAAACGGTTTGAAAAATGTAAAAGCTAATAAAAACCCGATCCTAATCTAAATAAGCGTCAAAACAAAACAAATAACTTTTTTAAGTATAAAATAAGATCATAAAGGTAAGACAAAACTTACATACATTGTTATGGTCTCATATGTACATATGCTAATATTTGTAGGGTACTTAAGTATTATATGGCTATATTTATTTGAATGCTTATAACTTTTGTATTAGTCCATCGATTTTATTGGATGAAAGCAAATTTTTTTTTTAGGAAAACAGAGCTTACAGAAAATTTCTGGAAAAGAATAAACAGTTTTCGATATCCTTCCTCGCAAAGTATACATTTTTTAAATATTTTTTAAAAAAAAGGGTAAAAATCCGTATGGTGGAGAAAAAAAGTTCGAATTTGTAGACCAGTGTAATTGATCACTTTTTTATAACTACTCGTGTGGACTGATTTCTTTCAAATATTCAATACAAAATATCAATATATTTCACAGAATTTCTATGTAAGTAATTATGAAACGATTGAAATGAAAATGCAGTTAGTAATGTTTCAGGCAAAATATAAAGACCATAAACGGAAAATTCAAACATTTTTTTGACATTAATTTGTGATGAGAACTTATAAAGCTATTAAGATTAATATGATTTATGACTTTATTAAGAGCATAAAAACTAATGTGGCAAATAGTTAAAAGACTTTATTCTCAAAATCTCTGCTTTTAATTTTGTCAACCCTTTTGAATTGTGCTGTACTTGTCGACCAATGGTATCTACCGCAAATATAGGCCATACTATAGGGCTGCCATACGTCTTGGTTTACAAGGATTTGTCCGCGATCTAGGCAAATTGTCCTAGTTCATCCCCTAAATTCTCCTGGTTTTAGGCAAATTGTCTTGGTTTCTTCATATTTTCTGAATAAAGCTCTTTGTCTGATTTTTGTTTTAATTAATTATTCATCTTTTTTTATGTGCATCAAACAACGATTAAAAAACTTCAAACTGTTTGCCCGTCTCACCCTTGTGCGTGCGGTCTATTAAAAAGTATTGACACAGTAACACAGCACAGTGAGGTGTTACACACTGAACATCTGACTTCATTTGTGTGCTGCTGTTGAAAAGTTTATTGGATGTGGATTTAAATGCTGGGTGAGTTTTTCTTATTTCGTTTTAATTTATTTGATTAACAGTAATTTTACACTCCTCAAGAATATGCCGAAAAGGAAGTGCAAGTTTTTGGATAATTACACAGCTGAATGGTCGTATATAATAATAGGAAAAGTGATCACAACACGCATTACGATATGTGGATTTGATATTTGCATTGCCAATGGTGGAAAGTAAAGCATTTAAAATCATGCTAAAAGTGACAAACACCAATCGAAATTATATTAATATCATGTTCAAAAGATGTAAGTTCTTTTATGGTTAAGAAGAATACAAAACTTGAGTATCTGATTAATGTTGCTGATATAATAACGAATAATAATAAAGCACCATCAATCGTTCCCCAAAGATTGATTCTTTGATATGTCCAGACTCAGAGTTAGCTTTAAAATAATCAACCGACAGAATTAATCACAAAGCTGAGAAAATCTTTCTTCTGCTCATTCATTATTTGCCAAATGAAACATCCGAAGCAATCACAAAATTCTGCATCGATTCATTAAAATGTTCCCCTACAAAATCTTACGGCATTTGGAGCTGATAATACAAACACGAATTTTGGGGGGAGACAAAGGTATGGTGTGGATAATATTTTTTACTAGTACTAAAAGACATACTCTGTAGAGAGATAGAGGGCATTGCCTTATCTTCTTATATTCTTCATAACGCTATTTCAAATGCAATAGACGTACTGTCAATTGACATCGAATCAGTTGGTCTAAAGATTTATAAAAATGTCTGCATCTTCACAGTAAAAGCTGAGAAACTAGCGAGTTTTGTGAAAATGCACATGCAATATTTAATGCAATACTATCACATACTCGAAGTAGGTGGTTGTCACGTACATTGCAGCTTTGGAAGCCACTCAAAGAATTTTTTGAAGTCGAAAAAGTAGTACCAAAATTAATTACTAATTTTTTTAAAAACACGTTAGCAGAAGCATATTTCACATTCGTTGAAAGCCATGTGCATGGTGCCGAAGCAAAATTCGCAAGATTGAAAAAAGAAATATTGCAGTGATGGAAATTCAATTATTTTTAAATAAAACTCTGTGTGATTTGAAGAATAGATTTCATGGGGTTTCAAACACAAATAATTCTAATTCGTTTGAAAACCAGTGGATGAAGACAAAATTTAACTTTTTGAAAATGACATTAAAACTTTTTTACAACTACAATTACCTCTTAGATGATTGGGTGAAACCATTGAAAACCTATAAAATATTTAATTGGATACTATTCCCAAATGGACTGACGTTCAAAGAACGATTATTTATTTTTATGAAAAAGTGAGTTAGGAGTGCTTACAAGAAATTTTATACCTAAAATCATTTTTGGAAATAAATAAGGAAGTTTTAAAGAAAAGTCCATGTTAGAAAAATGGACATATTTTTTTGAACAAACTTCTGAGAAAGAACGAAAACAAAACTTCCTTAAGATGAAACAAATGCGCAATGGGCCAAAGAAATAAATTCGTTGAAAATTGGAATGTTTGACAGTATTATAAATAAAATTCAATTGAAATATGACATGCTGTGAATTTTATAACTATATAAAAGAGAGGAATGAAGTTTTACGCCAACTACAAACTTAAATGTTAAGTTTTAATTTTTGTTTCTTTGTTTAATTATTTAAATCAAAATCGAAATATAGATATTTTTGTCAAAGACATATATATATAAATCTAGGTTTTGGATTTATTTTTTATTTAGCAGCCCTACCCTAAGCTAAATATATTTTTCATTCCCTTTTAACATCCTTCTCCAACGTACTCCCTATACAGGTTTTAGTCGGAATGCGAAATTCCGGCTTACATAATTCAAAAGCAAATATCACTTTTACATTTGACTATAGCAAGAATGGTTGCTTTCACCCAAAAAAGTAGAAGCTTTCCAAGTGGGTTAAATCATCAACATTATATATGGATGGAATTTTGCGGTGTTAATGTCACACATATTGCTGTAGTATTCAAACATTGAAAGAGGTTGATAACATATTTGTCAGTGAATTGATGTTTTTTCAAAAAAAAAAGTTTTGTTTTTAGTCAAATATTCCTGGAAATGTAACAGGAGCACTAAACTTACATGTCGGATATTACGAAAAATAATAATTTTCAAAATGCCACAAACTTATGCGTAAATATAGGGGGATGGGGCAATTACCTTTCCTCAACTCAACCTACCGTTAATTTGAATTTCGAAAATAATATATCGAACCCTTCGCTCGAAATTATGGTAACGGACATTTTTCCGAAATCTACTTTTTGATGCAAATTTTTTCTACGTCCCCCAGCGCATCACCTGGTGAAATATTATAGCTGAAATCCTTGTTAAATTGGAATTTCTTTTTTTCGTAAGGGACAATCGACTTTTTCGTGAGCGCGAAATTATCGTATCGCTCATATAAAAATATTTTGAATATAGCTGATAAATAATTTGATGTACTAGTTCTTGCTCAAGTTTAAAGCAGAATGTGAAGGGGCATGCGAACTCAATGTTACCATCGCTAGAAGATTATACATGCATTATCTTATAATATAAAACGAGCTATTCCTGTATGTATATTTGTATATTATATTACTATATCCACTACTATTTTGGCAACGCCTGAATCGATTTGTATGAAATTCATTTTATACATAGTATGCTTCTTTCTAAGACATTCTTTCCAGGTGCTACCACTAGAGATATTTTAACAAGGTTGCCACATTTTCAGAACCAAAAATTAAATATGTCAATATGGGTATCAAATGAAGCTTACTGGTATTAGTAATAAATATAAATTGAAGAATGCCTCTACGAAATATTATAACTGCGATCAAATGAAGACAGCACAGAATTTTATCACTCGAATGTTTTCGGATAGAGGAAGAGCCCTCAAGTTTTTTTAAGTAAATGTTGCTTTACTCCTTTTGTTACACAAAGTCAAAGCAATATTTTTAAGAGATCAAAACCGAAGCAACCCCGTTTCTGGTTTCTTGTGTGCAAACTTTGATTTGCGAAAAGTTTTAAATACCCCGTTTGAGAAAAATAGAATTTTTCTACTCTCGAAAATATGCTTACTACAACTTTAGCATTTATAAAAACGGTACTAGAAATTGATATTGCTTCTTGTGGGAAGAACACGATGGAAAGTGGGGATGCAATGCATTTTTACTGCTCTTTATAAATATCTAAAAATCGTGGACCAAAGGCAGACAGCTAAGGAATTATGTCCATATTGTGACAGTTGCTCTGATTGCGTATTTTCTAAATTTTTCGAACTTCATAGATGAAATAAAAATTACATATTTACTTTGAATGGGTACCAGTTATGCGAAATTCACGAACTAACCCATCCGGATATGATTGTATTGAAGTATTACAAGCTGAGTTTAAAAACTGGAAGTCGGTTTCAAACTTTTTAATTCCGAATAAAATTAAACTATGCTTAAGAAATCTTCTCATGGCTCCATTCCAAAAAAATTTAGCTCAGTGGAACTTAAATATGGGTATTTTAAAAATTGCAATAAAAAGACTATGAATAAATTTGACTTTAAATTTAATCTAGAAACATTGTATCACAAACCATTACGTATATCTCCAAAATAATTCAATGATTCGCATAACTTGTGTTTAAGTAATAGTGTTGAAGCCAACAGGCTTGCAATGGTTGGGAATCGCTGGAGGTTTCTCAATACAGCTGTTCGTTGCAAAGCGACACTGTCACGGGAAATTCACCGGTGAACATTTCCATACTAGGGAAGGATAAGTTGATGATTGGTTGGAACGATCAGTCTTTGGCTAACCATCCATCGTATCGCTCCAGGCAATCTTCAACAGCAGCATCTGAAAGGTAATCTTTTGTATATCCTCTTATACTTTCCTTACAATAATCCTCAAATATACTCCTTTGTATATAACCTGATTTCTTTAAATAAACTCCTCTGTTGATCACTTATTAATTGAATTATATTGTTTTGTTTCTTTCCTTGCTACATACTGCTTCATGAGTTCGCACCGGCATTTCCCTCGTCGTTTCCCCCCAAACATTTGGTCCTCCGGAGCTCGAACTCGACGAACTACAATTGCAATAACAACACAAAATCTTTCAACGAATTTTTAAGAAGTGAAAAGAATAAACCAGCGAAAAACAACACCAACATTGAGTGACTTCCACCAAAACACAAAGAAGAAGAAAAAAAATACATCGAGTTGCAGAAAATTGATATTAACAGGTGCGTATAAACATTAATTTGTTGAGCTGGTAGGAATTTTAGTTTCTATATTTCTAATAAATTGATAGATAGTGAACTGAAAAGAGTCTTTGTGGATAATCGGTGCATAATAGTGCAAATAGTGTTAAATAAAAAAGTGAGATAAATACGATTGTTTACCGGCATCATAGTGGTTAATTCATTTTTACTTTAGAAATCGTTTGTACGGCGAAAATTCGTTTGCTCAAGTAAAAGTGCAATTTAAATCTTGGTTTTAATTTTCTTTTTGTAAAACAAATAATTATTAATTAATTCGGTTAGCACAAATAACAAAACAATCATATTTATCCTCTCCCTTACTTGTTGCTCTATTGGATTGTGTGGGCGATATACCAGATTGGAAACCTTTTCCAATTTTTTTACTTATTTTGTGAGAGTTAAAGTTCTCAGCGTCGGCTTTTTTCTTTTCTATTTGCAATCGGCAATATATTTCCTATATTTGTGCACACATACAATCCATGCATACAAACGTATTAGCTTGGAAAAATTTAGTATTCAGCCTAATACAAAACCACCCTCGCTTTGTGTAATTTGGCCTTACAAGCAAACAGCAGTAAGTGCATTAGTACCTTTGTTGGTTTTTTGCGACATTTTGTTATTGTTGGAAAAATATCGTTTTACAGCCTTAAACACAAAAGCTTTATTTGAAGTTCGTAACTTTAGAATTTTCGATATACGCTAATTAGTTATACACCCACATTGAACAATTTATTCCAATTTTCTTTGGTATTGCTTTGTTTACCACTTTTCAGCTTCGTTAGCGCGGGTTAGTGCAGTACATACACACACATACATACGTACAAGAGCGCTAAAATTTGCATAAGCATCCCTGTTGGAAATATTTACAGTGACCCTTTAGGAAATTTTTGCATTGACCCAATAGGAACATATTGCGTCAATAACTTCGTTGAATATAGTCTTCTTTATATTACATTGGGGCGCGTATCATCCCTTTCGGGTTATAAATTAATTTTGAACTAGTTTCCGCAGATTTCGGCTTTGTTTTGGTACAACCGAATTTCGTAAAATTTTCAAGATGCCTTTGAATTATTATACTAGATGCTCTGATCAAGTCGTCGCATTCAACGCAGAATACTCCGACGCATCATTAAAAGAGCATACCAAATTCTCATTAGAAGTTCTGAAAACAGAAAGCAAAGGAAGCATATGAGGAATGTATGCGCTCATTAGTAAAGACGGGTGAGGTAGAAGCGGTGGAAGGAAAGCAGGCAGCCACCCGTAAAGATTATATAGAGTGCTTATCGCGCATTTGTGAATACCTTCAGCAAGCCGAGGCAAAAGATGCTCCACCCACAACCCCTGCCCAAGTAGTCAACTAGTCCAACAGCCTACGTTTACCCCCTTGCGACACAGACATATTCCATGGGGATTATGTCTCATGGCCATCATTTCGGGATATTTTTACAGCGATTTATATTAATAATGGGCGGCTTAGTGACGTCGAAAAATTGTACCATTTGCTTCAAAAAACAAGTGGTGACGCAAAGGAAATCGTTTCAAGGGCTCCACTTACCAACCTAGGATTCGGGATGGCATGGACAAACCTGAAGGCGACATACGAGACCAAGCGGGTTCTAGTCAACAGTCATTTGAAGGTACTATTTTCTCTTCCAGTCATTCGGACTGAAAGTGCATCGGCTCTAAAGGAGTTGCAGCGGAGTATTAATGGATGCCTAGTAGCCCTGGAAACGCATGAGGTCGCCGTGAACAATTGGGATCCAATCCTTATTTTCCTTTGTTCGAATCGCCTTCCAGAAACGACGTTGAGTTTATGGGAACAATCGCTTGTGGACAAAGCAGCTTTACCGGCTTGGAGTCAAATGGATGCATTCCTCACGCAGCGGTTTAGGACACTTGAGTCCATAACGGATGTAAAATGTTCAACGTCGTCGGCTTCTGGAAACCAGCAACAAAAATCGATTTCGACCTCACAAAACCCAACGGGTCAAAAAAAGGTAGCGCTAGCGACAAAGATAGCGTCTTCTAATTGTCTGTTATGCCCAAAACAACAACACCACTTGCGTTTATGTACCAAATTTTTAGCTCTTTCGGTTAATGATAGATTCGCCAGAGTAGACATCATACTCTACTTCAACGAGTGCCTTCTAGCGCACAAATGCCCAAAGACTCAACAGCTATCAGGAAATTTGAAATCGTCAAAGTTAACCTCGGCACTTCTCGGAACCGCGATAGTTCACATTTGCCATTCAGGGTCAACATATGTCGCTCGGGCGTTGATTGACTCAGCTGCAGAAGCATCGTTCATTTCGGAACGACTTCGGAAACTTCTAAAGCTACCTTGCGCAAAAGCTAACGCCATTATATCGGGACTTAATCAAAAAGTTTGCAACAATAGTTCGAAAAGTTGCTCGTTCGTTTTGGGCTCACCCCGTGACCCAAATCTTTTCATAGATGCCAATGCATTCGTTTTACCAAAAATTACCGGTAACTTACCTTCACCCTCAATAGATGAATCAATATTAGACCAACTGCCTAAAGTACTTTTGGCAGATTCGAACTTCCTTCAAAGTGGTCCTATAGATGTTTTGATAGGAGGGGACTTATACCCCAAAGTTATGTTAGACGGGGTAAAGCGCAGTTTGAATAACAATTTTCTGTCTCAAGAGACCGTGTTCGGGTGGATCATCACTGGAGCATCTTAAACTGCACACGTCTCTTGCTTTGTTACAAAAGTCTCAATGGGGGAGGACATTTCGTTAGATTGCCAACTGCGCAGATTTTCGGAACTAGAGGAAGTTCCTAAAAGAAACCTCCAAACTGCAGAGGACTCGTTTTGTGAGGAACTCTATTCGAAAACCACCACACGTAATTCGGAGGGGAGATACATCGTGTCATTACCTTTCAAAAGTTTTTATCCCACGGATTTAAAGCTAGGAGTGTCTCGATCCATTGCTCTAAGACAATTTCATCGAAATGAATCGAGGCTTTTGAAAGACATCACCCTAAAAGAAGAGTACGACAACGTCGTAAAGGAGTATTTGGAACTAGGGCATATGGAGAAGACGGATCCTCTAAATTATGAGCATTCACCCAGCCATTTTTACCTCCCACATCACGCGGTTTTGAAGCCTGAAAGCACTTCGACAAAATTAAGGGTAGTTTTTAATGCGTCAAGTAATACATCCAACGGAGTATCCCTCAATGACATTTTGCATGTAGGCCCCGCTCTTCAATCTGACTTAACGCTGTTAAGAATTCGTTGACGCATGTATAGGTTCGTACTAAACAGCGATATTCAGAAAATGTATAGTCAAATCTTAGTAAATTCATCGCATACGCCGTACCAAGGGATTCTGTTTAGAGATGACCCACTTAGTAACGTAGAGGACTTTGAATTAAAGAAGGTTACCTGTGGCATAAATTGCGCTCCCTACTTAGCAATTCGAACTCTTCTCCAATTGGCGCAGGATAGTAAAGATTCACACCCATTAGCAGCCCAAATCCTTCGAAATTCGATGTATGTAGATGACGTACTTGCAGGATTTCATGATATATCCACAGCCGTAACAGCACGCAATGAGCTCATCGGAGCATTAGGCAGCTCAGGTTTCGCTTTGAGGAAATGGTCATCAAATTCGAAAGAAATCTTAGCAGACCTTGCAGATGATCACCTGCTCGATAGGGATTTCCTGGAGTTAGAGGAAACAAGCGCTACGAAGGCTTTAGCGATAAGATGGAACGCTAAGTCAGACATATTTTTCTTTAAAATTCAAAACCCAGTGGTTAAAGATACTTTCACCAAACGGGAAACGCTCTCGATGATAGCAAAGCTTTTCGACCCAGCTGGGTAGCTAGCACCAGTCGTGGTACTAGCTAAAATTATCATGCAACAGATTTTGTGAGATGGGACTCTTTAGGATCAACCTTTAGCGCCTGAAACTCTTTCGCAATGGAATACCTTTTTGGAGAATTATAGGTATGTAGAAGAAATACAAATACTGCGGTGGGTGGAATATACGGACCAGTCTTATTTCCAAATTCATGCCTTTTCCGATGCGTCGGAAAAGGCATACGAGGGGGTTATATACTTAAGAGTAGAAAATCAAAATATCGCGTCGTCTCATCTGTTACTAGCAAAAACGCAACTTGCACCAATCAAAACTATTTCGCTACCTCGTTTAGAGTTCTGTGGTGCAGTTCTAATAGTCGATATGCTTAAATCTCTTCTCAGCGAATTACCCTTCAAAGTAGAAAATGTCACTTGTTGGACAGATTCAACATTCGAGTGGCAAAGATTCAGGAATTGGTCGGATCTAGGCATTGGAACCACGTCGCAGATCTCTTTAGCAGAGGAACTTACCCACAGGAATTGCCGTCGAGCAAGTTGTGGTGGCATGGACCCTCATGGTTAGCAAACGAGGTAGAAAAATGGCCATCATATAATCAGCCAATAGAAGACGTCACCCTCGAAGCCAAGGCAATAAAGGCACATACATCGCGAATATCGAATTATGAAGACCCCCTAGATAGATTTTCGCCGTTACCAAGAGCACTTCGGGTTCTCGCATACATCTTTCGATTCTACAATCGGGCCAGCAAATACACCAGATCATTTCATTCGTATCCCTCGCTTACCATCTCGGGAGCAGAAATTTCAAAAATGCGCACTCGGCTGATAATTGTGGCACAAATGAATAATTTCCCCGAAGAACATCAACATCTGACATCGAAAATCCCGATTCACTCTAAAAGCAAAATTTTTACGATAAATCCGTTCTTAGATAATCGTGGGGTAATCCGAGTTAATAGACGACTAGCGAACTCTTTGGTTCTTTCCTACAATGAAAAACATCCCATTCTTCTTCCGTATAGTTGTTCTTTTTCCAAATTATTAATCGAAATGATACATCGCATTTCTTTACATGGTGGAAATCAACTGACATTGCGTTCACTTCGTCAGCAGTACTGGATTCCGAAGGCGAAGAATCTAATCAAGACGGTTATTCATAACTGCAAGCCTTGCCTTCTTGATAAACAAAAGGACCAGTGCCAAATCATGGCACCGGGGGTATTCGAAAATACCGTGGTCGGTTTTTCTGGACCCTTCGATATTAAAACTTTTTCGGGACGATCGTTTAAGGTAACTAAGGGATATGTTTGCATTTTCGTATGTTTTTTGACCAAGGCAATCCACTTAGAAGCTGTAGTGTAGTCAAAGTGAATGCACACATAAATACATGCATACTTACCAAAAGTCGGCACGCAGCTATTAAAAACTGTCGAATACGCTTTGTCAGCAAAGTCACACGCTATGCGGCAATGCCCGCTATCATACGAACATATGTGCGAATGCAAAATCCAATGTTTGTGTACGAATGTAGGTATGAATCTACCAGCGAGCGTTTGCATACGCTGGATTACATACTTTGGTTGAGCTTAGAATTTAGGTAAATATGTATTATGGTAAATAAGTAGTATATAAGAATTATTTGTATAAATAGAACGAAAAGATGTTCAATAAAGCAATTCATATTTGGTGCCCATTAACGGCACAACCCCAATCGTAATCTTTTTATTACATGGCGATCCTGCCAGATCCGCTGAACAAAAAGCGGAATACTTTTTAGATCCTGCCAGATCCGCTGAACAAAAAGCGGAATCCTTTTTCGATCTTGCCAGATCCGCTGAACAAAAAGCGGAATCCTTTTAGATCCTGCCAGATCCGCTGAACAAAAAGCGGAATCCTTTTACATCCTGCCAAAAACCTTGAGCTGCCGAAACTAAGCCAGCTGTCTCCCTACAAAACATTCCATTATTGGAATAACGATGCTGGCCTGAACACTAATCCCGCAGCAAGGGAGACGCATAACGGAGTGGAATAACGATGCTGGTCTGAGCACTAATCCCGCAGCAAAGGAGACGTATAACGGAGTGGAATAACGATTCTGGCCTGAGCACTAATACCGCAGCAAGGGTGACGCATAACGGAGTGGAATAAATGCGATTCTGGCCTGAGCAAAGAAATCAAATCCCGCGGCAAGGGAAGGACAAGTCAAGAAAAAAAATTTATAAAAATTAAGTATATTATTTAGAAGCATATAGCAACCTAACGGCTGCTGCCATTAAGGGCAAAAAGTAGATTTTCGCTGGTAAAATAAGATTTTTTTTTTTCTTTCTCCCCTTTTTGGTTTTTTCCAAATGGATGAGGAGTCAGATATTCTAAGTCAGGCATCTTTGCATTTATAGTTTTTCATACAATGGGAGGCCAAGAATCCAAAGTGGAAGAGCCTAATGCTAATGTGATTAACTCAATCCAAATAGCCGACCACACTGAGGCACTAGAGTTTATTAAAATCTCTTTAGTAATATTGGCAATCTGCACTTGCCTCAATTTGTTTCTCAAATTATACTCGGCTCACAACAAATTTTTAAAGAAAAACTACATGAGCCGAGCAGATGGTCTAGACAAGGTCTAAACCCAAAGGAAAATTATATACCCCAATGGACAAATGGGAAACCATTCTGAAAACACTAGTGGAAGAGAAAATTTTGGCGGAAAGGTCATATAAGTGTATTAACAAAAGTACACCCATACAAAGAGTAACTGTATTGAAACATCTCACGGCAATATTACAGTCGTTGAATAATATAGGAAAAGCCACACAAAGGGTGTATAGCAAGTTGACAGCTAAGCATCAGCTGGAAGTACAACAAATATTTTCCAGTGTCAGGGATAAATTGGTATCCTTACTAGCTAGATAAAACATTGAGGCATTGGTCCCAAATTCATTTGAAAAAGAAATAGGACTAGATTTTGCCATCTTATTGCCGGAGGCTCAACCCAATCTGGAGGAAGCCGTAAAAATTGAAATTACTGAAAAAGAATAACAAACAGAAAACGCCAAAATGCCACTGACAAATGTAGATTTCATTAAAACTGCATCATCGATCTTACCAGATTTTGATGGAAAATCGGAAAATCTGTCCAGTTTTCTGGATGCCCTTGATATACTGGAGCAAATCAAGGATAGTCACGAGGCTATAGCGGTATCCATGATAAAAACAAAACTCAAAGGGACAGCTAGAAACATAATAAGTACTGAATCCTCTATTCAAGAAATTAAACAAAGATTAAAGTCAAAAGTTAGGGGTGAATCAGTAGAAGTTTTGTCGGCAAAACTCCTGAACATCCAACAACGCAGTAAAACTGCAAATCAATACACTGCTGAGATTGAAAAACTCACAAAATCGTTGGAAGGGGCATACAAATCTGAGGACTTAGCAACCAAGTATGCTACACAGTCAGCTGTAAAAGCTATGTGTAAAAATTGCTCCAACGATAAAGTAAAAACTATAATGCAGGCTGGAACGTTCACCACGATGAACGAAGCCATAACAAAATTCACTAACAGTTGCACAGAAGTAACTGGAAATCCAAATTCACTGTTACATATTCGCCAACAAAATCATTTCCGAGGTAACTTCCGCAGGAGTTACCAAAACAATAACTATAGAGGAAATCAGTGGCGTACATTTAACAATTACGGAAATAACAACAATAATAATAATAATAATAGTAATAGCCGAGCAAATAATCAAAGATCTGGTCAAAACTTTGGATCAAGAGGTTATAACCGTAATAACACAAGAAATGTAAGGAATGTTACCCAACAGGAAAACCAGCAAACTCCACCTCAATAAATAAAAAATTATATGTTTTCAATTTACACCTAAATAGCTACATATCTTCCAAAACAACTCTGAATGATTCCATTTCAACCCTCCTAATCGATACAGGAGCGGATATTTCAATTATAAAAAAGGGTCAAATTGACAGTCATGTCACCATTAATAATTCACAAAAAACAGATTTAAGAGGAATTGGTCAAGGCATAACAAGCACTATTGGCACAGTTAAAACATATTTAAAGGATGATTACCTATTGATTAGACACAAGTTTCATGTAGTAGAAGACAATTTTCCAATCCCATGTGATGGAATACTGGGTTGGGATTTTATTAAAAAATATAATTGCATTTTAGATTACCAAAAAGATGGGGACACCCTAATATTAAGACCATGTGATTATCCAGAAAATATAATAATTCAAATTACTAATAACCCGACAGTAAATAGTATATCAATTCCCGCAAGATCGGAACCGACAAATCCACATTAAAAATAAAAATTCTGATTTACTAATTCCACAACAAGAATTATCTGAAGGCATATTTGTTGCAAACACCCTAGTAGATTCACAGCAAACATTCGTCAGAATTGTAAATACAACAGATGAAAATGTAATACTTCATGATTTTAATATAAAAACAGAAATTTTGGATAATTATTCAATAGTTAAATATAATAATCTAGAAAATGAGCAGAACAGTAAAGAAAAATTATTATTAAAGGTTGCAACCAGACCTGAAACAAAACAAAAAACCAATAATAAATCCAGTAATAATACAAAAGAAAAACAAAGTCACAATGAGAACCCTATAATATTTGAAGCGCTTAATAAATATGAAGTTAAAAGACATGTCACGCTCGTTTGTACACTTACAAACAAACCCATAAATTAGGAAATTTATTTTATACAAATAAAAACTTATTAAAATAAAATTGTTTCATTTAATTACTCTCAATGTAACTCAACACTTAAGAAAAATTAACAAAAAAAAAGTCGTAAAAATGCACCAATGTACAAACAAACATGTTACCGAAATAAATTATTTAACAGTCCACTTGAAAATAAAGTAAACAAAGAACAAAATTTTGTCACTTAAACAAACACAAACAAAAAAAAACTGTATCAACTTACACTTAAGAAGTTAAGTAAATAAACACAAAATCTAAGCAAGTTATAAAAATTAATCGAATTGGAGTTTTACATATTTATATATATACAACATTTTGAAAAGGTAGATGTAGTGTAGTCAAAGTGAATGCATACATAAATACATGCATACTTACAAACAGTCGGCACGCAGCTATTAAAAACTGTCGCTTTGTCAGCAAAGTCAAAAGCTATGCGGCAAAGCCCACAAATGCGTTGCAATCATATGAATATATGTATGAACATATGTGCGAATGCACAATCCAATGTTTGTGTATGAATGTAGGTATGAATGTACCAGCGAGCGTGTGCATACGCTGGCTTACATACTTTGGTTGAGCTTAGAATTTAGGTAAATATGTATTATGGTAATTAAGTAGTATATAAGAATTATTTGTATAAATAGAACGAAAATATGTTCAATAAAGCAATTCATATTTGGTGCCGATTAAGGGCACAACCCCAATCGTAATCTTTTTATTACAAAGCCACTAGTGATCTATCCACAGAAACATTTCTTAGTGCCTTTTCGAGGTTCATTGCTAGGAGAAGTTGTCCAAAAAATATCTTTTCGGACAACGGAACGAATTTCGTAGGCGCGTCAACTTGCCTAAAGAAAGACTGTAAAAGGTTGCTGGTTACATCGCAGGAGTCTTTGTGTAACCTCTATAGTCACCAAGAGGTCTCGTGGTACTTTATTCCTGCCGGCGCTCCCCACATGGGTGGGCTATGGGAAGCAGGGGTAAAAAGCTTTAAATTTCATTTTCGAAGAGTCGCTGCTGCTCAGAAATTCACTTTCGAAGAGTTTCAAACATTGCTGTGTCGCATAGAGGCTAGGCCAATATCGCCAAACTCCAACGAGGTTTCTGACTGTGCAGCATTAACCCCCGGCCACTTTCTTACTGGAGATCCACTTCTCTCGCCCGCAGAGCCCTCAATCGAAGCCAATCCTACGTCGTTAATTAATCGTTGGCAGAAATTGAAAGCTCTGAGCCAACAGCATGCAGTGCGTTGGAAGGAGGAGTACTTAAAGGAACTACACAAACGACATAAATGGAAGTTTCCAAAGAAAGACATCGAAGTTGACGCCTTAGTAGTCGTCCGCCATGAAAATCTACCTCCTAATGAATGGCGCTTGGGCAGGGTCACTAAGGTTTATCAAGGTACCGATAAAAGAATTCGTGTCGCTGACATTCTCACCCAAAGAGGATTGATAACGCGCCCCATCGTCAAGTTAGTGGTCCTACGCAACTAACTCCTTTCCTTATATTTTTATTTCTTTCACCTAGTATAATCATCATGGAACTGGTATCGGTCACCGCACGCAGATCCCCGTCGCCACGTATTTCTCCTCCACCATCGCCGCCTCCACCGAGGAACGTATCGGTCAACGCACGCAGATCCCCGTCGTCACGTATTTCTCCTCCACCATCGCCGCCTCCACCGAGGAACGTCTCGTCGAATCAGTCTTCGTCCACAGCCCGCTTCCAATGTCGAGCTTGTCATCGTACTCACCCACGGCGACAGTGCAAAAGATTTCTCGACGCAAACTACGAACATCGGCTACGTATAGTACTACTTCAAAAATACTGCTCGCGTTGCTTGGCGCATTCGCACCAAGCCAAAAACTGTCGGAGCCGTGGCAGGTGCGAATACTGCCGCGAAGATCACCATGCCTTACTACATTCAAATCGTCGCCTGCGTCCTCGTCGCCAGTCACCGCCTATTTTAACGACGCTCTCGGGCACCATCACGGTGCTGCCAACCATCGCCGTATACATTCAAAGCGGGCAGCAAAGGTTTTTAACTCGAGCTCTGCTCGACTCGTGTTCGCAAACGAGTAAGGTGAGCGAGTTGCTAGTGAAGCGTCTTAGCATAAAAACCCTTCCGGTGGAAAACTTTAAGATGTGTGAGTTATATGTAAGGTCATCCAATGACACACATGTTCGCTTCTCGTTTGTGACCAGGGTCGTTCCGGAGATCGGGTTGAAACCCCCTGCCCGCCATCTTAACCAAGCCACTAAGGATAAATTCGTAAATTTAAAATTAGCTGATCCAAGCTTCCACACATCCTCCGCCGTAGCCTTAATCTTCGGTGGCGATGTGTATAGCAAGATCACTCGAAGCGAAATTATCTCGTATCCTGGGTATCCTACTGCCCAGAATTCGATATTCGGTTGGGTCCTTTCTGGTCCCTGTGCCCTTTAAGGCACAGCAGCCCTCCTCTGGGTATCGGTTTTTGTTGGGTCCTTTCTGGCCTCCTGTGTCCCCTATGGCACAGCAACCGTATCGTTTTTTTTAAAATAATTTTTACACGAATCGCGTTGTTAGTTTTAAGACATTATGAATTGGATTGAAGTTAATAAAGAATTATAAAACCGTTGAAAAGCTCAACAATTAATGTCTTTACACGCACATTTTATCCATAGATTTAATTAAATATTGTTTCGAATTAGAATTTTAATTGTAATTGTAAGAAATCTATTTTGCCACATTAGAGAAATTCCTGTGCTAGTGTGTTGCAATTCCTCAGTATTGCAAGGCTGGCGGCAGCTGTTCGCTGCAAAGCGACACTGTCACGGGAAATTCACCGGTGAACATTTCCATACTGGGGAAGGATAAGTTGATGATTGGCTGGAACGATCAGTCTTTGGCTAACCATCCATCGTATCGCTCTAGGCAATCTTCAACAGCAGCATCTGAAAGGTAATGTTTTGTATATCCTCTTATAAAGACTGTCCCAGTTAAAATTTATAATTACATATTATGCAATTAAGCCATTTTGTAAAATAACTGAAAAGTTGTTTTGTCTCGTTTTGATATTTCTTTATTTTTTATCTCAAAAAAAGTTAATATTTTGTAGTTTTAACTATTAATACAAGGTGGCGGAAAAGTAATCCTCCTATCAGAAAATGCTATAAATTTTGCGATTGGCCCCTAAAGTCAGTTCTGTTTTGACATTTGTGTAGTAAACACATGCGAAATACACGTTAATAAACAATGTTACGCTACACTGCTCCAGAACGCGGAATATTGCTGACTATTTATTTGACCAATAATCGGTCGGGGCCAAACGGTTACTGTGAATGGTGAGCGCTACAGAGCAATGATCAACGAGTTCTTTTTGCCGCAACTTGATGAATTGGGATTGGAAACCATGTGGTTCCAACAAGACGGTGCAACAGCACACACTGCACGTGCCACAACCGATATGCTGAACATCGGAAGCTTACTTTTGCGCCACCTTGTAGTAACATTGGCGAACCTTTCTTTTAACGCCTTGCATTAAAGTTTTTACAATGCGATTTATTTTGTTGTGTTGATCTTCCAATGCTTTCGTCTACATTTTTGTACTCGTTTTTCCATCTATTTTTGAAGTCGACAGTATTTTTAGCAATTTTGTTTGTTTTTCTAAGGCTTCTCTTCATAAGAGCCTAATACTTCTCTATTGGACGAAGTTCTGGGCAGTTAGGCGGATTAGCTTTTTTCGGTACAACTGTTACATTATTTTCTTGATACCATTCCAAGGTTCGTCTTGAGTAGTGACTTGTCGCTAAATCTGGCCAAAACAAAACAGACCCTTGGTGCTTGCGAATAAATGGCAATAGATGGGGTTGCAAACATTTCTCTATATAAGCGGTCGAGTTAATTGTACCCGGCGTCACAAATTCCGTGCTTCTCAGACCGCAGCTGCAAATCGCCTGCGAGACCATAAACTGCTTGGGAAATTTTCCTACCATTTGAGTTGAAAATTTTTTATCAACGTTGCCCTTTTGAAAAGCTGTGTAAAACCCTTGTCCTGGTATGTGAGAAAAGTCGGCTTTATCGTATGATTCGTCATCCATTACTAAACAGCCGAATTTAGTAAGAAATTTCTCATACTTTTTTGCCACTTTTTCCTTCTCTTGCGATCGATCCGGTACTTTTAGGATCTTGTAACTCTTCAATTCAGAACTTTGTTTCATTCTTTGCATGGTTGATCTGGAGGTTCCAACAATTTTCGCCATATCTCGAACTGAAGTGTTGGGTTTTTGCATAAACTTCTTCTGGATCTCTTTAGCTAGTTTCTTGTTAGCGGGTCCCCTTTTTCTACCCGAACCCGGTTTCCATTGGCTACATAAACCTTTCTTATATCGCGTAATAACACGTTTTACTGTACTAATAGACGCGCCGACCTCTTTTGCTAACTTTTCGTACCGCACATATTTATTTTCCAAATATTTGGAAAGAACTAAACTACGAGCTTTTTCTTATTTTGACGACATACCGACACACCGAATAAACTAATGTAAATTCTAATAAAGGTATCAGGTTTGACAGCTCTCTAAATGTACTATGTCATACAATTTTTTAAAATCAAAGCCTAGTAAGGCCAAAGAAAATAATTATAGGAAAGGTCATTTTTTTCTGGGACAGTCTTTACTTTCCTTACAATAATCCTCAAATTACTACTTTGTATATAACCTGATTTCTTTAAATAAACTCCTCTGCTTATCACTTATTAATTGAATTATATTGTTTTGTTTCTTTTCCTTGCTACATACTGCTTCGTGAATTCGCAGCGGCATTTCCCTCGGCGTTTCCCCCCAAACAAATAGTATACCATCAAAATTTCACGAGTATTTATATTTGAAGAGTTCTGTCTTAGTTAAATGAGAGCGAGGATGAAGACTAAACAATACAACTATGTTTACGTCCATATTCATGTATCGACTCATTTACAATATTGTTTAATTAATACATTTCGATGCTCCCTCTTTCACCCCAAGAGGTCCATCCTTCGATGAGGTGTTCTCCAGAATAAGTAGCTATCCCCCGACTCTTTCCGATTTTTCGCCGCACGGAACCTGGTATTGTCTCCCACTAAATCCTTTTCCACCGCTGATGCGTAGCGGGCAGTTCTTGTTAAGTCATAAATAGGTAATTGATTGAGGCACCGCTACTCCCGATCGATAAGGACACACATCTGTAAGCACTGCGATGAGACAAGAGCCACCCTGATCGAAATTCTATCTGGGCAATGTAACAGACCAAACTCTTACCTTGCTCGACGGATCAAACTATTCAAACAACAATCTCACTCGAACACTCGGCACAAATTTGTGATTTGTTCGCAAACTGCGAATTTTTTCAAGAAAAAAATAAGAGGTTCAGTGCATAAATTAACTACAAAACCGCCTGTTCACTTTCATTTAAATAAATCAATAAAAAGTGATGAAAAACAAACAAAAAATGCTCTCCTGTAAAATTTGGTGTTTTGCCCCTTACGATAAAATCGCGCAAAGTGGTCGATATACTAAAGATCGTCTTTTTTTAAATAACACTAACTGACAAATTTTCAAAAACTTCCACATCCTCGCCATTTGATGAATGCTCTCTATGTAGATTTTTCTACTGATTCCAAATATGTAATCAGATAGTTTAAAAGTAGAACAGTTTTCGAGATATTTTGAAAAATAAAAACAAGTAGAATTACTAATCTGTCAATAGCTCCGCCATTACCTTCTCGATTTTTATCTTATTTCACTTCATTTTGAAATGATGAAATACCATTTCCACCAAAGCAAAAATAATTAAAATCGACGTTAAAGTGACGGAGTTATAGCGAACAATAATTTTTTTTTATTCAAATTTTCAATTTTTTTTTGACAGTCATTTTATTTTTTGTAATTTCAACAATTTTTGTAAATCAACAAAATTGTTGGTATAAAAAAGAAATTTCTTTTTTACGAAATATTAAATAACCTCCTGGTTTTACAATGTGAGTCAATAGCCTATTTCTTAGTACACATTTTGGCATCTTTCTGATGATATTCAGTAGAAAAATTATAGTGTTATAAGAGAAGAGTGAACAAACCTATGTTTATTTTTTATCACAATCTTGTATTTAACTTAATTTTTGTAATTTTTATGTATGTTAAAAGTGTTTGAAAGTTGAAAGGTTTCGCCGTTTTGGTATATTTTGTTCTTCTTGAAGAAGAAACCAGCAAAAAACGCCAATCATAGCTTCATTTCAATGTCCTTGGTATCGCAATTCCACTTCTTTTATATCTTGGTGGAAGCGCTCACAGCGCTCATCGCTTTCGTCACCCAGGTTGTCACGGAAGAAGTCGGAATGGGAATGTATGAAATGCCTTTTTAACGACATATTTACGCCTGGGAAGAAATATGACAACTGCATAACGCAATGAAAAAAATAAGTGAAGGTTTACCTATACCTATTTTCTCATAGTTTGTTAGCAAAGCATTGACCATTTGTTTGTAATTTGGGCTTCTAATGTTTCCTAGGAAATTCGCACAAACTGCACAAGTAGAATCCCATGCCTTAGTCTCGTCTACCGATAGAACTAAATGCAAACTGGCGTATTTAAAAAGTTTTCTAATTTGCGGACCCACAAACACATTCTTCTTTTATTTTGGCATCTGATAAATGTGGAAACGTTGACTTAACATGATCAATTGCGTGCTTGTTTCCATTTTTCAGCAAAGCCTTTACGAAATTTCTGAAAAGACCGAGTTTTAAATGTAAGGTAGGTAGTATAATTTTATATTTCTCCACTAGGTGAATCCTATTGTATCTGGCCAACAGTTTTTAGAGAAATGCTCCATACGCCCCCCGACTGCCCCATTTGCACAAAAAGCAGCAGTACTTCGTATAGCCCTGTTGCAAACCAGTTAGTAACCTAACGACTTTAAGATCTGAACAAACCTTCAAGCCATGTTGTTTATATTTGATAAGGTCAAGGATTTTCAACATGGATTCATATGATTCTTTCATACCAACTACGTGTACCACCGGAATTGTAGCCTTTAAACTCAGCTTACTGCTGTCGCTAAATAGGCGCCATGACTCATACGGGTCTCCACACTCTTTGAACAAACTGTTTGTATCGTTGCTAACAGCTCCGTCTTCTCCTCTGTCAACCCTAAATTATTAACTATTTATTCTTCAAAATCAGATTCATCAGGTTCACTTGACTCATGCTCCTCGATTTGATTTACTTTGGTAAAGCAAAAATAGCAATCAACTTTGTGACACATTGGTCGACACCATATTGCCGGAACGAAAAATCGTAAATGTTGACTGTCGTGAGGCAAGTAAATAAATTAAAAAAATTAGTACCGGAAAATCGCACTTACTTTACACCAGACTTTCAGGTACTTAAGCTTGTTCTGCAAGTATTACACAAAACATTCGGTGTCCATGGTTCGCAAATGTTTTGCGGAACAATATTAAAATAAAAAGCAGTTTGGAGACTTTCAGCAAAATTTCTAGCCGATGTGAAAATATACATTCCACACATATAACAGAACTTATTTGGTGGGTTTTATATGTACGCACGTTATTACTCATTGCTTCTTTTTTTTGCAAAAATAGAACACTAATCCCTTTAATTGTCGAAAAAAATATTGATAGTATAAGCAAAGCTTGCCAATGTATTCTTAAAAACAGTGAAACCCATTTAGATATTAATATAGTGGTTCAAAATTTCCAAGATCTGGAAGTTCAATGAAAAAATAAATATAGGTTTCTTCACTTAATCTCGTATAACATTTTAATTTTTTTTACTGATTATAATCCAAAAAGTGCCAAAATGTTTACTAAGAAGTGGGCTATTGACTCACATTGTAAAATCAGGACGTTATTTAATATTTTGTTATAAAAATTACAAAAAAGAAGATGAATGTCGAAAAAAAACTGAAAATTTGCATAAAAAAAGTTATTGTTCGCCATGACTCCGTCACTTTAACGTCGATATTTTTTTTGCCGGGTGGTGTAATAGGTGTCCTTGTACTTTTTTTTATTGCTAGTAACAAGGTTACTCTACAAGTAATCAAACAGCGTATACCATATTGCGTGCCAAGGTTAATGCACACAAAAAAACGAAGTGCCAAATCTACACCTTTTGAAATAAAACTAACTCTAATTTTGGTGCCAACCTTGTTACACCAAACAGTCCAAGGTGTGTGTTGTAATTTTACGATCCTGTATATATTTTTTAATTATAATTCCAATCAATACTATGTCACAATGAATAGTTTATCCGACTAAAGAGTTGTTAAAGACAAAACTACAGCCACTCTTTACGCTTAAAAAAATTGTTTGTTGCGAATTACCTCCGAGGAGATTAAGGCCGAGCTTTTTTAAAATACTTTTGATGTAACCTTAGACATTCGGTGTGGTAGGCCAGCAACACTACACACTTCTTTTAAGGCTGTGTGCTATTCGGAAACATTTTGCTCAGAAGAAAAATTAGGTGAACAAATTTTCTATGGTGTAAATTTGAAACTATTGTATTTTAGTTCTTTTTCGAGGAAGCATGTAATTCGTCACAATATTCATACTTGTCAATATTTTGTGAACAGCTGAACATTCATTGCAATATTGAAGCCAGTGTACAAAATTAATGCAACTCTTACACATAAAATACAAACGAGCCGTTTCGAAGAGAATAGCATTATTTGGAACTTCTTATAAAAGTGAGTTAAGTAACCACTCAAGCAAGTTTAAACGAGAGAACATAATCTCACAATCTGCATATTTTGTACAACCATAACCTTGCTCTTTGGGAGGCCGCTGGCCTGTTTACAAAATAGTATTTTAGTTATAAATACAGTCTAGATTTACTAGAAGATTTCTCCAGTTCTGATGGTTTCGCCTTGTCAGCTTTTTTTTTTTAAATGCAAACGCCTTACAAATTCAAATTTTTAGTGATGATTTTAAAGTTATCAATCCCCTGGAAAGTAAAAAGAGTCTTCATAAAATCGGTGAGCTATATTTACAATTAGAAATTTACCATTCAATTTATGTAATTCATAGTTGCGGAACATTCACTTGCTGGTATTTTTTAATTGAGCCAACTTAAAGAATGAAAATATTACTTTCAATGACGTGCTTCTTCCAATTGCAAACAAGTGCACTTCTTGAAAGTGATGATAATGGGATTAATGTAAAATGGCTAGGTTTTGTTAGTTCTTTTAGGGCAAAGCATTACTACCTACACGTTGGAGAAAAATTCGGTTCTCTTAAGAAACCGAGAGGACTACGACATAGTGTTTTCTTCAAATATACCTCCGAATAGTTATAAGCTGCAAGCTTGAAGAGGTGTAAAAAAGAAAGACCAGAATTCAACCATTATGCTATTCTCATAACCGATCGGCAAAGCAGTTCGCGAAAAAAAATATTATGGATAAAGTAGTTCGTGGATTCACTGCATTCCCATAACCGCAATCGAATCGCAAGAGCTGTAATTTGTTCTAGCTGCGATCCGCTGAATATCTGATACGGATTCGACATACATTTTTCAAAATTGTGTGTTAAAGTATATTAAGATAGAATTAAATGAGGCAAATTATTCATTTTTGAATTTCCAACAGAAGTCGTCCCGAAAACCGGGAGCAGTTCGCTTTGTTGGTTGAGCAGATGAAGCTCAACAAAAATATCGCAAAAATATGTCCAAACAGCCATTAGACGTTGTGGCAATTTATTGCACAAACCTGAGCACAGATTTTAATGCGTTGGGACCACCAACAAAATCCTTTTGCAGAATGTAGATGAGAATTCGATCTTGAAGGCTTAGCTATTATAATGTGCTTATTGAGAAAGTAACTACGAGATGCCATTTGTTCAACGTCATTCATCCTTATATTTTATCCATTTTTTACACAATTCACATTCCATTACACCAAGAAGTTGTGAAAATACTTTCGAAGCTGTTGGTTACCATTCCAAGCATGTAGTCTTTGCCAACTGCATTTTGGTAACTTCCTTTAGCAAGACTCGAAGGCATAAATAAGGGTTTTGTTGCCTGCTCTCGATATAATCACTGGAGGGATTTTACTGCAAATTAGGCTTAAAATGTGCATCTATACATTTTTGTTTAATCGAAACTGCCCAAAAGAACCTTTGAAGAAAAATATGTGTGAATTTAATTTGTATTGTTACTTTATTATTCATTCCATTCGACATCGGCTAGCTCGAAAATGTTTAGTGCTCTATCCCTCAAATCCCGTATGACACACATCCTGCATTATTTTCTGCTTCCTTTAAGTTGAAAGAAATTGCTATTAAATCAATTTTCCCTCAAATTAATTGTTTTCAAACATAAATGAATGACGTGTTCCGCTGCGTGAGTCGGTAAAGCAGGTATCAGACGGTTATGGTAATAGCGTAAACTTCGCCAAGCAAGGGGAGTGCGAATCGGATGGGATGGCATTCGCGGGAGTGTCAATCGTCGGTTTCCGTAATAAGAATGAATAACGTTGATGTAATGCATGATGTTTTCAGGGATCTGTTCCTTTTATTTTAAAACACTTTTTTGAAAAAGATTTTGAAGAAAACATTCTTTCTATTTATTATATTAATCACATAATACTAGCATTTAATTTTGGATTTTTGTATTCAGCCTTTTGAATATCGAAAAATTAGAACACTAATCCCTTTAAATGTCGAAAAAAATATTGATAGTATAAGCAAAGCTTGCCAATGTATTCTTAAAAACAGTGAAATCCATTTAGATATTAATATAGTGGTTCAAAATTTCCAAGATCTGGAAGTTCAATGAAAAAATAAATATAGGCTTGTTCACTTAATCTCTTATAACATTTTAATTTTTTTTACTGATTATAATCCAAAAAGTGCCAAAATGTTTACTAAGAAGTGGGCTATTGACTCACATTGTAAAATCAGGACGTTATTTAATATTTTGTTATAAAAATTACAAAAAAAAAGATGAATGTCGAAAAAAAACTGAAAATTTGCATAAAAAAAGTTATTGTTCGCCATGACTCCGTCACTTTAACGTCGATATTTTTTTTGCCGGGTGGTGTAATAGGTGTCCTTGTACTTTTTTTTATTGCTAGTAACAAGGTTACTCTACAAGTAATCAAACAGCGTATACCATATTGCGTGCCAAGGTTAATGCACACAAAAAAACGAAGTGCAAAATCTACACCTTTTGAAGTAAAACTAACTCTAATTTTGGTGCCAACCTTGTTACACCAAACAGTCCAAGGTGTGTGTTGTAATTTTACGATCCTGTATATATTTTTTAATTATAATTCCAATCAATACTATGTCACAATGAATAGTTTATCCGACTAAAGAGTTGTTAAAGACAAAACTACAGCCACTCTTTACGCTTAAAAAAATTTTTTGTTGCGAATTACCTCCGAGGAGATTAAGGCCAAGCTTTTTTAAAATACTTTTGATGTAACCTGTCCTAGGATTCGAACCTTAGACATTCGGTGTGGTAGGCTAGCAACACTACACACTTCTTTTAAGGCTGTGTGCTATTCGGAAACATTTTGTTTAGAGGAAAAATTAGGTGAACAAATTTTCTATGGTGTAAATTTGAAACTATTGTATTTTAGTTCTTTTTCGAGGAAGCATGTAATTCGTCACTATATTCATACTTGTCAATATTTTGTGAACAGCTGAACATTCATTGCAATATTGAAGCCAGTGTACAAAATTAATGCAACTCTTTGAAAATACATTGTTCAGGGGGTTTAAAGAATTTGAGTGCTATATTTTAAATACACACAAAATACAAACGAGCCGTTTCGAAGAGAATAGCATTATTTGGAACTTCTTATAAAAATGAGTTAAATAACCAATCAAGCAAGTTTAAACGAGAGAACATAATCTCACAATCTGCATATTTTGTACAACCCAAACCTTGCTCTTTGGGAGGCCGCTGGACTGTTTACAAAATAGTATTTTAGTTATAAGTACAGTCTAGATTTACTAGAAGGTTTCTGCAGTTCTTTTAGTTTCGCCTTGTCAGCTTTTTTTTTTAAATGCAAACGCCTTACAAATTCAAATTTTTAGTGATGATTTTAAAGTTATCAATCCCCTGGAAAGTAAAAAGAGTCTTCATAAAATCGGTGAGCTATATTTACAATTAGAAATTTACCATTCAATTTATGTAATTCATAGTTGCGGAACATTCACTTGCTGGTATTTTTTAATTGAGCCAACTTAAAGAATGAAAATATTACTTTCAATGACGTTCTTCTTCCAATTGCAAACAAGTGCACTTTTTGAAAGTGATGATAATGGGATTAATGTAAAATGGCTAGGTTTTGTTAGTTCTTTTAGGGCAAAGCATTACTACCTACACGTTGGAGAAAAATTCGGTTCTCTTAAGAAACCGAGAGGACTACGACATAGTCTTTTCTTCAAATATACCTCCCAATAGTTATAAGCTGCAAGCTTGAAGAGGTGTAAAAAAGAAAGACCAGAATTCAACCATTATGCTATTCTCATAACCGATCGGCAAAGCAGTTCGCGAAAAAAAAATTATGGATAAAGTAGTTCGTGGATTCACTGTATTCCCATAACCGTAATCGAATCGCAAGAGCTGTAATTTGTTCTAGCTGCGATCCGCTGAATATCTGATAGGGATTCGACATACATTTTTCAAAATTGTGTGTTAAAGTATATTAAGATAGAATTAAATAAGAGGCAAATTATTTATTTTTGAATTAAACTATATGCATTAACTGTATTTTCCAACAGAAGTTCATTACGCAAACGTCAAGCTGTGTAGTTTATATATTTCTCTGTGATTATATTTAATAAATTAATAATATCTTTTATATTCTAAAGTTAAAATTAAAGTTAATAGAGATAAATATCTAATGGTGTTTCACTACTTGGTGTGAATAGTGTTAAAAAGTTTTGATAGTGATTCATTATTATAAATTCATTTTGCTGAATTTGTGTGTGCCGAGTTTTTTGCATATTTTATTTGTTGCTATTGAAAGGCTTTATTTCATATTGCAATTGTTGTTGTGCTCTGACTTGCTTTTCTTATTTCTTTTTCGTTACAGCTGTTTTGCGTGGTTTGTTGAACGTCAGATACAGTGTGTTTAAAACTGTTCGCTCAGTACTGTGTCATTTAAACTGTCAGGGTTGTTTTTCTTTAATCCGCTAAATTTTGTTAACTTATAATTTTTATTATAAATTTATATAAGTATTTATACGAAAATGTCGTGCATGATAGCAAACTGCCAGTTAAAAAGCGAGTCCGAACGCTTTGTAGCATGCTGGCTGTGTGATGGACTTGTCCACGCCAAGTGCACTGGGTTAACCAGTAGAATAGCTGACCTGCTTAACGAAGGAAAAGGCCCACGCTGGTCTTGTTCCAAATGCCGGTCGACGGAAGTTGATCTCTGTAAAATCTTTAGGCATATCAGAAACGGTTTTTCTGAAATAAGCAAAGATTTTTCATTGCTGACTGAAAAATTCCAAAAATATGAAAATATTTTCATAACCTTGGAAACTTTGGAGAATTCGCCTCATTTGGAATGCCCTGATAGTCGCGAAGACAAGCGCCGGCGTACGGATGATCGGCCTACTACCTCAACAGTCCCGAACTTGCCTCAACCCCTTGAACTTATAGATTTGGCTTCTCCAATTCCTAGTACGGTTGTCCGAGCAACGGCGAAGAACGCCCCTTCAAAAATGTCCACTAGGAAAAACCCGGAAATTACAACTATTGTAATGGAGTCTGAACCAATCGTTGGTAAGCTGGTTGTGGTTCCTCGCAAAAAATCTATTTTTGTGTCTAGATTCCATCCAGACACTACCGAGGATGATTTGTTGCACCATATTTCTTCTAAAGTTAAAGATCAAAGCGTAACTGTTAGAAAATTTAATTTCACATATCAAAGAAGTCTGTCTTCGTTTAAGATTGATGTATCTGGGAAAGATTTCGATACTCTTTTGGACAGCTCTTTTTGGCCTCCCGGGGCTCTTGTGCGGGAGTTTGAATACAGACCTAATAGGAATGTTCAAAATGTAGCGAAAATTTCTCGTAATAACGTTGAGTCAAAAAACTGAACACTAAATCCGTGAATATCTTTTATCAAAATGTCAGAGGTCTAAATACCAAATTAACTGATCTCTTTTGAAATCTTTTCATTGTAATTATAACGTAATTGCTTTTACCGAAAGTTGGCTGAAACCTCATGTTTTCAATTTAGAGTTTTTATGTAATGAATATCAAGTATATAGAAATGATCGCTTGAACAGAGTCGAAGGTGGTGTTCTACTTGCCGTTCAAATGCATCCGCCTTCAACTAGACAACGTCTCTATGTACTTATATGTTTGCTACATCCCTCCAGCATCAGATTTTTCAGTCTACATGCAACATGTCTCTCTGCTCAAAACTGTTAACTTTATGACTAAAGCTTCAGATTCAATTATTGTTTTGGGTGATTTTAACTTACCTCATATATCGTGGAACATATCTGATGCTAACATTATTCCAAATCCGTCCAAACTGGGGTACAATGACTTTTTAGATGGAATTTCCGATCTTTGCCTTAATCAAATAAATGTTACCGCTAACAAGTTTGGGTAAGTCTTAGATTTAGTGTATGTTAATGATGTAAACCCATTTTCTGTAAATCGTTGTGATCCGTTGGTTTTACCAGAAGACCTTTACCACCCTTCTATGGAAATAGTCTACGAAACCATATGTAATGGCCAAGGCACTCAATGCTACTCATGTAGTAGCTTTGATTTTGATTTTAACTTTTCCAAAGCAAACTACAAGAAATTAAATAAAGAACTGTCTAAATTAACTTGGCCTGAATTTGGTTGTGATATCGATCTAAACGTCTCACATTTCAATCAAACTATTTACTGCCTATTTGAGAAGTTTATTCCTAGACGTAAAGTAACTTATGATCATCCTACGCAAGCTTTGTTTACTAAAGAGCTTAAGGCTCTTAAAAATAGGAAAACGCGGTCATTTAATTTATTTAAGAAATCCGGATTAAATAAACATTACGTACTGTATTCCATTCTACGTCAGAAGTACATAGATTTAAATAAAAAGTGCTATAAAGCTTATATCTCTAAAACCAAAAGAGACATTATTCTCAATCCAAAGTCATTTTATGGTTTCGTAAATCCTAAACGTAAAGTATTAGGGTTTCCCTCAGCCATGAAATATCAAGACATTATATCTAGCGATAATCAATATATCGCAAATTTTTTTGCTCAATTTTTCACTTCTAACTATTCTGCTATCACCAATTCAAACTTTCAAAACTATCCCTATAAGCTACACGGGACAAATTCAATTAATTCACCAATTATATGCGCCAAAGATGTTCTAATTTACCTTAAAACCTTAAAAGAATCTTTTAAATACGGTCCTGATAGGATTCCTACATGTTTCTTGAAAAAGTGTGCGAACCATATTTACCAACCCCTTACCAATTTGTTCAATCTATCACTAAAGTGTGGTGTTTTTCCAACTGCGTGGAAAGAATCGTTTCTTCTACCGCTGCATAAAAGCGGTGGCATCGCAAAGCTTTCTGCCATCCCAAAATTGTTTGAAGCTATTGTTACAAATCAACTTACGGGTCCGATCTCTACTTTGATAGCTGACTGCCAACACGGGTTCAGTAGGGGAAAGTCCACAGTTACGAATTTACTTGAGTTTACCAGTCATGTCTCAAATGGATTTAGAAAAAATCTGCAAGCCGACGTTATTTATACGGATTTCAGCAAAGCTTTTGACAAAGTGTGTCACTCATTACTTATACATAAACTCGATCAGTTGGGCTTCCAGCCGGGTCCCAATCGCTGGATCTCTTCTTTTAATAATAATTCCCAACGGATTACCCACCATATCCCGCCCGATAGGCGCGAGGGGCGCATCCGCATAACGCACGGATTATTCGTTCGTGCCGAGTCGTTAAAAGGCTTTGGTTTGTTCATCGTCGAGATCTAAAACTACTCAGCTACAGAGAAAACCTCATCAGCTAAGTAAAGTAGATATAGGATAGATTATACATTAAGAAATAATTAGTTAACAGAATAAAATTATTGTTAGAAGTCAAAGAATAAAAAACAATTAGTAGCAAAGAATTTAGGATAGAAAGAATTAATTTTTTTATGCTGAAAAGCGAGTCTGAAATATCAAATCTACCAGAAAGAGAGTTATAATCTTGACACAAACAGCGAAAAGGCTCATTTAACTGAAAACTGGTTCGGCACTGTTTTAAGACTAGAGGTTTAAAATGCCTTTAAGGACGAGACGGTACATTGAAGTTCACTTCACTTAGAAGAAATGGGCTGGATAGTGAACCATTTAGCAATTTAATCATAAAAATAATTCCAAGCATTTCCCTCCGACTAGAAAGTGTGTGTAGATTAATGAGTTTTAAACGATTCGTATAGGGTCGCAGTTGGACAAGGGATCCCAATGAAAATCTCTTAAGGCAAATAGTAAAAATTGTTTTTGAACTGATTCAAGGCGATCTACATGAACCTGGTAACGCGGGTTCCAAATTATAGAACCATATTCAAGTATCGGTCTGACTAATGTAGTGAAGAGGGCTTTAGTTACATAAGCGTCGCTAAATTCTTTAGACCATCGTTTAACGAATGCTAGGACACCTCTAGCCTTATTGACCGTTGTGTTAATATGGCGGTTGAAACTGAGTTTATAGTCCATAGTAACCCCCAGGTCAACAAAATCATACACTTGCTCAAGACTATAATTTTTAATTGTATAAGAAGCCGGCTGAGAAATTCCACGCGAAAAACCCATGTGTTTACATTTTTGAAGGTTAAGTGGCATATAATTTAAATCGCACCAAGTAACTAGTGCATCTAGATCTGATTGTAGCTTATTTCTATCTTCAAATGACGCGAATGACATGAAAAGCTTTACGTCGTCGGCATACATTAACATTTTTGAAAATTTTATTATTGTAGAAATATCATTTATAAACAACAAGAACAGAATCGGGCCAAGATGGCTTTCTTGAGGAACCCCCGAAGAGACATAAATGACATCGGATACTAAATTTTTAAACATTACTCTTTGTGTCCTGTCACTAAGGTAAGAAGAGATCCAGCGATTGAGACCCGGCTGGAAGCCCAACTGATCGAGTTTATGAATAAGTAATGAGTGACACTCTTTGTCAAAAGCTTTGCTAAAATCCGTATAAATAACGTCGGTGTGCAGATGTTTTCTAAAGGCATTTGAGACATGACTGGTAAACTCAAGTAAATTCGTAACTGTGGACTTTCCCTTACTGAACCCGTGTTGGCAGTCAGCTATCAAAGTAGAGATCGGACCCGTAAGTTGATTTGTAACAATAGCTTCAAACAATTTTGGGATGGCAGAAAGCTTTGGGATGGCAGAAAGCTTTGCGATGCCACGATAGTTCTCTATACAAGACCTACTCCCGCTTTTATGCAGCGGTAGAAGAAACGATTCTTTCCACGCAGTTGGAAAAACACCACACTTTAGTGATAGATTGAACAAATTGGTAAGGGGTTGGTAAATATGGTTCGCACACTTTTTCAAGAAACATGTAGGAATCCTATCAGGACCGTATTTCACAGATTCTTTTAAGGTTTTAAGGTAAATTAGAACATCTTTGGCGCATATAATTGGTGAGTTAATTGAATTTGTCCCGTGTAGCTTATAAGGATAGTTTTGAAAGTTTGAATTGGTGACAGCAGAATAGTTAGAAGTGAAAAATTGACCAAAAAAATTTGCGATATATTGATTATCGCTAGATATAATGTATTGATATTTCATGGCTGAGGGAAACCCTGATACTTTACGTTTAGAATTTACGAAACCATAAAATGACTTTGGATTGAGAATAATGTCTCTTTTGGTTTTAGAGATATAAGCTTTATAGCACTTTTTATTTAAATCTATGTACTTCTGACGTAGACTGGAATACAGTAAGTAATGTTTATTTAATCCAGATTTCTTATATAAATTAAGTGATCGCGTTTTCCTATTTTTAAGAGCCTTAAGCTCTTTAGTAAACCAAGCTTGCGTAGGATGATCATAAGTTAATTTCTTACCTTAGTGACAGGACACAAAGAGTAATGTTTAAAAATTTAGTATCCGATGTCATTTATGTCTCTTCGGGGTTCCTCAAGGAAGCCATCTTGGCCCGATTCTGTTCTTGTTGTTTATAAATTATATTTCTACAATAATAAAATTTTCAAAAATGTTAATGTATGCCGACGACGTAAAGCTTTTCATGTCATTCGCATCATTTGAAGATAGAAATAAGCTACAATCAGATCTAGATACACTTGTTACTTGGTGCGATTTAAATTATATGCCACTTAACCTTAAAAAATGTAAACACATGGGTTTTTCGCGTGGAATTTCTCAGCCGGCTTCCTATATTGTATAAAAATTATAGTCTTGAGCAAGTGTATGATTTTGTTGACCTGGGGGTTGCTATGGACTATAAACTCAGTTTCAACCGCCATATTAACACAACAGTCAATAAGGCTAAAGGTGTCCTAGCATTCGTTAAACGATGGTCTAAAGAATTTAGCGACCCTTATGTAACTAAAGCCCTCTTTACTACATTAGTCAGACCGATACTTGAATACGGTTCTATAATTTGGAACCCGCGTTACCAGGTTCATGTAGATCGCCTTGAATCAGTTCAAAAACAATTTTTACTATTTGCCTTAAGAGATTTTCATTGGGATCCCTTGTCCAACTGCCACCCTATACGAATCGTTTAAAACTCATTAATCTGCACACACTTTCTAGTCGGAGGGAAATGCTTGGAACAATTTTTATGATTAAATTGCTAAATGGCTCACTATCCAGCCCATTTCTTCTAAGTGAGGTGAACTTCAATGTACCGTCTCGTCCTTCAAGGCATTGTAAACCTCTAGTCTTAAAACAGTGCCGAACCAATTTTCAGTTAAATGAGCCTTTTCGCTGTTTGTGTCAAGATTATAACTCTCTTTCTGGTAGATTTGATATTTCAGACTCGCTTTTCAGCATAAAAAAATCAATCCTTTCTATCCTAAATTCATAGCTACTAATTGTTTCTTATTCTTTGACTTCTATATTAACTTCTAACAATAATTTTATTCTGTTAACTAGTTATTTCTTAATGTATAATCTATCCTATATCTACAGGGTGTCTGATGAATTTTGCTACATTAAGAAACTCAAATAAGTTTTTTTTCAGTGTATGGAATTCTTTTTTCTTTTATTCATGTTAAAGCTCATTAAATTTTATTAAATATAGCTTAATTAGTTTTAAAAATAATGGAATTTAAATGCCCCCCCTGCTCGTCGATGCATGTGCGGCATCTTACCAAAAAGTTGTTCATTACTGCTTGGAGAGTTGAGACAGGAATAGCCGCAATTGTTTCTCGAATGGATTGCCTTAGTTCATTCAAATTTGTTGGTTTTGCTTTGAAGACTTCCTGTTTGCAATAACCCCACAAGAAAAAGTCAGGTGCAGTAAGGTCAGGCGACCTGGGTGGCCAACGGAATGTGGAGTTTCTGGATATCAGCTTATTGGGAAATTTTCGTCGCAATTCTGTCATAACAGGTTGGGCTATATGAGGAGCTGCACCATCTTGCTGAAACCACACAGAGTTGAAAGAAATTCTCATTCGGCGTAATTCTGGATAGAAAAACTCTCTCAACATGCTCAAGTAACGGTCTCCAGTAACCGTAACGGTGTGACCGTTTTCTTCGAAGAAGTAGGGCCCGACAATGCAGCGTGATGAAACTGCACACCACACTGTGACACGAAGTGGATGCAATTCCGTCTCATGGAGTATCTGTGGGTTGGAAGCACTCCATATTCGACAATTTTGTTTGTATACGAGGTGTGTTCAAAAAGTATCGCGAATTTTGTGTTTTTTCAAAAATTATTTATTTATTCATGAATATCTATTTTGTCCCCTTCAAAGTAATCCCCATGAGATATTATACACTTGTGCCAACGGTTTTTCCAATCTTCGAAGCACATCAAAAAATCATTTTTTTGTATCTTGTTCAGCTCCTCCTTCGATGCCGTCTTTATCTCGTCAAGAGAAGCGTAACGTCGTCCTTTCATGGGCCTCTAAAGTTTAGGGAACAAGAAAAAGTCACAGGGGGCCAGATCTGGGGAATACGGTGGCTGCGGCATCATTAGTGTGTTGTTTTTGGCCAAAAAGTCGCGCACAAGCAACGATGCGTGAGCAGGGGCGTTATCGTGGTGCAAAAGCCAATTTTTGTTCTTCCACAAATCCGGGCGTTTCTGGCGGATTGCTTCGCGCAAATTGCGCATAACTTGCAGGTAATATTCCTTATTGACCGTTCTTCCCTGTGGCAAGAACTCATGATGCACCACGCCCCTGCAATCGAAGAAAACTGTCAGCAAAACTTTCACATTCGACCGAACTTGGCGCGCTTTTTTCGGTCTTGGTTCGTGCGGCAGCTTCCATTGAGATGATTGAGCTTTGGTTTCCACGTCATAACCATAAACCCACGATTCGTCACCAGTTATGACCCTCTGGAGCAAATTTGGGTCGTCGCGGACAGAGTTTAACATCTCATTAGCAATGTTCATGCGATGCTGTTTTTGGTCACAATTGAGCAATTTTGGTACGAATTTCGCGTAAAAATCGAAGACGATCCAAAACACGTGCAAGCAAAGCAGCTGTCAACAATTAACTTAACATTCAAAATGGCCGAGCTTGTCGGCATAAGTGAGAGACATGAGTACCAACATAACGCCACAAAAAATTCGAAATTCGAATATACGTAACCAGCGAAAATTCAAAATTCGCGATACTTTTTGAACACACCTCGCATGTTGCCGTTTAAATCGAAATGGGCCTCGTCAGACATGAAAAGACAGTTCAACATGTTTCCATCCTCTTCCACCATTTGAAGCATCTTCTGGCAAAATTCCAAGCGAATCGGCAAGTCTGCAGCGTTCAGTTTGTTGGCCATTTGAATTTTATATGGGAATAAGTCCAAATCTTTGTGCATAATTGACTGTAATGACTGTCTGCTTACACCCATTTGAGCAGATAAGCTTCTTGTCGAAACACGTGGATTGTTTTGTATGGCAGCAGCTACAGCAGCGATTGTTTCCTCCGTTCGAACTGAAGGGTTTCGATTGTAAGGTCTTCTGTTGACTGTCCAATGCTCGGCAAAATTGTTTACAAGTCTTATTATGGTCCATCTGCTCGGAGGATTGCCGCCAAACGTGCGCCTATACTCTCTTTGAACCGAAACTACGGACTCCAGTGCGTGATAGCGGCGGACAATCCCAATTCTTGTTTCAGTGTCCCAGTTATCCATTTTTGTTAAACGTAAAAGTCAATCTGCAAAATAAAAAAAAATTAACCAGATTCATTAAATAGAACAAAAGTTATTTAATTTTTTTTTGGTAGCGGCTTTCATTAGCCACCCTGTACTTTACTTAGCTGATGAGGTTTTCTCTGTAGCTGAGCAGTTTTAGATCTCGACGATTAACAAACCAAAGCCTTTCAACGACTCGGCACGAACGAATAATCCGCGCGTTATGCGGATGTGCCCCTAGCGCCGGTCGGGCGGGATATGGTGGGTAATCCGTTGGGAATTATTATTATTATTATTAAGTCGTCCCGAAAACCAGGAGCAGTTCGCTTTGTTGGTTGAGCAGATGAAGCTCAACAAAAATATCGCAAAAATATGTCCAAACAGCCATTAGACGTTGTGGCAATTTATTGCACAAACCTGAGCACAGATTTTAATGCGTTGGGACCACCAACAAAATCCTTTTGCAGAATGTAGATGAGAATTCGATCTTGAAGGCTTAGCTATTATAATGTGCTTATTGAGAAAGTAACTACGAGATGCCATTTGTTCAACGTCATTCATCCTTATATTTTATCCATTTTTTACACAATTCACATTCCATTACACCAAGAAGTTGTGAAAATACTTTCGAAGCTGTTGGTTACCATTCCAAGCATGTAGTCTTTGCCAACTGCATTTTGGTAACTTCCTTTAGCAAGACTCGAAGGCATAAATAAGGGTTTTGTTGCCTGCTCTCGATATAATCACTGGAGGGATTTTACTGCAAATTAGGCTTAAAATGTGCATCTATACATTTTTGTTTAATCGAAACTGCCCAAAAGAACCTTTGAAGAAAAATATGTGTGAATTTAATTTGTATTGTTACTTTATTATTCATTCCATTCGACATCGGCTAGCTCGAAAATGTTTAGTGCTCTATCCCTCAAAACCCGTATGACACACATCCTGCATTATTTTCTGCTTCCTTTAAGTTGAAAGAAATTGCTATTAAATCAATTTTCCCTCAAATTAATTGTTTTCAAACATAAATGAATGACGTGTTCCGCTGCGTGAGTCGGTAAAGCAGGTATCAGACGGTTATGGTAATAGCGTAAACTTCGCCAAGCAAGGGGAGTGCGAATCGGATGGGATGGCATTCGCGGGTGTGTCAATCGTCGGTTTCCGTAATAAGCATGAATAACGTTGATGTAATGCATGATGTTTTCAGGGATCTGTTCCTTTTATTTTAAAACACTTTTTTGAAAAAGATTTTGAAGAAAACATTCTTTCTATTAATTATATTAATCACATAATACTAGCATTTAATTTTGGATTTTTGTATAGGTCAGTAGTAGTAGTAGTAGTTCCCCCACGATAGTACTAAAAAATCAAAAACCTCCATAGGCCTAGCTGCTTTTTAAAATTTATGTCTCATGATAAGGGTCAGGATTTTTAGGATCTAAGGACCTATCAAAAAGGCAAAAGAAAATGAAGAAATAAGCAGGAAAAGGCACTAAAAAAGGCAATTAAAGGCAGCAAAAATTATAAGTTGAAAAATTCAATTGTTTTCATAAAGGCACTTATTTTTGAGCTTATAACGAAAACGATTAAAAACGAATGACAAAATGATTGTTTTAACTTTGATTCCAATCGAGATTTTAACACAAAGCCTAACTCTATAGTTTCGGTTAAATTAAATCACAAGATGCATCTCAAAATTTTGGGGTAGCATCTTCATTCGATTATCGCGAAGAAAGGCTTTAAATGTACTAAAAGAGCGCTCGACCTGCGTTCCTACAACATGTGTTGCTCAATTAAAATATTGGAATTTTTAAATTATCAGTGATTAGGGCATTCTTTTCGCCATTTAACATTATATTAACATACTTCTTGTATGGCGTCTTCGCAAGGTAGTAGTAAATAAGCAAACGCAATGCAATGGCGCTGATGGTTTTCATGCTGAGCTATTCAAACACGGAGGTGAGGAGCTGGCAAGGCGCATGCAGAATATGGTCGGATGAATGCATACCTGGAGATTCGAATCTAAGTGTTCTCTGCCCAATCCCCAAGAAGGCCGACCCTGCAAACTGCCCCAACTATCGCGGAATCAGCCTTTTGAATATCGCATATAACGTCCTATCAAGCAAATTGTGCGAAAGACTGAAGCCTGGCGTGAACAGACTGATTGGACCTTATGAGTGTGGCTTCAGACCTGGTAAATCTACCATCGGCCAGATTTTTACAATACACCAAATGTTGAAAAACAAAACCGTGAGGAAAGACTCGACAAACATCATCTTTTTGTTGATTTTAAAAACGCTTTCTATATCACGAAAAGGAGCTGCCTATATGCCCGCAAAACTTATACGGCTCTGCAAAATGACCTTGAGCAACACCACCAGCTCGGTCAGAATTGGGAGGGACCTCTCCCACTCTTGGCACAAAACATAAAACTCAATTCTTTCTACAAACAATTTGTTAGGTCCATAAAGCTAGCAGAGCAAAGTCAGCACAACAATAAAATAACTTATGGAAAATTATGTGCTCTAAATGTGCTAATTAAGTGTCCTAATCCCAAAAAAAGTGTTCTTCTATTTTTTCAAAAAAAGTATGTTCTGCTAGCTTTAGGCTAAACATAGCAGAGCAATATACGTAAACAGTCAAACAAGACGAATAAAACCAAAGTTATTATGTAGAACTTTTGTGCCCAAAATGTGCTCCTGAAATACCCTACCCCTACCTATTCAAAAAATAAAATTGATGTTCTGCTAGCTTTAGGCTAAACCTAGTAGCTTTAGGCTAAACCTAGCAGAGAAGTATGCGTAAACGGTCATACCGTCAAACAAGACGAGTAGATCAAAAGATATTATGCAGAAATTTTGTTCTCAAAATGTGCTCCTGAAATATCCTACCCCCAAAAAAATTGCTCCCCTTTTAAAAAAATAATCAGCCCAATTCTAAATGAAAATTCCGCACGGAATTCTCTCCCATTCCTCGTATTATGAATAAAAAACCCTTTGGAATTTTTTCACTCCTCGCTTTCCTCTTATTCTGAATAATGTTCGAAAAAGGGAAAACCAGTTAAGGGAGAAAAGTAGCTATTACGAATTTGAGGAAAAGGGAGATTTCGCTGTCATTTTTAAGGCATTTTTTCACCAGCTAAACTGAAAGGAATAATATTTTATAAAAGCGTGCAACTGTTGGCATATGCTGACGATATTGATATCATTGGCCTTAACAACCGCGCCGTAACTTCTGCTCACTTAAAATTAGAAAAAGAAGCGGAGAAAATGGGATTGGTGGTGAACGAGGGCAAAACGAAGTACCTTCTGTCATCATGCAAAGAGTCAGTGCATTCGCGCCTTGGCAACCAAGCCACTGTTAGCAGCAATAATTTCGAAATAGTAAAGGACTTCGTTTACCTGGGAACCAGCATTAACACCAACAATAATGGTAGCCTAGAAATCCGACGAAGAATTACTCTTGCAAACAAATGCTACTTCGGACTGAGTAGGCAATTGAAAAGTAAAGTCCTCTCTCGACGAACGAAAATAACACTCTACAAGTCACTCATCGCACCCGTCCTGCTATATGGTGCAGAAGCGTGGACACTAACAACATCTGATGAGGCCGCTCTGGGAGTATTCGAGAGAAAGGTTCTTCGAAAGATTTGTGGACCCCTACGCGTTGGCGACGGCGAGTACCGAAGAAGATTTAATGATGAGCTGTATGAACTTTACGCAGACGCCGACATAGTTCAGCGAATTAAAACACAGCGGCTTCGCTGGCTAGGCCACGTAGTGCGAATGAGCGAAGATGCTCCAGCCCAGAAGGTATTCTTATCGGCACCCGCCGGTGGAAGCAGAGGAAGAGGGAGACCACCACTCCGATGGAAGGACCAAGCGGAGAACGATTTGCGATCCCGCGGTGTTTCCAACGGCGAGCTATGTTGGACGGTCAAAATCGCCCAGGTGGTTAGATGACCATTTAAAGAAGAAGAAACTGAAAGGAACGCGGGATAAAATTGAATGTTTCTTGTATTTTTATAGGAAAACTATTAACTTGTGGAAGTATATACTAAACTAAAATAATGTTATATTAGAATACGATGTATTTTAGATCGAAAAGTACAAATGTACAACAGATATGGCTGTTTTAAAAGGTAAGGAGTTCCGGGCTTGTTTATTCTATAATACTTTTTAAATCTGCAAACAGCAGAAAGCAAATTAAATATAAAAACAAAAATTGTAGATAACGTTTGCGGCAACTCAAGCGTATATGTACTATCTCATAATCCTGTGTTTATTTTCCTGAGGCTCTTATTCGCTTAATTTCTGCCACAAACGTATGAAAAGCAACACTAAACGTTGTTTTACATTTTTTTTCTTTCTTTTTTTAAAACGAGTTCTTAACAATATTTACATTTTTAAATTTCGTTAGCCAGTTTAGAAATTCGTGTATACCATGCCAAAACAGCTGATTACGAAAATTCGAAATTCCTCTTCCCCAATTATTCTTCCGAGGGAACAAAAAAATCCGAGAGAAAATTATTCCGTGAGAATATTTAGAATTGGACTGAATAAAAATTTATGTTCTCCTAGCTTTAGGCTAAATAGTAGCAAATGCAGAAGCGATCATAGCTGGTCAGCTTGTGTAACAAGTGCGAGGGGCATAACAACAAACGTTGTCACCACCCTGGCTAAATGGTTTTGTACAAATGCATGTGTGACGGTCTGAAAAAATTTAACCCCCGCGAATGAGATCTTGTATCCTTTCCGCATTGTATGTCTGTGTTGCAATGTTTCGGGGACTGCGCAATTCATAGCACAAAATTAGCAATAGAAAAGCCTACATACATATGTTCACGCATTTGTTAAATGGTAAAAATAACAAGAGTAAAGTTGATACCTACTTTATTACTGAGTCATGAGAATAACGAATTTACATTGGATTCAACTGTTAATTCTTCGCTTCAATCTATCGAAACTGCTGTAAGTATTACATACTATCAGAGATATACATATGTACCTGTTACGACGAATATTTATTAAAGTTCAAGAATAACTATTTGATTTCAATAAATTTTCTTAAAATCGCAAAATTGTTTACCTTGTGAAGGAAAAAATAAAACTTTTTCATAATATTTATTAACGATTCAACATTTTTATAATTCATATAATTTGCCTTAAATGCACGTTGCGACGAACAACGGTAGTGGTTTTCAGTGGTTTAAAGGTTTTTTTGATTTTGTATGCCTAATACGTTAAAACACAAAAAGTTTAACTTAAAATTCGAATTGAGTATTAAGAACGTTAACAAAAGAACTATTTAAAAATATTGATGGATAAAGCTATCAAAAATTCAATAATAAAGTCTAATTTTAAAACGTAAAATTTAAAGGGCAATTAAAAAATTGTATTGTTATTTGTATTTTTTATTATAAATATGTATAATCCATTCTTTAATGTTTATTGGAAAATATCGAAGAAGCAAAAACTCAATAATGGAGGCGTTCCATGGCTGGAAGAACTTTTGAATCTCAGATTTTGTTCGTGCTTGGTGAATTTGTTGTGGTTAGGATGCTTTTGAAGGGCATCCAAAAGTTTTGCAAAATTTCAATTATTTTGCAAGATATTGCAAATTTAATTTTTTAGCAACATTTTTGTAAAAAATTTTTATCTCGTTATCTATTAATCGTAGAAAAAAAAGTTGTATGCAAAAACTGTAGAGAAAATATTGAAGTTTACTTGGAAAATTTTTAAAATAAAAAGAAAAATTTTTTTGACTAATTTGTTAAAAAAATATTTTTTATTGTTGTTTTTTTAATAGAAAGCGAGCACCGATTTTTTAAAAAAAATATATATTTTATAGCTTATGCTATCCTCTAAAGATTTTGAAAAAATTGGGAAGGTGTTTTTTGATTTTCTCGATAAATAAATTTTTTAATTTTGGGTTGTAGGATACGGGCAACGCAATTTTCGTCGCAGCGTTACACATCCCTCCTTAATCGACCTTAAGAGTGTTTTTAATGCTTCGCCAGCATTAAGAATACTTTTTGTAATTGTTTTCTATTTGAAGACATTTTAAAAATGTATTAACACTTTTATTTTATACCCATTTCCTCACCCATTATACCCATTTCCCTACAATTTTTGCATACAACTTTTTTTTCTACGATTAATAGATAACGAGATCAAAATTTTTGAAAAAAAAGTTGCTAAAAAATTAAATTTGCAATATCTTGCAAAATAATTGAAATTTTGCAAAACTTTTGGGTGTACTTCAAAAGCATCCTACCCACAACAAATTGACCAAGTATGAACAAAATCTGAGATTCAAAAGTTCTGCCAGCCATGGAACGGCTCAATGTGATTATTTCGTTAAAATATTGTGCTCCACAGGTCTTTGCAATTAAAAATATTGACGAATAGATGAATAAATTTATGGCAAGGCGGTTACAAAAAGAGTTAAAAAATGTTTATTGAATAAAAATATTTAATAAATATGAAATAAAATTTTTATAGGCTTGAAAAATTTCATTATTATTTCACTTAGAAATAACACAAACTTGCAATTTATTCTTTGCGATCTTTATAGTAGTATTTTTAGTTTGATTCAAATTTTTCCAATTTCTCATTTTGTCGAAAAAAACAAAATGCCACGGCATAACGTACTTCCACGGAATTTGCGAATTTGGCTTATACAAGTATGGTTATAAGTTACAATTATTACGAAAACTTTTCGCTTACAGCTCAACCAGCACAGAATTCAATTTCGGTTGCTTTCATACAAATTATATGAACATAAGAAAATTTTGACAGAAAATCAACGCTGTGCGTTTATAAATGGTTGAACTGTTACACCCATATGATTTTACTCCCTTCAAATTTTATTTTTTTTTTATTTTAAATAAAATGCGAAAACAAGAATTACGGGTAATTCAATAAACATTTTCCAGTATAATTACTACATAATAAAAGTTCTGTGATTTATAAGAAACTCAACAGCCAAAATTCTTATTTTTGGATGTCTGGATAATATCATTATAATCAAAGCTGTTCAAACTTTTTTTATTAAAGTGTAAGCCACAACAACATTTTCAAAAAAAATTACGACCCAAACCCTTTTTATATATTTATCAATGATTCTTTATTCAGTTTCACTTATAGCTATGCAATAGGTAACTAGGTACTAAATTGTAAGCCATTCCGATTTCATACAGTTTTAGTAGTTTAACGTGAAAGAAAGCAATTCTGAATATGATCAAGGCTTCGGTTTGTCACGTTACACTTTTAAGATAAATTATATGTTATGTAAGCGAGTGACAAATTGTAAAATGTGATTATCTAATTATTGCAGGTTATCGAGGTTCCCACGTCCTTCATATTTTAGGTTAAAATGTTTTTGTATCATTTGCGGGTTTTAAGTTATAAGCGTTTAAACGCGTCTGTCACGTTACACAATTTTCGCAGTGGGTTTGGGGGTTGCCCGATAGATTTCGAAAAATCTGTTCGATTAGCTACTAATTACGCTTGCATCCAATTGTAACTTGAAGTTAAAAGAATAAAGAAGAAATGAGAATGAGTTTGGTATGAAAGAAAACATTTTGGGAAATTTTATAGACTTTTCTTGACGATCTGTCACGTTACAAAAATCATCTGTCACGTTACACTTGTGAACCTTCATTGGAATACTTATATTACTGGTGCACTCAGGAATAATTTATCAATCGAAAAACCAAATATACGTACTTCGATACACTGAGCCTAAATCTGCTATCTTTTTCAGTCCACCTGATTGGTTCAATTCTAATCTAAATACGTTTTAAAACAAGGAGTCGAATAACATTTAAAATGAACTCATTTATGATTTATTAAAAATTAAATATTTCATGAAAAAGATTGAAAATTAACAATGTTGATGAAAAGGGTACATAAACTTTAGTAGAAAGTTACATCATTTGAAAATCAAAAATAATCCATGACTAGTTATCCAATTTGTATCCTTGCCTGGAGGTTTCATGAATAGTTATATTTCCGTTAATAACTTCAATTTGATGAGCAGAAGCAATATTTCGCACATTTTTAGCATTTTTAAAAATTTCAGATGTACTCAAAATCCCATTAATGTTAGTAAAATCGTCATCAGTTACTTCTTCCACCATTATTTCCGAAGAAGTAAGTTTGAATGCATTAACAAAATCGAATGCACTTCCGACGACACAATGACCGGCTCTGACATGTCTTCTGACAACTACTTTTATTGTCGCTCCAATTCCATCAACACACCCCTTGCCGTGGGATGTGGCGAAATAATTCCAAACAATTTTTATGGCGAAATGTTTCTCCAACTGTGTGATAATTGATGCAATGAACTTATTTTTAAATTGTGAAGAAGGTCCATCACTCCAAATTTTTAGAGTTTTTAGCGACTTCGGCAATTTTTCAAGTAATTTGTACAAGTATGGCACAATCGTTTCTTTTGTGTGCGATAAATTATTAGATACAAACACTTTTGATTGGAAAGTTTCATTATAATAAAAAGCGGAAGTAAACAATGTCAACTGGCGCTGATTCCAGTGGGCGCTTTGCACCTAATTTTGGCTTTCGCAAACATAGTTTTCCGCGAAGTCAATCTGAATTAATCCTTCATGTCTAAATTTAGTATCGGATGCTTTAGGGCGATCATGCTTATGAAACATTTCGGACTGCTCACGTTTGATAAAACTGTGTCTTAAAAATTGCGGTGACAAAGAAGCTATGTGGGAAATAAGATTAGCCAAAGCACCATTTTGTTTTACTTCTTCAAATCGATTCGATGGGAGAACCTTCTGCCATACCATCCATGTTACATTGAGATTCGCATCAGTATCACCAATTGCTTTGCTCAAAACTTCTAAGGAAACTCCATGACAGTTGGAACATTTTCCAAACCAGCAATCCATGGTTGGCATTTCACATAAAAAATTACTAACGAAGCCATTGTCATAGTCAGATACACTTGGCAAGGCATCAACTGCATTAATGTAATTGGAATGATATGTGCACAGACACATATTATGAGGTAAGTCGTCAATAAATTTGATGTGCTTAGGCCGTTGCTTTTTGAAATGAGATAAGCTGCAAATATCTATATTGGAAGAAACATGTTAAACAAAGTTAGTTTTTTATTCATATTTGTAGAGGCCGGAAACGAAAATCGATCAGCCTTAGAAAAGTCACCTTTTCCTTCCTTCTTTCGTTCTTCTATGAATAAGGCATAAGCTTCTTTCATTGAGAGTAGCATGTGTCTTAGTGGCAAAAAAACTTCATTTCCTGTCGTTGGGCAGGTGTGTGATTTTACATCTCTTGTTTTAGGTGAAACACGTGAAATGTCATCACGCTGCAAAAAGTGACTGACACTCGTATTAATTTCATTATTCTGATGTGTAACCGTTTTCTTTGGTACAAACTTTATCACATTCATCAATTCACTTTTGTCCTTATCATTCATATCTGAAACAATTTTAGCCAAAACTGCCTTTTTGCGTTTAGGTGAGTCCGGGAATGCTCGGGAAGCTTTCTTAACTGCTTTTCCAAGCGTTTTTGCACTACGGTAACTCTGGGAAACGATTTCATCCAAACTGCGTCGTTCACTTTGAGTATTGTCGTTATGTTTTTGTTCGAATTTGGTTTTAGCTTTTTTTTCTCTGTGTTTCTTTACTCGTTCATAGATAGCTTTACGTTGTGTATTAATAACATCGTTACGCACAAGTTCTGGCAATTCCTTTAATTTTTTCTTCTTCTCCAAACGATACTTTTTCATGGCCTCCGCTCGTTTCTTTTTATATTCCTCATATTTTGGTTTTTTTTTAGATTAGCCAAGTATCTTTTGTTTATTTCAGACTTGTCCATTGATTTTTGTAAAATAATAGCTTCACTGTACTCAGGCAAAAAAAAATCTGTCACGTTACAAAAAATATCTGTCACTTAACAAAATTTAAATTGCTATTTTCGCGTTAGTAAAAAAAAATAAATCGATCGACCATATCGTTTTTAGATGCAGGCTCAAAGAAATAAAAAAAAAATACAGGCTAATTAATTTAAAAAAAAATTATTTGTTGGGTAGGGTATTTCTGCAGCCTAAAACTAGCAGAACATAAATTTTTTTTTTTTTCAAAACGGGGAGCAATTTTTTGGGGGTAGCTATTTCAGAAGCACATTTTGGGCACACAATTTCTGCATAATAACTTTTGATCTATTCGTCTTGTTTGACTGTTTAGGCATACTGCTCTGATAGGTATAGCCTACAGCTAGCAGAACATACATTGTTAAAAGGGAGCACTTTTTTGGGGGGTCAAGTTCTTCCGGAACACATTTTTAGCACAAAATTTCTACATAATAACTTTGGTTCTATTCGTCTTGTTTGATTGTTCACGCATATGGCTCTGCTAGGTTTAGCCTAAAGCTAGCAGAACATAATTTTTTGAAAAAAAGGGCACTTTTTTTTGGAATTAGGTCACTTAATTAGCACATTTAGAGCACATAATTTTCTTTTGTTGTGTTGATCTTCGAACGAAACTAGGCATTGAAAATGGCAGAACGCCGAAACCGGTTTGTCACAAAACCAAACTTGACAAGGGATGACGGAAAATCGTTCCAACAAAAATCACATAATTTTCCATAAGTTAGTTTACCGTTCTGCTGACTTTGCTCTCTAACTTCTTGACCTGACTCTACCCGGTGACTGACTGGTGTATAGTTTGTGTTACCTCGTGGTTCCGCCAAACGCTCAACAAAACACCCAATGTGCTGTTATGCTCTAATAATGCCTGCATGGCATTAGATACATTTGTGATTTAATGCTTTGGGTTTGGTTGACGCCAATTAGAAATTCCAAGGGATCGCAGGTCGTTCTCCAGTTGGACTTTCCAGCGGAGTGGGTGCCTGCCTCTTCCTCTGCTTCCATAGGTGGGTTTGGACAAAAATACCTTCCGTTGGGGTTTAACTCGTTTGAGTATGTCGCTGTCTTCGTAGAGCTCATACGACTCATTATTAATGTGGAAGAACTCCTTTCTCGAATACTCCAAGGGCCGATTCATCTGCGGCTCTCGTCGTCCATGCCTCTCTGGAGCGTGGGTTTTGTTCATCGGGAGAGGACTTTGCTTCTCTATTGCTTACTCAGTCAAAGGTAACATTTATTGGCAAGGGTAATTCTGGATTTCTAAGCTGGCTCCCAGGTGAATAAAATCCTTTACAATTACAAGCTTGTGGCTGCCAAAAGTGGTGTTTTGTTCTCCGAAGCTTTAGTTTCCTCGAACCCGGTGCCGTCATATGCGTTCCTAACATTGCGCTGGAGCACGTTGTGACAAATGCTGCAATGTAAAAGCAATCACGTGGACAATGCTGACATATCTGTTGTTTTGAAAAAAATACTAGAAATAGATTAAAATTAAAAACAGAAAAACGTTTTGCAAAACAGCCAAACAAAATCGCCCAAATTGACAGCAACGCTCATTGAATTTTACAGGAAATCGGTGCCGCTAATGGCGGTGAGTATAGCGGCCGCTATATAGCCAGGAGGAAACCATTTCTGTTCTGTTATACCGCATCAACGTCATTACTTCGGATTTTGTGCCTTTAAAATTTCCAGGAAAGAAAAATCAAGTGCAAAAGTGTAAAGTACTGAGTCGTTATTTCGGTAAAATACGAGGTGTGTTCAAAAAGTATCGCGAATTTTGTGTTTTTTCAAAAATTATTTATTTATTCATGAATATCTATTTTGTCCCCTTCAAAGTAATCCCCATGAGATATTATACACTTGTGCCAACGGTTTTTCCAATCTTCGAAGCACTTCAAAAAATCATTTTTTTGTATCTTGTTCAGCTCCTCCTTCGATGCCGTCTTTATCTCGTCAAGAGAAGCGTAACGTCGTCCTTTCATGGGCCTCTTCAGTTTAGGGAACAAGAAAAAGTCGCAGGGGGCCAGATCTGGGGAATACGGTGGCTGCGGCATCATTAGTGTGTTGCTTTTGGCCAAAAAGTCGCGCACAAGCAACGATGCGTGAGCAGGGGCGTTATCGTGGTGCAAAAGACAATTTTTGTTCTTCTTTGCACATCTTCTCGGCCTTCTGAGAACATTTTGTACCACCGATAAACGTTGCTTCGGTCCAAGGTAGCTTCTCCGTATGCCACAGTCAACATTCGGAATGCATCCGCGCACTTAATTTCGTTTTTCACACAAAATTTGATACAGGTTCTTTGATCCATTTTTTTGAATAGGTAAAAATCGAAGACGATCCAAAACACGTGCAAGCAAAGCAGCTGTCAACAATTAACTGAACATTCAAAATGGCCGAGCTTGTCGGCATAAGTGAGAGACATGAGTACCAACATAACGCCACAAAAAATTCGAATATACGTAACCAGCGAAAATTCAAAATTCGCGATACGTTTTGAACACACCTCGTAATACAAAGTAATTGCATAAGCCAAAAATGTCGTGTCTAAATGATTATATGCAAAGCAGTCTGCGCATTAGTAGCAAGGCCAATATTGTAACGCTGCATAAATATGTATTTGGAAAAGAAGGCGATAGAAATAACCGACGTAGACTTCGTGAGTTTTGCGGCTTTGAATACGACGAAAAAAGTGATGAGTATAAGCAAAAAGAGATGTACGTTAATTCAAATTTCAACGAACGCGACCTAGTAACAATATGCAACATGATGGGAATCGACTACAACGTAGACGATGTGAGGCTACAAATTTTTCTCAATTTACGACGCAACGAATTGTTCACAAAGAAAAACAACGACGAAGCTGACAGCGATGATGGCGACAGCAACGACGACGACGACGATAAAGAGGAGAACAACGACGAAGTGAACAACAGCAATGAGAGAAACGACGGCGAGACAAGCGAAGCAGAACAAAATAGCGTGCGCAGCTCAAATCATGAAACGACGCATTATTATGAGTTTGCTACGAACGACAGCGAACTTGAAAACGAGAGCAGAAAAAACGAAAGCGGTGCAGTACACAAACGTATAAGCGTATCAAACGAAATGCCAAAATTTGCAATGACATTTCGAGACATGGAGGACTCTATCAGAACATTTGACGGTTCCAAAAAAATTTCAGTTGATATTCGGTGCCAAGAATTCGAAAAGATATCTGCTTTAATGCAGTGGAACTCTTTACAAAAACTTGTGTTTGCAAAGAAGTCTTTGCGAGGTGTTGCGAAATTGTTTGTGTTAAATGAGAGAGGGTTGAATTCATGGCAAGCATTAAAAAATGCTTTGCGGAGCGAATTAAAAGACAATACAAACAGTGCACTTCTCCATAAGCAATTGTGTAAGCGTAAATTAAAAGACAGTGAAAATTTGCAAGAGTATTTCTATTACATGCGTGAAATTGCTAATAAGGGTAAAATTGAAGATGAAGCATTGATTCACTATGTAATTGATGGAATAAGTGATTCATCAGTGAACAAAACAATATTGTATGGTGCACCTAAATTGAGTGATTTCAAAGAAAAATTGAAATGTTATGAGAGGATGCGTACACGAAGAAAAACAAAAAATATAGTGTCAGAAAACATAAAGAGTGAGCGAAAAGAAATAAAATGCTACAACTGTGGTGAAAAAGGACACTTGTCAATAAGTTGCAAAAACAAAGAAAAAGGGAAAAAGTGTTTCAAATGCAACAAGTATGGACATATTTCCGCTAATTGTGAACAAAACAAAAAAGATGAATCGAATGTAAAGGCGAACACTCGCCAAGTAATAATGAAGCGCGATTTAGCCCACAAAGAGGTGAAAATTGGTGATAAAATTTATAATGCACTGTTCGATACAGGCAGTAAATTTAATATTGTTACACAAGAAGTATACCTAAATTTGGGTAAGCCAAAGTTAAGTGCGTGTAATATTCATCTAATTGGTTTCGGTGCATCTTCGGGTGAAAACAAAATCAAACCCAGTGGTAACTTCGAACATGAGTTACAAATAGACAGTGAGACATTTGTATTAACATTTTATGTGGTTGCAAATAATTGTATGGACGTTAAAGTTGTGCTTGGTGAAGAATTGTGTATGCAATCCGAAATCACTATTAAAAAAGACGGTATTAAAATCAAAAAGATGCAATTTTGCACAAATGCAAAATGAAAATTAATGCAATAAGCGAAAACATTGAATACGATATAGACATAGGCGCAAGTAAAAATGCTAAAGAAAGGGTGAGTAGTCTTATTTCAAATTATAAACCAAATAAGATTATGACAACAAATGTGGAAATGCAGATAACGCTTACTGACGAATCTCCAATATTCGCAAGACCACGTCGATTACCTTTTTCGGAAATGGCTATCGTTGATGCTCAAATTGATCAATGGCTTGAAGAAGGCATAATTGAAGTTTCAAATTCAGAGTTCACCAGTCCCGTGGTATTGGTCAAAAAACGTGACGGTTCACCTAGGCTGTGTATTGACTTTCGTCAAGTAAACAAAGTAATCGTAAAAGATAATTTTCCTCTTCCCCTAATCGATGATCAGCTAGACCGTATACAAGATGCAAAAATATTTAGTACGATTGACTTGAAAAATGGTTTTTTTCACGTCCCGGTACATGAGTCAAGCAGAAGGTATACCTCTTTTGTTACGCCAAGGGGGCAGTATCAATTCTGTAAGGTACCATTTGGATTATCCAACTCACCAGGAGTATTCCAAAGACATATAAACGCAATTTTTAGAAAACTGACGCAAGAGAATATTGCATTGCCATACATCGATGATGTCATAATTCCAGCAAAAAGTGAAGAACAAGCATTGAAAAATCTCGAAAAAGTAATAGCCACTTGCAGTGATTACGGGTTAGAGTTGAACTTTAAAAAATGCCAGTTTTTAAAGAAAAGAGTAATCTTTCTTGGCTATGTTATCGAATACCACACAATACGTGCATCACCTGATAAGACGAAAGCAGTGCTTAATTACAAAATGCCAAATACACAAAAACAGCTCTTAAGCTTTTTAGGGCGGGCAGGGCACTTTCGAAAGTTTACCCCTAATTACGCTATTATAGCGAAACCATTAACAGATATGACAAAACAAAATATAAAGTTCGAGGCTAGTCCTTCGGCAGAGCAAGCTTTTAACGAACTCAAGAATGCATTAGTCAGTAACCAGGTACTTGGTGCGTACAATCGCACTTATGAAACCGAGCTACACACAGACGCATCTATAGATGGATTTGGCGCAGTACTACTGCAGAAATCACCACACGACGGCCAACTTCATCCTATCTACTATATGAGTAGAAAAACGACAGAAGCGCAACGAAAATTCACCAGTTATGAACTTGAAATACTGGCAGTAATTGAAGCATTAGCGAAATTCAGAGTGTACCTCCTTGGCATAAAATTTAGGGTCGTTACAGACTGTAATGCATCTGCCAAAACGTTGGAGAAGAAAAATTTATGTACGCGCGTTGCTCGTTGGATACTGCTACTACAAGAATTCGACTATGTCGTGGAACATAGGGCAGGCACCCGTATGAAGCACGTGGACGCTTTAAGCCGGTACGCAGTCATGACGATACGCAACGATGAGGTAACCATGCGAATAAGTCAAGCGCAACTAGAAGATGATACTCTGAAAGCAAGACTCGAAATCCTTAAGAATGCCGACACTTATGACGATTATTTAATAAAATTCAATGTACTGTATATAATAGTTAAAGATGACGAACTAATCGTACTACCAAAAAGCATGCAAAAACAAATTATTAGCCAAGCACATGAAAGAGGCCACTTTTCAATAAAGAAGACGAAAGAACTCATCTTAAAAGATTATGTTATTCCGAATATTGACGAAAAAATCAGACGACACATAGCATGTTGTATACCCTGTATTCTTAGTACTCGCAAACTAGGCAAGCAGGAAGGGTTACTCCATCCATTACAGAAAGAGGAGCTACCACTTCATACATACCATATAGATTTTCTAGGTCCATTGCATTGAACTAATAAGCGATATCAACATATTTTGGCGATAATTGATTCATTCACTAAATTTTGTTGGTTGTACCCAACCAAGTCAACAACAGCTCTAGAAGTTACAACGAAGCTCCGTAGTCAAAGCGTAGTATTTGGTAATCCAGCAATCATCATTTCCGACAGAGGCGCCGCGTTTTCTTCAAACGATTTTCAAGAGTACTGTAGTAGTGAAAACATCAAACATATAATGATTACGACAGGTTTGCCAAGAGTCAATGGCCAAGTAGAAAGATTAAATGCAATTATTATATCAGTTCTGACAAAGTTGAGTATTGAAGACGCAACAAAATGGTTCAAACACGTTACCAAAGTTCAACAGGCGATCAATTCAACGTTTACAAGAAGTATCAACACAACACCATTTGAACTTTTATTTGGTACAAAAATTCGAACGAAAGATGATCAACATATACGCGAACTCATCGAGCAGGAATCTATAAAGGCGTTCAATTGCGATCGAGACGCAATACGAAATAAAGCAAAACAACAAATTTTTAAAATTCAACGAGAAAATAAGGAAAATTTTAATAAAAAACGTAAACCTGCACACCAATATAAAGTCAACGATCTGGTCGTAATTAAACGAACGCAATTCGGTAGTAACTTAAGTTGAAGTCTAAATTCTTAGGTCCATACCGCATTACTAAAGTCAAAGGCAACAACTCGTACGAAGTCGAAAAAATTTCCAACACCGAAGGCCCAGTAAAATCCTCAACTTGTGCCGAATATATTAAACCGTGGGTTCAAGACAACAATAATAACAACGACACATTCGGGTCGAATGTATAGCAGAATGGCCGAATGTGGGATGGAGTTTTGCATAAACTTGATGGCAACCCTTTCTCAAATGTCGTTTTTTGGCGTGCAACGAACGAAGTTCAAGTATCAAGAAACGCGAAGAGAGAGAGTTGACGACGGGCATTCAAAGCGTGAAGACGAATACGACGTGTGCTGTAAAATCATTTTCTTTTCATTAATTAAATTCCATTTAATGTAACTTTAAATTCAACATTTCTTAATTAAACTTTGTATACAAACTAACTTTTATTAAAACATTATACTAAACGTTAAAAAACAAAACCTAAATAGTTAAACTATTCATACAAAATTCCACATACTCGTATATATTTTTTCCAACAAAGTGAGGTGTGCAAGGTTTTTCCCCCAAAAATTTTGCGTAACTATTAGATATTGGAATGGTTAATAGTGAAAAGTATTAAATAAATATATATTTGATTGAGTTATGAAATACTATGTGAATCGCGTTGTACCTTTCGTCGATTCGTCTAACATTAATCGGGAAATAGTTGTTGAAGGCAAATATTGGATTCGACCGTATACTCTAATTCAGCCGTAATGACGGAAAACCGTTCCATCAAAAATCACATAATTTTCCATAAGTTAGTTTACTGTTCTGCTGACTTTGCTCTCTAACTTCTTGACCTGACTCTACCCGGTGACTGACTGGTGTATAGTTTGTGTTACCTCGTGGTTCCGCCAAACGCTCAACAAAACACCCAATGTGCTGGCATGCTCTAATAATGCCTGCATGGCATTAGATACATTCGTGATTTAATGGTTTGGGTTTGGTTGACGCCAATTAGAAATTCCAAGCGATCGCAGGTCGTTCTCCAGTTGGACTTTCCAGCAGAGTGGGTGCCTGCCTCTTCCTCTGCTTCCATGTTTTTTTTCATCGGGAGAGTACTTTGCTTCTCCATTGCTTACTCAGTCAAAGCGAACCCGGTGCCGTCATATGCGTTCCTAGCATTGCGCTGGAGCACGTTGTGACAAATGCTACAATGTAAAAGCAATCACGTGGACAATGCTGACATATCTGTTGTTTTGAAAGAAATAATAGAAATAGATAAAAATTAAAAACAGACAAACAAAATCGCCCAAATTGACAGCAACGCTCATTGAATTTAACAGGAAATCGGTGCCGCTAATGGCGGTGAGTATAGCGGCCGCTATATAGCCAGGAGGAAACCATTTCTGTTCTGTTATACCGCATCAACGTCATTACTTCGGATGTTGTGCGGCCGCTATATAGCCAGGAGGAAATCATTTCTGTTCTGTTATACCGCATCAACGTCATTACTTCGGATGTTGTGCCTTTAAAATTGCCTTTGCTCAATTTCCCACATATTGACCGAAAACGCAATAAAACAAACTCCATATAAAAGCCTTAGCTTGCCCTTTCATTTTGTTTACGCGACATAGGAAGCCACACGTCCCAACCCAAAAAAACGAATATCATTAAACACATATTTATATGAATTGTTCATAAATTAATACTCATTATATAATTTTCTCATGAATTGTACATAATCTTAATATATATATAATATAATACATTATCCTATATTTACTCAACTTAACACATGAAGTCACCGTAAGAGTTAAGTATTAAGTTTGGCAACCTAACGTAAACCACCCCACACCAATTCGCCGCACAGCTGACAGCTGGACGGCCATCACATTTCTATTAACGTTGTTATTGGTTTGCACCGGCTTTTATATTCTTGTCTTTTCCACCGGCTTTTTTTCTGCATACCAAATTTTTATATATATATTTTTTTCGAACAAAGTGAGGTGTGCAAGGTTTTTCCCCCCAAAATGTTGCGTAACTATTAGATATTGGAATGGTTAATGGTGAAAAGTATTAAATAAATATATATTTGATTGAGTTATGAAATACCATGTGAATCGTCGTCGATTCGTCTAACATTAATCGGGAAATAGTTGTCGAAGGCAAATATTGGATTCGACCGTATACTCTAATTCAGCCGTAAAGTTATTCAGCTGCGTTTGGCAAAAACCCCATTTTAAGTTCCCTATTCTGACGTTGGAAGTGTATCCCCTAATAAATTGGGTGCAGTACCCCTGCAAGAGCTAACCCACTGAACATACAAGAAGAAGTGCCACAACTGGAATCATTCGGCAACAAAACAAGGAAACGCCAACTCCACCAGGTATCCCTAAAGGACGATCTCAAGCCACCCACAGTAAGTACAATACCTTTCAAATTAAACAACTTGATACCCATATTGCACACAATCATTAATGTTTTCTGCACCCACTTTTTGGACGACAACGCAGTTATCGATACTCATATCCAAATAAAACTCACTTCAAATGAAAGCTCTAGGTGCCCCCTTTCGATTGATACCCATATTGTTAGCAATCATTAAGGTTTCTGTGCAACCACTGTTTCTTCGATAACTCAGAAATCGATAGTTATATCGAAATAAAACTCACTCCAAACGAAAGCTGTGGCGCCCATTTCGATTGATAACTTTATTGTTACACTCTAAAAACAGCATGTAAACGTGCAAGCTTAATGTTAGTATTTTTTTTTGTGGAATATTACAATTTTTTTTTTGCATAGTTCGGCATTGAAAGTGTATTTTCTTGTTTTACACAGCAATGCCACAACGTCACTAACATTTATGCAGTAATAACACATGTAGTTCGCGAAACTACCAACAACGTTTGTAATCCTACAAAAAAAGTGTGTAAATTTACAAAAAAAAACTTAGTGGTCGTTGCCGATCGACACCAACACGACGCGTCATGTCCATTATAAATAATTATAATTTAATAATAAACATATTTAAGGTTAAATATTGTGATTTCAGTACTTTAAAATGTTTAATGTGTTTTCCCCCATTTGAACGCTCATTCGCGTAGTAATATTTCCATTACATGTCCTTTTAAAAATTGCTTTAAAGTGTTCGCAACTCAATGTTCCTTTAAATTCCATAACCATAAAAAGCATAATGAAAAGTTTATTTTGAAAAAAATATTTTGAACAAAGTTGCGGTGAAATTGCTGATGAAGATTTTCTCGTGTAAATGATCAGGAATTGGGTGATACCTCAATTACTGACCATTCTGAGGATGTTTCTAGTGCAAAGGGTCAGGAATTGGGTGAAACCTTAAGTACTGACCTTTCTAGAAGGTTTACAATTTTAATAATGAAATTGAAATGCGCTCACGAAGTATCCGACGCGGCGCTCAAATTAATGGTTTCTGAATTCAAAAATATTACGAAAATTCATAACGTGGAAAAGCAAAAGAAAGTGATTCAGCTTTATAACGACCACAAAATATTTGCTAACAATAAACTGATTTTAAATGCTATTTCTCATGATAATTTTGTGGCTTGTTTTACAGAGTTTGTTTCACGGTACAAAAGAAACCAATTTTTTTCAAAGTAACTTGAATTATGTCGCACCGAAAGAAATATTTTTGAGCCATGATCAATATCATACCAGGACATATTTTCATCACATTTCAATAATCAAGACCATTCGTCTTTTATAGTGTGATAATCATTTCGAGGAAGCCAAAACTTGTAAAAGAAATATTTATGCTGATTATAACGATGGTTCCATATATACTAAAAACCCTTTTTTTCGTGGAGACTCAAAAAAAATCGAATTACTAATGTTTCAAGATGGCTTTGAAAATTGCAATCCCTTGGGTTCTTCAAAAAAGAAACAGAAAACAGTAGGTGTGGAAAAATTCCAAATAAATATAGATCTAATATAAACAATGTTCAGCTTGTGGTGCTATGCAAAGAGAGCTTCATTAAAACCTTCGGAACAGACAAAATTATTGAGCCCTTTATTTCTGATGTAATTGAGTTAGAGCACACTGGAGTCAGTATAAATATCATGACTTCTGTACAGAACTATCGTGGAAGTTTGATCGCAATAATGGGTGGTAATTTAGCAAGTCATCAAATAGGCCGTTTCGTAGCAAACTTCAGTTCTATTAAGTATCTTTGCAGATATTGTCTGTTTACTCGCCAGTCGTTAAAAAATTTCCAGCCACAAATTGCTACTTTACGGACTTCAATGAACTATAATCAATGCATAGCTGATGGCCCTCCTAACAGCATGGCGATCTTGAGAAATTCCTGCCTAAACCAACTTAGTCATTATCATGTATGTGAAGGTCTTCCACCATGCTTATCACATGACTTATTTGAAGGCATCATTCCATACGACTTAATGGAAGTTTTAAAACACTTTATTAAAAAAAATATTATTTCAATGGATTGCTTAAATATGACTTTCTCGTCTTTACGAAAAAAAATTAAAACTATCTCTGTCTTTTCCTCGTATAGTTTTTACTATGAAAAAATTACCTGGCAAAGCGGATGAAGTTCGCCATTGGCTTTTTTTAATGTCTTTAATATTTTTGCATAAAGTTTCTGATTACAATGATCCCATATGGCAATTTTTCACGACTATGATCGAAATGTGCCGGCCGATATGTAGCCATGAAATTAACGAAAATCAAATTGCTTTGCTCTCTCATTACACATACTCGTATGTATACATGGAGTATAGAAAAGAATGCTTTTCAGAACAAAATTTAAGTCCAAAGCATCACTATATTTGTCATTATCCGGAAATTATAAGAAAATTTGGGCCACTAATTCATTTGTGTACAATGAGATTCGAGCACAAGCACCCATATTTCAAAAGAATTTCAAAAGCCACCAAAAACTTAAAAAATATAACATTAACACTCACTGAAAAACACCAGCAGATGCAAGCTGGTATGTTTGGTAGTAGATTTAATTTGAACGCAATATGTGATTATTTTGAACCTCTTGAAATAAATATGTTTAATTTCGATTTGTCAAAACATTTTTCTTTTGTTACCAAAAAATTGTCATATAACAATGTTAAGTTTGAAGAAAACTAATTCATTTTCATAGAATATAATGAAGAAGGAAGCATTGCAATACTAAACATTTCTTCCATACACTTCATTGAAAACTTTCAAGATATTATATTTTACAGCAAGACTATTAAAATGTGGTTTAATTATAACACAGTTATGTATGAAAGCTTGGACAGTGAGAATTGTTATAGTTTGGTTAATATAAAAGATCTTTTAATGTACAATCCACTAAAAGTTATTTACTTCAAAAATAAATATTATCCACCCGTGGAACCAAAAAAGGAACACGGAAATAGGTCTCATTAGCAAAGTTTTGATTTTAAGTCGAAAAAGAACAACAAAACAATGTAATATACGGAGTTCAATGCAAAAGATTGCGATCAAATATATATTGGCCAAACAAAGAGAATGTTAGAAGTAAGAATGAGCGAACACAAGGCAGACGCGAAACACAAAAAAGCAACTACAGCACTTTCCCACATTCGTAGTAGATAATTAAAAGTTTTGTATATGCTACAGAGATAATTTACTATAGGCGTTTTTATTTAATTAATAAGGAATATATATTTAATTAACAATGGCCGAGGTAGTCTACAAAGTTTGGAGCTCCGATAGGCGCATAAAAAAATCATTCATGGCTGCTGCATCTATAGAGGCGACAATTGAAGAAGGTATGAAGGTCTTATTCAAACTTAAAATTTAAAATACATATTTAATTAAACATTTCACTTGTAGCAAAGAAATTCGATATTTAAGGATCAAGGTTGGCCATGGACAGCGATGGAACTGAGATTTGTAGTAATTCCGTTCTTGAATACTATTTAAAAATAATTAAATTTTTATAATTTTGGGGGATGAGGAATGGACTGAGCACCCAACTGCAACGACTCTTACAAAAAAAGAAAACGCTGAAGTTTATTCAGAACCACAGCCATCCTGACTCTTTCCGCGAAAAAGGAAATGAAGGTTATATCATATCTCTAATGACAACCTTTTGGCAATAAAGCGAAATCGAAATTACTTTTAGAATCGTTCGCCAAACACTAAGGCAACAAATCTCGCATCATTCATTTCTTTCAAAAAGAGGAGACACACGAATATATTTCAAAGCACATTTGTCCATTGGGAAGTCCAAGAAGATGTGCCACCGAAAGCATTACAGATTATGGAATCTAAACGGAAATATTTAAAAACGTTATTTGAAAATGGCCCTGAATATCAACAAATGAATTTAATACAATCCCATATGAGAGATTGTTTTTGGTTACAGAGGATCCGGTGCCTTTTATAAAAGACGTTCAAATAAATTCGCCATTTCTATTTTATGAGCAATGATTGTGTCAGCACTTCGAACAGCTATTGGGCATCAAATCAAATATTTTGCGAAAATTTCAAAAAATCATTTGATAAATTTAAGAAATGTTTGAAAATTAACAAGGGCAACACCATTGATAGCGACTTAAATATCATTAAAGAACTTGTGAACTATTTCGGAGTAAATCAAAATTTTCTGTATTTTCAGATTGTAACCACAATAGAAACTCTTCTCAAGAAACTGCCATCTGATTTGCCTCTCATAGCTATCATAGGTATGTAAATACCTAAATTATAAATTTATTCAAAAACGTGTTTTTTCAGTAGCAATATTCGACAACACTTCTCATGCTTGAGAAGATTGATATGTGTGCCTCTGGAACTGTATGTTCAATATAATTGAGCTTTAGTATTGCACATGTATCGATTTTCCAAGTACGAGAAATTATTCGCTATCACACAGTAATTTGTTTATTTTATTACATTTGTACAGATTCTGAAGGGGCTCACATGAATGAAAAAAAAAATTGTTTAAACCTGAAATGTAAAACACAATAAATTTTGTGTTAAAAATATACGCAAAAATGTATCAGTCTTACATTTTTTTTCAGAATTTTAGGAATTTTTTGGAGTACGCAGTTTTGTGAACGAGCGTCTCGCTGCAATCCGCATAAAAATACGATTTTTCACCATATCGTTTATCTGCGCTCATGCACCGACGGAAGAGAAGGACGACGTGGAAAAGGATGCATTCTAAGAGCGCCTGGAAGAAGCATACGAGCGCTGCCCCCGTCATGATATCAAAGTCGTGCTTGGCGACTTTAACGCCAGGGTGGGTAAGGAGGGTGTATTTGGCCCCACTGTCGGGAAGTTCAGTCTCCACAATCAGACTTCGCCAAATGGATTCAGGCTGATCGACTTCGCCGGTGCCCGAAACATGGTCAATCCAGCACTAGGTTTATGCACAAGAAGATCCATCAGGCTACATGGCTGTCCCCCGATCGAAAAACACGCAACCAGATCGACCACGTTGTGATAGACGGACGGCATGCTTCCAGCGTTTTAGATGTTCGCACAATACGAGGACCTAACATCGACTCTGATCACTACCTAGTAGCAGCCAAGATTCGTACCCGCCTCTGTACGACAAAGAGGTGCAACAAAAAACGCAGGGAAAGCTGGACGTCGAAAAGCTGCAAACGCAACAGACCGCCAATTATTTCGCAGATCGCCTCTCACACCTGCTCTCCGAGAGCACAATTCAACCTAGTGGAATGCATGAGCAGTGGGATCATATCTCAGGAGCACTCCGTACCGCAGCCGAAGAAGTAATTGGATTCCGGCGAACGCGAAGAAACAACTGGTATGATGATGAAGAGTGCTGCGCTGCAACGAAAAGAAAGGACGAAGCCTACAAGGCAACGCTGAGATCGAATGCAACGAGGAGTGTGTGTGAACACTACCGCGAGTTGAAGAGGGAAGCGAGGCGGCTTTTCCGGGCGAAAAAAGAGAGGCAGAAAAGCGTGAAATAAAGGAGCTTGAGATGCTGGCCAACGGGAATAATGCCCGAAAGTTCTATCAAAAAATTCGGCTAATGACAGAAGGTTTCAAACCCGGGGCAAACTCCTGTAAGAATGAGAACGGCGACCTGGAGACCAATGTTCAGAGAGCACTCAGAATATGGAGGGATAACTTCTCTGCCCTTTTAAATGGAGAAACTGAGCAAGAAACCAGAGAAGATGCCGAACCCGAGCCCACAATCGAAGATGATGGAATTGACGTTCCACAACCCGACTATAATGAGGTGCGAATAGCAATATCCCGATTGAAAAACAATAAAGCAGCTGGCGCTGATGGTTTGCCTGCTGAGCTATTCAAACACGTCGGATGAATGCATGCCTGAAGATTGGAATCTAAGTGTTCTCTGCCCAATCCACAAGAAGGGCGATCCTGCAAACTGCGCCAACTATCGCGGAATCAGCCTTTTGAATATCGCATATAAGGTCCTATCAAGCGTACTGAAGACTGATGTGAACAGACTGATTGGACCTTATCAGTGTGGCTTCAGACCTGGTAAATCTACCATCGACCAGATTTTTACAATACGCCAAATCTTGGAAAAAACCCGTGAAAAAAGAATGGACACGCATCATCTCTTTGTTGATTTTAAAGCCGATTTCGATAGCACGAAAAGGAGCTGCCTATATGCCGCTATGTCTGAATTTGGTTTCGCCGCAAAACTTATACGGCTATGCAAAATGACCTTGAGCAACACCGCCAGCTCGGTCAGAATTGGGAAGCACCTCTCCGAGCCGTTCGAAACTAAACGAGGTTTCAGACAGGGGAACCCCTATCGTGCGATTTCTTTAATTTAATGCTAGAGAAAATAATACAAGCTGCAGAACTTAACCGCGCTGGTACAATATTTTATAAAAGCGTGCAACTGTTGGCATATGCTGACGATATTGATATCATTGGCCTTAACAACCGCGCCGTAACTTCTGCTTACTCCAAATTAGAAAAAGAAGCGGAGAAAATGGGATTGGTGGTGAACGAGGGCAAAACGAAGTACCTTCTGTCATCATGCAAAGAGTCAGCGCATTCGCGCCTTGGCAACCAAGCCACTGTTGGCAGCAATAATTTCGAAATAGTAAAGGACTTCGTTTACCTGGGAACCAGCATTAATACCAACAATAATGTTAGCCTAGAAATCCGACGAAGAATCACTCTTGCAAACAAATGCTACTTCGGACTGAGTAGGCAATTGAAAAGTAAAGTCCTCTCTCGACGAACGAAAATAACACTCTACAAGTCACTCATCGCACCCGTCCTGCTATATGGTGCAGAAGCGTGGACACTAACAACATCTGATGAGTCGGCTCTGGGAGTATTAGAGAGAAAGACCCTTCGAAAGATTTGTGGACCTCTACGCGTTGGCGACGGCGAGTACCAAGAAGATTTAATGATGAGCTGTATGAACTTTACGCAGACGGCGACATAGTTCAGCGAATTAAAGCACAGCGGCTTCGCTGGCTAGGCCACGTAGTGCGAATGAGCGAAGATGCTCCAGCCCAGAAGGTATACTTATCGGCACCCGCCGGTGAAAGCAAAGGAAGAGGGAGACCACCACTCCGATGGAAGGACCAAGTGGAGACCGATTTGCGATCCCGCGGTGTTTCCAATTGGCGCCAGTTGGCGCAACGTAGAAACGACTGGCGAGCTATGTTGGACGGTCAAAATCGCCCAGGCGGTTAGATGACCATTTAAAGAAGAGAACTTTTGTAGTTCAGTAAATTTTAATACTGTAATGGGTCAATCTTAACGTCGTGACACATTTTGCTGACTTTAGGCAATTTTTTCTTCCGAAGAGCTAAAGAAATTGCTTTAATAACCTTGTATTGAGGAAAATACAGAAGTCCTCAAGAAAATATTATTATGTATAAAGCGAGTTTTAATCTTTTTCTAAAAAGAGAAGGGGTACATAAGATAGGATATTCAACAATTGTAAAGCATGATGTACATATCAATATTTAATTACTTCGCCGGTAGATAAGTTTTTAACCTTTTTGGAGTTTTTTATTTGGGAACCAGAATTAACACAAGTTCTACTTCTGACTGGGTTGGCAATTGAGATGTACAGTCCTCTCTCGGAGCACGAAAATAACTAAGTTACTTGCCGATCCCGTCCTGGTTTATGGTGCAGAAGCTTGGACACTGACAACATCTGATGAGGCGGGTGTGGGAGTATTCGAGAGAAAGACCCTTCGAAAGATTTACGGACCCTTACGCTTTGGCGACGGCGAGTACCGAAGAAGATTTAATGATGAGCTGTATGAGCTATATGCAGACACCGACTTAGTTCAACGAATTAAAGCCCAACGTCTTAATTGGTTAGAATGTAGGTGTTCCGGCCCATAAAGTATTCTTATCTGCACCCAGAGGAAGAGGGAGACCACGACTTTGATTTAAGGACAAGGTGGATACCGATTTGTGATCTCGTGATGTTTCCAATTAGCAGAAAGACGTAACAAGTGGCGAGCTATGGTAAAGGGACAAAATGGCTTAGACGTTAGGCGGCATTTTAAGAAAACGAAGGGTTGAGAAGGTGGGTTCTACTGTAGAAATGGAAACGGGAGCGTTGCAAAATTTTTTAGCAATTTGTATATATTATGAAATGACGTTTTGTCGCATCTCTGAAGTGCGTAAAACTCAGTTTTTTGCGGAAGATTATGTCAATTTTAAGAACCTTCTCCATAAATTGGTTTCGGCCACTATATTTTGGTTTCGAACAAATGGTTCATATAATTCGGCAAACTTAAATAAATTTTTGCCATTTTCTTCTCTGTGGTTTGTTGAAAACCCTAAGCGAAATCTCTAAAGATAGTTTTATGTTGCGTGAATCGACTATCTATTTCCATTATTATATGATCAATACATGAATGGATAAAAAACAGTAATCTTGAAATCTTAATCTAGGTTACATGCTTGCAGACTTTGACTTATTTGGATTTGGTTCTATTTGATTTCAATATCCATGTCACAAGTTCTGAACAACGTAACTCTAGTACTAAGTTTTTTGCGAAATCCACTACAAGCGCAAAGTATGTGTTTTTTGTTGATGTTTATTACAGTGTGTTAAAAAAGATGCCAAAAGACTGGTTTGTTATTTAAAAAAAAATAGTTTTAAATGTTAACCCAAGAATTTTATAATACTAAGCAATAGAGAAAATATTGAAATTTTTTAAATTTTGAGCCTTTCGCATAACAAAACTTACACGATAATTTTATCAATAAATGCCCATAATTGTCACAATTTTTTGCCAACTTCACCCTGAAACTCTTTTACAAATACTAAAATTTAATAGGTCATAAAACTGCATATCCAAATTTTTTATAAAAATAAGGATTAACAAGCATTGAATTTTGATAAAACTTGGTTAAATTTTCCTAGGTTTTGAACAACGCTTGAAATTTGTTCTTGAATATTGTTTATCAGATGGGCTATACTTTTATAAAAAACGTGTAAAAAATTCTCATCGCTATCTATTTTTCCGCCGTGGTGTGCTCTGATTAAATTAATGAGCCTGCCTACTCTAGTATTTTAAGACCGCCTAGCAATCATTAAGGTTTTTACGCAACCACTCCTTGAGCGATAACTCAGTTTTCGATATTTATAACGAAATAAAACTTACTTCTAACGAAACGAACGATTGATACCCTTATTATTAGGTTTCTGAGAAAGCATTTTCGACCAATATCTCACTTATCGGTTTATGCCCAAAAGGGGCACATAAAAGTTTCCCTGCAGTCAACTGCCAAACTGGTTAATAAACATTCTAGTTCATTAACTAGAATTTCGTGGTATTATTCATACCAGTTTGCGCGACTGCAACGTTTCCACCTCTACCTACCCCATTGTACAACTCTACAAGTAAGTTATGTTTGGTCCTTTCTCTTTCTAACACACAGGCTTTTGACACTGACGAAAACGCCAAACCATCGGCCAGTGACGAAAATGTCTAAAAATAACTTGGTGCAGCAACCACAATCGTAGCAGGGATGTAATTTTCAATCAAAAATGGAGCTAAATTTCAGTGCAGGGTTGATGTGTAGGTTAAATTTTTAAACCAATTTAATATGAAAATGTTGAACCAATTCAAATGTGAGACAAATTCTTGAACTAAAATTGCCCTAATATAAATGGATTTTGCAGTTTTGATGAAATTTAATCATTTTTTTAAGACAAAGAAAGTGATTTCGATCTATTATGACAGTATGAGATATCATGTACTCATAAAATGACATTAGCTTATATTAGGCTCCAAAACCATAATAAAATGAGCGTAAAGTTAGCTTCCCAGGTGTTCAGCAACTCAGTCGCAAGTGCAATGTTACAGCTCCTTACTTTTGAATACTTCATCGTCTCCTTCATTCTTCTCTTTTCTCTTTATGGCGCGATATACAACAGGTATATCATCATAAACCTCCTAAGAGATTTTTGCGCCAAGCTTCTCTTCCAATTTGTGGTGCCGATTTGAATTTTCCCTACAAATTGGTGGGACCTACAGTTTTTTGCCGACTCCGAACGGCATCTACAAAGGAGACGAATTTTTGCTGAGAAGCCTGTCATGGCAGAAATACACTCGGAGAGTTTGCCAAACCACTGCCGAGGGGGAACCCCCTTTTGAAAAACTTTTTTTTTTTTTTTTTCAAATCACTTTTTGATGTTACCTGTACCAGGGCTCGAACCATGGACCTTCGGTGTGGTAGGCCGGCAACACTACCTCCACACCACGGCGGCCGCCTTCATTCTTCAATACAGCAAAATTTGTCCTTGTCTTTGATATTTTAACATATTTAATAGTCTTTTTTTTCGAGCAACTGGAAACTTCAAGCAACCTTTCACCACAACAAGTAGAACTCCTTGAGGAAGCTGAACAATTTCTTAATTCTTTCAATGATAAAGACGGTCGTGACGCCACGAATACCTTTAGTTTCATTAAAGGCTGGCTCCTTAATATTAATAGTTTACGACATTTGTGGGGATTCTGGTCAGGCAAGGGATTCAAATATTTAATTACCCGAAAATTATGGCAGGATAAAATAGATTCAAAAATATCTCCGTAACGCTACACATACCCCCTTCAGACAAGCCAGGGGCATAGGGTACATTAGATGTGTCGATAAAGGCAATTGTGAAATCTTGCCCGATGATTTGGGGGAATCAATGTCGACCAGCACTCTCCAGGAAGCCTGTGGTGATGGTTTGGTCAGGAAAACCTGCTGGCAAACATTTCAAAGTCTACCTAGACCTACGTTAAGGTATTTTCAGAATGTTATTTTGATATATTTGTTGATATAGATGAAAGCAGTTTTCTTCATCGTAGTGAATTCGTATATTTTCGTGGATATCTTTATTTTAAATATTTTAAAATGCATAATAGCTTAATGCCTTAATGCCTCGAGAAACACTTCAGCAACTGCCAACTCGTGAAGCCGCCTTCTGAATTTATTGACTTTATTTCAAACTTCCACTTGCCGTAGAGTTCGTTTTTCCTAAATACTCTTCGAGAAAATGGTGGACGTAGCGCCTTATTTTTTTTGCGAAAACTGCAAACCATACATCATTATTACGAAACATTTACGAATAAAATGAAGAAAACACAACTTACTACTGGCCATTTCATTACAAAAAAAGAGAAATTACATGACATCACGGTTGCGTTGAGTATCACATGCAGTTTTATGATGGTTAACAAGTTTCGATAAAATTATGAAAAACCTATTGAAACTTTTGCTTAAACTATTCTAGTATCAATAACATACTACAAAAAGCAATTTTTATCATATATTTTCTTTTATTTATATAGTTTTCAATATCAGTTAGTACATTTTCTTTTGGTACCAATCAGTAAGACTCTGTCCTGAATCAGTTCTGAATTGAGTGATCCCCATCAGGTGTGAATAGCTGTGAATCGAACAGCTGATTGATAACTTACTTGTAGACCTGTACAATGACCTACCCTCTAAAGTTTCTCGCTCTTTGAGCACATTGAGTTAAAGAAGTGGCGTCGTCCAACTCATATTTCACTTGCTTTCAAAAACGTAGAAATATTTTCATTCTCTTACTCATTAAACAAATTGAGTTAAAGTATACACCGGCATCGGCGCGTCTGTCCATTTTAATTATGAGCGAGAGTTGCCCTCCCCTATACTGATCTGTACCAACATCTTCAAAAAACAAATACCTATTTGTTTTCAACATATCTGACATGTTTTTTTGCAAACAAAAGTAGTCAAAAATGTATATTTTGAAATGTAATTTTGCAATTTTCTTGTATTTTTCAACCCAAAATGAACAAACCAACTATGAAGTGGTACAGTAATTGGTAAGATACTGATGCATAGGCTAACTAGTATGACGGCTGGTATGATACCGGTGTATGTACTGACTAGTATGTAAACTGGAATGATCCTGATGTGTATACGGACTAGTATGTTGAATGGTATGATTATGATGTAAATAATGACTAGTATGTCAACTGGTATATTGCTGATGCAGAGACTGACTAGTATGCCAATTGAATAGCGGACAATTGTCATCTCGTACGAAAAATCATCTCGTAAAAATACCAGTTGCTAAAATGGAAAAATTACAGAACTCGAACTAGTTGAGCCGGTTTGTCAAACTAGTATTTGACTAGCATTAAACTAGTAGAATTGACTGCAGGGTTATGTTTCGAATAATCGAAATCGATCTGCTAGTTGCTCCGTGCACTAAACATAGCTCATAGCAGAGTCAAAGATAGCTATCACTTTTTATGCTATTCGTTTTTTTCTACGCTTTATGCTCATGTTCAGAGCCGCAGCGATGGCAGAGCACAATTTTTATTCATACTGCTACTCTGGAGTAGCATTTGCAAACCCTGGGCATAAATTCAAAATAATCAGCCTTATTATGGTTGGCGTCGTCGACAGCAAACGTTGTCGACGATCAATTATGGCTATTCTCTTAGTCGTTATCGATACCTATTGACAGCTATCGACACGTAGTTGGTATTCACTAAAAAATGTCGCCGTTGACGACGAGCTCAGACGACGCCATTTCTGTCGACACCGTTCTTCATAGCGACTAGAAGAATTTGTGAGTGACAATTGCTTAAATAAAAGTGGAAAACAAAATTTGTAAGTTTTTTTACTCTTTGCCTTGAAAATTGACAATTCTAATTTATTTATGTTTTACTCAAAGGATAGAAAATGAAAATTACAACTGTGGACCAATTCGAAACTCTTGTGGCGGAGTTAGAAAAAAACCCTCCAAGGTTGAAGTCGTTGCCGACACTCAGCTGATATAAACCTTGTCCCAAAAATCTTAGAGTTGTAGCCAATTTTATCAGTTTGGAAACAGATGTTGATCGGATTCCATCTTGCATATGGGGCTCGATTTTCTCCAGTACGTATTTAAATGCGGTTTTGTTCAACCGGAAATAGTTGGCTTTCTGTCTTATAACTTTCCTACGTATTTTTAACTGATTTTTTGACTCTTCATCGCTAGAACTTGAATTTGAATCCAAACAAAAAAACATTTTCATAAATAAATTAGATACGAAAAAAAAAAGTTTATGCACAAATGTCAATTGGTTGTTTCTCTAGATTTATCGATAAACTGTCGACGTCGTCGCAACATGCTTATTGAATACTAATTCTGTGGCGACGTGATGTGACGAACGACAAGAAGTGACGATGTCTGAAAAACGACATCGACGTCGACGACGCCAACCATAATAAGGCTGAATGCCAATGGAGATATTTCCGAATTTGTTCGACAAAGTGTGAGACATACAGATGCCAACGGTCACACAATCTGCAGCTTAAAACAGCTTTGGTTTCAACTGCACACAATGTTCACACGAACGAAAAATACTTCGAGTGATATCTCTAGCGTAAACTACGCAAAATTGGGAATGTATGATAATTTTGAATAAATAAACGCACCTAAATATTGTAATACTGGAACTAGAAAAAAAGCAGAAAAGTGGGTTAGGGGGTGAACGAGGATCAAACGACATACATGTTTTAATCAAGCAAACAGTCTTGGCAACTACGACACTGTTGGCATCCATTATTTCGAAATAAGTTAAGGACTACGTTTACCTGGGATCCAGCAATAACACCAACCTATATATCCAACGGAGAATCACTTTTGTAAACAAATGCTACTTGGTACTGAGTATCCATATCAAGCATGTTTTGAATTGCAGAACATGCTTGTATAAGTCCATTATCCTACCAGTCCTGCCTCATGGCTCTGGAAGTAATCGAGAGATTCTTCGAAAGGTTTATGCACCCCTACGCGTTGGTGACGGCGAGTACTCAAGAATAAATAAAGACGGGCTGTATGCAGACACCGACAAAGTTTAACTATCTGTATAACTATTTTAAGTGACAAAATAGTGTCTATTGAGCAATAACAATTGCTAGCCATAATAAAGTCAGAATACGGATGTAGATCTGAGCTAATTATTTCTTAAGAATCGACCTCAAACATTTCTTGATTTGGCGCAGAGACAAAAGGAAATAACCTTGAAAAATAGCGACTATATCGAGTCCATGTATTAGAGACCCACTAGTGATGGCATGTAATTAAGAACATTGAATTATATGACAAACTTATATTTACCTCTCATACTACCACGCCCATGTACACTCGACATCGATGCCTGTTTATTTCCATAGGCACACTGGCTTTCAACACCAGAAACGCTCGTTGCATTGCGCTTATTATTCAATGGGCCCATAACAGACTGAACGCGCTTAGTATTACGGACAAATGATGGCAACAAATTTGGCGTTGGTAATATTGATACATTATTTACATCGGGTTGCCGACGTGATGCTTTCGCATCTCTTAATATAATAAGTTGTTCTCTATCGTACTGTTTTTTCCCTGCCGGGTTGTTGGGCGACCACTGACCTTCATTGTAACTTATAAGATATTTTTGGGAATCTGACTCGCCATTTCCTTTTGAAGTAATCACATCTTCAGTTCCATTAAGATTGGATGAGTTGTTGTTGGTTATTACATCAGCAATATCGCGTATACTACTAATATTATCAACCAAATATGAAGATTCTTTCGACTGCCTTTTTAAAAGTGTGGATATCTGCTCGATTGTTCTAGTAGTGGAAGAACTAGTATTCGTACAAACCGCACTTGAAATTGCTTTTGGTGTTTGGTCCAGTATGTTGTATATTTCATTCGATGATTGATTTTCGTCATATTCATTTGCAGCATCAATATTCGTATGCATATGCTGACCTGGCTTGACTTGTTGATATTCTATACCGTCAAGCGATAGCGGAAGACCTCCGCTTATATTTGATGTGACTTGAACTGGTTTAGAGTTTTCGGCTACCATGTATTGATTAATTACAGTCCTATCAGTTGATGCCAAGAAAGTACTCTCCCCTTTTGCAATGCAATTAGTTGCTTTGGACGGGTCCATGTGACTCACATTTTCTTTCATATCAGAGGGTACCATTTTGCCATGTTGCACATTATTTACCTGCGAGCCACAGACTGGCATTAGGTTACTTTCCGATTGTAGCGAAAATGGAGTAACTTCTTTTTCTTCAGTTGTATTTTCGATCTCAGATAGTGCTCTAGTTTCGTTTAATGGGGATTTCGGCTCCAGTACTTGTTGCTTTTCAAATTGTATTTTTTTTACAGATTTATTTATCTCCATTAGATTTAGAGCGTGAATATTATCACATTTATTATGTTCTAATTTTGGACTAGAAGCAGAGCCTGGTGCTGGTTCCGTTTCAGCAACATTGGCCGGCTTAAGAGCAAGTACGATTTCCCCAGCAACTTTTTCAGACTGGTCCTGTATCTGTTGTTCCTGCATAATCTTTTTGCCGATGTTATCACTTATTTGACTTGCTGTAATAAAGTACAATAACATTTGTAATTAAGCTATTTTTATATTAAAAGTATATTTTAAAAAAACTGAGTTTATATATTGAAAATCTGGAAAAACTAATTAAGGGACACTTTCTGAAATGTTTCAATGAGTTGTATTGACGCCTCTTTAAATTACACCAAAAGCAAGCTAAAATAGTTATGCAAAAACAAATTTAAAATTTTGATTGTGGGTATCAATTTAGAGGATGTAGATATTGTAGGATGCTGTTATTTGAGACTATTTAAGAGTGATATGTCTAATAATCGAAAGAAATTGACATAGCGTTTACCCTACCTAATATTCGAATAGTGGTCATTTATTCGAATAGTTCTTTATTCTGCTAATGGGGTTTGAATTTTTTATTATGTATTATTCGAAAAATTAAATAGATATTTACTTTGAAACAGGCCTGTTCAATTTTATCAGTAATTAGTAATCGATCAATTAGACGGCTTTTTTAATTGATAGTGATTATTTTACTTGTTTTTCAAGAAAAAATCAAAAAGTAATCATGATATTTTACAATTATTAAAAAAATCTAAAATAATCAAAAAAAAAGGTTGTTTTCATTACTTTTGATTATTTTTGTAAATTCTTTTCTTTTTTTTATTATTTTAGATTTTTTCAGTATTGTTGTAGAAGCACATAAATATACCTGCACGTCCTATGTATAGAAGATGCGTAAAATTCTTTTGCATCACATGCACATACTATGTATAGAAGATACATAAAATTTTTTTTCTACAGATGCACGTACATACTCGTATGCATATAAGTACAGCACATATTAAGGATGTAATGGGTAGTGGTACCATAAACAATCTTTATAAATTTCAGACTTCATCCCGAAAGCCTTTACGATATAACCTAAAAAGGTGACGGACACTTTTGCACGTTGGTCTATTACGTTTGTAAAGGTATAACATGGAAAATATTACAACTTGTTAGTGGTATACTGTATGATATTCAAATTTTGAAATTCTTCGTAGACATTACCATCTTTACGGAATAGACATAAGAAATTCCAAAAGTGGATTTCAGTCCAGCCTCATGAACATGAGCCTACACTTATTTGTTAATTTCGCAACTTCTTATAGTTGTAAAGAGACGAAATACACTATAAATACGAAATACATAATAAAGTCTTTTGGAGTTTGTTATTAAATTGTGATCCTTTTTTCTATGAGCAAGAGAATTTTCAAAAAAGTTTGATTAAGGAACAAATATTATCAAAAGGCTTTTGAGATGTGTTCTAGAATTTATAAGAATCAGAAATGATTAAAAATTATCAAAAGTAATCTAAACAACTTTATTTTTTATTACTTTTAATATTCGTAAAAAATCATGATTTTTTTTTGATAATTTTTTTAAATAATTGGAAAATAATCATTAAAAATTTTATGTAATGGTTATCAATCAGTAAATAGATTCTGAAGAAAGTAATTAATCAAACTGGTAATCTTTACGATTAGTAATCATTATTTACCTATAAAAACCCAACAAAATAATGAAAATCTGGTCTTTGACAGATATGGGTAACTTTGTTTGTTTTAAACAATCTCAAAAAAGATCACGACCGTAATAAGTACCACCACAGAGATGAACCAAAGACGAGAATGCAAAGTAAGCAACATTTTGCATCAAAATTTTGATTTTGAATTGAATAAAAAACCTTCTCCTGTAAATTTTTTATTTATCTTATGTATAAAAATCTTCTGTGCGTCCGTCCGTTGTCACTAAACTCCTTCTAAATGCCTGGACCGATATTGATGAAATTTTCTTTGTATACTCAAATGGGCTCGAGGATGGTTTAGATTCACAATCCGGATTATGTGGGCGTATATTTGTTGTAGAATATTGAAAATTGATAAGGAGCTGAATGAGATCAATCTCTAACACCTCAAGAAATAAGGACAGGAAGGGAGAAGTGGGCTTGACACCTCGCATACAAATGAGATTTTCCGTACTGCTTATCTCTGAAAATATTCATTGTAGAATATTGAAAATTGATAGGGAGCTAAATGAGATCATTCTCTAAGACCTCAAGAAAAAGGTCCGTAGGGGGAACAGGAGGCGTGAAGCCTTTTTATATAATCTAAACTAATACTATTCCGCAATTATTTCTACGAGCTTTGTAATATTTGCTATAGAGATCTTTTGTATGAAGGAGCAGGGCGGGATAGGGATAAGGATATAGGTATAGGGATGGGGATAGTGATAGAAGGATATGGATGCGGATCGGGATGGGGATAGGGATAGGCAGAGGGATAGGGATAGGGATAGTGATAGGGATAGTGATAGGGATAGGGGTATGGATAGGAATGGGGATAGGGATAGTGATAGGGATAGTGATGGGGATAGGGATAAGGATATAGGTATAGGGATGGGGATAGTGATAGAAGGATAGGGATGGGGATAGGGATAGGCATAGGGATAGGGATGGGGATAGAGATAGGGATATGCATAGGGATAGGGATATGCATAGAGATAGGGATAGTGGTAGTGATATTGATAGGGATAGGGATAGGGATAGGAATAGGGATAAGGATATAGGTATAGGGATGGGGATAGTGATAGAAGGATAGGGATGCGGATCGGGATGGGGATAGGGATAGGGCTAGGGATAGGGATGGGGATAGAGATAGGGATAGGGATAGGGATATGCATAGGGATAGAGATAGGGATAGTGGTAGTGATATTGATAGGGATAGGGATAGAGATAGGGATAGTGGTAGTGATATTGATAGGGATAGGGATAGGGATAGGAATAGGGATAAGGATATAGGTATAGGGATGGGGATAGTGATAGAAGGATAGGGATGCGGATCGGGATGGGGATAGGGATAGGGCTAGGGATAGGGATAGGGATAGGGATGGGGATAGAGATAGGGATAGGGATATGCATAGGGATAGAGATAGAGATAAGGATAGTGGTAGTGATATTGATAGGGATAGGGATAGAGAATGGGATAGGGATAGGCAGAGGGATAGGGAGAGGGATAGCGATAGGGACAGGGATAGCGATAGGGACAGGGATAGGGATAGCCAATATTTTTAGATCAATTATAGTAAATTTCTGGGCAGGACAAAATCTGCTTAGTTTATTTAATAAAAGACTAGTAGATCTCGCAGACGCTGTTCTGCCAAAAAATTTACTTGAGTCTCCGTTCTCATATCAGATCCATATTCTCCTTTAGTGGGACGGAATGCAATATCTCTCAAAAATAAGCCTGCAAAAAGGGGTGGTAAACGTAAGGTTTCAAGTACTTCAGTACGTCAGATAATAAAATTATCGAAGTCTCGAACAAACATGTCTGCTGTCGAAGTTTTAGAAATTCTCAAATTATAGTGTGGTATCCATACTAGAAGAGGACGGTTACGTGAGAACAATCTTTCTGCTCGAAGTCTTAGAAGGATCCCCCTTTTTAAAAAGAACTATGTAAAAGGCAGAAGTCATTCGCCAAACAACACTTGGAATGGCCCATTCAAAAGTGGAGAAAGCTTTTGTAGACACTTGCATACCATATTGCTATCAAGCGAAAAAGAGCTAAGTTATCGGTAAAAATGTGGACGGGTGACTCCAAAATCGTTTTGTATCGAGGTAAATGCTCTCGTCATTGTGTAACACGATCCCGAATATGGAATATTATCCCCGGCACACTGTAAAAACCTTAAAGCACGGAGATCCAGTATTATGGTATGGAGTTGTTTTTAATACAACGATGTAGGGCCTATATATTGGATAAAAGCTATCATGTACTTAAGATTGTACGTGGATATTAGCAAGAGGTTATGCTTCTATACAATGAAGAGGATATGCCACTCAAATGGGTTCTGCAACAGGATAACGATCCAAAACACATTAGTAAGCTGGACAATAAAGTTGAGGTTATGGATAAAAAACATAGAGACTGAACTCAAAAAAGATGTATGGGAAGCCAAGCCGAAGAATAACAATGAAGTATTGGCTATTGTTCAATATGCGTGGCAATGCTACCAATCATTGAGAAAAACTATGCCAAATACTTTTATTTTCCTGAATTAAAAGGTTTTTTTTTTTTTTTGAGTTCACTACTATTTTAATGCTCCTGTATATTTCAATATTTGCAAGCAATATGTATGTATGCCTACTATGAATTTCGATCTACCATGCATATATATAACTGCGACATACAAGCAAATGTTTAAACATATACAAATTATAGTAATTTTAAAGTAAATATCTATGTATATAGAGCTTCATTTAGGAGAAATAAAGATATGTATCGAATAATAAATAAAATACTATTGGAGTAAGTGCTAACTATTCCATTAAACAAGTATTAAAATTTGATTCATTTTGTTTTGTTGTTTGTCCGAGAGGGTGGAAAGCTGATGTGTATTGGAACGATTTTCCATCATCCCTTGTCAAATTTGGTTTGAAGACAAACCGGTGCCATTTCAATGCAATTCTTCGTTCTTAATTAATTATTTAATTTTTTTCAATATTTGCAAAATTTTGCCAATTTCATACAACGAAAAATAAATGAATTCATGAGATAAAAAGGCCCCTACACTCCTAAGAAGACCTTCCGTAAGTGATTCTTATTCCTTCCTTCTTCAACTAGGTATAAGTTAAAGTAACGCAATAATAAATAACACAAAATAAAAAAAAGCAGCTCGAGTAAGGCAACTTGAGCATAAAAAAAATAATAAGCTTTGCGCAACCAAGGCAAAAGCGCTGCTCAAGTAGCAATGATAGCTTGACGGAGGCACTAAGGTAACAACAATGGTCAATCATGCCAATGACGTAGACATAACAACACAACTGCAAAAAGTCATGGGTATCGATAACTCAACTTATCGGAATCACACAACAATCCGCGGGAAGCATTGACAGAGGTGCTAGCATTTAGGTGAAACACCTCAATAATTAGTCTTAAGAACTCATCCAGCGGTATCGGCTGCCCTTAAAAAGGAAAATAAAGTTCAGACAAAAATGTAACTCGTGCATTAATTGGCGCACAACGTGGGCCACGCGTATTTCGAAGAAATATAAGTAGTTCGTGGTCGTACAACCCATCAATCAACAAAGCGTTTCTCAACAATTATAGTATTGTAGCCGTACAACCCATCAATCAACAAAGCTGTTAAGTATCAACATTTCCAGTATTCGTAGCCGTATAACTAACAAATAAATTAAGCATGAAACTGTAAGTAGAGTGTTCTATAGAATTAAGAATAATATAATAGAAAAAATATAAATAGGTAAGAAACGCTGTCTTCGACTGTGCCGAAGGCAAGGCTTTATACCTTTCATGAATACTCGTCACGGTTTAAAGTGTCTGATCATCACTTACAATAAGTACAAACTCTGCAAAATTTGATGGCATTGCCCTGTTATTTTAAGGATACATAGCCCAAATCCCGTTCATCGGAAAAAATGTGTTGTAAGAGAGCTATACTATACATTGGTTCAATCTTGATGATTTTCACTAGCCCCATATAACATGTACCAAATCTGCAAAAGTTCACGTTCGTAGCTTTTTAATTTATATAATAAGTAACAAACCTGCAAAAATTCGACGTTGCTAGCTTTTTAATTGCAAGAGTTATTGGCCAAAACCCGTTTAACGGAACAATCGATTGTAGGGGAGCTATATGGTAGCGCTTTGTGTGAAGTGTTAAATGATTTTAAAAAAGTATTTTGTTGTTGGTTTTACGATCTGTTCATTTTACATATTTTTGTAAGTATAACGAGCTCAAGACCAGTTGATAATAATTCTTAGTTAATTATTATTATTTTTAATTATTATTATTTTTGCTTTCAATTTTTCCTCTAATCAAAAATAATAATAATTAACTAAGAATTATTATCAACTGGTCTTGAGCTCGTTATACTTACAAAAAAGATTTTAAAAAAGTTTATTAATACTCCTTATAAAAAATGGAAGTACATATTAAATGTGTTGTATGTGCACAATCTTTTGAGCAATGCGAAAGTTTTTTTTAAGCATTTCAAAATTATTCATTGTTTATACCAAATAGATATGTATAAATGTGGATATACAACTTGAAACCAATCATTTTATTTCATCTTAAAACACTTCTAAGACATATGCGAAATGAAAGCAAAAGGTATAGAATTACTATATTAAACAATGAAGAACAAAGCATTAACAGTGCATTTAATACGACTTCAGTCGTACCAAATTTTATAACTGATTAATTAGCAGCATATTATTTCTTTTCGACAGCACCAACTTCTATTAAACATAAGTCACAAGATGTTATTAAACAATTTGGAAATGAAAAATCATTTAATAGGCTAACAGAAATATTAAATGATTTTGAAATAAATGGTATTGAAATTAAAACAAGATAGTTTATTTATGTCTAGGATTGATAATTGGAGATAACTTAGCGCTTATCCGCATTCTTCGATTTTCATGTTCATTTTCATCAAAAAATTATTGCCGATTTTGCCAATATGATAAAAATTAAGCTAAATTCGGCTTTATTGAATTTATAAACCAATTGAGAAACAGACAAAATTACGCCTACGATCCTCCTCCTGGCCTTGCCGAACCTTCTTCAGGAGGCACCTGTCCATGACAGCCAATGGTCGAGGAGCTACCTCTGCCTTACGAGGCTCCTGCTGCTCCATCTCGAAGATCACTCCCTTGGTGCTAAAGCCACTATGGTGTTCAAAGATCAGAGGAAACTCTTGGTCACTGTAAGTCACAACCCTGTTGCTTACGTTGATGTGAATGTCTCTCTCAGCCAAGAAGTCGATGCCAATGATGACTTCGCCGACAATATTCGCTACCAAGAAGTTGTGATGTGTAGCCACATTTCCAATTACAACCTTGCATGTCACTTTTCCAAGGACTGGCTTGCTATCATCAGCTACTGTCCTCAACTAACCTTTCTGCAATCGTCTCACCTTCCCGCTGACCAAGTCACTCCGAATGATGGAATGTGATGCACCAGTATCCACAGTCAGCAAGCGCTCTTTCCCGTCCACGTAGCCTTCAACCGTAACATTACTCGCTTTCCGTCCGAACTGTGACACAGAGATTATGGGGCATTCATCTTGCTCATCTTCTCCAGCTTTGCGTTTATGTCCACTTAAATTGCCGGAATTACTGGAGACAGAGCCGCAATAACTAGCTATGTGACCATATTTTCCACACTTAAAGCATTTGATGCCACCATCATTTTTCTATTGCATTCCTCTCAATGCTTCCAGAATTGTGTCTACCCAGTCTGGCCGTTCTACCTCCACGCATTGAACTTTATACGCCGGCTTACTTAATAGTGAGGCTGTTGCCAGCGTTAGACCATGTGATACCGTCTCAGCAAATGATCTCTTTTGATTTGCATATGTGACTCGCTTCGTCTCCACATCACGTATTCCATTTATAAAACTTTAGATTTTTACCCTTTCAGTGTACTCCACGGGTGCGTCCGCATTTGCTAGATGGGCCAACCTCTCGATGTCCGATGCAAATTCCTGCAAAGTCTCATTCGGTTTCTGGGATCGATTATGTAGCTCTATTTGGTATATCTGCTTTCGATGTTCGCTACCATAGCGTCTCTCAACTGCACCCATCAATGCATCATAACTGTTCCTTTCGGGCACGGGAATAGTCTGTAAGAGTTCTGCTGTAGGTCCCTTTAATGCCACGAAAAGTGTTGCAACTTTATCTTCAGATCCCCAATTATTCACCGCAGCCGTCTTCTCAAATTGCAGCTTAAATACCTGGAATGGAACAGAACCATCAAAGGAAGGTGATTTTACCTTGGAATTGTTCGCTAAAGCAGATGGACGATTTAGTTGCAATTCCTGGATACGACCTCTCAATGCATCTACCTCAGCATCCATTTTATCCTGCAGGTGTGCAATTTTCGCATCTTGGACTTCTAGTTTAGATGACACCCTAGCCTCCTGTGCTTCCAATTGCGAAGAGATATATGCCTTCGGGTCTTCCATTTGAGATCTCATGTATGCCTTCTGTTCGTCTAGTTGAGATGTAACACGTGTATCCTGTTCTTCGATGCCATGTGTACCTTCTGTTCTTCCAACTGAGATGCCATGTGTGTCTTCTGTTCTTCCAGCTGCGTTGAAATGCTTGACGACATCTGAGCCAACAACGCATTTGCATCCACACTTGCCACCCGATTCGGAGGCTCCGTTTTCTCTTCGATTTGCGTCGGTTCAATGTTGATTCCTTCCGCTTCCATTGCCTCCCGTAGTCGTGATTGTAGCTCGGACTTATTAGCTGTAGTGTTTAGCCCGCGTTGTTCCAACTAATTTTTGAGTTGCTGAATCTTTAATTCATTCAGCTTCGCCATGTCCTTGTTATCCTTTAAATAACTGGTATTTATTTAACAACACCGCTTCTGACACCAATTGTGACGAATTCGATGATTCCTTGATTATTAATTCTGGGTTCGATCACTATAAAGTCAAAGAAACCCACGCACAGATAAAGTAACTAATAGCTAATTTTGTTTACTAGTAATAAACGCAAAACAATTTTAAGAGTTTGGTAACTTTACAGTAAGTCACTGAACAACACTTCAAAATAAACTGATCCCCCTGCCTTGCTTGGTCACTGCCTTATATAGTCCGACAGGGTGCTTGCCTACGCACCGAGAACTTTCTTCGTTATTCGCTCTTCGTTTTCTCGAAGGATCGGTGTTATTTTTTGGCATCTCCTCTTTGCATCGTATTCGCAAACACTCGCGCGATCTCTGTTCCTCTTGCTGGTACACGCTTGCATGCATAAGCGTAGCTATCGTTATCTCTGTTGTGTTTAACTAGTGGTGGGAATGTTATTGAATTAGGGATGATACAGGCTTGAGAATAATCGCCACAATATAGTGCAAAGAATTTGATGATTTCTCGATTAATAATTTTGAGTTCGATCGCTATAAAGTCAAATGACCACACGCACAAATACTTTAACAAATAGCTAGTTTTATTAACTAGTAATAAACGCAAAACAATTTTAAGAGTTTGGTAACTTTACAGTAATTCACTGAACAACACTTCAAAATAAACTGATCCCCCTGCCTTGCTTGGTCACTGCCTTATATAGTCCGACAGGCTGCTTGCCTATGCAGCGAGAACTTTCTTGGTTGTTCGCTCTTCGTATTTTCCAAGGATCGGTGTTATTTATTGACATCTCCTCTTTGCCTCGCATTCGCAAACACTCGCGCCATCTCTCTTTCTCTTGCTTGCATGCATAAGCGTAGACATCGTTATCTCTGTTGTCTTAAACTAGTGGTAGGAGTGCTATCGAGCTAGGGATGGTACATACTTGGGAATATTCGCCACACTGCTCTCCACCTAAGTCTGATCGGGACGACCCAACCGAATGCAACTAACCATATTTACTAAATCTCTTTCCATAAAATTTTCTTATTTTATTGGTTTGTCGTAAATGACTTTCATCTTATCACTCTTGATATTAGTTCGTTGTCTTACAAGGTCGTGTGTTACTTTCTCTCATTTCCTCTTCCAAGACGATAGTGGATTTCCCAGCATTTATTCCTGCATCAGCCTTTATCCCAAACTTTAAGTCAGCTGGCAACCGAAGATCATTCCCAAAAATTACCTTTGCAGGAGTCTGACCCGTTCTTTTATGTACTGCAGATCGATGTGCCATAAGAAACAAGGAGATGTGACTATCCGAATCCTTCTAGAACCTATCCACCACTTTCCTTAGGTGTTCCTGAAAGGTGCTATTGAATCGTTCAATCATACCATCTGACTGAGAATGCAGTGTAGTTCGAGTTTTTCGAATGCCCAATGCTTTACACATTTCCTGGAAAACGGCTTCAAAATACCTGCCTTGTTCAGAATGTAGCTCCATCGGTGCACCAAACCTTGCTACCCAATTATTAGTCAACACTTCTGCTATGGTTTCTGCCTCTTGATTTGGAATAGGGTACACTTCTGGCCATTTGCTGAAGTAGTCCATAACTACCAGTACATATTTGTTTCCGAGTTTGCTAGTAGGAAATGGACCAGCTACATCCATGGCTATCCTCTCAAATGGCGCACCTGAGTTATACTGTTTCATTTGGCCATGGCTCCTTGATTTCGGTCCTTTAGCTTTGATGCATACTTCACAGTTGGCAATCCACTCCGCGACCGATTGACGGCAACCAACCTAATAGAATCTTTGTTTGACTTTCTCCAAGGCCTTGGTGACTCCAAGATGACCTCCGCTTGGATCGTTATGTAATTCATTGAGTACAGGAGGGATTTTCTTCGTTGGGACGACTATCAGCTTTCGAACGCATTGACCATCCTCACAATCCCATATTCGATGCAAACAACCGGATTCTAATTGCAAACTATTCCACTATGCCCAATATGACGTGATCTGGATCTTCGTGCTGACACTTCCTTAATTGATCCATGTTCCATTTGTCCGTAGATGTTATAGTCATGAGCCGCACATCTATAATGTCTTCCTTGGCCTCAGCTTTCGAACAATGCTTGCATTGCTGCATCCACCGTGCTAATTGACCTTCCGGATTACGGAACTGTAAGAGCCATTTCAAAGCTGCATGGTCTGTCCTGACGTGGAATCGCTGCCCATAGAGATACTTGTGGAAATGCTTAACAGTTCTCTCCGGGTTACACAATAGTTCCTTTCAGGCTTTCCAATTGTTCGGCTATAGTATAAGGTAGTTGACCTTCTCCTGTCCATCAACAATCTGGGACAAAACACCTCCTATAGCATAACCACTCGTATCTGTATCCAGAATAAACTTTGAACCTGGAATTGGATATAACATCGGGGCAGTGCATAGTTGTTCCTTCAATGTTTGAAAAGCCACCTCCTGTTCCTTCTTCCATTCAAATGTCATATTCTTCCTGGTAAGGTCATGGAGACTACTAGCTACGCTGGCAAAATTCGGTACAAATCGGCGATAATACGTGCACAGTCCAAGGAAGGTCCGTAACTCATGCAAATTTCTCGGTCTTTGCCAATCCTTTACGGCTTCGATCTTTTCCTTAGCAGTGCAAATTCCCTCCGTAGTTACCTTGGACCAAATAACTTACTTCCTTTTTAAACAATGAACACTTCTTGGGACTTAGTGTGAGACCAGCACCAGCTATTCTTTGGAAAACTTCCTCCAAGTTCTTTAGTTGTTCCTCAAAGCTTTTTCCGAGCACGATGATGTCGTCGAGGTACACCAAACATGTTTGCCAGTGCAATCCTTTTAGTATCTGGTCCATGAGTCTCTCAAAAGTAGCTGGAGCATTGCATAGCCCGAAGGGCATTACCGTAAATTGCCAAAGCCCTTCTCCAACGCTGAAGGCCGTCTTCTCTTTATCTTCATCCTTTACCTCCACTTGCCAGTAGCCACTTTTCAAGTCCAGTGTGGAAAACCATTTCATGCCAGATAAAGAGTCCAGAGTATCGTCGATTCTTGGCAATGGATAACTGTCCTTCTTCGTTACGTCGTTCAATTTCCGGTAATCCACACAGAACCTCATTTCTTCATCTTTCTTTTTCACTAGTACTACCGGTGAGCTCCATGGACTAGCTGATGGTTCGATCACGCCGCTGTCACTCATTTCCTGTATAATTTCTCTTACTACTTGGCGTTTGGCCAATGGAATACTACGAGGAGCTTGGCGTTTTGGTCTTGCATCACCAGTATCAGTTCGATGCTTCACAACTTTCGTCCCACCTGGTTTGGAACCGTCCTTGTCAAAAATGCTCGAGTAATTGAGTAGAAGTTGCTTCACCTTAGTCTGATGATCTTTTTTGAGCCCTTCCGTCCACGCCGTGATATCATCTGAAAGATCAATCTCGGAGGTAGAAACATTTTCCTGAAGCTGTTCACAATTGATAACTACCTCGAACTCTTGGCATTGCCCTAATATAGCTCCTTTGGAAAGTTCATTTGGCGATTTCAACTCATTAAGTACTCTTATCGGTAAGATGGCCATATACATTTGTGTTAGCCAGGGATTTTTCAACTAGCATATTCGTCTTCGAATTGTTTGCTGCCTACACAACCCACAATTTGCTTATCCCATAATCTCCACCAATCTTTGCCCATACAACCGCTTCTGACGTTGGTGGAATTTGGCGGCTTTTCTCCACCACTACTCGCTTATTGACGTAGTTCTCTTCGTAACCAAAATTTAGTGGCACTTCCATATTCTTATAGTGCATGATCTTGGTCTTCATGTCGATCTTGATGCGTTGCACGCTTAACAAGTCCACACCAATTACGATTTCGTCAACAATATCTGCCACTATAAAATTGTGTAGAGGGCCACGTTCCCAATTGCGATTTGACGTGTTACTTCCCCTACAACTTGGATGTCTTCACCAGATGCCGTATGCAACTTTGCTCCATGCAATGGTCTCACCTTCTTGTTGACTAAATCAGATGGAATGATAGAATGGCATACGCCCGTGTCCACAGTCAGTAAATGTTGTTTTCCGTCCACATATCCTTCAACAGCAAGATTTCTAGCTTTCCTTCCGATATGTGAGACAGAGATTATAGGGCATTCAATTGTAAGAGCCAGTCCACGCCCCTTTCGGCTTGCTCGATTTAGTTTAACGATTGACTTGGTTGGGAGGTCTGCTCATCTCTTTCGGCTTTGCGTTTCCGTCCACCAGAATTGGAATTGGGTTACTGGAGCCAGTGCCGGAATAACGTGCTACGTGACCTGGATTTCCGCACTTGAAACATTTGATGGCACCATCACTTTTCTTCTGAACTGCGTCCAACGCTTTCAAAATATTGTCTACCCAAGCCGGAGTTTCCACTTCTACGCGATGAGCCTTGTATGCAGGATTACTCAAAAGTAAGGCTGTTTCCTGCGTCAGAGCATGCGATACCGTTTCAGCGAAAGTCCTTTTGGGGCTTGCATATGTGGCCCGCTTCGTCTCCACATCCCGTATTCCATTTATGAAACACTGGATTTTCACCCTCTCCGTACTCGTACACTCTACAGGTGCGTCTGCATTTGCTAGATGGGCCAACCTCTCGATATCCGATGCAAATTCCTGCAATGTCTCATTAGCCTTCTGACAGCGATTCTGTAGCTATATTTGGTATATCTGTTTTCGATGTTCGCTACCATAGCGTCTCTCAACTGCACCCATCAATTCTTCATAATTTTTCCGTTCTCCGTCAGGAATGGCTTGTAAGATTTCAGCTGCAGGTCTCTTCGATGCCACGAACAGTGCAGCAGCTCTGCCCTCAGTGCCCCAATGATTTACGGCTGCCGTCTTCTCAAACTGAACATAACCCTCAAATGACGGAGATTTTACCTTTGGAGTATTCGTGGAAGCTGTTGGACGATTTAGCTTTAACTCCTGAATACGATCCTTTAATGCATCCAGATCAGCCTCAATTCTACCCTGCCTCGCCATTCGTGTCTCCTGCTCTTCCAGGCGAGATATAATACGCATCTCCCGTTCTTCCAGTTGAGTGGAAAGGAGTGTTTTCTGTTTTTCCAGCTGAGATGCCATGCAACTTTTCTATTCTTCCAATTTGGTCGACATCTGAGTCAATAGAGCCTATATCATGTTTGTTTCCACACTTGCCACTAGCATCGTAGACTCCTTCCTCTTCCGCAAGATAAAAAACATAATCGTCAACATTAATTGCTTCCGGTTCCATAGGCTCTCGCAATCGTAACTGAAGTTTTGATTTATTGCCTGTAGTGTTTAGTCCGCGTTGTTGAAACTCTTTTTTGAGTTGCTGAATCTTGAATTCATTCAACTTTGGGATATCCTTATTATCCTTGCACTGGTATTTATTTAACAATACCTTTTCTGACACCAATTGTGACGAACTCGAATAACGAAGTTTCGTTCGCATTTACCTTTTATTCTCCATAGCGCATTTTTCATTTTCGCATTGTAGCATTTCCATGTTCGACAGAATCGCGGTTAAATGAACTGGCTACGGTTTTCTTTTGTTAGATTATTTTATATAATAGAACTTGTGTTTCCATCGTCAAATATATACATATCATGTTTAATTGAAGTTATATGAAACAGAGCTTTTAAAAAATTGTTGCAATAGAATTTTGAATTCAAAACAGTGAATTAGCGGCCGAAAGTGTTCACCAAAAAAAAAAATGTTCAATGATTAATTTTGAATATTACAACTCAATAGAGTCATAATTAATTTTCTATAATTTTGTATTTTTTTGCCAATTTTCAGCCTTTAGGTCCTGGGATTTTCCTAAAAGGTGTCCTTTAGTGTCTACCTTTTACTCTGTATCCTCAAGCCATCCGAAAATTCGCCTGGAGCGAAGAAATAAATACTTTTATACCTTTCATGAACATGAAATGGTATTATAACATTGTCCGATTTTTGTAAGCATTGGAAGAAGAGAAGAGAGACCCACCAATAAGTATACCGAAATTATCAGGGCGATGAGCTGAGTCGATTTAGCCATGTCCGCTTGTCCGTCCGTCTGTCTGTTTGAACGCAAACTGATATTAAACAATTTGTAGGAACCAGCAAGATCGGACCAATACAACGCATAGCCCCATGCAATCCATCGTTCCGATAAACGGGGGTTAGCCTATAATTATTGCAATTAAATTGCTAGAAACGCAAAAGTTTTTTTGGCATTCCCACAACAGCCGGTTCTATCGTACCGGAATGACCAGGGTTTTTTACCCGCCCAAGGCCTGTTATTTCAGTGTAACCCTGTCTAATCTGTCTCGTTTCACTCTTAAATTGTCATCCTCGGAGCAAACACTTGCAGCGGGGTTGCTCCATTGTCTCTTGTTACGGGCTGGGGTCGAACCCAACCCTGGACCAAGAGATTGGATCTGCTGCGTCTGCTGGAAGAAAATTTATATTAAATCGTCGCATTCTGTCCAATGCGCCAAGTGTAAGAGATGGAAACATATATCTGGATGCTCAGGGCTTAACCCTGCCATCCACAGACACCGCACTTTCTTCGGTACTTTCGTACACGTCTCTCTAAAGCACCCCCACCCCCTCTACTAGCTTCAAGCAGCCACAATGGTGGTGCAATTACCACCTCACCCACTTCCGACTGTCGCTCACGCTCACCAGCGTCTCTCCGGAATAGGCCAGATATGAACCTCGCCGAGCGTCAGTCCCCTCTTTCTCTGGCCCCAATGCCCACCCCCCTGCTACCAGCTTGCACGTGGGCCAGGACCACCACCTCCTCGTACCTTTCACTGCGTGCACTATTTGTCGGCAAAGATTATATACGCCTGCGACATCGGTCAAGTGCAACAATTGCCTTGGCCTGTGTCACACCTTTATGTACTCTGGGCTCGCAAACAGAAACCTCTGAACGGATACGTTCATATCCCCCTGTTGCAGTACACAGCCGCCTTCCACTCCAGACAACAACGACCAAGGCGCTTTCAACTCTAGACTGCGACATAGTTTCGGCCTTCGCCTACTTCCACCTAGGCAACCGCATCCGTCCCTCACGCCTAGCATGTCCCCCCTCTCCCCTCCTACACGCTTCAAAATTTTACAACTGAACTGTAACGGTTTAGCTGGAAAGATCGCGGAGATAACTGACTTTATGAAGTCGCACAACATCAAATTTGCCGAGATAACTGACTGTATGAAGTCGCACAACATCAAAATCGCCGCGATACGGGAGACAAAATTTAACACAAGATCGGACTTACGAACCTGTGATGGGTATAATGTGCATCGAAAAGTCCGTCTCAGCGGTTATGGAGGTGGCCTTGCGTTCCCCTGATGTCGACCCCAGTGACTACCAGCAAGTTATCTACCTGCAAGTTATAAACATCTACATTCCCCCTGTCACGTGTTGTCCGAGATATTATCATCCCGACATTAGTGCGTTGCTAAGGGGGCGATAACCGTCTAATCCTAGGCGACTTCAACGCACATCGCGATCTCTGGCACTCCAACCTGCCGGCAGACTGTAGAGGGCACGCAATTGCAGATCAAATAGCCAACTCAGCATTCTGTTCAGTCAATGGAGATGCCCCCACCAAGGTGGAAGGCAACTGCCACAGTTCGCCAGAAATCTCCATTGCGAGCGCGGGCCTAATTGACTTCGTCAACTGACGACCGATGCTTACAGTAGCTTCAGACCACCTACCCGTCCTTTTCTCCGTTGAACGACCGACCGACTTCAGAACGACCGATAAACTAACATACATTAACTTCACCAAAGCGGACTGGGACTGCTTTACGGACTATACAGAGTGCTCCTTCGCTGCTTTACCCACACCGCCAAACGTACGCAAAGGTGAAGAAAGAGAGTGTCGCAAGGTTATCGATTCAGCCTCAGGCTGCTTCATTCCTGCTGGTAGAATACCAGAAATTCGTCCGAATTTCCCTGCAGAAGCTACGGCAATGGCAAGAGAACGTGACCAAGTGAGACTCATCAATGCTGCAGATCCCAGAATCAAAGATCTTAATGCGGAAATTCGTAGGACAGTCAACGAACACAAAATGACCAAGTGGAAACAACACCTTGAGGCATGCAATCTCTCCGGCGGAGTAGGCAAATTTTGGTCGACTGTCAAGGCCCTATCCAATCGGACCAAATACAATGACAAGGTCGGCATTGCATTCGGCGACAGCGGCAAACTGGACACCAGGAAATGTGCGAGCTTCTTTTCCAGGGGCCGGGTAAAAAGTCGCGCGAGTTAAAGGAAACCACGGGCAGCTTTTGCTTGAGATGCTTGCAGAGAAGAACCGCGCTCCAAAATTGTACCAAAAATACGGTGAATGTCTGATGAACCTGGTAACCCATGTTCATAGAGTACTAAGATTATAAAGGGATCACTTCTCTGCCCTATTAAATTGAGAATTCGAGCAAGAACTAAGAGATGATGTCAAACCGACCATCAATTTGGAGGATGCTTGAATTGCTCATTTATTTCCCCAGTCCGACTATGACGAGATGCGAATACCGATTAACAAACAATAAAGCAGCAGACGAAGATGGATTCATTACTGAGTTTATTCAAGCGGCTGGTTAGTTGAATGCATCAGCTTCTATGCAGAACATCGTCGGATGAATGCGTGCCAGAAGATAGGAATATATGTGTTCTTTTCCCAACAAACAAGAAGGAGATCCTGTAAATTGCGTCAACTATCGCCTTTTAAATATGGTTTATAAAGTTCTATCAAGCGTATTGTGCTAAAGACTGAAGCCTGGCGTGAACAGACTGATTGAGCGTTATCAGAGTGGCTTCAGAACTGATAAATCCACCATCGACCAGGCACAAATCTTTGAAAAAAAAACCCCGTGAAGAATGAATTTACACACACATAATCTCTGTGTAAAACGACCTTCAGCGAAAAACGCCAACAGCTTAGTCAGAAATGGGAAGGACTCTTAAATATCGTGAGTTTTAATGATTTTGATGATGGAGAAAATAAGACAAGCTGCATTGATTAACCCTTTGTTAACCAAATTTTTAAGAGGCATACGAGGTGTGTTCAGAAAGTATCGCGAATTTTGAATTTTCGCTGGTTACGTATATTCGAATTTCGAATTTTTTGTTGCGTTATGTTGGTACTCATGTCTCTCACTTATGCCGACAAGCTCGGCCATTTTGAATGTTCAGTTAATTGTTGACAGCTGCTTTGCTTGCACGTGTTTTGGATCGTCTTCGATTTTTACCTATTTTTTTACCAAAATTGCTCAATTGTGACCAAAAACAGCATCGCATGAACATTGCTAATGAGATGTTAAACTCTGTCCGCGACGACCCAAATTTGCTCCAGAGGGTCATAACTGGTGACGAATCGTCGGTTTATGGTTATGACGTGGAAACCAAAGCTCAATCATCTCAATGGAAGCTGCCGCACGAACCAAGACCGAAAAAAGCACGCCAAGTTCGGTCGAATGTGAAAGTTTTGCTGACAGTTTTCTTCGATTGCAGGGGCGTGGTGCATCATGAGTTCTTGCCACAGGGAAGAACGGTCAATAAGGAATATTACATGCAAGTTATGCGCAATTTGCGCGAAGCAATCCGCCAGAAACGCCCGGATTTGTGGAAGAACAAAAATTGGCTTTTGCACCACGATAACGCCCCTGCTCACGCATCGTTGCTTGTGCGCGACTTTTTGGCCAAAAACAACACACTAATGATGCCGCAGCCACCGTATTCCCCAGATCTGGCCGCCTGTGACTTTTTCTTGTTCCCTAAACTGAAGAGGCCCATGAAAGGACGACGTTACGCTTTTCTTGACGAGATAAAGACGGCATCGAAGGTGGAGCTGAACAAGATACAAAAAAATGATTTTTTGAAGTGCTTCGAAGATTGGAAAAACCATTGGCACAAGTGTATAATATCTCATGGGGATTACTTTGAAGGGGACAAAATAGATATTCATGAATAAATAAATAATTTTTGAAAAAACACAAAATTCGCGATACTTTTTGAACACACCTCGTATGCTGGCCAGTCAAAATCTTTTATACGGTTAAGCGTCACTTGAATTTAAGAAAAATATTTAAAGCACCCAGTAAAAGATCTTAACTTTTTGCATAACAATCCGCAGAAACGCAAAGTTTTTCTATAACTGGAGAGAAGTAATGATAGATACACTGTATAATATATACCTGCTTGTCTAATACAGATTTTGGTACTTTTTCACTCGTTCTCAGCACTTAATAATAATTTGGCACGATATAAATCCGAGAGCTCAAAAGCCGAGCTTCTCGTCCAAATTATGATATGATGCTCGCTTCTAATTTTTACTAAAAATCCGCGGGACGTACATGTTACGTTTTATGCCAACTCGAAGGCTGGCCGACCACGTATTTCCAAATACAGTATATCTTTTTTGTTGTTGTGGGCTGTAACACAGACGGCAATAACACGAACTTTGAGACACAACGCAAAGTTGATTCTACTTGGAAATATATGAAATTGTGTCCTATTGCTCAAAAATACTATTTCGTTTGCCGAGTAGATGATCACCTTATCTCTACCTAAATTTGGTAATTTTCTGTTCTGTTTGTTTTTTACAAAACAAATTCAATTTTAATTCACCACATTTTTGCTCATATTTTGTATCATCGCCTTAGAAATAAATGCGTTTACCATAATCTAAAGTTTTTATATGCAATACAAGAAAAGCTAATTTTTTGCTAACACTCTCAAACTCTTCATTGAAAGTGCTGATAATTTATTTGTTAATGCTGATACTAGCATAATTGTATTTTTTTCTTAGCACACGGGTGTCCGTTGGTGCAAATACCTACATAGAACCAAGATAAGGAATACGAATCGGACAGCCCGAAGCTGCCTTGGCAATAACAAAAGAACCGTACTTACACGTACACGGTTGTTGACATTAACTTTTTCTAATCGAATTAACAATGTTATTAGAGCCATGATAGTAAGATTGACAACAGCAACTAACAAATGTTGTATCAAATTCTTGTCAGAGTTCTTTTAGGGTGTTTAGGTGTCCACAGTTCATTCCTGTTAAATTCGGCAGATTTTTGTTTGCGGGCAAGAAAAATCTGTGGCAGTGCGAGCGTAGCTTTAGGATTCGCTTTCACGCGTCTTTGAATGAGTACGATACCAATGGTTATCGAGTACTTTCCGTCGATAATTGTTTGGAATTGATTCCTTCACCAGAAAATTTAAATGAGTACAGGTATGGAGTACAGGGCGGTATCGAAACAACACTACTCGTCGAACCGCTAGCTGTGACGCGAACTCGTGTATGTTATGGATGGCTAGTGTCGAAAGCAAGAACTTGATTCCTATGTAGTGGAAGCGTTGTCCGCTATCCCATGGAGGAATTTCTGGAGGCCAATAGACTGCGTCAAGTAGACACGCACTTTCAGAGCTGTTACATGGAATCACCAATAGCCGGCAATAATCGGGAGGTTAATTAACCCTAAAAAGGTCGAATGGGTTATCAGAACCTTCGACCCATTTAAATCTCCGAAGCCCGATAACATCTTTCCCACTGAACTTCAAATGGCAAGTGACATTCTCTGCCTCTTGCTCTCTGAAATCTATCTCAATCGAAGCCAAATGACTTTAGGCCTTTCAGCCTTACTTTTTTTTCGAGGCCTTGGAGAGAATACAAGGTGAATCTCTCCAAAGCAGAAATGGTTTTGTTTTTCACTAGAAAATACAAAGTACCAGCCTTTTGACTACCACTCCTACATGGAGTGAGTCTCACACTTTATCACTGCCATATATGCATCGAAGGCAGCCGTAGTTAAAAGATGGGGCTTGCTGTAGTAAAACCCATTCTCTTATATGGTATTGCATTGTGGTGGGGTGGACTGCGCTTGAGCGAAGCCATAACATAAGCAGGATGAGCAGAGTATAGCGGTCTGCGGCAGTGCTTATAACGTGATCACATCCATCAACGCCAACAAAAGCTTTGTATTTAAGGCTCAACGTACTTAGCGCAGTTTGACTGAATGCCGTTCAGAGCTGGAGCGACACCAGATTTGGTCATGCAACCATCCTAGAGACTATACCCAAAAATCTGAAGGTAGCAGATTACACTGCATCTACCTGCTATCTGCTGAAACAACGCGTTATGCGTGCAAGCATTGGCTCCTAGGCTAATTCGAGGAAAAAGCTAATTCTAGAAGGATATTGAAAACCACATGAAAATCCCTGCACCCCTTGATTGAGTTAGTAACGGGGCATTGTTGTTATTGTTGTTGTAGTGACTATTTAACCTGCTTAAAATATCACCTCCCTTGCCCAACGTTGTTATCAAGCTCTTCTAACGGGAGTCCCAGAAACCTCGCGGTTTCAACAAGGTTGGACCAAAGTGATATTGCTGTTAGAAGAGTAGGCCCAGTTGACCAGGTGAAGAGATGGTTAGTGTTATGGGGAGACACGCCGTATGCCGGGCAGACATTTGGCATGTCAGAGTTCAGTCTGGATAGGTAAGAGTTTAGCCTGTTACAGTATCCAGAACCGGGCATTGTCTAATGAGGATACATGGGGAACGCATTAGGGTCCCATCAAATAACTAATATCGCAGCTGTAGGGACGAGGAGGAAATAGAAAGTGTTGAACACTTCCTCTGCAGTCGCACCGCACTGGCTAGGGCTCGTTTGGAGTACCAAGACACGTGCTTATACATTAGTTTAGCGAAGCTAGGTTTTGCTGAAATCGTAGACATTCTGCGCTATATTAAACAGACAGAATATTTAAACTTCCGGTGTCTGTGCAGAGAGGCGGCCACCTTAGCCTAACTTTACTTGATTAGTTCATGACATCTGACACTTCTGTTGTTTTAAAATTTGACCACATCTCTTTTTATCAGACCATGATTTCTTATTTGTACTCTGACTCGCGTTATGATCTATCTCACACAAGTACTTCAGCATTGAAGTATCAGCATTGGTCTTTTGTTACTCCTAATGAAAAGCTTAGGTTCTTGAATAGTGAAGTTTGAAAAGCTTACAATAATCATGTTCCTGAACGCCTAGCTAAGTCCAAGTCGAAATACCGCATCTTGTTCGTAACAGTAAAGTTATTGTGGCAGTAACGAAACACAATACGGCATACCGGGAATGGAAAAAGTATCGGACTGAAAGTAATTGGAACATATTTAAAGTTACCAGAAACACGGCCACAAAAAATATTAGAGTTCAAAAGAGGGAATATTTCATGTCTAAACATGATCCATCACTTCCGTGCAATACATTGTGGCGTAACTTGAAAAACTTGCGTGTATGTGGCAAGGAGAGCACTGATTGTAGACTAAAAGCTGATGTGATTAACGACAGGTTGGTCAGTTATACACAAAATAACGTAACAGCTGATTGTGATTATTTAACTGGGTGTTACTAGAGCACACCATTTGAGTTTTCAACTGTGTCTGCATTTTTCAAATCAAATAAAATGCGGTCGGTGATGATGGAATCTTTTTAAAATTCACTAAGATTATTTTGCCTTGTATATTATTAATCACTGCATCACAACATTATGCTTCCCAGATATGTCTAGCTATTTGACTGGCAGATGTCAGATGACAATGGGAGCTTCACAGGGTTCAATCCTTGGACCAATGTATTTTGCTCTAAATTGAATACTGATTTGCAGAGTTTCGCACTGGGCTAGCAAGAATGGTATTTGCCTGTAAGTCTTCCGTACTACCGATCTCTAGATAAAGATAGTCATTGGTAACCTACCACTCATTCATATTGATAACAGCCTGATTAAAATTGTAAACAAAGTTAGGAACTTGGCCTTTAAACTCTAGTCTAGCTAATAGCTAATGCTGCCAATTATAACGTACTCAGAATTAGTATACAACAAGTTAAATTCTAGCTTAGCTCATAAATCGATATTTGAAGCATATAACGCGCTATGCCTTTGGTCTAAAAAGTTTGTCTATACGGCTGTCCAAGTCCATCCTTACTTGAAAGCTAGGAGTTGTATATTTCTCGTTAAATTTGTCGTCCCAAAAAAGCCCACTTACTTATATGAAAAGCTTATTTTTCCTAGATCTAACCCTATAAGTGATTTGATAGTGGCGAATTTGAACTTTATGACATCAACAACACTTTTGACCAGCCGCCACTACGAACTGTATGAACCAAGGAAACTATAGACAAATTCTATGTAGATATTTTTCAACAGAGTCTACCTGAATTGTCCAGCTATAAAACTATTTACTTGCTCTAATATTATCTAGAAATTTGTTTCTAACTTTATCCAGAATTGTTCTTTTTACTATTTATGTTTAAATATTTTCTATTTATATTATGTTATATACTTGTAATTGGATGTTTCATTCTAGTATTAATGTTATTTGAATGTTATGTAATAATGGTTATACTAGAAAACACATTATGTATATCTTATAGTACTAATGCTTAATCTATATATATATATATAAACGAATTTGTGTGCGTGAATACGTTCAAAACTCAAAACGGGTAGACCGATTTTAATAATTTTTTCCTTAGTATATTCGATCTGATTCAGGGCTCATTTATGACAAAAAAAATTGGTTTAAAAGACCTCAATTTAATAATATTTTATCTAATACTCAATAACCGCTTGACCGATTTCAATAATTTTTTCTGTTCTTTGCTCGATCGGACTTAGTGTTCATATATAACTAAAAAAGAATTTTGAAATTGGTTGCTGTCAAATTCACGGTAGGTAATTCACCACTGTACCTGCCTGTACATCTTCTTTAAGTCATAATTTTTTTAGATATAATTGTAGAACCCTGCACCTTTGCAGATCCAATTACGAATATACCACTTATGCGTGATCAATAAGTAAAAATGCTTGGAGTTCGTGCACAACACTGACAACAACAATAATTTCGAAATATTCCACTTCGGTGATTAGTTTGATTACTAGCAATGTTTGCACTTCTACTAATATAGGGTCTATCTAGGCTTACCACCTGTTTTCCTAAGTAGATTATACCTTTGTTTTCTATCACAGCTTCAAAAACTACAATTTTTTTTTTTTTTTCTGAAAAAACCTTAAAATTTAAACTTTAACCTTTTTTAGCTGACTCAGCTAAAGTTGTCCAGCTAAAGTGGTGCTGAGTTTTTTAAAGCTTTTTGGTTGGTTTTATAAGGATAATAAATGATATTTGATATCACAATCTACTATCTACCGAGATATAGGAAAGAAAAATAAATAATTTGCATTGATTAAGAATTCTTAAACTATGTATAACGGAAATACAAATCTGCCACTATTTTAATGTAATTTTGAGTAAAAATTTTTGTTATGAATAAAATATAAAAAAAAAAAATTATTAAATTAAAGAAGTTTCACTCTAAATAAAATCTGCTAATAAACGTGTACATTTGACTATTTGACAATTTATTAATATTGAGGACTGTTGTTTATGACTAAAATGTTTGTTATTTTCAAGAGGTTGCAAAAGGAATTTAACAAGTCTTCTATCTACAATGCAAAGCTCATTCACATGACAGTTGGTTTAACTTAACAGCTCTAAACCAACGATTATCTTCAATCACAGGAGTGCAAGATACTGGAAAGTATAACTTATCAGTTCCATGCTAGATGAATGAGAGAAATATTTAAATAACTACGAACACGACAACGTCTGTCGGGTTAGCTAGTACCAAATAAATTCAAATTGAAATTAAGAAAGAAGTGGCGTACTATTTATCAATAAAATGAGATTTTTCTTACTACATATGTTTGCAAGCATTCTTGCCAGAATACTGAAGGTTAATCTCTAGCACGTTTTGATATAACCTAAACTAATATTACTCCGCAACTATTTCTAAGAGCGATATAAGCAAATTATTTTGGAGCTAACGAAGGTTGTACAATGAAGAAACTAAGAAAGAAAAATTGCCCAAACCCTACGAGACCCTGCAAAAAAAACTTACTAACCAGAATCTATTTGTCATCATACCATTCGCCCTGTGAACGCTTTTCCGGCCGTATTGTGAAAGGCAATAAGTGATGTTGCCTTGTTGCAATAACCCACCCGACCTTCTAAACGAAACTCGACGTTGGCTCTTTTAGCCCAACATAACGATCAACATTGCTTCAGCAAGCAACCATACAAATAAATTTACGCCATCATTTCCTTTTTAACCGTCACCTTAAATTTATTACAAAACTGAACTTATTTCCTATCCCGGTTCTCAATAGAAGCGACCTTCTATTCTAATTTATCTTTGAAGAGAACCTATGTATATGTGGCGGCCGCCGTGGTGTGAAGGTAGTGTTGCCGGCCTACCACACCGAAGGTCCATGGTTCGAGCCCTGGTACAGGTAACATCAAAAGTGATTTGAAAAAAGTTTTTCAAAACGGGGTCGCCCCTCGGTAGTGGTTTGGCAAATTCTCCGAGTGTATTTCTGCCATGACAGGCTTCTCAGAAAAAATTCGTCTCCTTTGTAGATGCCGTTCGGAGTCGGCAAAAAACTGTAGGTCCCACCAATTTGTAGGGAAAATTCAAATCGGCACACCACAAATTGGAAGAGAAGCTTGGCGCAAAAATCTCTTAGGAGGTTTATGATGATATTATATCGCGCCATAGAGATAGAGAGAACCTATGTATAATAACATAAGCCATTTAATATATGTGCGGGGATATTATAATTCATGGTTTTTATATAAAGAAAATCTAGGTAAATTACCCTGCGCAAAATCGTTGAGTAATCTCTAATGAGAGCGATCCGCTATTAATCCCTTTATTCTACAGCTGGCTTTAAATCAATATACATAAGTAAATTAGTTTCTGGAGCATACTTATGGGAGTTAAAAGTACCCATTTGGGTAGAAAGAGGATTAGTCCTTTCGTACCCGTTCGCGTATAAATGGGTACAATATGCTCAAACAAATGTGAACAACATATACAAAGTGCTCAGAACTGGCAATAGCCGCATCCACCTTCGAACTTCAATCGGTTCAACATTTTGCTGTTACCTAAGAGCTAACATTTCTCACTGGTTCGCTTTCTAACTTCTCTCTATATCTACTATAACATTATTTTAATATAACCTTACGATCTCACTGTAGGTTCTTCAAGTTATACACACATACGAGGTGTGTTCAGAAAGTATCGCGAATTTTGAATTTTCGCTGGTTACGTATATTCGAATTTCGAATTTTTTGTGGCGTTATGTTGGTACTCATGTCTCTCACTTATGCCGACAAGCTCGGCCATTTTGAATGTTCAGTTAATTGTTGACAGCTGCTTTGCTTGCACGTGTTTTGGATCGTCTTCGATTTTTACCTATTTTTTTACCAAAATTGCTCAATTGTGACCAAAAACAGCATCGCATGAACATTGCTAATGAGATGTTAAACTCTGTCCGCGACGACCCAAATTTGCTCCAGAGGGTCATAACTGGTGACGAATCGTGGGTTTATGGTTATGACGTGGAAACCAAAGCTCAATCATCTCAATGGAAGCTGCCGCACGAACCAAGACCGAAAAAAGTGCGCCAAGTTCGGTCGAATGTGAAAGTTTTGCTGACAGTTTTCTTCGATTTCAGGGGCGTGGTGCTTCATGAGTTCTTGCCACAGGGAGGAACGGTCAATAAGGAATATTACCTGCAAGTTATGCGCAATTTGCGCGAAGCAATCCGCCAGAAACGCCCGGATTTGTGGAAGAACAAAAATTGGCTTTTGCACCACGATAACGCCCCTGCTCACGCATCGTTGCTTGTGCGCGACTTTTTGGTCAAAAACAACACACTAATGATGCCGCAGCCACCGTATTCCCCAGATCTGGCCCCCTGTGACTTTTTCTTGTTCCCTAAACTGAAGAGGCCCATGAAAGGACGACGTTACGCTTCTCTTCACGAGATAAAGACGGCATCGAAGGAGGAGCTGAACAAGATACAAAAAAATGATTTTTTGAAGTGCTTCGAAGATTGGAAAAACCGTTGGCACAAGTGTATAATATCTCATGGGGATTACTTTGAAGGGGACAAAATAGATATTCATGAATAAATAAATAATTTGGAAAAAACACAAAATTCGCGATACTTTTTGAACACACCTCGTACTAAAGAAAATTAATCAGACTGTGAAATACATGCTTACTTGACCTCTTACTTATATGAAAACCATATTTTTCCTAGATCTGGCCGTTAAACTGATTTGATAGTGCCGAATTTTAACTTCGTTACATCAACAATAATGTTTTTCGTCAATACCTTACGCACTTAGAACCCTATACCAGCTGCTACTGGGGACTGTATAAACCAAACAAACTATAGACAAAGCGGCGCAGGCGAAAATTTGGAATAAAAAATTGCGCAATTTTCAATTCCAAAGTTTAATCTTATAATATGATGTGATTTTTAAAATTATTTAAAAAGCGACCACGTCGAAAATTTGAAATAAAAAACGGCGCGATTTTTGATTTAAAATTTTCATTTAATTTATTTTTACGTCCCGATTTTTTATTCCAAATTTTCGCCGCGACTCTTTGTTAAATAATTTGGAAAATCACAATATTGAATATTTTAAATTCGTTTTTTTTTAAATGGTCATCTAACCGCCTGGACGATTTTGACCGTCCAACATAGCTCGCCAGTCGTTTCTTCGTTGCGCCAATGGGAAGCACCGCGGGATCCCAAATCGGTCTCTACTTGGTATTTCCATCGCAGTGCTGTTCTGATAAAAACACCTTCTGGGCTTGAGCATCTTCGCTCATTCGCACCACGTGGTCTAACCAGCGAAGCCGCTGTGTTTTAATTCGCTGAACTATGTCGGCGTCTGCGTAAAGCTCATACAGCTCATCTTTAAATTCGTTTGCAAGAGTAATTCTTCGTCCGATTTCTAGGCTAACATTTTTGTTGGTGTTAATGCTGGTTACAAGGTAAACGAAGTCCTTTACTATTTCGAAATTCTTGCTGCCAACAGTGGCTTGGTTGCCAAGGCGCGAATGCGCTGACTCTTTGCATGATGACAGAAGGTACTTCGTTTTGCCCTCGTTCACCACCAATCCCATTTTCTCCGCTTCTTTTTCTAATTTGGAGTAAGCAGAAGTTACGGCGCGGTTGTTAAGGCCAATGATATCAATATCGTCAGCATATGCCAACAGTTGCACGCTTTTATAAAATATTGTTCCAGCGCGGTTAAGTTCTGCAGCTTGTATTATTTTCTCCAGCATTAAATTAAAGAAATCGCACGATAGGGGGTCACCCTGTCTGAAACCTCGTTTAGTTTCGAACGGCTCCGAGAGGTACTTCCCAATTCTGACCGAGCTGGCGGTGTTGCTCAAGGTCATTTTGCATAGCCGTATAAGTTTTGCGGGGAAACCAAATTCAGACATAGCGGCATATAGGCAGCTCCTTTTCGTGCTATCGAAAGCGGCTTTAAAATCAACAAAGAGATGATGTGTGTCGATCCTTTTCTAACGAGTTTTTTCCAAGATTTGGCGTATTGTAAAAATATGTCTAGAAGCTGATGCATGCGCCTTACCAGCTAATCGCCTCAATTCCATCATCTTCGATTGTGGACTCGGGTTCGGCGTCATCTCTGCTTTCTTGCTCAGTTTCTCCTTTTAAATGGGCAGTGAAGCCATCAGCCCGCCGTTCTTATTCTTGCCCCGAGTTGAAAATCTTCTGTCACTCGCCGAATTTTTTGATAGAATTTTCGGACGTTATTCCATTTGGTCAGCATCTCCAGCTCCTTTATTTCTGCCTCTCTTTTTTTCGGGCGGAAAAGCCGCCTCGCTTCCTTCTTCAACTCGCAGTAGTGCTCACACACACTCCTCGTTGCATTCGATCTCAGCGTTGCCTTGTAGGCTTCGTCCTTTCTTTTCGTTGCAGCGCAGCACTCTTTATCATCATACTAGTTGTTTCTTTGCGTTCGCCGGAATCCAATTACTTCTTCGACTGCGGTATGGAGTGCTCCTGTGATATGATCCCAGGGCTCATGCATTCCACTAGATTGAATTGTGCTCTCGGAGAGCAAGTGCGAGAGGTGATATGCGAAATAATTGGCGGTCTGTTGCGATTGCAGCTTTTCGACGTCCAGCTTTCCCTGTGTATTTTGTTGCACCTGTTTTGTCATACATGCCCACTCTAGTAGATGTTGCAATGTGGTTTGATCGTGTTTCCTCGCCCCGTCCACCGCATCTCTTGTACAGCGATGATGTCAGCTTTAGCTTTCCTCAGGACCTCAACCAACGGCCCCATCCTCCATTTATACATATTTTAAATTCATATCATATTATGAAACAAAAATTTGGAATTGAAAATCGCGCGAATAATAACCTATCGGCGCAAAACTGGCGCAACAACAACAACTCTCCCTCAGGCTTAGATGGAACAATTCTAGCTTCCATTTCAAATTTTAAAAGGAGTTCGAGCTTCTCAGGAATTTCGGGGCAATCAATCATACAGAGCCCCAAGTAAGCAACAGAAGTTGTTTCATTTAGTACATATCTAGAATATACCACGCAGGGTCAAGGCACGCTCAAGTTCTTAGTGGACACTGGAGCAAACAAGAACTATATCAGTAAGCGAATAGCGCAAAATACTACACCGGTTGAAAAGCACTGGGGAAACCAAGATAGACAGAAAAGTTTGTGGCAATTTTTTTAAATTTATTGTTAAGGACCTACCTACCACATTCTTTGTTCTCCCAGGCCTAAAATCTTTCGACAGGATTATACACTCTCACAGAAATTAAAGCTTTACTAGATAGGGAACTAAATACCCTCATTCTAAAGCCAAAAAGGATTCTGGCTCTAAAGCGACAAGAAGCACAAGAAGTCAATAGTATCAACGTGGGCGTGCCTCTTGACCCTAACATTGCCGACCCTACAAAAAAGGGACTGACCCAAATACTTAGAAGGTATAAAAACGTATTTGGACCAGTCGATCGCAGAACGGAAATCGAAACGAACGTTCAAGCGAAAATAAGGACCGCAACGGACGACCCCATCTAAACGAAAAGTTATCCCTATCCGGTTAACATGCGCAGCGAGGTCGAAAAACAAATCCAAGACTTACTATCGGAAGGCATCATTCGTCTTTCAAAAAGTCCCTATAATTCACCCATATGGATTGTGCCGAAAAAATCTCAGCATGACGGCGAAAAGAAATACAGGATGGTTATTGATTTCAAAGGCTAAACGCCATAACTATTCCCGACACATATCCTATGCCGGACATTAATGGTACCATCGCGAGCCTTGGAAATGCGAGATACTTAACCACTTTATTTTTGACCTCCGGATTCCACCAAATCCCTATGAAACCTAGCGACATCCCAAAAACCGCATTTTCCACCATGAATGGAAAAGACGAATTTTTTCGGCTCCCTTTCGGCCTAAAAAATGCACTTTCTATCTTCCAACGCATGATAGATGACGTGCCTTAAGAATTCATAGGGCGCATTTGTTTTGTGTATATTGATGATATCATCATATTTAGCAATCATCTAAAGGATATCGAAGTGATTCTAGCTCGACTCTTGTCATCTGGTCTGAAAGTTAATTTAGAAAAAACCCAGTTTTTAAGAAGCAGCGTAGAGTTTTTAGGATATATCGGGACGTCGGAAGGTATATTACCAGACCCAAAAAAGAACTTAAAAGTGTCCTGGGACTAAAGTTCATTCGAGATTATGCAAAATTCGGCAAAATTTTGACCAAACTAACGGGAGGCGAACATGCACAGGTAAGAGCGACACAGTCAAAAAAGATGCCAATAGTAATGGACGAGGAAGCACAAAGGGCTTCGAGACATTTGAAAAAGCCTTCAACCTGACCGCGGACGCGTCTGATTTAGCCATCGGTGCAGTACTTTCACAAGATCATGATTTAACCAGCTCAGAAGAAGGGTATGCAACAAACGAGAAGGAAATGCTAGCCATCGTTTGGACATTAGAGAACCTTCGAAATTACCTGTACGGTGCAAAGAAGATACCAATCTTCACCGATCACCAACTATTAACATTCTCGTTGGAAATGAGTTCTCTCGCGAGTGTGATGAGCGACAGACGTTCTACAGACCGCGCTAGAGTGTTGAATTCGCATTTATATAAGGTGCCACAGAATCATTTAAATAAGACCACGGTATATAAAAAAAATAACACATGCCCGAGTGTTAAAATTAATAATATGTATGAGCAGAATGCTCAAAACTCAAATAACTTAGTGGTCCTCGACCACATGGATTGTGAAAAAGTACAAACGTCAAGTAAAAGAAAAAGAAACGATATGTATGAGACATCATCTTCGAAACAAACTAACAATAACAATTACTACGCGCCTCTCGATATCGATAGCGAGGATGATGAGTGCGTCAATAATTTCAAAGAATATGTTTCACAGAAACAAAACAAAACATGTGAAGAGCAAATAAGCTCCAACAACAAAAGCCCACACAGGGAAAATAAAAGTGCAAATGAAAATGGCACAGAAACAAACAAATTACTAGACAATAACAAAAGTGATAATAAATATAAAAGCAAAATGCCGCCGATTATAATCTACGGCATTGAGACGGACAAGCTTATTGAAGTGCTAACTAAAGGCATCAAAATTGATAAGTTCAAAATCAAAGAAAATAACGAACAAAAACAAACACTCTATATATAAGATTTAAACACCTTCGTATTGGTAAAGAATTTTCTTATTAAAACAAGAGTTCAATTTTACACGTACTCACCGAAAGCATTAAAAAATAAAACCTATTTATTAAAAGGACTAAACCCAAAAACAGACCCTAATCTAATTCTAAAAGAATTACAGAGTCATCAAAATGACAATTTGAAATTTACTAAAGTCGCACAGTTTTCGACAAAAAATTCAAAGAAAAATTCAACCGCGTTGCCAATATTCATGGTACAAATAACACCTGAAAGCGGCATAGATGCACTTAAAAAATTAAAAACATTCTTTATAGATGTATTAACTGGGAACCTCTAAGAAAAGAAGGTATTGCACAATGCCGTAACTGCCAAGGATTCTTTCACAGCGCAGCCAACTGCCATCTACCACCCAAATGTGTTAAATGCGATCAACCTCATAACAGCAAAGATTCTTTCTTCTTTAAATGGTCATCTAACCGCCTGGGCGATTTTGACCGTCCAACATAGCTCGCCAGTCGTTTCTTCGTTGCGCCAACTGGCGCCAATTGGCAACACCGCGGGATCGCAAATCGGTCTCCACTTGGTCCTTCCATCGGAGTGGTGGTCTCTGTTGAAAATACAATCTTGTCGTGCAACGTACATATTTATGCAACCCTGAATTTTTTGACACTTGTATGTGTATCTATTTTTACTAAGTATGTTTTGAACGTTCGTTGAATAAAGATAGCTTTGTAAGAATAACGTGCTCGCGCTTGTCTTGTTCTGTAGATATACATTTTTACACTTATCCAAAGGAATATTCCACTGAAATAAGGAATCAAAAGAAAATACTTCAACAGTCTCCCTCTTCCTCTGCTTCCACCGGCGGGTGCCGATAAGAATACCTTCTGGGCTGGAGCATCTTCGCTCATTCGCACTACGTGGCCTAGCCAGCGAAGCCGCTGTGTTTTAATTCGCTGAACTATGTCGGCGTCTGCGTAAAGTTCATACAGCTCATCATTACATCTTCTTTGGTACTCGCCGTCGCCAACGCGTATAGGTCCACAAATCTTTCGAAGAACCTTTCTCTCGAATACTCCCAGAGCCGCCTCATCAGATGTTGTTAGTGTCCACGCGTCTGCACCATATAGCAGGACGGGTGCGATGAGTGACTTGTAGAGTGTTATTTTCGTTCGTCGAGAGAGGACTTTACTTTTCAATTGCCTAGTCAGTCTGAAGTAGCATTTGTTTGCAAGAGTAATTCTTCGTCGGATTTCTAGGCTAACATTATTGTTGGTGTTAATGCTGGTTCCCAGGTAAACGAAGTCCTTTACTATTTCGAAATTATTGCTGCCAACAGTGGCTTGGTTGCCAAGGCACGAATGCGCTGACTCTTTGCATGATGACAGAAGGTACTTCGTTTTGCGCGGTTGTTAAGGCCAATGATATCAATATCGTCAGCATATGCCAACAGCAAAGATTGCAATTTGGAAAAATCCAACGATGGCGATAAAAGCAAACTATATTGTGTACTTTGCAAAACATATGGACATCCTGAATCATATAAGGGTTGCGAAAAATATACTAACCTTAGGCTAAAACTTATTGAAAAGAGAAACAATATTTCTAAAAAAAGCACTAATAATCAACACTTTGTTAACCCAAACATAAAATTTGCAGATCCCTTTGAAAATCTGCACCAACCCAAAATATGTCTAATGTAACTAATAGTAATGAAAAACTAACCCACAATTTACTGCTGGAGCTTAAAAAGTCTTTAGATAATTTAAGGGATCCATTATCAATCCTCCAAAAACAACAACAAGAGCAAGCATCTCGCATTGACGTTCTTTTCTCTTACTGGACTCACCATGACTAACGCAACTAACACTTTTTTTAAAACACTTAATATAATATCCATTAATGTTAACTCTTTAATCACAAAACCTAAAAGATATGATCTTGAAAAATTCCTAATAGAAAACGAACCAGATATTGTCCTATTGAATGAAACAAAACTAAATAAAAAGCACAAACTTTGGTTTAAAAACTATGATTTCATCCGCAAGGACAGAGAGAACTCTAAACAAGGAGGAGGCACAGGTATACTCGTCCGAAACAACATTAAGTACGTAAACGTCACAACTAACCCAAAACTGTCATGTTTAGAATCGTGTGTTATAAACGTACCCACTGCAGACAGTAATTCGTTATTTGTCGTAGCAGCGTACTACCCAAGTGGAAATAACAACGAGCATTTCGAAAGGGATATCAATATTTGATTTCAAACATTAAAGTTAGACAACCCAGAAAATCTTTTTATAATCATCGGGGACCTTAACAGCAAACATTGTAACTGGGGGAATGCTGTTAGTAACCAAAGAGGCAACATCCTTCTAAAATGGATTCAAGACAACCAAATCAAAAATCGATGCGAACTTTACGCATCAGTAACACCATCGTTCCCCCGAGCTAACTCCTTTCTCGACTTTTTTTCAAGAAAGAAAATAATACTACTAATTGTATCAAGTCCCTCGACTATGATAGCGACCATAATGCAATCCAAATGATGGTCTCGAAAAACCCTAATCTTAACCCGTTTGAGTTATTTATAAAAAATAACTCCAGAAACTATAATTATAAAAGAACAAATTGGAACAAATTCAGGAACAAAATCGAGCAGAAATTCTTAAATGTAGCCCCGGTACCAAAAACTAGAAACCTAGAAAACACGGAAATAGACATTCACTTAAACGCTGTATCCAAAATTATTGTAGATACTATTAAAGAAATCGTACCTCAGTTTCCGAATGTTGACGTAAATAAAATTTACCACAATAGTATTATCAAAAAGTTACATAAAGAAAATAGTCAATATCTCACACTCATCAAAAAACACAATCGTAAGGAAATAATACTACGAGAGGAAATACTATCCCATATTAAAGCTAGGCCCAAGTTAACTAAAATTTTATTAAAAGAAAACATAAACAAAGTTTCAAACGACTACTATAAAAAAAGATTGATTTCGATATACCCTAAAGACTCAATGGATATGTTTAAAAAAATTTAAAAAAAGCTTTAGGCAGTATACTGCTGTAGAGCTTAACGAAATTAAAATACCTAATAATTATAAACACATTCTCACAGAGGCGAATATAGACGAAAGTAAAATAGATAACACACCCGATTATTTTCTACTCAGAGAGCAAGATCTCATACTTAACTCTATAGGTTTATACTTGCAATCAATTCACTCCGTCAAGCAGAATGATTTTGATAATGCAACCCATAATATAGTAATAAAGAGTTTCGACAAGTTTTTAGAAATCAAAACCCAATTTGATACTCTCCATTACACAAAAACCACATTCAGCGAAAGTAACCAATCAAATATGCTAGAAGATAATCAAACACAGGATTACCTGGCAACTCCGAGCTCAGTAATTGATATTTTCCAAAAAATCCCAGCAAAATTATCATCTGGCTGGGATGGCATTCCAAATATTGTTTTAAAAAATCTACCCTATTTGATTATCCTAGAATATTGTTCATTATTCAATAACATGTTAAATAACGCTTACTTCCCACTAAATTGGAAAAACCACCGAAAACCATCGTTATACCCAAATCAGGGAAAGACCCTACTTTCATAAATAATTTGCGTCCCATAAGCCTTCTTCCTAATATCAGCAAGATATTTGAAATACTGGTAAATAACAATATAATGAAGTTTTGTAACGAAAATAATCTGATAAGCGAAAAACAATTTGGTTTTAAATACCAACATTCTACCACACAAGCAATTCACTGTCTGGTCTCCCATATCAATTGGAACTGGCATAAAAAGTATTGTACAGGGGCATGCCTGATTGATTTAGAAACCGCCTTTGATGGTCTGTGGTTAAAGGGGCTAATATTTAAATTAATGAATTACAAATTCCCGTTGCATCTATTAATGTTAATTTGCAATATGACACACAATAAAGAATTTACAATTTCAAACTGTAAATCGCAAAGTTCCCGAAATTTCAAAATGGAAAACGGGTTACAGCAAGGAACAGTCAACTCACCAATGCTTTTTAACATTTTTATGCTGGACCTTATTAATAATACTGAAAATATAATCTCATATGCGGATGATCTCGTCATCTATCACTCAGATAACACTATTTATGCCATAAATTCAAATCTCCAAAAAACCTTCAATCAGATTGAAACATACACAAAAAATTGGCATCCCTCCAGTTAAAAAATGTAATCGAGATATAAGAAATAACTGGAAAAAGTTTGGAATAAAATCAACCCTAAATAACTCAAATATCTCGGTCCAAAGCACTGTGAGGTATCTAGGAATAAACCTCGACAAGTTCTTGTACTTCAATGTGCATGTCAATAAGCAGCTAGAGCGAGCCAGGAGAGCATTCTTTTCATACAAAAATTTATTCTATTCACGACACGTATCATCTAGAGTTAAGATAATCATGTATCAGTGCCTAATTCGCCCTATAATTACATATGCTGCCCCTATATGGTTCAACATAAGCCCATCCTACATGGAAAATATTCGTATTTTCGAACGTAAATGTCTTAGAGCATGCACTTTACTTTATAAAACACCACAAAGTGATTACACACGATATTACTCTAATTGCTATCTATACAACCAATCCAAAGTTAACAGAATAGATAATTACATGATTAATCTTATACGAAAACACATACAAAGATGCCTTAACTGCGACGTAAATAACTTCATAAACGAGCCATTCTACACTAACGAAAAATACATAAAAAAATCTCTGGAACTAGGACTTATCCCACCAGAGGCATTTATCTACCTTGACAAGAACAAATTGGTGCAAAACGAAGAAGCCGTACCTATCTTATACCATAGATACCGCAGAGCTACAGATAAAACTATTAAATCTTCTCAACCTGACGAAAACGAACTTCGATTCGAAAGGAGTATACCTTACAGAGACGTTAAAGATTTACAAAAGCTTAATACCCTAAAAATCTGGTGGTTACAGGACTAACCTAAATACGTAATATTAAGTTTTTTTTTTAGTTTTTTAGTTTCTTAGTTTTTATCTTATACCAAAACCCTTGCTATTAATATAATGTTTTTTGTAAATTTTTTTCATTATACCCCTGAAATGCAGTCAAAGTATGTATCATTAATGAATAACGTACAAATTAATTCAGTAATATCTACTACCACAAACGTATACTATTATATTTATTATAGATTTATAGATGCTGAGAGCTCAATATGGGACATTGCATCTTACTAACATATTACATCTAATAATCTGGTTTATTTAGATTAAGAAAAACTGATGTATTGAACTTTTGAAATAAACATCCAAAAAAAAAAACATTCTCGCAGGCAATCGTAACTATAACGCTAAACTTAAACGTTGGAAATCTAGAATTGAAGAGTATAATTACGAACTCATCTACAAGCCGGGAAAATCAAACGTCGTGGCTGATGCTCTCTCTCGGCTGCAAACCCAGGTAAATCAGCTAACAACAACATCCGCCAGTCGGAATGCAACCATAGGCTCAGCATCCGACTTTGCAAGCGAAGGCGATTGAACTTGCGACACTGTTCATAGTACAGAGCAGGATAGCTCAGACCTAATTCCCTTCGCCGAAGTCCCTTTCAATGTTTTCAGGAATCAGATTGTGTTCGGCGGTAAGTTTCTAATATGCGAGGAACCTCATCCTGGGTACACTCGACAATATGTAAGAATAGAAGGCATCAATGAACGGGAACTGACTAATTTACTTAAAGAAAAACTTAGACCAAATGTAGACCAAAATGCCAGAAAGTCACTCAGGGTTGCTTCAAAAGGTGTACTTAGAAAACTTTATACATACTCGTAGAAGATATACGAAACCCCGAAAGAGTCCTTGAAGTTATATGGAACGAGCATAGAAGAGCGCAGCGAAACCCCCCGAAAATAGAAAGCGAATCCTTGAACTGTACTATTTCCCGGGAATGAGCAGTAAAATTACAAATTGTGTTCTATCATGCGAAACATGTAAACTTAGTAAGTATGATAGGCACCCTAGCAAGCCAGAACTACAAAACACTCCAATCCCATCACGCCCTTGCGAAATTATCCACGTAGACATTTTTGAGATACAAGGGAAAACTTTCTAAGCTGCATTGACAAATTTTCGAAGTTTGCAAAACTGTTCCACGTTAGGAACAGGTCAGGTTTGCACCTTAAACAAAGGATAGTAAAACTCTTACACTATTTTACCACCTCGAAAATGTTAGTAACAGATAACGAAGGAGGCCTGATTAGCCCAATAATCCAGAACCTACTAGAATCCTTAGAAATTCAGCTTTATCGGACACCATCTCAGAGAAGCGAGGTAAATGGCCAAGTGGAGAGGCTTCATTCTACTCTTATTGAGATATTTAGGTGCCTTAAGGCAGATAACCCCAATTTGAAAAGGAAGGAGCTAATATACATAGCAGTATATCGCTATAACAATTCTATTCACTCGGTTATAAACCAAAAACCCAGCGATATATTTTTTAATCGGACGAGGGCCTTAAATTATCAAGAGCTCCTGGAGAAAATCAGTAAAACGAACGAATACTTGCAAACCTTGCTGACACAAAAGCAGCTAGCTCAGGTCGAAATACACAATAAGAAAAGGTCCTTACCGGAGCGTTATGACAAAGAGCAAAGTGTTGAAGAGGACCCGAATGAATCGATTCGCCACCGTGCACAGCAATTGGAGCTTTGTCCATCAACTTTATGGAAGATTTTGCGCAAAGATCTTGGCTTGCGACCTTACAAGATCCAGCTTGTGCAAGAATTAAAGCCGCCAGACCATGCAATGCGTCGTGATTTTGGTGTATGGGCCGAAAATGAGATTGATTTCGATGCTGATTTTCATCGCAAAATTTTGTTCAGTGATGAGGCTCATTTTTGGTTGAATGGCTACGTCAACAAGCAAAATTGCCGCATTTGGAGTGAAGAGAATCCACATGAGACCCTTGAAACGCCATTACATCCACAAAAACTGACTGTTTGGTGTGCTCTATGGGCTGGTGGAGTCATTGGGCCATACTTCTTCCGCAATAATGCTGGAGAGGCAGCTACCGTTAATGGAGACCGGTATAGAGCCATGATAACCGACTATTTTGTTCCCGAATTGGATGGCATGAATGTGGATGAGTTGTGGTTCCAACAAGACGGCGCTACATGCCACACAGCGCACGTCACAATCGATTTATTGAAGGAAACATTCGATGAGCGCATAATTTCGCGGAATGGACCTGTCAATTGGCCACCAAGGTCGTGTGATTTGACACCATTGGATTATTTTCTTTGGGGATATGTGAAGTCGCTCGTCTACACCAACAAACCAGAAACGTTAGGGGAATTGGAAGCCAACATTCGTGGCGTTATTGCCGACATACGGCCCCATATGCTCGAAAAAGTGGTTGAAAATTGGACCTGTAGAATTGGCTTTATTCGAGCCAGCCGCGGCGGCCACATGCCCGAAATCATATTTAAACATTAATGGCATAAAATTATCCTTCCAATAAAGCCAAATTGATGGACCTTAAAACGATTTTCTTGTGTTTTATTTCAATTCGAAGTTCTATACCCCTAAAAAAAGACCCTTTACGTGGAGGATAAACAATTAAAGGGGAAACAAAGACATCTTTATAAAAGGAAATAGTTGCCAAGGACAACAAAGTGTCTGTCACCACACTTAGTGGGAAGAAAATCCATAAATTACACATCAAAACCATTAAAATAAGGAGACAACCTACTCCCACATAGAAATCTCAAACGCATGAACACAAAAAATATTAAGAAATCTACGACATAAAAATTCGGCACAGAAAGATACGTTAACGACTACAAGAGCGGGCTTGTTAGTGCGATAAATCGTGCCTTAGTAGGTTGCGGCGCCATCGAATTTGACAAATAGCTACGTTGCTCCAAAAACGGATAACACGATCCCCCCATAGCTGGTTCGAGAAATGTTAACACCTCTGGTCCAAAACAAAAGAAGAATTAAGCTTATGCGCCTAATCCGCTAATACTAGCGGATTCACTGCGCCTAATCCGCAGATCGATAAAAAAATTAAATTAAGCTTATGCGTCTAATCCGCTACGCAAAGATAAAAAAGAGAAACAAAAACAGAAAAAATTATTAATAAAAAAAAGGGAAAACATTATTACCTTTTTATTTTTCCTAATTTTTTAATTTTTCTTCATATTATCCCTGCAACACTAATTGACCAAAATATCTAAGCTTATGCGCCTAATCCGCTAAGCAAATATATCAAATTCTCTGCGCCTAATCCGCAGATCGATAAAAAAATTTAATTAAGCTTATGCGCCTAATCCGCTAAGCAAAGATAAAAAAGAGAAACAAAATCAGAAAAAATTATTAATAAAAAAAGGGAAAACATTATTACCTTTTTATTTTTCCTAATTTTTGAATTGTTTTTTCTTCATGTTATCAGTGCAACACTAATCTAACGTAAATTCTCAAAATACTAAACCAAGTAATTCCTTGAAGTTTAACACAATACGAACCCACTAACAACAACAAAAGAAACCAATACAGGAAACAGAATTCCTTTGTTGAAACTGAATACGTACTAACACGAATTTTTTCAAAATTCTGCATATACATAGAATGTAACAGTAGTTATTAAACCTCTATTTAAACTAACACACTAACACCAATAAAATTAGGAATACCATTTGTGTTGCAGACTTCCACTGTTGGCATCAGCCATCAGCGCCCTCCATATCTTTTATTATAAGACCCCAATTGTTACTATCCATAATGAAAACGGGTGGATCATCGGTGGGTCGTTCAAGCTAGTTAACGTCATCAATCTCCAGCAATATGTGACAACCATAATGCAGATGGAAAATTTGACAAACCGGTTAATGAAGCGCACCGACGACCAGATTTTAGCGAAACTTTACATTAACCAAACAAGGGAGCGACTTGAAGAGCTAATGGGAAGCGCAGGAAAGATTAGAACCATCCGCTCTATCGACTGGTTCGGCTCAGCGTGGAAATGGCTGTCTGCCACTGATTGGAATTATATGCTTCATAACCAAAATGAAGTTATTGAGAGCAGCAATCACTAATATAAGGTAAACGAGAAACTTTTCAAAGCCACCAGGATATCTTGAAGCAAACTTATGAAGTGGTAAATCGCCTAAATTTTGTTGCGAAAGAAAATGAGGCAACGGAATTCGAACGAAGTACATTGCACAACATCTTGCTTGTTCGGGAAGAAATTAATGAAATGGTGCGAGCATGTCAGCTGGCAAAAAGCGGAATTGTAAATACCAACTTGCTTGACACAGACGAAGTCAACCAGGTCTTATCGGAGATTGAGACACTCCTACCAAAACGTCATAGAAGCAATTGAGTACGGCCAACCATCAGTATACACAAATGGGGCACTGCTCCTCTATGTGATCTCTATAAAGACAAACAATTAGATCTACCATTCGAAAAGATGTTTGTTAGCCAAGAGGAAACATACGGGCTGACGGGAAATTGTATACTTATTAGTTCAGCTCCGGTATGCAGGTCAGAATGCTTGACCAAATTAGAAGAAGACAGCTGCATACCACGACTATTAAAAGGAGAAGATGCCAGCTGCCAATTCACTAGACGAAACGGATCGATTGTGGAACTAGTAAATGATAACACGATATTCCTTTCTAATTACCAAGGCGAACTTATTGGTAACAATGCCTCAAGCAGCATAAATGGCACCTACGTCATTCAGTTAAATAATGAGACAGTTAAGATCGGTGACCAAATGTTCTCTAGCAATGAGGCAATTACAGCACAAGCTCTGCCAGCCGTTATATCAAATGTAAGGAACCACACGCAATATTGGCCTACACGCGCAACTAGTTCCGAAATATTGAGGGCAGTTGGAACTGCAACTGTATATCGTCGGGTAATTTGAGAAATAATGACAATGTGGCGTAAAAGTTACGAAAGAGTGTGGTGCGAAATCTCGGAATTGCTATGTGAAATAACGATCTACTTCTCAGGTTGTATGGATTGTATAAAGGACTTTGAGTATATCCGCTCCTTATGAAAAAAAATGTCAAAACTTTAAAGTACTACAAATGATGCAAAGAAGAATATTTAACTTTTTGAAGAGATCCATGGAATGTGTCATGCGCCCAACGCTACATATTCTTCGAATAAGACACTTCTGCATGACTAAAAGCGGGCGAACCTTATTAGCGTATGCACCACCCCAGCAACTGATTCCGTATTGTAATTTAGAGTGGATTAACCCATGTGATACCATTATCAACAATTTGTTGGAGCACAGTTTTTTCAAACTATAGAAGGGACGTACGGCTGATAGAAGGTAAAGCTTCATAGCCGAAATATGCGAAGACCAACTTAGGCTTTGGTCTATTATAACTCCTAAATACTTAAAGTCAGGAACAACTTCGATGTTAAAGCAATTATTGTTGCAGTTAATACTATGATTAAAAGTAGCTACAGCATTTTGTTGAGTGCAATTATTAGAGCATAATTTATATCGCATACAGTTCGAGGCATGAAAAGTAAATGCGTTATTTGGTATGTCTTTGTTACCAAGTCTAAAATACATTAACTTTGTTTTGTTGCTTGCTACCAGCTTGTGGCCTGCAAACCAAGATCTTAGCAAATGTAAGTCGTGGTTGATATCTACAAAAAGATTAAATGAGTTGTCTGATCCGTATGCAATGGCAAGGTCGTCAGCAAATTCAGTAACCTTCCCAATAAAAGGCAACGAAAATACTGAATTGATATAAATCAAAAACAAGATTGGTCCAAGTACCGATCCCTGGGGTACACCTAGGGTTATAAATCTGGGTTCACTCAAATAATTTTCAATTTTAACTTTTTGAACTCTATTCGTTAGGTAAGATTCAAACCATCTTAGGATGTTACCACAAAAACCACCGGAATTTAATTTGCTCAAAAGAATAGTATGGTCAACCATGTCAAACGCTTTCGTAATATCGACGAGTAGACTAGCACAACTCTTTCTTTCATCAATGGCCTTATATATAAATGAACAGAATTTTAAAAGAGCATCTTCAGTGGAGAGACCGGACCTAAAACCAAACTGCATTGGACTGAAGAAATTTATTTTATCCAGATATGCTAAAAGTCTACCCTTCACAGCTTTCTCGAAAATTTTGGTTATTGCAGATAATAAGGATATAGGTCTGTAGTTGTTTTTATCTTTTTTATTTCCTTTTTTAAAAAGAGGTATAACCGCAGCACACTTTAAATCTTCTGGAAAAACTCCAGAGAGTATACTTAAATTAAATAAATGCTTCAGAACATCAACAATATACAGTCCTATGCTCTTTAGTATTCGATTTGAAATGTTATCACTTCCACTAGAACCCGAATTTTTTAGGTTTTTGATTATGATCAGAATTTCTGAGCCGGATATGGGATCAAAGAAAAAACTGTTACTGGGCGGAGCGAGTTCAGGATGCAATGGGTCTGTTTGACACATACAAAAATTATAGTTGTTAAATATAGCGGGACCAGTACCCACGTTAACAAAGAAATCATTCAGCGCATTTGCAACTATCAGAGGATCCGAGACATCAGTGCCGTCCAAACTTAACACAAGGGAGTCCGATTTTCTTTTTGATTTAGGGTATGGTTGTTCACAGTATGGTTATACATAAATTTAAATTTAACTATGATAGAAATATAGATGGACATTTGGATAGCACGTTATGGCCGCCTGGGGCTCTTGTTCGGGAATTTTGTTTTTAAACCACGCCAGAATACCGATCCAAAAAATTTCTGTAAATTCTGCCTTGAACATTTACTTTCAGAATTTGAGAGGGTTGAATACTAAATTAACTGATTTATATTTAAAAACGAATAATTGTTACTTTAATATGATTGCTTTTACTGAAACTCAGTTAAAACCACATGCCTTTAATGCTGACATTTTGCGATGGGTATCAGACGTACAGAAAATATCGCCTAAACGGAACCGGGTCTGGCGTCCTGTTGGCTGTACATTCTTCAATTCCATCTGAAGATGTTATTATATTCGCTATTTATATCATAGAATTTAAATGCATTCGAGTCTTCGGTACAAATAATCTTAACTTAGCGGTTAGCTATATTCTACCATCATCTGATCTATCAGTTTATATGCACCACATTTCTCTGATAAAAGCTGTAAATTCGATGATGGAGCCCGCAGATGATAGTTTTGGGTAAGGGTAATTTCGTGCAGGGTAATTCATAGCAACATTATACCAGCGTCTTTAGGTTGTGTAACAATGACTTTTAGGACGAAATGACCAACCTTTGACTCAATCAAATTAATATTATTCCGAATAAGTTCGGAAAATCTTAGATTTGGGCTTTGTTGATGACTTCTCTTAATTTTGTGTACATCGGTGTGATCCTCTAGTTCTGCCCGAACACGTATACCCTCCATCTCTTGAGATAGCGTACGAAATCATAAGCAACAAATGGGAATACATTAATAAACCGCGTGACTCTTATAGAAGCTTTGATTTCTCGAAAGCTAACTTCAAAAAGTCAAATAAAGCAGTTACAAATATTATTTGGCATCGATATAAAGAGGATATTGAACGTAACGTTTCTCATTTTAATAGTACCATTTATAGCCTTTTCGAGAAGTATGTACCTTAGCGCACGTATTTATATGATGAACCAACGCAAGCCTGGTTCACTTAAGAGCCAAAAAATTTTAAAATAAAAAGTCACATTTCTTTAAATTATACAAGAAAACTGGATTTCGCTCAGATAATGTACAGTACTCCATCCTGCGCCATAAGTATTTACAATTGAACAAAAAATGCTACGAAGCTTACATAAGAAAAATTAAGAACATTATTTGCAACCCCAAATCATTTTACGGTTTCCTAAACAGTAAACGCAGGGTAAAAGGGTGTCCTTCAATGATGAAATTTAACGAAAATATCTCTAGCGACGATCCAGAGATTGCTAATTTCTTTACTCAGTTCTTCAAGTCTAATTATTCTGCCGAAATCGTTTCATCACACAATAACACTGGTCTACAAGGTTTTGGACTGGAGTAACCAAATATCTTTCCTAGGGTAATTTTGTGCGCTGAATTCGAATCTGTAATTGGTTTTTCTCTATCACGTCAGATTTTCGAGATACAAAAAAGTTTTTACTTGTTTATTAAATAAAAAATCATCAGTTTATTAAAAAATGTATGGATTTTCAAAAGTGAATGACATTTTTGGACCGTCGTTTGTATTTTGTTGGGCCGGTTTCACGTACTAGACCCCAGCAATAGTCTCCTAGCATGCTTTTGTCCCAAAATCATTGATAACTCCTCTCAATTTCCATTAAATCTTGGTGAGCACGCTCCCCTTGTTCGTCCCTCACCGCACCTAGATTTTCTGGAAAAAAATCTAAATGCGAATGCAGAAAATGGATTTTCAGTGATATTCGTGCACCTAATGCGTGATAAATTTTTAATAATTCAGTAACAATTTGTCTGTAGTTTTCACTCTTGTAATTTCCAAGAAACCCGTCTACGATGCTCTTGAAAGATTTCCAGACTGCATATTCTTTCTCCAATAAACATTGTGAAAAATTGTCATCACTTAACATGCGTGAAGCTAGTAACTCTGCGTCTTGCTTCGTTAAATGTAAATCCCGAATTAGATCATTCAGCTCAGCTTGGCGTTCATCATCAGCCCATACAAACTACCACTGCTGGTGAAAGATTTATCGGACGCACTGGTCGTAACACTGGTGAACGTTGAACTGGTTTGGAAACCGATGGGACATTCGCGTAAATAATATTTTTTCGATTTTTCATATTGAATCTCTCAACTTTTGTTAAACAGAAATAACAATCGGTTTGGTGGTTACTTGACTCTCTCCAAAGTACTGGAATACAAAAATCGAAATAGATATTTTTGCCATTTGACCACTTGTATAAAACAGTTCTGCAACTATTGCAAAACATTGTCGGTGTCCACGGTTTGTCCAAGTTTCTGACAGAAAAACCAAAATAATGCAAATATCCATATTTTAATGATTCTGATATTGCATGTTCTTTTTTTCCAACCAAATATTCACCACAATTGGTAAACCAGTGCAATTACCCGTATTTACCACATTCATGTAACTCAATACGCATTCCAAATTTAACCAGTGAAGATGTTTGGTTAAATCCAACGACCCTAAAAGAGTCGGTCAAATATCTCTGATTTAATCCCGACATACTTTCTTAAAAAGTGTGCAGAATAGACTTAGCAGCCTATGTCTTTAAAGTGCGGCGTTTGCTCGACATATCGAGGATATTCGCTTTTCCCAAATTTTTCGAAGAAATCGTTACCACTCACCTAACATTTTCTATCTCAACATTGATTGCAAGTTCTCGGCATGGATTTTGTAAGGGTAAATCGACAATAACAAATTTACTCGAATTAACTATCCACGTCTCGAACGGGTTTACAGATAATCTCCACACGGGCGTTATATACACTGACTTTAGTAAAGCATTTGACAAAGTTACTCAAAGTCACACTTGATCTGATTGGTGTTCGAAAAATCTAAACATTCTGAAAAAAAAAACCAGAAAATGTTTATGAAAATTCGTCGACATTTCGCGAATTCTTAAAACATTTGTATAACATAATTTACATTTTACGTATTTAATTTCATACTATGTATTTGGAGAAAATCATTTTACAAATTTTCCCTAAAGCCAAAATTGGTAAACATGGCAAAAAAACTACCTGAACGCACCTTATTCTGCCTAGTGTATTTAGACCTAAGCCATTGTTAACTGAAACTGTAGGTACATATCAATATGTGTAATGTTATTCATTATAAATAAGCATTATATGAATAAATATGTATGTACCAGGTGTGTTCAAAAAGTATCGCGAATTTTGTGTTTTTTCAAAAATTATTTATTTATTCATGAATATCTATTTTGTCCCCGTTGTGCCAACGGTTTTTCCAATCTTCGAAGCACTTCAAAAAATCATTTTTTTGTATCTTGTTCAGCTCCTCCTTCGATGCCGTCTTTATCTCGTCAAGAGAAGCGTAACGTCGTCTTTTCATGGGCCTCTTCAGTTTAGGGAACAAGAAAAAGTCACAGGGGGCCAGATCTGGGGAATACGGTGGCTGCGGCATCATTAGTGTGTTGTTTTTGGCCAAAAAGTCGCGCACAAGCAACGATGCGTGAGCAGGGGCGTTATCGTGGTGCAAAATCCAATTTTTGTTCTTCCACAAATCCGGGCGTTTCTGGCGGATTGCTTCGCGCAAATTGCGCATAACTTGCAGGTAATATTCCTTATTGACCGTTCCTCCCTGTGGCAAGAACTCATGATGCACCACGCCCCTGAAATCGAAGAAAACTGTCAGCAAAACTTTCACATTCGACCGAACTTGGCGCGCTTTTTTCGGTCTTGGTTCGTGCGGCAGCTTCCATCGAGATGATTGAGCTTTGGTTTCCACGTCATATCCATAAACCCACGATTCGTCACCAGTTATGACCCTCTGGAGCAAATTTGGGTCGTCGCGGACAGAGTTTAACATCTCATTAGCAATGTTCATGCGATGCTGTTGTTGGTCACAATTGAGCAATTTTGGTACGAATTTCGCGGCGACCCGTCTCATGCCAAATCATTGATAAAAATCGAATGGCACGAGCCAATCGATATGTTAAGGTCCTCAGCAACTTCTCTATGTGATTCGACGATTGGCCAATACCATTTTCTCCACTTCATTAATTTTTTCGTCTGTTGTTGAAGTGCTCGGGCGTCCGGCACGCTCTTCGTCGTTCACATCTTCTCGGCCTTCTGAGAACATTTTGTACCACCGATAAACGTTGCTTTGGTCCAAGGTAGCTTCTCCGTATGCCACAGTGAACATTCGGAATGCATCCGCGCACTTAATTTCGTTTTTCACACAAAATTTGATACAGGTTCTTTGATCCATTTTTTTGAATAGGTAAAAATCGAAGACGATCCAAAACACGTGCAAGCAAAGCAGCTGTCAACAATTAACTAAACATTCAAAATGGCCGAGCTTGTCGGCATAAGTGAGAGACATGAGTACCAACATATTTACATATAAATTATTATTATCAATGTTAGAATATCTAGAATTCCAGAGTAAGACGCAACTTTCAATTTTGGCAGAACATACCTATGTTAAGGTACAACTTTGCATGATTGAACTGCTTATTTATGTGTAAATTTAAAAACGATACTTTGAGTATGGAGTATTTTTGTTTCGATACTATCGGATACCCGATACTTGTACAGCGATACTTCAAATGAGTACAGCAGCGATACTTTGCATTCGATATCGTGTCCCTATTTGAAAGTCCCCCCATCAGAGACACCACTCCTTTAAGATTCGGTCAATATTTCAATAAAAAAAAAACTTGGATTTGATGGGCATATACCAACATATACCATACTTACAATATATATAATGTTTACTTTAACTCAATGTGCTCTGTGAGTGAAAATAGGTCCACCGTTTAGACACGGTTCCCATATTGTAATTTTTTGGTTATTAGTATACAGGAAGTGCTTTTTGTAATGCACTTACCGGGAGAAAAATTACAAATTAAATTTAGCAATTACGACTCAACGACGCACCATCCCATTTTGACTCTGCTTTCTTTTTGATCTGAAATTTTGAATTATAAGGCGGCCATGGCTGGTTTGGAATCCCGTTTTAATATTGAAGTTTTATGAACAGGAAACATTTACATTTTATTATAAACACTTAGGTTTTTCGGGATTTTAGGATGCATCTACATACCTGACCGAAAATAGAAGCCAGGAATACTTTAATTATGGAATTTTACAAAAAAAAAGGAGAAGTTTAATTGCGCATAAAGAAAAAAAAATTTTTTGTTTGAATTATATGAAGAGGGGACGACTATGGGTGTTTTTGAACCTCATTTTTATAATGGAGTAAACATTTTAATTTTGAACTATTGCCTGCAATAAAACGTGCGAGATATGTTGAAAACAAATATTTTACGATGCATTTAAATAACCGACTGAAAATATTGGCTATTAATACCTTTGAATCTCATTATCATTATAGAATTTTACAAAAAATAAAAATTTTGACTTATGTGAACAGCAGCGACTTTGGATGCTTTTGAATCTCTTTTTATAATAGAGTTCTATTAAAAATATTGAGCTTGTATTGTGTTTTCTCTAAAAATTTAATGTTGAACTATTGCTTGCAATCAAGCGCGCGAGATATGTTGAAAACAAATTGGTATTTTTTTTAAGGGTTTTGGTAAGGTTCAGTATAGGGGAAGGCAACTCTCGCTCAAAATTAAATTGGGCAGACGCGCCGACGCCGGTGTATACTTTAACTCACTTTGCTTAGTGAGTAAGAGAATGAAAAAAATTTCTACCTTTTGGCGAGCAAATGAAATGTGAGTTGGACGCACCGACGCCACTACTTTAACTCAATATGCTCAATGAGTGAGAGAATGAAAATATTTCACCGTTGGAGTGTGTCCACATATACATATTTTGATTGAAAATTAATTTGGCGTTTATTTTGAAGTTCCACAAATTTCTCAATATTAGCGTGACGCCGGTTTCCATATTGGTGGTTTTTTCTACATAGGCAGTTTTCTCAATTTTTCCTTTACATCTGGCTTTTTTGAAGTCAATTTAGGGGGAGGAAATTACAATGAAATGATGGTTGTCTGGCTTTTTGCATTAACCACAACTTAGACACATGTCATGTTGATTTTTAAGGAAGGTTATCATCTTAACTGGTCAAATTTAGTCTACATATGTAAGAGTTCGGGTTATATGTCTGCCCTTTGACAAATTAAAATATTTGAAGAAAATAGTTGATGTCTTCAGGAAAATTAACACGATTTCTAAGCACTTCGTAAATAGAAAATTGAAGAAGTTACGAACTATGTTTTCGCCTTTTTGTATTTTAAATATAAGTTTTATCAGCCATTCTGTCTCATGATGAAAATTATCAAAATTCTCTACTGAGTTTCTCGTTCCGACGGAATTGGGTTGTGATATATAAAATTATTATAATATTATTACATATTGGCTACATATATGTTTACCTTAAGTCAAATATTGTTGAGAAAAAATTTTATTTCTTAAAAAATTCATGAAGCTATGTAGGTATTTTTTTAAGTATTTTGTTTTGATAAACTGGAAACATTTTCTGGCGTTTTTTTTTCTTGCAAAAATTTGATTTTTTAACTCCAAGATAGAGGTCATACACAGAAAAATATTGGGTCAACAATATAATAAATTAAAAAAAATCATGCTAAGAAGTTTTCGTATACATATTTAAAAACAAATAAAATTTAACAAAAAAAAAGTGGTTTCGGAACCTGGGCTCGAACCTTGGAATGTAAGCGTCGTAGCCGAAACGTTCACTGCGCTACTACTACAGTATTTGACAGCTTTGGCTTTATGCAGAAAACTTGAATGAATTATCACAAATAAATCAAGCATTATTTGCTTAACATAATATGCCTATGCACTGCTCTTGACCCATAGGAATATATCAAAATACATTGAAACTTTGCATGTTTAGATATAGACATAATCTGGCAGTTGATTGTATGAAAAAAATGTTAGCCAATTAATATATAGATACCTACTAATTAAATTAATAAAACCGACAAAATTAACATTATGGGAATAAACAGCGGAAAGATCCTTGAGTACCAGATGGACATAGGTTAAAAAGTACTGTAAATTTAATTTTGTTTAGTAGAAAAAAAGTAACCAGATTGAAGGCAGGGGATGTGGTAAAATCCCTGAGCCAGCTGCAAAGGTATTTTTAAGGAACCCACGAGAAACTGTTGGTGGATGGCATTGGCGAAGAAGACTAATTCAAAAACAATCAGTACAGCATCATAAAGATGCAGCTGGTAGAATTAGTCTTGCACTTCAATACGTCTCTCCTGGTGGCATTCCAACCCATGGAAAAACAAAAACATCCTGTAAAAGCCAATATAGTAAGACAGATATGAGCGTGGAAAGCTCAATATCATACAAATACAAAATTAAATATTGCTAAACATTATTGAAAGCGTTTATGTATAACACCACCTTTTCAAAATACTTTAATGAAAAAATTTAAGATTTATATGAGGGGATAGGTGTCCAATATTTTGCAATCCTTGTTCATTCAGACAAAACCTTAAATAGAAAAAAAATCTGAATATGTTCACAAAGAATGGGTTCAGAGTAAGGAAAATTCTGGCAGCCATATCAAGAAAAAGTGGGGAAGAAAATAAGCCTAGCTTAGAGCAGCTCTTTCAAATTATAAATGAGGGTGCAGCAATCGAAGTGGGAAAGAAAATAATTGTAAAAAATAAAAGTTTCCACTTGGCACTATGTTCAAATATATATGTATTTGAAATTCCTGATATACATATGAATATACATACAACCCTTCATAAATGTGATTAGTCCAGGATGAATCCGGGATAGGTCGCAAAGGAGCATGCGACCAATATCAGTTTTGATCCTTTGTATTGGTTGAAGTAATCTCTTTGGTTTGAGCATGTCCTCTGAAGAGACCAATTGGTCCCTTTCATGCCCAAAAGGGTAGTGTCGGACAGTTCCCTTTGTTCCCCTACGGTCACAGGCGGACAAGTTTACTTTCAACACCTAAAAGTAGGCTATAAAATTTAAAATCGACTTTTCCCAACTATGCTTATAACGAAAGGTATTGACCCCGTACCACGCTTTTAAGAGATCAGTCCCACGATTTCTTGCAGAGACATAACCGTAAATCCACAACATGCTAGACATTTGTTGACACACCTAGCAATCAAACTCAAAAGAAGTATTTTTTATCATAATAGAAATGCGTTACGTTTAGGAATAAACTTCTCAAATAGGCAGTAAATAGTTTGATTGGAATGTGAGACGTTTAGATCGATATCACAACCAAATTCAGGCCAAGTTAATTTAGACAGTTCTTTATTTAATTTCTTGTAGTTTGCTTTGGAAAAGTTAAAATCAAAATCAAAGCTACTACATGAGTAGCATTGAGTGCCTTGGCCATTACTTATGGTTTCGTAGACTATTTCCATAGAAGGGTGGTAAAGGTCTTCTGGTAAAACCAACGGATCACAACGATTTACAGAAAATGGGTTTATATCATTAACATACACTAAATCTAAGACTTTCCCAAACTTGTTAGCGGTAACATTTATTTGATTAAGGCAAAGATCGGAAATTCCATCTAAAAAGTCATTGTACCCCAGTTTGGACGGATTTGGAATAATGTTACCATCAGATATGTTCCACGATATATGAGGTAAGTTAAAATCACCCAAAACAATAATTGAATCTGAAGCTTTAGTCATAAAGTTAACAGTTTTGAGCAGAGAGACATGTTGCATGTAGACTGAAAAATCTGATGCTGGAGGGATGTAGCAAACATATAAGTACATAGAGACGTTGTCTAGTTGAAGGCGGATGCATTTGTACTCAAATCGATGTTAGGAATATTAACCTCTTCTGAAGGGATGGAGGAATGAACGGCAAGTAGACTCTGTTCAAGCGATCATTTCTATATACTTGATATTCATTACATAAAAACTCTAAATTGAAAACATGAGGTTTCAGCCAACTTTCGGTAAAAGCAATTACGTTATAATTACAATGAAAAGATTTCAAAAGAGATCAGTTAATTTGGTATTTAGACCTCTGACATTTTGATAAAAGATATTCACGGATTTAGTGTTCAGTTTTTTGACTCAACGTTATTACGAGAAATTTTCGCTACATTTTGAACATTCCTATTAGGTCTGTATTCAAACTCCCGCACAAGAGCCCCGGGAGGCCAAAAAGAGCTGTCCAAAAGAGTATCGAAATCTTTCCCAGATACATCAATCTTAAACGAAGACATACTTCTTTGATATGTGAAATTAAATTTTCTAACAGTTACGCTTTGATCTTTAACTTTAGAAGAAATATGGTACAACAAATCATCCTCGGTAGTGTAGCATGACAGGTAAGCAAAACAAATTGTAAGTAAAAAGTTCAATATACTTTTGGCAATAACAAAGCCAAAGTATTCAAATCAAATTAGCTTGCGCTGCACTTCTCCAATAACATAAACTCGATTGAACCCATATACATTTATGTATGTATGCACAACAACGTAGAATCATAAGCATGACTAACTACTTAGAAATTTAAGTTTGTAAATTAGATTACTCATAAGGTAGATTGTAAGCATATAAAAGGAACGGCGATGAGCCGAATAAAACATTCCGAATTTAAGACTCAACCACTGTGTTTTTCAATTGGAATCATTGTGGGGCATTTTAATGCTCACCTAAATGCGGCTGTAGAGCTTAGTAAATACTCGTTCACCTAACTACCACCTCATGGCGATCCTGCCAGCTCAAATCTAGATCCTAATTTACCCAAATCTAGACCCTGCCAACTCTAACTAGATCCTGCCAGTTCATTATGGTAGAGGAATACGTTCCTAAAGGATCGAACAACCCAGAAGAATACCCCAAATACATCCCTACAAAAATTGTAGTAGGACCCAAGCCAATATCCCTAGAGGAATACCGGCAAAGACAAAACCACCAAAAAGCCAACTTACAAGAGTTTAGGCAAAGAATAAGCTGCGAACATAAACCAAAAAAACGTGGAGGTAGAAAGCGAAGGCACCAAAAAGAATGTACAGAACTCCAACGAATAATCAATATCAGTAAAGGGCAACAAAAGAAGAAGTTGATAGCCAAATTAGAAGAATTGCGCAAAAAAGGGTGGAAACCCAGCAACAATAACAACGTAGCAACGCCAAAAGGATCATGTTAGAATAAGAACTAACAATAACAAGGAAAATTGTTTTTCTCATTCATATTTTTTTTAAATAAATATTTTGTTAACAGAAAAATGGCCTCATGGTGGAAAATAGCTCTAAATAGCATTTTAGTAGGATTAGCAGGATTTGAAATAGGTAAGGAAAGTTCGGTAAACAATGCAAATGAAAACAAGGTAGTCAAATACGAACCACACCCCATTGTAGAAAACAAGGAAGAGCTTTCTGATAAATGGCTGCCTATTTTCGCATGCGTAACTACTACATTGTTAATTGTCGCAGTTGCAATTCTAATAAAAAATTATATAAAGAATAAACTGAGACAATTAAACAATGTACAACAACGAATTTAAACAAAAAAGCCATATGTCCAGAGATGAATACATGGCAAGAAATCAGCGACACATTAGCTGAAGCGAAAAATCAAGCCATTAAGTCTTACAAATGCATAAATAAAAGCAATCATATCTCAACAGAAACCATAGTAAAGCACTTGAACATAATCCTAGAAGCTCTAAATAACATAAGACAGGTAATTAAAGCTGCAAATAGCAGACTTACCGAAGAACACAGAAGAGAAGCGTACCAATTTTTCTCTGCCGTGCGAGATAAACTCGTATCTTCCTTAGCTAGACACAATATAGAAACAACAATACCAAACACATTAGAGGAAAACCTCCAGGTTGATTTTAACTTACTTTTGTCAGAACGTGTCCGGAGCCGGACTCCATCACCTTCCTTAAATCAAGGGAAAGAAAATAAAAATACAAACATTCCAATTATAAAGGTCACAATGCCACAAACAGTAGTCGAATTTATTAAAACTGCTTCATCAGTGCTACCGGAGTTTGATGGTAAGCCCGAGAATTTACACAGTTTTTTAGACGCCCTGGATATATGCGTACTAAACTTACATCTAAACAGCTATATAGCAACAAGGACATCTCTAAATAATGTAATTTCAAACTTTTTAATCGATACAGGAGCAGACATCTCCATTATAAAAAAGAATCAAATTAATCAAAGTCATAAAATAAATACGGAACAAATTACAGATCTAAAAGGCATTGGTCAGGGAATAACCAGCACTCTAGGCACAATTAAAGCAGACTTAAAAGGCGATGACCCTCTTATTTACCATAAATTTCATGTCGTAGACGACGATTTCCCAATTCCATGCGATGGAATAATAGGGCTAGATTTCATAAAAAAGTACAATTGCATTCTAGACTATGGAAAAACAGAGGATAAATTAATCCTAAGACCATATGATTTTCCCCAAATAATAACAATGCATCTTACAAATTGTCTGTCTGTCAATACAATCACAATCCCTGCTAGATCAGAAGTCATTAGACAAATTAAAGTAAATACCGATAACAAAAACATTTTTATCCCACACCAAGAATTATCTGAAGGCATTTTCATAGCAAACACAATCACAAATAAGGATCAAACTTTCGTTAGAATCATTAACACTACACATAAAAACACAACTATCCAAAATTACAAAATCAATACCGAAAACTTAGATGATTACACACTAATTAAAACACAAACACACAGTAAAAATTGCACCGATACAGAAAAATTAAAAAGATTAACAAAAAATTTTCCAAAATTCGTCAACCCTCAATTAACAACACTTTGCACAGAATTTATAGACATATTCGCATTAGAAACCGAACCAATCACCTATAATAATTTCTACAAACAGAAATTATACATGAAGGATGACACCCCAGTCTACATAAAAAATTACAGATTGCCTCAAACCCAGAAGGGAGAAATAGACTAGAACCTTCCATATCGGAATATAATAGCCCAATCCTACTAGTCCCTAAAAAATCACTTCCAGGAAAAACAGAAAAAAGATGGAGACTAGTGGTCGATTACAGAGATAGGAGATAGGTAAATAAAAAGCTAGCAGCGGACAAATTCTCACTTCCAAGAATTGATGACATTTTAGACCAACTTGGAAGAGCAAAATATTTTTCATGCCTAGACCTTATGTCAGGTTTTCATCAAATCGAACTACACCCAGATTCGAGGGATATAACTTCATTTACAGCCGAAAATGGCACATATAGGTTCAAAAGACTACCCTACGGTTTAAAACTAGCACCAAATTCATTTCAAAGAATGATGACCCTAGCATTCGCAGGTCTCAAACCATCCCAAGCATTCCTCTACATGGATGACTTAGTTGTATTAGGCTGTTCCGAAAATCACATGCTAAAAAATCTAAGAGACGTATTTTCCACTTGCCGAAAATACAACCTAAAATTACATCCAGATAAATGCATATTTTTCAGTCAAGAAGTAACTTATTTAGGACATAAATGCACAAACAAAGGAATATTACCCGATCCAAGCAAATTTGAAACCGTTCAAAACTATCCAATACCGAGAACAGCCGATGAAGTTAAAAGATTCGTAGCTTTCTGCAATTATTACAGAAGATTTGTACCGAATTTTGCAGAACATTCTAGAAAATTAACTAGGCTGTGCAAAAACAATGTTTCCTTCGAATGACAGAAGAATGTCAAAAAGCTTTTGTCTACTTAAAGGAAGCATTAATTAGTGCAAAACTTTTGCAATACCCAGATTTCGGAAAAGAATTTTGCATAACAACAGACGCTAGTGGATACGCTTGTGGTGCAGTCCTTAGCCAAGAACACGATGGCAAACAGTTACCAATTGCTTACGCTTCAAGGTCCTTTACAAAAGGCGAAACCAACAAGGCTACAATAGAAAAAGAATTAGCCGCAATCCATTGGGCCATAGCCTTCTTCAGACCATACGTATATGGCAGAAAATTCCTAGTTAAAACCGACCATCGCCCACTAACATACCTATTTTCAATGAAAAGTCCTTCCTCAAAGCTGACACGAGTAAGACTAGATTTAGAAGAGTACGATTTTGAAGTGGAGTACATAGCTGGTAAAGAAAACCATATAGCGGACGCATTATCCCGCATAACTATAACTAATTTGAAAGACTTGTCAGTGGAAGCAAGCAAAATATTAAAAGTAACTATCAGATTAGCAGCTAAAAAGAACAGCAATAATATTGAGAAAAAAGAAAGTCACACAGAGAACCCCAAAATTTATGAAGCGCTAAATAAATTTGAAGTAAAAAGACATGTCGAGCTCGTTTTCAATCCTCCGAAATTAAATTTCAAAAAAGGAAAGAAAATTTGTAGCAATTTAGATACAAGCAACCTAATTGTTGAGGATAAGATTGATTTAGATCAATTCTTTACCAGGCTTGAAAGAGAAGCCGGCAATTTAGGACTTGTACAAGTACAGTTGTCCTTAGGGGACAAATTGTTTAAAAAGAATTATACTGCAGTAGGCAAATTTATTGAAAAGGGTAATAAAGTTCTCAAAAAGTTAACAATAGCACTAACCCCCGAGGTTATATATGTGACAAATCCCGGGAAAATTAAAGAAATTCTGCACAAATATCATGACGATCCTATTAGTGGTGGCCACCCAGGAATAAATCGCATAACAGATAAGATCAAGCAGAAGTATAGCGCATAACAGATAAGATCAAGCAGAAGTATAGCTGGCTGAACATGAAAAATGATATAAGAAAATATATAAAAAAACTGCATCCACTGCAAGAAAAATAAGACAAACAAACATATAAAAGAGCCAATGACAATAACGGAGACACCTCCGAAGGCATTTGATATTGTAAAAATCGACACAATTGGACCCTTACCAAAGTCGATAAATGGCAACGAGTACGCAGTTACCATCATTTGCGACCTAACCAAGTATCTAGTAGCCATCCCGGTCCCAAGCAAACACGCAATAACAGTAGCTAAAGCCGTGTTCGAGCACTTCATCCTAACTTACGGACAAATGAAGACGATAGTAACAGACATGGGCACAGAATACAAAAATAGCCTGTTCAAAGAACTTTGTAAATTGTTAAAAATCGAACACAGAACTTCAACGCCGTATCACCATCAAACTTTGGGTACTGTAGAACGCAGTCATCGGACATTCAATGAGTATATACGTTCATATATATCCAGTGACAAAAATGATTGGGATGAATATCTTAAGTATTTCGCGTATTGTTACAATACGACGCCATCAACCACACACAAATATTGTCCTTTTGAACTAATATTTGCAAAAAACCCACCGAACTACGATTTTTTAAAGGAAAATAAAATCAGCCCATTGTATAACCACGAAGCTTATGACAAAGAGGTAAAATATAGACTTCAAATAGCACAGCAAAGAGCTAGGAGATTAGTCCTAAAGGCTAAAGAAAAACAAAAAAAAAATTATGATAAAAGTAGCTATAGTAAAGAAATAAACATAGAAGATTTAGTATTAGTTAGAGAAGAGGACTCCCATAAGCTAGAAAATAGATATAACGGATACTACAAAGTTAAAAATATCGATGAGAACAACAATTTTACTTTAATACCGCATAGCATAGGAAATAGTAATAAAAACAATAAAGAAATTATAATTCATAAGAATAGACTTAAAACAAAATAACTCCACTAGTAATAAGAAAAAAAACCCAAACAATAAACACTCATTTATCCATTTTAATAAACAGGCGCACAAACCAAATAAAACTAGTTACAACATATCATGTCCAAAATACAAAAAAAAGATCAGTACAATAAAGACACATGTGAAACCACTTGGGGAAAATCATATGGTCTTAGGATTAATTTATCCTCTGTTTTTCCATAGTCTAGAATGCAATTGTACTTTTTTATGGAATCTAGCGCTATTATTCCATCGCATGGAATTGGGAAATCGTCGTCTACGACATGAAATTTATGGTAAATAAGAGGGTCATCGCCTTTTAAGTCTGCTTTAATTGTGCCTAGAGTGCTGGTTATTCCCTGACCAATGCCTTTTAGATCTGTAATTTGTTCCGTATTTATTTTATGACTTTGATTAATTTGATTCTTTTTTATAATGGAGATGTCTGCTCCTGTATCGATTAAAAAGTTTGAAATTACATTATTTAGAGATGTCCTTGTTGCTATATAGCTGTTTAGATGTAAGTTTAGTACGCATATTTTTCTTTCTTTTACTCTTGAAGTGGAGCTTCTTGGTTTTCCGTCTGCGTGCAGCTGCGCACGTTACGGGTCTGGTTGTAGGGTCTGTTGCTATTTCGGGATTGTGATCCTCTTTGGTTATTGTTATAACTATTATTGTTGGTACTACTTGGTCTAGAATTGTTGTTGTACCTTGGTTGCGGTCTAAATCTCCTATTTTGGTAATTCCCATAGTTGTTACTTCGGTAACCTCCACGGAAATTACTCCGATACTGACCTTGTTGTCGTACATTTAAAATTGTATTAGAGCTGCCTGTAATTTCGGTACAGCTATTTGTAAATTTAGAGATTGCGTCGTTCATTGTTGTGAACGTTCCCGCCTGCATTATCATTTTAACTTGGGTGTTGGAGCAGTTTTTGCACATGGCTTTGACTGCTGCCTGTGTTGCATATCTCGTGGCTAGGTCTGGGTTTAATCCATCAGAGATATACGCTCCTTCTAGCGACCTTGTTATTTTCTCTACTTCCGCTGTGTACTGATTTGCAGTTTTGCTACGTTGCTGGATGTTCAGGAGTTTAGCGGTTAAAACTTCTACTGATTCGCCCTTAATCGCGGTTTTTAATTTTAATTTTATTTGTTCTATCGTGCTTTCGTTGCTTATAAAATTCCTTGCCGTGCCTTTTAGCTTGGTCTTAATCATGGTTATGGCTAAAGGTTCATGGTCATCCTTGATTTGTTCAAGTATATCCAGGGCGTCTAAAAAACTGTGTAAATTCTCGGGCTTACCATCAAACTCCGGTAGCACTGATGAAGCAGTTTTAATAAATTCGACGTTTATAATTGGACGTTTGTGACGTTTATAATTGGAATGTTTGTCTTTTTATTTTCTTCCCCTTGATTTAAGGAAGGTGATGGAGTCCGGCTCCGGACACGTTCTGACAAAAGTAAGTTAAAATCAACCTGGAGGTTTTCCTCTAATGTGTTTGGTATTGTTGTTTCTATATTGTGTCTAGCTAAGGAAGATACGAGTTTATCTCGCACGACAGAGAAAAATTGCTACGCTTCTCTTCTGTGTTCTTCGGTAAGTCTGCTATTTGCAGCTTTAATTACCTGTCTTATGTTATTTAGAGCTTCTAGGATTATGTTCAAGTGCTTTACTATGGTTTCTGTTGAGATATGATTGCTTTTATTTATGCATTTGTAAGACTTAATGGCTTGATTTTTCTCTTCAGCTAATGTGTCGCTGATTTCTTGCCATGTATTCATCTCTGGACATATGGCTTTTTTGTTTAAATTCGTTGTTGTACATTGTTTAATTGTCTCAGTTTATTCTTTATATAATTTTTTATTAGAATTGCAACTGCGACAATTAACAATGTAGTTACGCATGCGAAAATAGTCAGCCATTTATCAGAAAGCTCTTCCTTGTTTTCTACAATGGGGTTTCATTTGCATTGTTTACCGAACTTTTTTTACCTATTTCAAATCCTGCTAATCCTACTAAAACGCTATTTAGAACTATTTTCCACCATGAGGCCATTTTTCTGTTAACAAAATATTTATTTAAAAAAAATATGAATGAGAAAAACAATTTTCCTTGTTATTGTTAGTTCTTATTCTAACATGATCCTTTTGGTGTTGCTACGTTGTTATTGTTGCTGGGTTTCCACCCTTTTTTGCGCAATTCTTCTAATTTGGCTATCAACTTCTTCTTTTGTTGCCCTTTACTGATATTGATTATTCGTTGGAGTTCTGTACATTCTTTTTGGTGCCTTCGCTTTCTACCTCCACGTTTTTTTGGTTTATGTTCGCAGCTTATTCTTTGCCTAAACTCTTGTAAGTTGGCTTTTTGGTGGTTTTGTCTTTGCCGGTATTCCTCTAGGGATATTGGCTTGGGTCCTACTACAATTTTTGTAGGGATGTATTTGGGGTATTCTTCTGGGTTGTTCGATCCTTTAGGAACGTATTCCTCTACCATAATGAACTGGCAGGATCTAGTTAGAGTTGGCAGGGTCTAGATTTGGGTAAATTAGGATCTAGATTTGAGCTGGCAGGATCGCCATGAGGTGGTAGGTAGGTGAACGAGTATTTACTAAGCTCTACAGCCGCATTTAGGTGAGCATTAAAATGCCCCACAATGATTCCAATTGAAAAACACAGTGGTTGAGTCTTAAATTCGGAATGTTTTATTCGGCTCATCGCCGTTCCTTTTATATGCTTACAATCTACCTTATGAGTAATCTAATTTACAAACTTACATTTCTAAGTAGTTAGTCATGCTTATGATTCTACGTTGTTGTGCATACATACATAAATGTATATGGGTTCAATCGAGTTTATGTTATTGGAGAAGTGCAGCGCAAGCTAAATTGATTTGAATACTTTGGCCTAGTTATTGCCAAAAGTATATTGAACTTTTTACTTACAATTTGTTTTGCTTACCTGTCATGTCGTTCACCTACCTACCACCTCAGTAGTGTCTGGATGGAACCTAGACACAAAAATAGATTTTTTGCGAGGGACCACAACCAGCTTACTAGCGATTGGTTCAGACTCCATTGCAATAGTTGGAGGTTCCGGGTTTTTCCTAGTGGATATTTTTGAAGGGGCGTTCTTCGACGTTGCTCGGACAACCGTACTAGGAATTGGAGAAGCCAAATCGATAAGTTCAAGGGGTTGAGGCAAGTTCGGGACTGTTGAGGTAGTAGGCCGATCATTCGTACGTCTGCGCTTGTTTTCGCGATATTAAGGGCATTCCAAATGAGGCGAATTCTCTAAAGTTTCCGAGGTTTTGAAAATATTTTCATATTTATTGCATTTTTCAGTCAGCAATGAAAAATCTTTGCTTATTTCAGAAAACCCGTTTCTGATATGCCTAAAGATTTTACAGAGATCAACTTCCGTCGATCGGCATTTGGAACAAGAACAGTGCAGGCCTTTTCCTTCATTAAGCAAGTCAGCTATTCTACCGGTTAACCCAGTGCACTTGGCGTGGACAAGTCCATCACACAGCCAGCATGCTACAAAGCGTTCGGACTCGCTTTTTACTTGGCAGTTTGCTATCATGGACGACATTTTCGTATAAATACTTATATAAGTTTATAAGAAAAATTATAAGTTAAAAAAAATTTAGCAGATAAAAGAAGAACAACCCTGACAGTTTAAATGACACAGTACTGAGCGAACAGTTTTAAACACACTGTATCTGACGTGTAACAAACCACGCAAAACAGCTGTAACGAAAAAGAAATAAGAAGAGCAAGTCAGAGCACAACAACAATTGCAATATGAAATAAAGCCTTTCAATAGCAACAAATAAAATATGCAAAAAACTCGGCACACACAAATTCAACAAAATGAATTTATAATAATGAATCACTATCAAGACTTTTTAACACTATTCACACCAAGTAGTGAAGCACATTAAGTATTTAACTCTATTAACTTTAATTATAACTTGGATAATTTAGAATATCAAAGATATTATTTAATTATTAAATATAAGCACAGAGCAAAATAAAAACACAACTACACCACTTTCTCGTGTCCCTGAAGCTAATATGATTCTTTCATAAAATTTTATATAAAGAAAGAAGTTCAAAAGGTAAAACCAAATTATAATCGTGACAGTTGGGCAACAGTAAAGGCTTCTTGGGACAAAATTTTAATAATAAAGCTTTCACGACCAAATGCTAAACTCCCTAAACGTTGTCAAGACTTATGGCGTTTTCTTTTCTATAAAAAATGTTACCCTCGTGTAACCCTCTCAAATTTAATCCCTTGACCTAGGTACCCTGGCGCTCTGCAAAATGGCTGATTTTGTAGATAGTACCGTCCTGTTCAATCATAAGAATGTATTTTTCAAGGGAGCAAAAAAATTTGATAGAGAGAGAGCTGAGAAAAACCAACATTGTAACACTTTCTTCACTTTTAGCACTATAAATACCGTAATTCATATCGTAAGCAACAAAGTCAAAATGTACAAGGTTTTTTAAAAATGACATATATCCATTCTTTTTGGCACTAGCACTTGATTGAATTTTAACATATCACTAGTATCTCCCGTGGTCGAAATTCGACCAATTTAAATTAGTTTAGCTTGTTAAATCCTCTGTTCATATATTTCTCCAGCATAGTCTAGAGGCCGAAATGGTTGAAAAATATTTCTTACTTATGTACAGTTGAGTTATTTAAAAATTCGGTTCACAATAAACAGTGGTTATTTTGACAGCTAACCGAATAAAATCAGTCAATTAAACCCCGGTAATCGTTAATAGGAGATGGTGAAAACGCCCCATACGAATGTTTGAAAGCCCACCATCAGTGCTACCACTCCTTTCAGATTCGTTCGATATTTCAAAAGCTTACGAATAATAAAAAACATTGGATTTAATGGACATATACCAACAACATATACCATACTTATACATATGAAGAAAAAAAGCGCATTTAGTGAACACACACATTTATCAATTTTTTATACGAACACAGCTAAATCGATAGCAAAGAAACCGTCTTGAGCTGGCAATTAGGAATTGCTGTGAATTTCGTAAAAAGTGTATATGGGAACCACTTGAATTATTTAGCAAAATTATAAAAACGAAATTAATATATTTAAAGACATAAAATATGTATAAGACATAAAAAAAACAAAACCAAAAAAACGAACCGCGTGCTCCAAGTCAGCTGTTTTTCAATTCGCTTGGAATATGAGAGGTGTTTATACACTCAGAAAAAAACCCATCTCTCTAACAAAGAAAAACTTTCTTTATTTTGAAGACTTTTAAAATCACTAGAAAATCTCCAGAATGAGTAATTTTTCTATGAAATGTGAAAAAAATTACATTAAATATGCAACCATGGTGCACATTTTCATGTATGCCTTTTCCTGCATGGTTCTGATTTGATGCCACTGTTGCCACTTATCATATACAAAATATCCAAAGTACACAAAAATGCAACATGAAATCAAAGTGAGTACTAGCAGCTATATTACTGGAAGGGCATAAAGAGTTGTAGTCTATTATATTATTACTAAAGCATATCGTGGGGTAACAGGTAAAACTCATTAAGTTCAGTTTTCGAAAAAACTCAATTTTTCGGATTAAACAGGTTATTTCTTACTGAACTCTCAGAAAAATGAGTTAATAGGGGTACTAATTAGAGCGGGCGGGTTTTATAAGTGTAACGACTTGAGAGAATAAAAGGCCGTGGTAGAATTTTGACGAGAAAATGTGCAAAAACTATCACTATCTTAAGCACTTTTTTTGGTGTAGTTCCACGATATGTGGAAAGCAGCGAATTGCAATCTAGTTTGTGATAATACGGTCAACTATAAAAGTTTGCTATTTTTTACGTACCTGAAAACTGATATGAAAATACGTATCATAATATAAAACCAATCAGCACATACTATTTTTAGGAATGGCAAAAAAAAACTGGCGGGTACATCCCTAATTAAAAGAGAACTTTTAATATATACATAATTTATTTAAATTTTGAATACGAAGTATTATTTGCTAATCAGGAACTTGTTGCATGAAGTAAACAAAAATGCATAATTATAAACCTTCTTCTTCTTCTTTAAATGGTCATCTAACCGCCTGGGCGATTTTGACCGTCCAACATAGCTCGCCAGTCGTTTCTACGTTGCGCCAACTGGCGCCAATTGGAAACACCGCGGGATCGCAAATCGGTCTCCACTTGGTCCTTCCATCGGAGTGGTGGTCTCCCTCTTCCTCTGCTTCCACCGGCGGGTGCCGATAAGAATACCTTCTGGGCTGGAGCATCTTCGCTCATTCGCACTACGTGGCCTAGCCAGCGAAGCCGCTGTGTTTTAATTCGTTGAACTATGTCGGCGTCTGCGTAAAGTTCATACAGCTCATCATTAAATCTATCTAAATCTTCTTCGGTACTCGCCGTCGCCAACGCGTAGAGGTCCACAAATCTTTCGAAGAACCTTTCTCTCGAATACTCCCAGAGCCGCTTCATCAGATGTTGTTAGTGTCCACGCTTCTGCACCATGTAGCAGGACGGGTGCGATGAGTGACTTGTAGAGTGTTATTTTCGTTCGTCGAGAGAGGACTTTACTTTTCAATTGCCTACTCAGTCCGAAGTAGCATTTGTTTGCAAGAGTAATTCTTCGTCGGATTTCTAGGCTAACATTATTGTTGGTATTAATGCTGGTTCCCAGGTAAACGAAGTCCTTTACTATTTCGAAATTATTGCTGCCAACAGTGGCTTGGTTGCCAAGGCGCGAATGCGCTGATTCTTTGCATGATGACAGAAGGTACTTCGTTTTGCCCTCGTTCACCACCAATCCCATTTTCTCCGCCTCTTTTTCTAATTTGGAGTAAGCACAAGTTACGGCGCGGTTGTTAAGGCCAATGATATCAATATCGTCAGCATATGCCAACAGTTGCACGCTTTTATAAAATATTGTTCCAGCGCGGTTAAGTTCTGCAGCTTGTATTATTTTCTCCAGCATTAAATTAAAGAAATCGCACGATAGGGGGTCACCCTGTCTGAAACCTCGTTTAGTTTCGAACGGCTCGGAGAGGTACTTCCCAATTCTGACCGAGCTGGCGGTGTTGCTCAAGGTTAAGTTTTGCGGGGAAACCAAATTCAGACATAGCGGCATATAGGCAGCTCCTTTTCGTGCTATCGAAAGCGGCTTTAAAATCAACAAAGAGATGATGCGTGTCGATTCTTTTTTCACGGGTTTTTTCCAAGATTTGGCGTATTGTAAAAATCTGGTCGATGGTAGATTTATCAGGTCTGAAGCCACACTGATAAGGTCCAATCAGTCTGTTCACATCAGGCTTCAGTCTTTCGCACAATACGCTTGATAGGACCTTATATGCGATATTCAAAAGGCTGATTCCGCGATAGTTGGCGTAGTTTGCAGGATCGCCCTTCTTGTGGATTGGGCAGAGAACACTTAGATTCCAATCTTCAGGCATGCATTCATCCGACCAAATTCTGCATAGAAGCTGATGAATGCGCCTTACCAGCTCCTCGCCTCCGTGTTTGAATAGCTTAGCAGGCAAACCATCAGCGCCAGCTGCTTTATTGTTTTTCAATCGGGATATTGCTATTCGCACCTCATTATAGTCGGGTTGTGGAACGTCAATTCCATCATCTTCGATTGTGGGCTCGGGTTCGGCATCTTCTCTGGTTTCTTGCTCAGTTTCTCCATTTAAAAGGGCAGAGAAGTTATCCCTCCATATTCTGAGTGCTCTCTGAACATTGGTCTCCAGGTCGCCGTTCTCATTCTTACAGGAGTTTGCCCCGGGTTTGAAACCTTCTGTCATTAGCCGAATTTTTTGATAGAACTTTCGGGCATTATTCCCGTTGGCCAGCATCTCAAGCTCCTTTATTTCACGCTTTTCTGCCTCCCTTTTTTCGCCCGGAAAAGCCGCCTCGCTCCCCTCTTCAACTCGCGGTAGTGTTCACACACACTCCTCGTTGCATTCGATCTCAGCGTTGCCTTGTAGGCTTCGTCCTTTCTTTTCGTTGCAGCGCAGCACTCTTCATCATCATACCAGTTGTTTCTTCGCGTTCGCCGGAATCCAATTACTTCTTCGGCTGCGGTACGGAGTGCTCCTGAGATATGATCCCACTGCTCATGCATTCCACTAGGTTGAATTGTGCTCTCGGAGAGCAGGTGTGAGAGGCGATCTGCGAAATAATTGGCAGTCTGTTGCGATTGCAGCTTTTCGACGTCCAGCTTTCCCTGCGTTTTTTGTTGCATCTGTTTTGTCATACAGAGGCGGGTACGAATCTTGGCTGCTACTAGGTAGTGATCAGAGTCGATGTTAGGTCCTCGTATTGTGCGAACATCTAAAACGCTGGAAGCATGCCGTCCGTCTATCACAACGTGGTCGATCTGGTTGCGTGTTTTTCGATCGGGGGACAGCCATGTAGCCTGATGGATTTTCTTGTGCATAAAACTAGTGCTGGATTGACCATGTTTCGGGCACCGGCGAAGTCGATCAGCCTGAATCCATTTTTGATTATAAACCAACTGCTTAGAAAAAACCAACCAACTGCTTAGAAAAAGCAATAAAATGAAATTTCTTTTTCTTAAAATATTCTTTTAAAATGTACTATATTTTTTCATATAATTTTGTAAAAGTACTATATATTTCTGAAAAAATGTTGGCAACCGTACCTACACACCAAATTTCAAGGAAATCGTACCATAAGACTCTGTTTACACACAGAAAGTTTTGTTGCCGAAACTCGTTACTTGTAGAAGAGGGAGTGACGGAGAAGGGAGAGGGGCACCGACTCGCTCGTGTTCAGCAATTCCGTTTTACCTTACCATTCTTCTGCTGTCAAATTCTTTTTATTTTTATAAATGTGAAACTTTTCTTGAATTCTTAGAATTATTTTTTAAGTTTTATTTGTGCCAATGAATTTTTGATGGTTGTTTCAAAATATTTCAATGAATAAAATCAGTTTTCAAAACAAATAAAAATGAAATGTCAAGAAATTTCTTCGACAGAATTGCTGTGTATAAATTTGATGAGCAAGTTCCAAAGGAAAATTGATGATAATGAGCAATAAAACTTTTTGTGTGTAAACAGCGTCTAAGAAAATTTTTTTAGAATCGGTTATTGAACAATATTGGGCATAGTCATCGTCGAAATAAAATGTGATTTTAATTTAGTTGAAGAATTTTTGAAAGATAGCACATATAAAATTGTTTCAAAAGTTTTAACTAACTTAAAATCACATATTATATCAACTGTGACTTTCCCCTATTTATTTATACATATGTACCCGAAATGTACCAACATGTTTTCTAACGCGCTTCAATCTAATCATATGGTAACTCTAGATTTACCGTTTGCAAGCAACAGCAGACATTTCTTGCAATTTTCTTCTTAATACGTGTTGTTTTGTTTTAGCTCGGGAAAAAAAATAAATTTACGAATATAAATGGAAGAATTAGAAGAAATATTAGTAAAATTGAATGGTGAAATATTTCTTAGCATTTTTCGTGGTAAGTTAGAGACATATTTAAGTGTTGTATGTGTTTTCCTTTTCGATTACAATGCACCTTTTATTCAGACGCCGGCTTAACAAGGGAATCGTTGTTGCTGCTGAAGCCAAGTCATTTGGATACGTTGATTGGGACTGCACAATTTGGACAGAGAGTTATATTTGAGCATAATCTTGTTAATTGGCAAATCGAAGAGGTAATATGTAAAATATAAGCATTTACACACATGCAATAACGCTACAATGTTATTCTTTTTACAGGGGGTTCATTTGCAAGCAGATCAATGTAGTGGATGCGCATCTTCAAATTCGACTTTTACAGAGGTATACCTTGCTTTTCATAAAATATCTATGTTCATAAAACTAATTTACATACATAATTTACAAAGATGTAGAAAACGCTTGCAGAAATTTTGAGCGAATCAGCCAGTGGAAAGCAAATTTTAGAGTACTACAATAAAACGAAAGTTCTTAGTCCAAAATACAGAAAATTGCTTGCAGCTACTATCGCAACCTATTTAATATCGTCCGATGTAAGAGCAAGCCCAAAAATCTTCGAATCACTGTCCGGGCAAATTTCAACTTTATTTTTAAGTGAATCGAAGGTATGTAGTATAATTTGGTGTCATTATTTTGAAAATAATTTGAGGAAATTCGCTTTTATAAGGACATTTATTACATACATAAAAAAGGGAATAAACCAGGCGGATCTTTATATACTTAATAGCACAGCACTTTATTAAAGCTCAGACGGGACGGCATTATATCTAAAAACCTCACCGAAAAGGAACTGGGAAAGGCGAAAAATAACAATTCGTGTCAATGTAAGCATCTACTTTTCATACATTGGGTCATATTAATAAAAATTGAGCAATTGCTTTTGCTTAAGTTTCCAGACCTTTTACGAAATTTTTGAAATTTTCTTCATACAAATTTACGTCAAAATTTTCAAATCTTGAGAAAAAGCAATTGCTTATTTTTTATTAATGTTATGCATTATGCCTAAAATATCCGTTCGGGTAGACTTTTGCAATTTTCAGCAGTTTTGGTAAATTCTTATAACAATTTTAAAGTTTGTTGCAATAATTTTATTGAAACAAAATATACAGTGCTGAACACAAATATTGGCACACCTTATTTTTGCCATTTTCAGTAATTCCTGTTCAGTAAAATTATTTTAAATAATTTTGTCAAAAACTGTGTACATATTAAGATTCAATGCAAAAACTATAAACTTTGTTTTAAAAATGTTTGCAAAATTCGTGAAAATTCGCCAAATTTTCAACAAGTATTTCAACTTTTTTCTCCGAATTTTCAGAATTTTTTGGAGTATGCAGTTTTGTAGCCCATTTAATTTTATCACAACAAAGTGCTAATCTCAAGTCTTTAAAAAATTTTGCTCATTTTTGGCAATTTTTTTTCTGACAAGCTTAAGCACTTTTTTCCATATACAAACAAATACAATAAAAAAATTTTTATGGGTGAATATTCAAGAAAAAAATTGCAGTCTAAGAAATTTTGAAAAAAAGTTTGGCGAGTTTTCACGAATTTTGCAAACATTTTTAAAACAAAGTTTATAGTTTTTGCATTGAATATTAATACATAGTTTTTGATAAAATTATTTAAAATAATTTTACTGAACAGGAATGACTGAAAATAGCAAAAATAAGGTGTGCCAATACTTATGTTCGGCACTGTACGTCAAAAATTTCTCAATTCTTTTTTAGACTTTACTCAAGAAAAATCGTGGCTTAAATATAACGTCGAGCCTTTTGATGAAATTCAAATCAAATGGGAACTAACTTTTGAAGAAAGACGTCAAATGCTGGAAGATGATACAGATCTAAGTATTATCTTTGAAGAATGGCCCCTTTATAAGCAGAGTTTTGGACATTTATTGGTAATTCGAGTTTAAAATTCAAAATATAATGTTAACACAAAACAGATATGTACATATATCTTCGAAGCTTTTGTTAAACCTCCCATCGCCAAATTGCAAAACCACCTATCGAAAAAAAGTGGCAAACGTGAAATCGACTAACCCTGAGGTTGCATCTTTTGTTGTTCAATGTAAAAAGCCATTACAAAAATTGTGTTTGAAATAAGATTTTCCGCTGCTTTTTAAAATGTAACGAAAATGTTATAGTTGGTTTTGCATTTTGCCGATGGAAGGTTTTGCTAAAACATCGACGATATACAGTGTCCCAAAAAAGTCTTTGTGTAGTAAGGTTTCTTCCAAATTAAATTTTTGTTCGCAGGCTTATACAAAAAAATTGCCAAAAGTCATTTAAATGTTGGAACTGTTTGAAGGTTACACATTATACCAAAATTCAATGTGTTACAAAACTGCATACTCGAACACATTGTAAAAGTTAATATATTTTTTTAAGCAGATGCAAATTTGGCAATTTTAGGCAGCGAAAAAATTCTGAATTTTAAAGCAACATTATTGCATGGAGACTTTTGTGGGACAATGCATTAAATGTTATTTGTTACTTGAGTGGCCTTGCTCAACCAAACTGAATAATTATTTATTGTAATTTAATGTTTAATTCCTAGATAGAAGCGGACTTTCACAAATAGTATCCAGAGAAAAAAAATTTGTTGTTCGAAAAATGGGAAAATTTTAGGCAAGCGGTCCGCCGTCTATTTGACATTTATATAAAAGATTCGCACAGTCTGGCTACCAGTAAGCTTTTTAAAGAAGAAAAATTTCCACCAGGTATTTATATGAAATAAACTTAAATATTTTATTGATAAGTTTTTACATTTTAGATGCAGCGGACTCGGTTATATGCTATCTTCTACAGGCAGTTTTAGTTCCAACCAGCCGAAAATATAAAACGTGCAAGCAAACAAACAAAAAACATTTAGTCAAAGCTACTATTGCTGACTCAAGGAATAGTTTTTTAATATGCGCAGCAACAAATTCTGAACTTCAATCCAAATTAAAATTAATGATTGATGAGAATTATAAGGGGAAAAACTCCATTCAACCCATTATATGTGTTATCGGAGGAGACTTTTTTGAGTGTAAAGAGTATTTTGTATATTTTGCCAATATATTTTATAAGTTTGATAACGTCATAACATGTGTCGATGTGTGCTTTAAGATATTACATGTACTCAATCTTAAATATCCTTCCGAATGCAAGTCTATTTGGCTTTTTATTCAGCAATACTTTTATGACATTGCCTTGAAATCACATGAAAAAAGTAGTGCTTTATGTGCAGTACTAAATGATTTAAACAATAATTAATTTATCTATAATACTAGTAATTAAAAATGGAGGTGCATATTAAATGTTTTGTATGTGCACTAAGCTGTTCGTTATATCAACTTTTTTTCAAAATGTATAGTTCGCCGGGCGGAATATGGTGCATTATGGCCTAAAAATAAGCTGTGCAAAATTTCACTCGAATTGGATAAGTTTTAGAACTTGCACGTTGCATTTGAAAATTCCGAAAACCATATGCATTCAAGGTGCAACAGTTTATATAAAAAAAGTGATAACCGTAAACTTAGTACATACTTATTACGTGAAAAAACTTGCAGAATCCGATTCTGAAGACAAAAATTAAAAAGATGCGATAGCCATTTTCGTATTATTTCCACTTTCTAAATTTGCTATAACTTCTATATTTGTATATCGATTAGCAAATTTTTTTGACCTGTATTGTTTGCGATCAATCCATCTCCAATATGATATCAAAATAAATGCAAAATGATTACTGCATTTAAGTGTTATTTAATGTTGATGACGATGCAAATAGAAAATGTGTCCGTTTTCTGTCATACATTTACAAATAACTCTTAAGCGCATATCCCAATTGGCAAGTTTTATATGACAGTTTGTTGGGACGATAGAAGATCTTTAATTGAGTGAAAATCGTTTTTCGATCGGATATGTAGAACTGGAAATTTTTTAAATAATACGAAAATGGCGTTTTTTCACTTTGTAAAAGCCGATAACTTCACGAAATCTCAAAACCTATCGCATCTTTTAAATTTTTGTCTTCAGAATCGGATTCTGCAAGTTTTTTCACGTAATAAGTATGTACCAAATTTACGGTTATCACTTTTTTTATATAAACTGTTGCACCTTGAATGCATATGGTTTTCAGAATTTTCAAATGCAACGTGCAAGTTCTAAAACTTATCCAATTCGAGTGAAATTTTGCACAGCTTATTTTTAGACCATAATGCATCATATTCCGCCCGGCAAAAAAAAATTTTTTCTTAACAAACAGCTTAATGTGCACAATCTTTTGAAGAAAGCGAAAATTTATTTAAGCATTTCAAAATTATTCATTGTTTATCACAGAACGATATATATAAATGTGGGTATACAACTTGTAACCAATCATTTACGAATCTTAAAACACTTTGTAGACATATGAGAAATAAAAAAAAAAGATATAAAATTACTTTATCAAACACTGAAGATCTAAGTGTTGACCGCTTACCTTATACTACTTCAATCGAACCTAATTTTGTAACAGATATACATCCTGATAGCACAGCTAATTTAAGTAGCTTGTCCAAGAATTACCATTAGCAATCCTGTCACGTCACCCAAAGGTTAAAGCGATCGCAAAGCATATTGAGCAATATTCTTCGTCGTTTCCTACATATTCACAGCAAACCACTCAATTTATGGAGATGTTCGTCGATTTACTTACATACATATGTTAAATTATAAGTACCCAGCAGTGGTATTGAGTGAACCGATATGCGACAAATTATGTACATTCCTAACGGTGCTAAATATTGTTTTGTAACTTTGAGAAACCAACTATGTATGTACTCACGCCCTAAAAGTAGTTTTTCAACATTTTCTATACGTACTTAGGTACACGCATGTAAGCAAAAATAAAATGAATTCAGTCTCATAAGACAAGTTGGAGTGTTCGCCTTTCCTTTTTTAATCTCGCGTCGAATTGCGTATGTAGGTTGGCAAAAACGCTTGACATCCCCTAAACATTTGGAGGCCCCGGCGAGATACAACTCGTCACAATCAAAGCAACATCGCTCACAATTGAAGGTGCAAAATTAACATAAATTTTTCGACATTCGCCAAACTTTTCGTTTGACCGTCAATTAGTGAGCCTCACTTTGTTTAGTTGGGTACCTTTATTATCACCACTCTCAACATTCAAAAATGCCGAAGGGTAACAAAAGGCGGGATACAGACGTTTCTGCAGAGAAATCAATGGATGTTTTCTTGAAGCGAAAAAGTGCATGGTTTTTGCAACAAATCAGCACATTGCAGGCTGAAGCCGATGCAACCAACTTTCAACATCATGATGAATCCACATTGCTGGTTAAGCTGGAGCAGCTGGACAGAATGCAGACCCAATTTGAAGAAACACAGGTGCAACTTGAGAGGGAAGACTTTACGGAAATAGAAAGTGAAGCAAGGGCGACCTTCTCAGATGCATATATACACATCAAAGCTACCATTAACAAAATACTCAGTCCACGCTCAATTTCGTGCGCTAGATCCTCCACTCGCATGCATTCCACGATAGACGAATTAGCCGCCCACACTTCATCGTTTACAGTCAAATCTCATCTACCAGTATTGCAGTTGCCTAGATTCAGTGGAGTGGTTACCGAATGGCCCGACTTTTGGGCTATGTTTCGTGTCATCGTGGATCAGGAAGCGCAGCTAACGATCATCGAGAAGTTTCAGCACTTGAGGTCCTGCCTCAGCATTAGATGCAATCCGCTCATTGGAGATAAACGAAGACAATTACGAAAAAGCGGTAAATTTGTTAAAGGGACGATTTGATATTAAAAGAATTCAATTCCAGGCACATATTAAAGACGTATTCGGTTTGAAAAAGGTACCTGATGGGTCAGCAGTCGGTTTACGAGAACTCAGTGATAAGATAAACAGTCATCTACGTGCATTACAAACAATCGCCACAAAGGAAGAATTGCTAGATGGTATACTCACATATTTAGTCATCAACAAAACAGACACTACTACCCAAGCGAAATGGGAAGAAGAGGTGCCAACTCAAAAGTTGCCTTCATGGGATCTCGTTGCCACTTTTCTCGAGAAAAGAGTTCGTATATTAGAAAGCGTCGACGCCATTTCCGCAGGGACCACAAAACAGGTGACAAGTACAAAAGTTAAGCGTAGTCAAGCATTTGTTACTACTAGTGCAATTAAAAATTGTTCATTTTGCAATGCCTCAGATCATACGATCTCATCTTGCTCACTATTTTTAAATCTTTCACCTTCGTTACGTTTCCAAGAAGCCAAAAAGTTGCAACTCTGCATTAATTGCTTAAAGAAAGGGCATACCGTTAGGAACTGTAAGTCGACTAGTTGCAAGCATTGCTCAGCCAAGCACAACACGCTGCTTCATTTATCCCAAACTCCGAAACCACCCCTGCAAAATGCCAGTACATCTACTAACCCCAGGACCTCTCTTGTCGCAGATTATACGCAAAACTATGACTCGTCTTCTAAGGTAACAATTATGCTAGCGACTGCCGTGGTGATGTTAAGAAATCGTCATGGTAGTTTCATTCCTTGCAGAGCCTTACTTGATTCCGCTTCGCAAATTCATTGCATAACAGCAAACATAGCCAATCAGCTCCAACTCATGAAATCCAAGGTTCGCACTAATATTTCGGGAATCGGTCAATCAGATATGACTTCAAATGAGAGTGCAACCACACTATTAAAATCATTCGATGGTACCTTTACAGCGCAAATTTCGGCAGTTGTCGTACCAACAATAACCACCTATCAACCTGCAGCAAACTTCTCCAACGTCGATTGGAAGATTCCATCCAATATTTCGTTAGCAGATCCATGTTTTTATAAATCCCAGAAAATTGATCTTCTGATCGGTGCGAGTCTATTCTTTGAGTTGCTATGCGTAGGGCAAATTCGAGTAAACCCAAGTCTACCAGTCCTGCAAAAAACAAGGTTGGGTTGGGTAGTGTCAGGAAATTTCAATTGCGCTCCCTCAAATTCAGCGCACTGCACAGTCGCCATAGAGGATTCGAAATCCGACAACATGGATCATGCCTTGGACGACTTAGTAAAACGCTTTTGGGAGGTGGAGAGCCACACAACAGAAAACGTAAAACGCACTAGAGAGGACTTGGAGTGTGAGAAACACTTCATCAATAACTATCGTCGGTTGAATTCAGGTGAATATTTAGTTTGTCTTCCGTTTAAATCAAATAGCCCGCAATTAGGTGATTCGTACTCACAAGCAGTTCGTCGTTTCCAAAATCTTGAGAAAAAGTTTGCGCGCAATCCGGATTTAAAGGAGCAGTATTCAATGTTCATAAGTGAATACGCACAGCTTAAGCACATGTCGCTGGTAGGGGTCATTCCTTCGGGAGTCAGCACAAATTTCTTACCTCACCATTGCGTACTTAAGGCGGACAGCACTTCGACCAAATTGCGCGTAGTTTTTGACGCATCAGCTCCTACCAGTTCTGGATTTTCCCTGAACGATCTTTTGATGTCCGGTCCTACAATACAGCCCAAATTAGTTGATACTCTGCTACGATTTCGTTCGCATAAAATAGCTTTAACAGCCTATATATGCAAGATGTATCGCTGTGTTAAAATATGCGAATCTGACAGTTTTTTGCAGTGTATACTATGGCGAGAAAGCCCAAAGCATGAATTCAAGATTTATAAATTGGACTCCGTTACTTATGGTACCAAGCCAGCTGCGTTTTTAGCCATTCGGGCAATGCAGCAACTAGCCGTCGATGAAGTGAGCAACTACCCCCTTGGTGCCGCATTACTTTTGGGAGAATTGCTACGTTCCGTTCGTGGCCTGGGTCCATTCAAGGGTGAGTTTTTCTGCTGGTCAGACTCCACAATTACACTTTCGTGGTTGAGTGACGTACCCGCCAACTACAACGTATTTGTCGCAAATCGAATTAGTCGAATTCAAGAACTTACTCAAGGCATGTCGTGGAGGCACGTTCCCACAGAATACAATCCCGCAGATATTCTATCAAAGGGGGCTTCTCCTAAGGAACTATATTCATCAAAATTATGGAAAGAAGGTCCCGCCTTTCTGAAGGATAATGAAATCAGCTGGCCCCAAAAGGGACAGGTAGGCAACACATATTTGGAAAGAAAGAAAACAATCTTAGTCGCTTCAAACAAAGTCATCGATTACTCCATCGACTGCAAATACATCAATAATTTTCGCGCAATGCAAAGAATTTTTGCATATATTAATCGTTTCATGAGAGGCAAGATCAACAAATGCTGGAGCTCGTTTCAGCTCGGCCTTGAAGAAGTTGAAGCAGGAACTCATTTGTTGATACGTATGGTGCAAAGAGCTACCATGGGCCTAGAGTACCACGAACTGAAATCTGAGCGCGCAGTTAGTTCATCAAGCAAACTAAGCCCACTGAACCCATTCTTAGACGAAACTGGCCTTATACGAGTTGGTGGACGTCTGAAAAACGCATCACTTAGTTTCAACGCAAAGCATCCCATAATTCTACCTAGGCACCATCCACTAACTAATAGCATTATTGAACATTTCCATCGAAAAATTCTACATGCTGGACCCCAAGCGCTTCTCGCGACAATCCGTTTGCAATATTGGCCTATCGGAGGGAGAACAACGGTTACCAGAGTGCTCAACAAGTGCGTAAGATGCTTTCGTGCCAAACCGACACTAATGCAACACATCATGGGTGATCTTCCAGCCGAACGGGTGCACTTCCAACGCCCATTCTATACTACGGGGGTGGACTTTTGAGGTCCGTTTAGCTGCAAGTCTGAAGTGCGAAACAAGGCTCCCACGAAATCTTACATTTGCGTATTCATATGCTTCGCAACAAAGGCTACACACTTGGAGTTAGTTAAAGACCTATCAACGGCTTCATTTTTGGCTGCATTAAAACGATTTACATCCTTGCGTGGTCGACCTAGGGTTATATGGTCAGACAACGCAACCAATTTCGTTGGAGCAAAAAATGAACTGAAGGAGATTCGTTCATTGATTCTTAGCCAAGAGCACATAAACGAAGTTCATAAACAATGCCTTGATGACGATATTGATTGGCGTTTTATACCACCTCGTTCCCCCCATTTCGGTGGCCTCTGGGAGGCCGCAGTCAAGGCTGCAAAATACCATCTTCGCAGAGCGATTGGCTCTGCTGTTATCGGGTTTGAGGAGTTTCGGACTCTCATTTGTCAAATTACTGCTATTATAAACTCACGGCCTCTCTGTCCAATTTCAGAAAACCCAGACGACTTGGATGTTCTGACTCCAGCCCATTTCCTTACTGGCAGTGCCCTCACAGCATTGGCGGAACCCGATTTGTCAACTATTGCACACGGTCGACTGAATCAGTGGCAGCATATTTGCCGCATACAACAATCCTTTTGGAAATCTTGGAGCACTGCCTATCTAACCATACTGCAAGAGCGCGCCAAATGGCGCACCAATAGTCCAAATATTACACACAACGCACTAGTACTTCTTCAAGACGAAAATCTTCCACCCATGAAGTGGCAAATGGGACGAGTTGTCGATACAGTCACAGGAAAGGATAATGTTGTTCGTGTCGCAATCATTAAAACTAGCACAGGCGTAACCCGACGAGCAATTACCAAATTATGCCTCCTTCCAGTTGATGAAGTTAAGAGCACTTAAGGCTCTCAACGCGGGGAGCATGTCCAAGAATTACCATTAGCAATCCTGTCACGTCACCCAAAGGTTAAAGCGATCGCAAAGCATATTGAGCAATATTCTTCGTCGTTTCCTACATATTCACAGCAAACCACTCAATTTATGGAGATGTTCGTCGATTTACTTACATACATATGTTAAATTATAAGTACCCAGCAGTGATATTGAGTGAACCGATATCCGACAAATTATGTACATTCCTAACGGTGCTAAATATTGTTTTGTAACTTTGAGAAACCAACTATGTATGTACTCACGCCCTAAAAGTAGTTTTTCAACATTTTCTATACGTACTTAGGTGCACGCATGTAAGCAAAAATAAAATGAATTCAGTCTCATAAGACAAGTTGGAGTGTTCGCCTTTCCTTTTTTAATCTCGCGTCGAATTGCGTATGCAGGTTGGCAAAAACGCTTGCCATCCTCTAAACATAGCTTAAGCAGTTCTAATTATAATCAAATTACTCTAAAAGATGGCTGCCTTAAATTGTCAATGAAGCAATATGCAAAAAAACATTGTCCTAGAAAAGAAACTGTTGAGTTGCAAAGAGATGTCAAAAATATGATTCTGTGTCCTTTAAAGAATCTGTTGAACAATTTATTGCAAAATTTTGATTCTTTAAGTAAAGACGGCATTAGAAGCGACATTGAAAAGATTGTCTCTATATGTAGTGATGTGCCGCACTTTTTAAGTCACAAGATGTTAAACAATTTGGCAACGGAAAATCATTTTATAAGCTAATGGAATTATTGAATGATTTGGAAAGAAACGGTATTGAAATTAAAACGCCGAATGGAAATAAAAGAGTTTATTTATGTCTAGGATTGATTATTGGAGATAACTTAGCGCTCAACAATATTCTTGGATTTTCACGTTCATTTTCCTCCAAACATTATTGCCGATTTTGTCAAATTGATAAAAATGAAGCTAAATTCAGTAATGTCGTTGATGTGACCCAATTGAGAAACAGAAACAATTACGCTTATGATATTTCTTTAGATGATATAGAAAGTACTGGCATAAGGGATTTTCCATTTTTAATAGCGTCAATAATATCCACGTAACGGAAAACTTTTCTGTTGATTTGCTTCATGACATCTTTGAAGGTGTTTTTAAAAACGGATTTTGTCATATAATTTTATATTATATTGAAAACAAGGCATTTGACTTAGAATTTTTGAACATTCGTTAGCAAACATTTGCGTACGGTGATAGAAAAGTAGGGAACTTATCTCCTCCTTTTCAGATACATAATTTAAAAAGTTCAACCTGAAATTATCGGGAAGGGAAATGCTAACGTTTGCTCACTTTTTCCCCTTGATTATTGGGGACACGGTAGATGAAGGTGATAACTTATGGGAATTCGTCATAAACCTTATAGAGCTTTTAGATTTATTAGTTTTGTCTGAATATACTAAATCGGATATAGAAAATTTAAGAGAACATATTACATTCCATAACAAAGAATATACAAAACATTTCAACGACACTCTAAAACCAAAGCATCACCTCCTTAACCACTATTGTAGAATTATCCAAATGACAGGTCCCTTAAAATATATGCGGACGCTACCATTCGAATCAAAGCATAGACAACTGAAATCATATTCGTAATATATTACTTCAAGAATCAATTTAACATTATCTTTGGCTTAAAAATTTTGTATGGCTTTCTCTGAAATGATTTTCAATTTTAAGGAAAATACTTACTCGTTAAGCAATGAAAAGTATGAACCAAAGTCCTCAAAATACTTTGATAAAATCACAGATGTATTACCTAAAGACAGTATTAAAAATTGCATGTGCCACTCAAGTTTTAAACTATATGGCACAACATATAAAAGAGAGAAATTATCGGGAAGGGAAATGCTAACGTTTGCTCACTTTTTCCCCTTGATTATTGGGGACACGGTAGATGAAGGTGATAACTTATGGGAATTCGTCATAAACCTTATAGAGCTTTTAGATTTATTAGTTTTGTCTGAATATACTAAATCGGATATAGAAAATTTAAGAGAACATATTACATTCCATAACAAAGAATATACAAAACATTTCAACGACACTCTAAAACCAAAGCATCACCTCCTTAACCACTATTGTAGAATTATCCAAATGACAGGTCCCTTAAAATATATGTGGACGCTACCATTCGAATCAAAGCATAGACAACTGAAATCATATTCGAAATATATTACTTCAAGAATCAATTTAACATTATCTTTGGCTTTAAAATTTTGTATGGCTTTCTCTGAAATGATTTTCAATTTTAAGGAAAATACTTACTCGTTAAGCAATGAAAAGTATGAACCAAAGTCCTCAAACTACTTTGATAAAATCACAGATGTATTACCTAAAGACAGTATTAAAAATTGCATGTGCCACTCAAGTTTTAAACTATATGGCACAACATATAAAAGAGACTACTTTATATTTTTTAACAAACCAACTTTTGTACCATATCAGGTATTAGAAATTTTAGTTATAGATAACAACGTATTTTTATTTTGTGAACTAATTAATATTTTAATGTACAAACGTCACTATTTGTCTTATCAGATAGATTCTAACAGCAATACCTTTAAAATTATAAATGCTAATGAATTAAAATATCCACCAATCCACACGTACCTTGTAAACAATCAGTCGTACTTGCGACCAAAATTCTTTTTTTAATAATAAAAAGTTCAATAAATATTCGTTTCATGAAAACCTAACATTTATGAGTTTTATTAAATGCAAAAGGAAAACAAAGGAAATTATCTTCAATAAGAAGAAAATACTACTCGTTTTGAATAAAAAATTTACTCCGACTATATATAAAATTTCTCTAAACCAAAAAAATTGTTTCTTTGTATTAAGAAAATAAATATTCATTTCAAAGTAAATTATTACTTAATTTGAATACAAAACATACTTAAAATGTAAAATGGTTCTATATTTTAAGCAAATTTTTCTCAGAAACAAACAAGTATATTTTCTTCATTTTAAAGAAACGATGGACATGTGAACGAGGATATGTTTTCTTTAGTGCTGTTTCGTTACCATTTTTCTTTGTTTTGATAGCTGTTTTTCTTCAATCCAGAGTAGTTTTTTTCTGAGTGTACACTCTTTCAATGCGTATGGAGATATTAGCGACCGATTTGAAAATTAAAGTCAAAGCACTTTGTACCATTGTTTACCCCTACTAGTTTGGCATCTTCTTTTGCGAATCGGAGTAACGGTACTCCGACAGAGTGGAATGAAGCAAATCGCGTTCAGAGTTCTAAAATAGTAAAAACTGCAACTAAAAGTCTTAATTTAAACCGAAATTCACATTATTTAGGAACTGATAAGGTATTATAACTGCTTTATATTTAATACTTTGGGTGTTTTATGTCTTCACGTTCAATATTTCAGTATTTAAATTTGATTGATTTATTATTGCATTGCATTGCATGATTTGTACTTGCAATGCGAATAGAAATTCTGTTTATACATGCGTTTTGACTGAAGGGTACAAATTGTAAACGACGTATACTTGCGTATAAAAATAGTAATAGTTAGATTAATAATATATATAATAGTTACTTTAACTCAATTGGTGAAAATATGTCCACCGTTTGGAATTGTATGTGTATAGTATACACTGTAAACATATGTTTATGGTTGCCATTTTGGAAGTGTAATAAGGCTTTTGAAAATGATAAGATGTTAATTTTGAAGTTCTGCGTATTTCTCAATGTGAGGTCGACGTCGGTTACAATTAAAAAATTTTTTTTTTGTTTGGTATACAGGCAGTGTGTTAATGTAGGCAGATCTGGCTTTTTTGAAATCTATTTTGCGGAAGAAAATTACATATGTATTGAAGATTTGACGGGTTTCTGGCTATTTTTCCTTAACCACAACTTCGACATATTAAAAAAGCCATTTCATATTAATTTTCAAACAAGCTTCTCATCATAACGGGTCAAATTTAATCTACACCTGTTTAGGGTTCGAGTTTGTGCTTGCCCTAAGCTTTATATTATTCAGAAAAAGTGAATTTCTAAAAAAAAAATCATAAAACTATGTACGTATTCGAGTTTTGGTAAATTTGAATCATTTTCTGGCGGTTTTTTGCAAAAACTTCGATTTTTCACTCCAACATAGAGGTCGCAAACATCAAAATTAAAAATTTAATAAAATAAAAAAAGTTAAGATAAGAAGTATTCATATATTTAAAAAAAAATTCAGTTTAATAAAAAAATAAAATCAGTTGACCGGAACCTGTCTCGAACCTTGGAACGCACGCGTCCCACCCGAGACGCTTACCACTTGCACTACTGCTATATGTACAACGCAACAGTCAAATACTGTACTTAAGCACTATGGCTTTATGCAGAAAACTGTAATTGATTATTACAAGTAAATGAAGCATTATTTGTTAAATATAATACTCCTGTGCACCGCTCCTGACCCTTACGAACATATTCATATGCATTTTAGAGCAATTTATGCATGTTTAGATATAGATATTGCCTGGCAATTGATTGTGTGGAAAAAATGTTAGCCTATTATTATATAGATACTAAAATCTGTGAAATAAGAAGTTTTGAAAAAATCGTATGTGGACCATTCCATGAGAAAATAAGCCTTGGTGTGAAAGCAATTTTGTTTATAAAAACATATTTGATGTCTTTAAATAATTTATAGAAACCTTAAATTAGCCCAACAATAATAAATTTAAGCATTAAGTAAATGTTTAGTAACATTTTTTACTTTTTAAGGTCAGGCATTGGACTAACTATTTGAATGAGGTTTAATGGGCTTGTTTTGAAAAGGCTGCCAAATAATTTATGATTTCTGTATGAAGTTATTGATAAGAAAAATAAATAATAGAACTCAACTTTATTCAACAATTGAACTAATTGGATTTATAAACAAAATATTGTAACTTTTTTGTCTTTGTTAAACGAAGATATAAGCGGTATTGGCCTGGTCCAACCCATTACAAAAAGTTCAAAAAGTTGTTATTGTCCTTTATAGAAGCTATCGTGGTATTTCATGTTAGCTACGCAAAATTAAATTATTGTTCCAAATACAATACAATTGCATTTTTGTTGATATGAAGTTAGTTAAGAAATATTTAACAATAAGCATGTCCCACCCGTAACAGCTATGGAGCACTATTGGTTAGAAAAGGGTTAATATTGCTAATATGCATTATACTACTAAATCAACATATGTTAGTTATGTACAAGAAAAATTAAAAAAAAAAAACACGGAAGAAATTATACTAGTAAAGTAGGTACCATCAACGCCTTTACATCTGAGGAAGTAAAAAATTCTTTAAATTTAATAAAACGAAAATTAGTTCCGCCTATGAAATAAAAGGCTTTTGCCTTTTTAGCATAAACGATTTATTATAAATAACATTATTCATCGCTTCAAATACAACCATGTCCCACCCATCACGCCCGTTACACTTACTTTACTAATTTTCGAATTACTAGCAATAAAAATATTTGAGAAAAATAAATTATTACCATCAACATATTCGACATTTGTCTGTACGTCTAACCGTATTTAAATAAAATAAACTACTTCATAAATACGCAGAGTTTTAGTGATATATAACTTGACTTACAGATAACGTCCATATTTTGCCCCACCCGTTACAATTTTAAAACTATAATTATTTTGACAAATACTTGACTTATTCTAGTTTTCTTTTAATTGGACCATTAACTAAATGCAATATTTAAAAACATCTCTTTTTAAACCAGAAATCGTTAATTATTTTTATTGAGATCTTTTAACAATATTGAAATTTCATGTATAACTGTCCCACTCGTTACGATGGAACAACCCATGTGTAATCGACAGTAAGTTGGTCTCATAGTCATAATATACTTTTTTATAATATCAAATTATAAATTAATGTACCATGTATGTGTGGATATTTGTATCTGTCGTACATAATATATATATTTGCTGAATATCTTTGACTAACAACTTTTATATAGATAGGCCGTGTGCCAATCGGTTGAAAATCGTAAATTTTGACAGAGCGAGAAAAAATTCTGACATTTATTGTGGTGAATACGAATGTCAGAATTTCCCCTAGCCCATGGGGCTAGGTTAAATTTTGACAACTTCAATGTGATACACATACATTCAAATATATTCAAATTGACAACCGCGAATTTTTTCTTTAGCGAAAATAAATTAAATAAAATTAAATAAAAATGGCAGAAAAAAGACGCAGAACATCGTATGTAACATGTAAGTTGTTATATTGTATGCATGTACATATATACATATGTATATATCTATTTTCTGTTTATTTAAAGGGAACCATGCAGAAAGGCTTCTACTAATTCAAAGGCGCATTAAGGAAGAGAGGCACTTTTCAGTGGCAAAAACGCCAATTCCAACGAAGGCTGGAAGTAAGTAAATGTATTGGTAATTGTTTCCTTTAGGAGACAACTGCTAAAACACGTCCGAAATTATCGGGAAAGGTATCAAAAGACTCGTCTTGACCTCGGTAACAATAATCCGGGAGCGGATTATAGAGTTTTTGTTTCAGTGAAGAGATATTTGCAATCAAAGTTGAAAATTTTCCGTCATTTTCATGTGGTTGTTGTAATCACAGATTAGGGTGTACCCAAAAGTGCAAAAAGTGTGTTCTGCGCAGAAATACTGTGGACCGCGTAGCCGGTGTTGGACCAGCTAAGGGTTATTTTTTTGAAGCGCGGCCAAAGGTCGCCTACGCAGAAAAGTGTTATGCACATAAATACCTTGGATCAAGCCCCCTATTTGGGATCGGACCTAGGCCATTTTTGGGTTTTTGCTAATAACTTTTCACTGAAACAAATTATTTAATTTCCGCTTTCGGATTATTGATACAGAGATCAAAAGGCGTCGTTTGATACATTTCCCGAGTTTTTTGGCCGTATATTAGCAGTTACGTGCTGTCGTATAGAATTACCATTTTCCGCTTTGTGATTGTTGATGCCGAAGTCAAAACGCGTTGTTTGATACCTCTCCCGATATATTTGGACGTGGTTTAGCAGTTGTCTCCTAAAGGAAACAATTACCACTTATCTTACTCCCTCATCATTTCGTGTCGTTATACCTGCGTATGGCCTCCTTCTTCGGTTTAGACTGTACCCTAGGTGATCATGTCACCTGAACACCGTCTGCACAGTGAGGCAAAAATGCTCGCAGTTGAAGAGCAAGGTTTCTCGGACTTCCGTTAGAAGATTTTGATGACAATATTGGGTAAGATAGGTCACGACTAGGCAGGGCGATTTTCACCGTTAATACAACAACAACATCAACAACAACCACCTGTGTCTATACCAACTGTGTCTATACTAGCCTTATATGCGATCACTCTGGTTTCGATGACGATTCTCAGAGTGATCGTGGACGTTATACTACAACAACCACAACGTACTGAAAAAACTATGGAACCCATGGATGTCAGGTGTAAACTCTGAGCATCTTGATTTCTACAGATATCATTTACACGTGGAGCTATCTAAATTACATTATTTATTTCCAGAAAAGTTGCGCAATCATTTCCTGAGTCCAAGGATGGGCCGATTTGTAAGTCCCAATGGAATGGGCTGACCAAGAAATACAAAAGCTTCTTTCGATATACAACTGGTAACCACTGGAGAATTTAAAAGTAAAATATTTATTATTGCTAATTTCTCTTTTCTAGGCGAAGGAACTGGAGAAGAAGCCATGACAGAGGACGCTAAGGACTGGGAGTATTTTGAAGCGATGCACGAATACGCTTCAAAGAAAGACAATTACCACCCAAGTTATTTGTTGGACAGTGGGGATGGCGAAGTGTCCATGAGACCAAGAACGTCTTCCGCGTCCAGCTGCTCCAACGCACCATCGACGTCTCGATCTCGATCGGGCACCCCCCAACTGCCGAGTAGAGAGGAGCGACTGCAAAAATTGGAGCGGCACATAATAAAACGCGACCGCAAATTTAAAAGGCGTGTCGGATCATTGCTATCGGCATTTGGGCAAATGGTTCAAACCGACTATCCACACATAAACGTGGATAGTTTGATAGTGTCGTCAGAATCTGACACAGATTAATGGCTTTATGGGAAAGTAAATAACCCATGGATTGTGTTCTCGACAAATAGTCAATCTTGATAAATAATCAAGAAAATGTGTTTGATCTCAATTTTTAGTATAACCACTATACATACAGTGGTGTACATAAGTATTAGCACAGTAGTTTTCGGCAATTTTCACAAACTTTGGCCTTAATAAAACTATTTTAACAAATACTATATAAAAACATGTGTCAATGTCTATTACAAAAACTATCAATTTTGTTTTAAAAATGAACGCAAAATTCGCAAAAATTCCAAAAAAGTTCAGGCAAATTTTTAACTGATTTCATAATATTTTAGATCTTTTTAGAGTATGCAGTTTTGTAGGCCGTTAAATTTTAGTATAATAAGGTGTTAATCTTATATTCGTGACACATTTTGCTAATTTTTGGCAATTTTTTTTCCCGTGAAGCTCAAGTGTTTTCTTTCATATAAAAAAAAATCGGTTAGTAAACTTGTATGGAGGAAGTCCCAAGAAAAAAAATTGCCAAAAATCAGCAAAAAAGGCGGCAAAATTTTAATCCAATTCGATCGTAGTCACTTGCAGAACCGTGGTTAATCAAATAACGCAATTTTACAAATTCCTCCAACATTTTGTGTACCACAGTCCTCACTGTGTACCTACTAAAACCCATAAAAGCACCTGCAACCCGGTAACTGCACCCACATGCCATCCAAAACAAAAAGCAAATCACTTCATACTCGCACGACCATCCATGATGTTTTTGGGGAATAGCTATAACAACTTTTCTTAACGTACTCGGAGATATCCTTAAATGTACACGAGTTTTCGTTCTATCACCAGACATAATGTCGTTCAAATCTTCAGATATAACTCTCGGGTGAACGTAAACAATATTCTGGAAACATTTATTCAAAATCAAACAAAGATCTAGCTTCTCTTGAGGAAGATATTACCTGACGGCTTACACGTTCTCTAAGGCTCTAAATTAAAGCCAAATCATCAAAGGAATACATGGCTTCGGTTTCCATTAATATAGAAATAAGCAAGGAAAAATATTTTCGCAGTACTCTATTCATTTTTAATTAAAAAATTTTATTTTATTAGCAAAATGTAACTTTTCGCACGAGCGTTTACATATGTCAAAATTTCAACTGTCAAAATTTACCATTTCATTTGGCACAGCAAAATGGAAAATATGTATACACCATGGAAAATTTGTTCACCTCATTTTTCCTCTGAGTAAAATGTTACCGATTGGCACACGGCCATAGCTAAGTCATGTGATGCGCTTTTCGGCGAAACCTATTAAAAAATATAGGCAGGCTAAAGTTCGGGACACTCCCGGGATTGAACTTTCAATCCCGAAAGGCGAAAAATCCAGAAAATCGAAACCCCTAGTATTTACACTCTTGTCGCTTTAGGGTAAAACAAGAAATTGTTTGAAATTTTTTTTTCATGCAATATTCAGTTTTTGTTCAAATTTGTAAAAAAAATTGTGTATGGCCATTGTTGGGCAAATTATAATTGTTAAAACAATTAATAATTAACAATTATTGCTTGTAGCAACTAAATTATTTAAAAATAAATTAATTACAATTGAAAAAATTCTAATTAATTTTTTAGTTGTATTACTATGAAGCAGTTAATTATAATTACCCATTTTTTTAAATTCCCCGGGTAATTCTTGATTGATTTCATTCAAATATTCGATACAATTTATCAGGGGCACGAACTTTCACGAAACAGATATTTGAAAGAAATCATGAAATTGTTTGCCATATATAACCTACATGTTCTTGTAGTAGAAGTTTGTCGCAATAAAACACCACGATACCTGGCTAGTAATATACTAGATACGAGTATAGTCCGGGTAGCGTGTTTATTGCTAAACTCATCAAACATTTGTAATTAACAAATTGTTAATTATAGAGAAACACAATTAAAATTTAATTAATTGTTAATTGCGAGCATTGCAATTGATTAATTATAGATTTTTGCAATTACAATTAAAAATTACCCAACACTGGTTTTAAGTTTTCACCACTTTCTTCTCAAAACGGCCAAGGACAGCAGATCAGCCACCACATCCAGGGTAAGACCAACCATTCAAACTTGTATCCATATATATATCTTATATATTATAGCTCGTGGGTGCTTTTGTATCCATATATATATCTTATATATTATAACTGGTAGGTGCTTTTCTGTTCGCTTCTCATTTCTGCCCACATTCGGAATTAATATTATTAAATAAGGTATCGTCTTAAAGGGAGAGATTAGCAATACATGCAAAACCATTTGGGCTAGTACTTTTGGTTAATCATAGCCAAGAATCGGAAAGCTTTTCTATATATACTAGAGATGCTACGAATAGACAAAATTTCATCACTGGCGACCCAGCTTTCACAACGATGTTCCGGCGATTCCATAACTGTACAAACAAGTATCCAATTTTGTTGTTGTTGGTGGAAAATTTCAGCCCTTATTTTGTCAAACTCCAGGACTGCATACAAAGCACCTCAGATTTGTGGGATCAAGTTGCATTTTTTTTTGAAGGAAAGGAAAATTGAATATTCGGGGCTACTAAGGATACCACAGCTCGTAACATAGCCAAAGCAATATAGTACAAGAAAACTGGCGAAATTTTCAACGGGCATGGTAGATTCCCATCGCACTATCTTCATTCCCTTGAGCTTATAAATTTCAGAAGCTCCCCGTGCCCTGATCCTAAGTTCCGAGAGGCTTCTGAATATGGGTTTTCCAAAAACAACAGTCGCTCAGCAGGTCCTCCATCTGCCATTTTCCTTCTGCCCCCTGAAATGTGTACATGTAACTGGTAGACACTGTTCAAGACTGCAATTGTTTCCACCTATTTGTAGCCTCTTTAACCCAGTGTTGAGAGATAATTCTGCCGATACTTTCCAGGGGTGTCACTTGAAGGGTAGAACACCAAATCAGATTATCGCCTATATCATGTTGCAGAGATTCTCGCTCCTACTAAACACTAGTGAGTGCATTTTCTATGTTTCCGCGAAGGAAACAGATTCTTAAAATATTTAACGAAAACTGTCCTCGGAAAGGTGTAAAAATCTCCTTTTCATTTTAATATAGAAGCCGTTTAGATCTAGAAAAATATGCCCGTATGTGCGCTCTTTCTGGTGTTGCAACCGCTGATCACGTCAAGCCAAAAACCACATACTAGTGGTACTATTGGACCACATTAGGGCCCTACATTAACTCCATTAATGTATATTCGACGAAATATGCTGTACATGACACAAATCCACAGATGTGTTTTGGGAGCAATATCTTCACGCATGGAGCTTATCTTTTTTACTATCAGTTTGCATAGAAAACATGTTCTAATGGTTTTAGAGGCTCACCTGAATCGTACCTATTTTTTTTAAATATTTCTTGCAGCATTGCCACATGCTGAAGTGTCTATAACAAAAACAATAAAAATTGATATGAAAGAGCTTTCAAATTTTTCCAAGCATACCAAAATATGACTATTCTCATGATTATAATAATAGTTATTAAGTTGAATTTTGGTATAGTTCAAGCATAAAGGTGTTAGTTTGATTATATATTAATAGTTAAGTTACTTTTTCATAAATGTATTTTGGTCGTATTAACCCTGAAAATAATTTCAAATGTTTTTTTTTATTCTTAATATTCGCAAGACATTCCCATAAATTTTGCGAATGCGAATGTGCAAAAACATGCAAATACGAATGCGAATATTCACGGCATCACTGAAGTATACATCCACTAACGAATATATCTCATTACTTTCTTTCAAAAACCATTGCCTTCGCTTTGGAAGGCATGCCCCGGATATCATAACATACATGAATAAATCGCAAAATAAACAATTATTCACTTACCATTCCTTGCTTTTCATAAATGTTTAAATAATTTTTACAATGTATTTCATATCGATAATGAAGTGAAACCCATAAAATGTTTAAAATGGTCTTTTTAAATGTCTTATATATATATACGAGGTATCAGTTTAAACGAAATTATTTTCTTTTAATCACACTAATGATTACGCACGGAAATTGTTTTAGGCCCAGGCTCATAAAGTAACTCACGTACGTATATCCATCACATCGCCACACTATTTTTAGAGCGATCACATTTTTGTTAGATATGTATGTATCTGTATGTATACATATTTTGAATATATTACTTGGGGTTGCACATTTAATTATGTCGTTGACTTATATTATTGTTTACAACACATGTTTTTATACAACTTGAATTGGTAATCTTCAAAAATTGAAACGCATAAATAGTGCATATTTATACACTGTGTAATTTTTTTTATTATTTAATTACTTACTAATGCTAATGGCGAACGCGCAAACTATGATATAATAACTCAGTTGGCATATCCGATACTCAATATCAATATAATTTACACATAATTAAATAAATTGTATTTGTTTAATAGTTTTATAGCATCGTTGAGCGCTTTAACTGTGAGGAGGAACACTTAGGCGGTTGAAGTGAATGGTAGCAGCGTTGCCGTTGGAGGTTTTTCCTACCAAATTTAAGTTTATTTTCGTGGGTAGGATAATAAGAATTTATTTTCAATATATTTCAAGGAAACGATTAGTATTTGGCAGATATTTTGTTATGTCATTAGTCTATTTAGTGTTAGTAAAATCAAGTGTAATATTAACTTTTTTACATTACATTACAATTACAAATTCTTGTAATTTTCTATGCTGATATCTTTCAAGTAAATTTTGTTCGTGAGTTATATGAAAAAAAATTTTGCAACACCCTAACAAAAAGGTGCCTAATAATCAGGGTGACTGACTTGGATTAGGCTACAGAACTGTGCAACTGAATGTTTTCTAAACGTTCTAAATTAAAAGAAATAAGTTTTAAACTCACAAAGTACCAAATATATAGATATATATCAAAGAACTGGTCGTGACAGAACATAATTGGTGAACTTTGATTAATGCTTGTCACTCTCACTATTTTGAAATTTCTTTTATGGTTTCTAATATGCATCCAATTATTTATATATATTTTAAATACAAACGATTAAAGACATATATCTGTGGCAATAAACGGAAAAATCCAAGGGCAAGTTTGGTCGAAAACGAGATAGTACCACCATTGTGCTCTCCTATGCTAGGATTTATAATCACACAAAATTTTACGGCTTTTGCTCAATACAATTGCAAATTTCAAAGCGCTCTACTGCAAAATTCAAAAAAAAAACCTTGGTAGTTTTCCATTATTGCCACAGATATAATACAATAATTTGCAGACGGTGACATGTTAGAACCTGATTCCTTTTTGGCATCGCGACAAATATATCTGCAATGCCCATGAACTTATTCAAGACTAAGGTTCTCTGCGGTAAATGGTAGACAAAACAATCTTTTGATGGTTTGTAGGAAGGAAAAATTTCTAGCTGGCAACCCTGATTTGCACGATCTTAAGTTGTGTCAAAATTTAGCTTTTGCTCGCTGGCATTTCTTTTACCATATTTTGTCCTAGAACCTGTTCATGGTCACATAGCCATATCCGAACATCTGAGCCAACCAACCTTATGGAAATCACTGTAATCTATTAATGGTGACATATTATAACGCCAACGGCTGCTTTTCTTCCATATTCATAACCTATAAATTTTTGAACTTTTAATTTAAGCAACATTAAGTGAGTTATTAGAAGTCTAAGCCATTAGCATTTATTGTATTGAAATCGCCATCTTTTTTAGGTTAAGGCACCAATAATCGATGCCAATAGATATGGTTATGACGCCGAATTAATGGATAAGGAAGTCTTGCTGCAGATTAAGCTATCTTAAAAACGACTATAAATATAACACTTGTCCCACTACATCGTCAAAAAGGGGCCTGGCACCTCCCAGATAAATGAGATTTTCACTATAAATATCTGCGGAAATGTTTATATTAGAAATATTATTATATAATAAATAATATTATCGGTACAAGCCGATGTAAGCAGAGGAAGGCGGAGATCACCACGCCGATGGAAGCACCAAGTGGAGCCCAATTTGCGATCACGTGTTGGACAGAAAAACCAATTAGACGGTTTATAAAAATAACAATTCGCAACTAGGGCGCAGCCGCATAAAGCGGGCATAACGAATGATAAAAAAACCTCTAGCTTTCTTAAAAAGTTTCTTGCTGGATCGAAATTAATAATCTTACTACCCACCGACGTGTACGTTACGTTGAGCGAATCTTATGCCCCTAGAGTCAACGGAGAAATCAGATATTATCTCTTGTTTATATTTGACACAATGTTACCATTGATCACTTTTTATACATGGTAACGCAAACATGTACTTTTTAAACGATTATTTTTTATTTTATAAATGTCCGATATAGTAAATTTATTTGAAATCATCATAGTAATTTCGCGTTATTTCAACATAATACAGGAGATTTAACCCGTATTGTTGTAAACAACGGCCCATAACGAGCATACAAAAGTATGAATAGGCAACACAGTGAGAGAGTAATCAGCTAACAGTTCTCAGGGAAAAATCACAATTAGTTTGATTTCTACGGAACGTTCGACGCACTCGGAAAAATTTAACTTCGTTGAGCTTACATTTAGATGGCACTGTCATAAGATGAATTTCATATCAAAACCGATATGCATTGATTTTGATGAAATTTGCATACAGCTACATTGTACCTATACAAAGAGAACATCATTTTTAGAAATTGCATTTTTGGAAAATTGTGGGCGTGGCAAGGGATTGAAATATTTGTAAAATAGGTTCTTTAATCTGTGATTACAACGGTTAGAAAGGTATTTTTAATATATATAACATATCTAAAAAGTAAAATGGGGCTTTATTTAATTAAATGCATATTTGAAAAAATACGGTAATATCTACTTTCAAGCTGGGATTACTACAGAAAGCTCACTTTAAAACCTTTCTAATGTTAGAAAGATCTCTGAAATCGTTTGATCCACCTGGGTAAGAATTTCTGAAACAGATCACGATAAAAAAACTACCCCCAGGTGCCAAGGTATTACTGGTGATAACGCTTGGAACCCTAAATAACAGTTAATGCGCACCAGTGATCACAGCATAAAAATAAACCCAAGCGAGTACTGAGCACGTGTTTTATTCCTGGTAAAAAAATCCCGCTATAAATAAAAGCGCAACATGTACTTTTGTACTTGGCACCTAGGGGTACTTTTTTTCGTGATCACCTGTGATACACTGGCAGCCAACGTGTTAAGAACGTGTGTGGCTATTGACTTTCGAAAAAAAAAAGTTTATCCTTTTTTGACCACAATGGAAATTCTTTTCCTTTTTTGATCAAAATTCAGTAACTTTCGATATACTGGACCGATTTGGATAATTCAAATGCGAGTATTCTCGCTCTCAAAAACTCTTCAAGATCACATTTTTTATTTCTTTAAAACTCTTTTTTAAATATATATATATACTTAAAATCGGTGCAAAAACTTTGAGTAATAAATTCTTCCAGAGCAAGTTTTCGCACAAAAACAATACCAACATGCAAAATATTAGTATCTAAGATACCTGTGGGGAATTCTGTGGCCGACTACTATACTAGCTAACGTTTAGTCAAGTTAGCTATTGGTTTCAACGTCATTCAGTGTCAATCGGAAAATTGGATCTAAAATTTTTTTAAACACTTGAATATCAGATAAAATTACTTGCTAACAAAAAACTCAATTGTATTTCTTTATGTGTCACTTTCTCTTATTAGAATTAATAAATTTTCATTTCATGTTTCGATTTCATTGTAAATTTGCATGCCTCAACATGGTTATGGCTTTCTGACCATGTTTTGAGAGCAGGACCTACACATGAGCACACATTAACCATATTATACTTAAAATTTATATATTAATTAAATAGTAAGTAAAGGAATCAAAAGTGCCAAAAATTGCCTATTATCAACATAAAAAGCAATGTAAAGTAGTTGAGGGAAAGACAAAGCTAGCTTAAAAATAGTGAACTAATAGTCGACTTGTAGTTAACTGATTTCCCTACAGGGATATTACGTTGAGAAAAAAATGGCGCAACATTTGGAAGCCAGTTATCATAACTTGAAAACTTTCTGTTCTGTGATTTATAAACAAAATTTAACTTTTAACTCATAACGCTGTGAAAATCTTTGTGTTAGACATAGTTCTGTTGGAATAATTGAGTTAAAAAAAAAATGGGAATGAAAAATGTGGATGAGATCTTATCCGCAAACATCCAGAGAGAAATATTTCACTTTAACCCTTCTGAAGCTAGCCAAAAGGATACATTTGGCCAACAAATTTCTTCAACAATAGCTTTTGTGCATTGGTTGGTGTAAATGGGTACTAGTACTCACATATGTATATACACAGTGTTCCCCTGGCCTAAATAGGTTTAACAAAAATTACGAAAAAAAGGGGGAATGAGTTATGATCAGCGACCGTCTAGAGTACCAAAATCCGTTTCAAGTAAAATCGCGCCTGCTCGTTTTCACGAAATGTCTCGCTTTAACCCTTATGATGCTCAGTGAAAGGATGAATGTTACCAGAAAAAGTTCTCAAAAAGTGTTTTTTTGATTTCATTGGTATATACTGTTTCTATGACTGACGTGTTTTGCTCATTTTTGAATAATTGTATAAATTAACTGTGAAGTGCTAAATATTTTTTTTAAGTCAGATAATATTGGCTGAACATTGCTCTTTACAATAGCCAAAAATGAAGTTATTACCACTTACCTCAAAAATAATATTTAGCTGAAACACTTGCTACCACATCAGCTCATTCCAAATTATTTTAATATTTTCATTCATTTCTTTAAAAAATTTAATATGTACGCAAAAAGTTTCATATACATTTCATGCAAATGATATTTATTGGTGTTTAGAATCGACCTGAAGATAAAATTGGTGCCTATGTGTTCCACATTTCGATATATTTATCGATAAATGAGTTACCGGTCAATATTTGGTTCCCACAAAACCTTGGTGTATGCGTTCAACATGGGTGTCAAACGAAAGCGCATGGCCACAGCTTTCATTTGAACTATTCCATATTTCAAAATATATTTACCGATAAATGAGTTACCGGTCAAAATGTAGTTCCCAGAAAACCTTGAAATTTGCATGCAATATGGGTGTCAAACGAAAGGGCATGGCCACAGATTTCATTTGAAGTGTTTCATATTTCGATATAACTATCGATAAATGAGTTATCGGTCAAAATGTGGCCACAGCTTTCATTTGGATTGTTCCACATTTCGTTATATTTATCGATAAATGAGTTACCGGTCAAAATTTGGTTCCCATTAAACCTTGAAATTTTCGTGCAATATGGGATTCAAACGAAAGGGCATGGCCACAGCTTTCAATTAACATATTCCATATTTCGATATATTTACCGATAAATGAGTTATCGGTCAAAATGTAGTTCCCATTAAACCTTGAAATTTTCGTGCAATATGGGATTCAAACGAAAGGGCATGGCCACAGCTTTTATTTGGACTGTTCCGTATATCGATATAATTACCGATAAATGAGTTATCGGTCAAAATCTAGTTCCCATTAAACCTTGAAATTTTCGTGCAATATGTGTGTCCATTGAAATGGCATGGCCACAGCTTTAATTTGAACTGCTCCATATTTCGATATATTCATCGATAAATGAGTTAAGGGTCAAAATGTGGTTCCATCAAAGCCTTGATGTATGCGTTCAACATGGGTGTCAAACGAAAGGGCATGGCCACAGCTTTCATTTGGACTGTTCCATATTTCGATATAGTTATCGATAAATGAGTTATCTGTCAAAATGTGGTTCCCACAAAGCCTTGATGTATGCGTTCAACATGGGTGTCAAACCAAAGGGCATAGCCACATCTTTCATTTGAACTGTTCCATATTTCGATATATTATCGATAAATGATTTATCGGTAAAAATGTGGTTCCCATTAAACCTTGAAATTTGGGCGCAATATGGGCGTCAAACGGAAGGGCATGGCCACAGCTTTCATTTGAACTGTTCCATATTTCGATATATTTATCGATAAATGAGTTATCGGTCAAAATGTGGTTCCCATTATACCTTGAAATTTTCGCGCAATATGCGTGTCAAACGAAAGGGCATGGCCACAGCTTTTATTTGAACTATTACAAATTTCGATATATTTACCGATAAACGAGTTATCGGTCAAAATGTACTTCCCATTGAACCTTGAAATTTCTGCGCAATATGGGAGTCAAACGAAAGGGCATGGCCACAGCTTTCATTTGGATTGTTCCATATTTCGATATATTTACCGATAATGTGTTTGTTGCGAGGAAGTCAATATTTATTTGCTTCAAGCTAATTATCTCTTTGTATAAGAGTTGCAGAGTTACTCTGTCATCATTTATATTGTTTACATCTGCACTTGTTGTTTTCTTCACTTGCTCATCTTCACCCACTGCTTTGCGTTGCCTTCCACTGCTAGCGCTGCTTTCTTGCTGTCTCACAGCAGCAGGTAATTGCTGAGGTTGGCTCTCTGCTGGTTGTGCAGGCATTGTTGTTGCTTGTTAAAAAGATTTCCTTCGCATTACACTGCACTTGTCACAGCGGTATTTATTATTTGTTGTTTTGAAAAATTCTATATCGGCAGATTTTAAATTTACACAACTGCAATGAAAAAAGTGTTTGCAGTCGAAGCAATCAATCTTATTGGGATTATTTCGCTCAACCTTTTCGTTGCAGATAAGACAATTCATTTTTTTTGATAATAAAATATCAAAAACTTCGTAAATAGCTTTTTGAAAGTGAGCACCCCACGAACACTTCGATATATTCATCGTAAAAATGTGGTTCCCATTAAACCTTGAAATTTTCGTGCAATATGTGTGTCAATTGAAAGGGCATGGCCACAGCTTTAATTTGAACTGCTCCATATTTCGATATATTCATCGATAAATGAGTTAAGGGTCAAAATGTGGTTCCCACAAAGCCTTGATGTATGCGTTCAACATGGGTGTCAAACGAAAGGGCATGGCCACAGCTTTCATTTGGATTGTTCCATATTTCGATATATTCATCGATAAATGAGTTAAGGGTCAAAATGTGGTTCCCACAAAGCCTTGATGTATGCGTTCAACATGGGTGTCAAACGAAAGGGCATGGCCACAGCTTTCATTTGAACTATTCCATATTTCGATATATTTATCGATAAATGATTTATCGGTCAAATGTGGTTCCCATTAAACCTTGAAATTTTCGTGCAATATGTGTGTCAATTGAAAGGGCATGGCCACAGCTTTAATTTGAACTGCTCCGTATTTCGATATATTTATCGATAAATGATTTATCCCACAAAGCCTTAATGTATGCGTTCAACATGGGTGTCAAACGAAAGGGCATGGGTACAGCTTTCATTTGGATTGTTCCATATTTCGATATATTAACCGATAAATGAGTTATCGGTCAAAATGTAGTTCCCATTAAACCTTGAAATTTTCGTGCAATATGTGTGTCAATTGAAAGGGCATGGCCACAGCTTTAATTTGAACTGCTCCATATTTCGATATATTCATCGATAAATGAGTTAAGGGTCAAAATGTGGTTCCCACAAAGCCTTGATGTATGCGTTCAACATGAGTGTCAAACGAAAGGGCATGGGTACAGCTTTCATTTGGATTGTTCCATATTTCGATATATTTACCGATAAATGAGTTATCGGTCAAAATGTAGTTCCCATTAAACCTTGATGTATGTGTTCAACGTGGGAGTCAAACGAAAGGGCATGGCCACAGCCTTCATTTGAAGTGTTCCATATTTCGATATAATGATCGAAAAATGAGTTATCCCACAAAGCCTTGATGTATGCGCTCAACATGGGTGTCAAACGAAAGGGCATGGCCACAGCTTTCATTTGAACTATTCCGTATTTCGATATATTTATCGATAAATGATTTATCGGTCAAAATGTGGTTCCCATTAAACCTTGAAATTTTCGTGCAATATGTGTGTCAATTGAAAGGGCATGGCCACAGCTTTAATTTGAACTGCTCCATATTTCGATATAATGATCGAAAAATGAGTTATCCCACAAAGCCTTAATGTATGCGTTCAACATGGGTGTCAAACGAAAGGGCATGGGTACAGCTTTCATTTGGATTGTTCCATATTTCGATATATTTACCGATAAATGAGTTATCGGTCAAAATGTAGTTCCCATTAAACCTTGAAATTTTCGTGCAATATGTGTGTCAATTGAAAGGGCATGGCCACAGCTTTAATTTGAACTGCTCCATATTTCGATATATTCATCGATAAATGAGTTAAGGGTCAAAATGTGGTTCCCACAAAGCCTTGATGTATGCGTTCAACATGGGTGTCAAACGAAAGGGCATGGCCACAGCTTTCATTTGAACTATTCCATATTTCGATATATTTATCGATAAATGATTTATCGGTAAAAATGTGGTTCCCACAAAGCCTTGATGTATGTGTTCAACGTGGGAGTCAAACGAAAGGGCATGGCCACAGCCTTCATTTGAAGTGTTCCATATTTCGATATAATGATCGAAAAATGAGTTATCGGTCAAAATGTGGTTCCCACAAAGCCTTGATGTATGCGTTCAGCATGGGTGTCAACCGAAAGGGCATGGCCACAGCTTTCATTTGGTTTGTTCCATATTTTGATATATTTACCGATAAATGAGTTATCGGTCAAAATGTAGTTCCCATTAAACCTTGATGTATGCGTTCAACATGGGTGTCAAACGAAAGGGCATAGCCACAGCTATAATTTGGACTGTTCCATATTTCGATATATTCATCGATAAATGAGTTATCGGTCAAAATGTGGTTCCATCAAAGCCTTGATGAATGCGTTCAACATGGGTATCAAACGAAAGGGCATGGGCACAGCTTTCATTTAGACTGTTCCATATTTCGATATAGTTATCGATAAATGAGTTATCGGTCAAAATGTGGTTCCCACAAAGCCTTGATATATGCGTTCAACATGGGTGTCAAACCAAAGGGCATCTTTCATTTGAACAGTTCCATATTTCGATATATTTATCGATAAATGATTTATCGGTAAAAATGTGGTTCCCATTAAACCTTGAAATTTGGGCGCAATATGGGCGTCAAACGAAAGAGCATGGCCACAGCTTTCATTTGAACTGTTCCATATTTCGATATATTTATCGATAAATGAGTTATCGGTCAAAATGTAGCTCCCATTATACCTTGAAATTTGCGTGCAATATGGGTGTCAAACGAAAGGGCATGGCAACAGCTTTTATTTTAACTATTACAAATTTCGATATATTTACCGATAAATGAGTTATCGGTCAAAATGTACTTCCCATTGAACCTTGAAATGTGTGCGCAATATGGGAGTCAAACGAAAGGGCATGGCCACAGCTTTCATTTGGATTGCTCCATATTTCGATTCATTTACCGATAAATGAGTTATCGGTCAAAATGTAGTTCCCAGAAAACATTGATGTATGCGTTCAATGTGGGTGTCAAACGAAAGGGCATGGCCACAGCTTTCATATGAACTATTCCATATTACGATATAATTATCGGTAAATGAGTTATCGGTCAAAATGTGGTTCCCATAAAAACTTGGAATTTGTGTGCAATATGGGAGTCAAACGAAAGGGCATAGACACAGCTTTCATTTGAACTGTTCCATATTTCGATATAATTATCGGTAAATGAGTTATCGGTCAAAATGTGGTTCCCATAAAAACTTGGAATTTGTGTGCAATATGGGAGTCAAACGAAAGAGCATAGCCACAGCTTTCATTTGGATTGTTCCATATTTCGATATATTCATCGTAAAAATGTGGTTCCCATTAAACCTTGGAATTTGTGTGCAATATGGGAGTCAAACGAAAGGGCATGGACACAGCTTTCATTTGAACTGTTCCATATTTCGATATAATTATCGGTAAATGAGTTATCGGTCAAAATGTGGTTCCCATTAAACCTTGGAATTTGTGTGCAATATGGGAGTCAAACGAAAGGGCATAGACACAGCTTTCATTTGAACTGTTCCATATTTCGATATAATTATCGGTAAATGAGTTATCGGTCAAAATGTGGTTCCCATAAAAACTTGGAATTTGTGTGCAATATGGGAGTCAAACGAAAGGGCATGGACACAGCTTTCATTTGAACTGTTCCATATTTCGATATATTTATCGATAAATAAGTTATCGGTCAAAATGTAGTTCCCATTAAACCTTGAAATTTTCGTGCAATATGGGTGTCAAACGAAAGGGCATGGCCGCAGCTTTAATGTGAACTGCTCCAAAGCCTTAAAGTATGCGTTCAACATGGGTGTCAAACGAAAGGGCATGGGCACAGCTTTCATTTGGATTGCTCCATATTTCGATTCATTTACCGATAAATGAGTTATCGGTCAAAATGTAGTTCCCAGAAAACATTGATGTATGCGTTCAATGTGGGTGTCAAACGAAAGGGCATGGCCACAGCTTTCATATGAACTATTCCATATTACGATATAATTATCGGTAAATGAGTTATCGGTCAAAATGTGGTTCCCATAAAAACTTGGAATTTGTGTGCAATATGGGAGTCAAACGAAAGGGCATAGACACAGCTTTCATTTGAACTGTTCCATATTTCGATATAATTATCGGTAAATGAGTTATCGGTCAAAATGTGGTTCCCATAAAAACTTGGAATTTGTGTGCAATATGGGAGTCAAACGAAAGAGCATAGCCACAGCTTTCATTTGGATTGTTCCATATTTCGATATATTCATCGTAAAAATGTGGTTCCCATTAAACCTTGGAATTTGTGTGCAATATGGGAGTCAAACGAAAGGGCATGGACACAGCTTTCATTTGAACTGTTCCATATTTCGATATAATTATCGGTAAATGAGTTATCGGTCAAAATGTGGTTCCCATTAAACCTTGGAATTTGTGTGCAATATGGGAGTCAAACGAAAGGGCATAGACACAGCTTTCATTTGAACTGTTCCATATTTCGATATAATTATCGGTAAATGAGTTATCGGTCAAAATGTGGTTCCCATAAAAACTTGGAATTTGTGTGCAATATGGGAGTCAAACGAAAGGGCATGGACACAGCTTTCATTTGAACTGTTCCATATTTCGATATATTTATCGATAAATAAGTTATCGGTCAAAATGTAGTTCCCATTAAACCTTGAAATTTTCGTGCAATATGGGTGTCAAACGAAAGGGCATGGCCGCAGCTTTAATGTGAACTGCTCCAAAGCCTTAAAGTATGCGTTCAACATGGGTGTCAAACGAAAGGGCATGGGCACAGCTTTCATTTGGATTGTTCCATATTTCGATATATTCATCGATAAATGAGTTATCGGTCAAAATGTGGTTCCCATTAAACCTTGGAATTTGTGTGCAATATGGGAGTCAAACGAAAGGGCATAGACACAGCTTTCATTTGAACTGTTCCATATTTCGATATAATTATCGGTAAATGAGTTATCGGTCAAAATGTGGTTCCCATAAAAACTTGGAATTTGTGTGCAATATGGGAGTCAAACGAAAGGGCATGGACACAGCTTTCATTTGAACTGTTCCATATTTCGATATATTTATCGATAAATAAGTTATCGGTCAAAATGTAGTTCCCATTAAACCTTGAAATTTTCGTGCAATATGGGTGTCAAACGAAAGGGCATGGCCGCAGCTTTAATGTGAACTGCTCCAAAGCCTTAAAGTATGCGTTCAACATGGGTGTCAAACGAAAGGGCATGGGCACAGCTTTCATTTGGATTGTTCCATATTTCGATATATTCATCGATAAATGAGTTATCGGTCAAAATGTGGTTCCCATTAAACCTTGAAATGTTCGTGCAATATGGGTGTCAAACGAAAGGTCATGGTCACAGCTTTAATGTGAACTGCGCCATATTTCGATATAATGATCGAAAAATGAGTTATCCCACAAAGCCTTAAAGTATGCGTTCAACATGGGTATCAAACGAAAGGGCATGGGCACAGCTTTCATTTGGATTGTTCCATATTTCGATATATTCATCGATAAATGAGTTATCGGTCAAAATGTGGTTCCCATTAAACCTTGAAATTTTCGTGCAATATGGGTGTCAAACGAAAGGGCACGGCCACAGCTTTAATTTGAAGTGTTCCATATTTCGATATAATGATCGAAATATGAGTTATCCCACAAAGCCTTAATGTATGCGTTCAACATGGGTGTCAAACGAAAGGGCATGGGAACAGCTTTCATTTGGATTGTTCCATATTTCGATATATTCATCGATAAATGAGTTATCGGTCAAAATGTGGTTCCCATTAAACCTTGAAATTTTCGTGCAATATGGGTGTCAAACGAAAGGGCATGGCCACAGCTTTAATTTGAAGTGTTCCATATTTCGATATAATGATCGAAAAATGAGTTATCCCACAAAGCCTTAATGTATGCGTTCAACATGGGTGTCAAACGAAAGGGCATGGGCACAGCTTTCATTTGGATTGGCCCATATTTCGATATATTTACCGATAAATGAGTTATCGGTCAAAATGTGGTTCCCATTAAACCTTGAAATTTTCGTGCAATATGTGTGTCAATTGAAAGGGCATGGCCACAGCTTTAATTTGAACTGCGCCACATTTCGATATATTCATCGATAAATGAGTTAAGGGTCAAAATGTGGTTCCCACAAAGCCTTGATGTATGCGTTCAACATGGGTGTCAAACGAAAGGGCATGGCCACAGCTTTCATTTGAACTAATCCATATTTCGATATATTTATCGATAAATGATTTATCGGTCAAAATGTGGTTCCCATTAAACCTTAATATATGTGTTCAACATGGGTGTTAAACGAAAGGGCATGGCCACAGCTTCAATTTGGACTGTTCCATATTTCGATATAGTTATCGATAAATGAGTTATCGGTCAAAATGTGGTTCCCACAAAGCCTTGATGTATGCGTTCAACATGGGTGCCAAACGAAAGGGCATAGCCACAGCTTTAATTTGGACTGTTCCATATTTCGATATATTTACCGATAAATGAGTTATCGGTCAAAATGTGGTTCCCATTAAACCTTGAAATTTTCGTGCAATGTGTGTGTCAATTGAAAGGGCATGGCCACAGCTTTAATTTGAACTGCTCCATATTTCGATATATTCATCGATAAATGAGTTAAGGGTCAAAATGTGGTTCCCACAAAGCCTTGATGTATGCGTTCAACATGGGTGTCAACCGAAAGGGCATCGCCACAGCTTTCATGTGGACTGTTCCATATTTCGATATAGTTATCGATAAATGAGTTATCGGTCAAAATGTGGTTCCCACAAAGCCTTGATGTATGCGTTCAACATGGGTGTCAAACGAAAGGGCACAGCTTTCATTTGGATTGTTCCATATTTTGATATATTTACCGATAAATGAGTTATCGGTGAAAATGTAGTTCCCATTAAACCTTGATGTATGCATTCACCATGGGTGTCAAACGAAAGGGCATAGACACAGCTTTAATTTGGACTGTTCCATATTTCGATATATTCATCGATAAATGAGTTATCGGTCAAAATGTGGTTCCATCAAAGCCTTGATGTATGTGTTCAACGTGGGGGTCAAACGAAAAGGCATGGCCACAGCTTTCATTTGAAGTGTTCCATATTTCGATATAAGGATCGAAAAATGAGTTATCGGTCAAAATGGGGTTCCCATTAAACCTTGAAATTTTCGTGCAATGTGTGTGTCAATTGAAAGGGCATGGCCACAGCTTTAATTTGAACTGCTCCATATTTCGATATATTCATCGATAAATGAGTTAAGGGTCAAAATGTGGTTCCCACAAAGCCTTGATGTATGCGTTCAACATGGGTGTCAACCGAAAGGGCATCGCCGCAGCTTTCATTTGGACTGTTCCATATTTCGATATAGTTATCGATAAATGAGTTATCGGTCAAAATGTGGTTCCATCAAAGCCTTGATGTATGCGTTCAACGTGGGTGTCAAACGAAAGGGCATCGCCACAGCTTTCGTTTGGACTGTTCCATATTTCGATATAGTTATCGATAAATGAGTTATCGGTCAAAATGTGGTTCCCACAAAGCCTTGATGTATGCGTTCAACATGGGTGTCAAACGAAAGGGCATGGGCACAGCTTTCATTTGGATTGTTCCATATTTCGATATATTTACCGATAAATGAGTTATCGGTCAAAATGTGGTTCCCATTAAACCTTGAAATTTTCGTGCAATATGTGTGTCAATTGAAAGGGCATGGCCACAGCTTTAATTTGAACTGCTCCATATTTCGATATATTTATCGATAAATGAGTTAAGGGTCAAAATGTGGTTCCCACAAAGCCTTGATGTATGCGTTCAACATGGGTGTCAAACGAAAGGGCATAGCCACATCTTTCATTTGAACTGTTCCATATTTCGATATATTTATCGATAAATGATTTATCAGTAAAAATGTGGTTCCCATTAAACCTTGAAATTTGGGCGCAATATGGGCGTCAAACGAAAGGGCATGGCCACAGCTTTCATTTGAACTGTTCCATATTTCGATATATTTATCGATAAATGAGTTATCGATCAAAATGTAGCTCCCATTATACCTTGAAATTTGTGTGCAATATGCGTCTCAAACGAAAGGGCATGGCCACAGCTTTCATATGAACTATTCCATATTTCGATATAATTATCGGTAAATGAGTTATCGGTCAAAATGTGGTTCCCATAAAAACTTGGAATTTGTGTGCAATATGGGAGTCAAACGAAAGGGCATAGACACAGCTTTCATTTGAACTGTTCCATATTTCGATATATTTATCGATAAATGAGTTATCGGTCAAAATGTAGTTCCCATTCTTCTTTAAATGGTCATCTAACCGCCTGGGCGATTTTGACCGTCCAACATAGCTCGCCAGTCGTTTCTTCGTTGCGCCAACTGGCGCCAATTGGAAACACCGCGGGATCGCAAATCGGTCTCCACTTGGTCCTTCCATCGGAGTGGTGGTCTCCCTCTTCCTCTGCTTCCACCGGCGGGTACCGATAAGAATACCTTCTGTGCTGGAGCATCTTCGCTCATTCGCACTACGTGGCCTAGCCAGCGAAGCCGCTGTGTTTTAATTCGCTGAACTATGTCGGCGTCTGCGTAAAGTTCATACAGCTCATCACCTCTACGCGTTGGCGACGGCGAGTACCGAACAAGATTTAATGATCTAGTTCCCATTAAACCTTGAAAATTTCGAGCAATATGGGTGTCAAACGAAAGAGCATGGCCACAGCTTTCATTTGAACAATTCCATATTTCGATATACATAATTATCGGTAAATGAGTTATCGGTCAAAATGTGGTTCCCACAAAGCTTTGATGTATGCGTTTAACATGGGTGTCAAACGAAAGGGCATAGCCACAGCTTTCATTTGGACTGTTCCATATTTCGATATATTCATCGTAAAAATGTGGTTCCCATTAAATCTTGGAATTAGTGTGCAATATGGGAGTCAAACGAAAGGGCATGGACACAGCTTTCATTTGAACTGTTCCATATTTCGATTTGTTTATCGATAAATAAGTTATCGGTCAAAATGTAGTTCCCATCAAACCTTGAAATTTTCGTGCAATATGGGTGTCAAACGAAAGGGCATGGCCACAGTTTTAATGTGAACTGCTCCAAAGCCCTAAAGTATGCGTTCAACATGGGTGTCAAACGAAATGGCATGGGCACAGCTTTCATTTGGATTGTTCCATATTTCGATATATTCATCGATAAATGAGTTATCGGTCAAAATTTGGTTCCCATTAAACCTTGAAATTTTCGTGCAATATGGGTGTCAAACGAAAGGGCATGGCCACAGCTTTAATTTGAAGTGTTCCATATTTCGATATAACGATCGAAAAATGAGTTATCCCACAAAGCCTTAATTTATGCGTTCAACATGGGTGTCAAACGAAAGGGCATGGGCACAGCTTTCATTTGGATTGTTCCATATTTCGATATATTTTCCGATAAATGAGTTATCGGTCAAAACGTGGTTCCCATTAAACCTTGAAATTTTCGTGCAATATGGGTGTCAAACGAAAGGGCATGGCCACAGCTTTAATTTGAAGTGTTCCATATTTCGATATATTCATCGTAAAAATTTGGTTCCCATTAAACCTTGGAATTTGTGTGCAATATGGGAGTCAAACGAAAGGGCATGGACACAGCTTTCATTTGAACTGTTCCATATTTCGATATGTTTATCGATAAATAAGTAATCGGTCAAAATGTAGTTCCCATCAAACCTTGAAATTTTCGTGCAATATGGGTGTCAAACGAAAGGGCATGGCCACAGCTTTAATGTGAACTGCTCCAAAGCCTTAAAGTATGCGTTCAACATGGGTGTCAAACGAAATGGCATGGGCACAGCTTTCATTTGGATTGTTCCATATTTCGATATATTCATCGATAAATGAGTTATCGGTCAAAATGTGGTTCCTATTAAACCTTGAAATTTTTGTGCAATATGGGTGTCAAACGAAAGGGCATGGCCACAGCTTTAATTTGAAGTGTTCCATATTTCGATATAATGATCGAAAAATGAGTTATCCCACAAACGAAAGGGCATGGGCACAGCTTTCATTTGGATTGTTCCATATTTCGATATATTTTCCGATAAATGAGTTATCGGTCAAAATGTGGTTCCCATTAAACCTTGAAATTTTCGTGCAATATGGGTGTCAAACGAAAGGGCATGGCCACAGCTTTAATTTGAAGTGTTCCATATTTCGATATAATGATCGAAAAATGAGTTATCCCACAAAGCCTTAGTGTATGCGTTTAATATGGGTGTCAAACGAAAGGGCATGGCCACAGCTTTCATTTGGATTATTCCATATTTCGATATATTCATCGATAAATGTGTTATCGTTCAAAATGTGGTTCCCATTAAACCTTGAAATTTTCGTGCAATATGGGTGTCAAACGAAAGGGCACGGCCACAGCTTTAATTTGAAGTGTTCCATATTTCGATATAATGATCGAAAAATGAGTTATCCCACAAAGCCTTAATGTATGCGTTCAACATGGGTGTCAAACGAAAGGGCATGGGCACAGCTTTCATTTGGATTGTTCCATATTTCGATATATTTACCGATAAATGAGTTATCGGTCAAAATGTAGTTCCCAGAAAACATTGATGTATGCGTTCAATGTGGGTGTCAAACGAAAGGGCATGGCCACAGCCTTCATTTGAACTGTTCCATATTTCGATATAATTATCGGTAAATGAGTTATCGGTCAAAATGTGGTTCCCACAAAGCCTTGATGTATGCGTTCAACATGGCTGTCAAACGAAAGGGCATAGCCATAGCTTTCATTTGGACTGGTCCATATTTCGATATATTTATCGAAAAATGAGTTATCGGTCAAAATGTGGTTCCCACAAAGCCTTGATGTATGCGTTCAGCATGGGTGTCAACCGAAAGGGCATGGTCACAGCTTTCATTTGGATTGTTCCATATTTTGATATATTTACCGATAAATGAGTTATCGGTCAAAATGTGGTTCCCACAAAGCCTTGATGTATGTGTTGAACATGGGTGTCAAACGAAAGGGCATGGCCACAGCTTTCATTTGAACTGTTCCATATTTCGATATATTTATCGATAAATGACTTATCGGTCAAAATGTCTTTCTTTAAATGGACATCTAACATTGATGTATGCGTTCAATGTACGATATATTTATCGATAAATGATTTATCGGTAAAAATGTGGTTCCCATTAAACCTTGAAATTTGTGCGCAATATGGGAGTCAAACGAAAGCGCATGACCACAGCTTTCATTTGAACTCTTCCATATTTCGATATATTTATCGATAAATGAGTTATCGGTCACAATGTCTTTCTTTAAATGGTCATCTAACCGCCTAGGCAAACATTGATGTATGCTTTCACGGTGGCTGTCAAACGAAAGGGCATGGCCACAGCATTCATTTGAACTATTCCATATTTCGACATATCTATCGATAAATGAGTTATCGGTCAAAATGTGGTTCCCACAAAACCTTGATGTATGCGGCCAACAGGGATGTCAAACGAAAGGGCATGGCCACAGCTTTCAACTAACATATTCCATATTTCGATATATTGACCGATAAATGAGTTATCGGTCAATTTGTAGTTCCCATTAAACCTTGAAATTTTCGTGCAATATGGGATTCAAACGAAAGGGTATGGCCACAGCTTTCATTTGGACTGTTCCGTGTATCGATATAATTACCGATAAATGAGTTATCGGTCAAAATGTAGTTCCCATTAAACCTTGAAATTTTCGTACAACATGTGTGTCAATTGAAAGGGCATGGCCACAGCTTTAATTTGAACTGCTCCATATTTCGATATATTCATCGATAAATGAGTTAAGGGTCAAAATGTGGTTCCCACAAATCCTTGATGTATGCGTTCAACATGGGTGTCAAACGAAAGGGCATAGCCACAGCTTTAATTTGAACAATTCCAAATTTCGATATAATTATCGGTAAATGAGTTAAAATGTGGTTCCCACAAAGCCTTGATGTATGTGTTCAACGTGGGTGTAAAACGAAAGGGCATAGCCACAGCTTTAATTTGGACTGTTCCATATTTCGATATATTTATCGATAAATGATTTATCGGTAAAAATGTGGTTCCCATTAAACCTTAATATATGTGTTCAACATGGGTGTTAAACGAAAGGGCATGGCCACAGCTTTCATTTGGACTGTTCCATATTTCGATATAGTTATCGATAAATGAGTTATCGGTCACAATGTCTTTCTTTAAATGGTCATCTAACCGCCTAGGCAAACATTGATGTATGCTTTCACGGTGGCTGTCAAACGAAAGGGCATGGCCACAGCATTCATTTGAACTATTCCATATTTCGACATATCTATCGAAAAATGAGTTATCGGTCAAAATGTGGTTCCCACAAAGCCTTGATGTATGCGTTCAGCATGGGTGTCAACCGAAAGGGCATCGCCACAGCTTTCATTTGGACTGTTCCATATTTCGATATAGTTATCGATAAATGAGTTATCGGTCAAAATGTGGTTCCCACAAAGCCTTGATGTATGCGTTCAACATGGGTGTCAAACGAAAGGGCATGGGCACAGCTTTCATTTGGATTGTTCCATATTTCGATATATTTACCGATAAATGAGTTATCGGTCAAAATGTGGTTCCCATTTAATATTGAAATTTTCGTGCAATATGTGTGTCAATTGAAAGGGCATGGCCACAGCTTTAATTTGAACTGCTCCATATTTCGATATATTCATCGATAAATGAGTTAAGGGTCAAAATGTGGTTCCCACAAAGCCTTGATGTATGCGTTCAACATGGGTGTCAACCGAAAGGGTATCGCCACAGCTTTCATTTGGACTGTTCCATATTTCGATATATTCATCGATAAATGAGTTAAGGGTCAAAATGTGGTTCCCACAAAGCCTTGATGTATGCGTTCAACATGGGTGTCAAACGAAAGGGCATGGCCACAGCTTTAATTTGAACTGCTCCATATTTCGATATATTCATCGATAAATGAGTTAAGGGTCAAAATGTGGTTCCCACAAATCCTTGATGTATGCGTTCAACATGGGTGTCAAACGAAAGGGCATAGCCACAGCTTTAATTTGAACAATTCCAAATTTCGATATAATTATCGGTAAATGAGTTAAAATGTGGTTCCCACAAAGCCTTGATGTATGTGTTCAACGTGGGTGTAAAACGAAAGGGCATAGCCACAGCTTTAATTTGGACTGTTCCATATTTCGATATATTTATCGATAAATGATTTATCGGTAAAAATGTGGTTCCCATTAAACCTTAATATATGTGTTCAACATGGGTGTTAAACGAAAGGGCATGGCCACAGCTTTCATTTGGACTGTTCCATATTTCGATATAGTTATCGATAAATGAGTTATCGGTCACAATGTCTTTCTTTAAATGGTCATCTAACCGCCTAGGCAAACATTGATGTATGCTTTCACGGTGGCTGTCAAACGAAAGGGCATGGCCACAGCATTCATTTGAACTATTCCATATTTCGACATATCTATCGAAAAATGAGTTATCGGTCAAAATGTGGTTCCCACAAAGCCTTGATGTATGCGTTCAGCATGGGTGTCAACCGAAAGGGCATCGCCACAGCTTTCATTTGGACTGTTCCATATTTCGATATAGTTATCGATAAATGAGTTATCGGTCAAAATGTGGTTCCCACAAAGCCTTGATGTATGCGTTCAACATGGGTGTCAAACGAAAGGGCATGGGCACAGCTTTCATTTGGATTGTTCCATATTTCGATATATTTACCGATAAATGAGTTATCGGTCAAAATGTGGTTCCCATTTAATATTGAAATTTTCGTGCAATATGTGTGTCAATTGAAAGGGCATGGCCACAGCTTTAATTTGAACTGCTCCATATTTCGATATATTCATCGATAAATGAGTTATCGGTCAAAATGTAGTTCCCACTAAACCTTGATGTATGCGTTCAACATGGGTGTCAAACGAAAGGGCATAACCATATCTTTCATTTGAACTGCTCTGTATTTCCATATATTAATGGATAAATGAGATATCGGTCAAAATGTGGTTCCCATAAAAACTTGAAATTTTCGTGCATTTGAACTATTCCATATTTCGATATAATGATCGAAAAATGAGTTATCGGTCAAAATGTGGTTCCCACAAAACCTTGATATATGCGTTCACCATGGGTGTCAAACGAAAGGGCATGGCCACAGCTTTAATTTGGACTGTTCCATATTTCGATATATTCATCGATAAATGAGTTACCTGTCAAAATGTAGTTCCCAGAAAACCTTGAAATTTCCGTGCAATATCGGTCTCAAACGAAAGGGCATGGCCACATCTTTCATTTGAAGTGTTCCATATTTCGATATAATGAACGAAAAAGAGTTATCGTCAAAATGTGGTTCCCACAAAGCCTTGATGTATGCGTTCAGCATGGGTGTCAACCGAAAGGGCATGGCCACAGCTTTCATTTGGATTGTTCCATATTTCGATATAATTATCGGTAAATGAGCTATCAGTCCAAATGTAGTTCCCATTAAACCTTGAAATTTTCGTGCAATATGGTGTCAAACGAAAGGGCATGGCCACAGCTTTCATTTGAACTATTCCATATTTCGATATAATTATCGGTAAATGAGTTATCGGTCCAAATGTAGTTCCCATTAAACCTTGAAAATTTCGTGCAATATGGGTGTCAAACCAGAGGGCATGGCCATAGCTTTCATTTGAAGTGTTCCATATTTCGATATAATGAACGAAAAATGAGTTATCGTCAAAATGTGGTTCCCACAAAGCCTTGACCTATTCGTTCAGCATGAATGTCAACCGAAAGGGCATGGCCACAGCTTTCATTTGGACTGTTCCATATTTCGATATAGTTATCGATAAATGAGTTATCGGTCAAAATGTGGTTCCCACAAAACCTTGATATTTGCGTTCAACATGGGTGTCAAACAAAAGGGCATGGCCACAGCTTTAATTTGGACTGTTCCATATTTCGATATAATTATCGGTCAATGAGTTAAAATGTGGTTCCCACCACGCCTTGATGTATGCGTTCAACATGGGAGTCAAACGAAAGGGCATGGCCACAGCTTTCATTTGGACTGTTCCATATTTCGATATAATTATCGGTCAATGAGTTAAAATGTGGTTCCCACCACGCCTTGATGTATGCGTTCAACATGGGAGTCAAACGAAAGGGCATGGCCACAGCTTTCATTTGAACTATTCCATATTTCGATATATTTATCGGAAAATTAGTTATCGGTCAAAATGTGGTTCCCACAAAGCCTTGATGTATGCGTTCAGCATGGGTGTCAACCGAAAGGGCATGGACACAGCTCTCATTTGGATTGTTCCATATTTTGATATATTTACCGATAAATGAGTTATCGGTCAAAATTTAGTTCACATTAAATATTGAAATTTTCGTGCAATATGTGTGTCAATTGAAAGGGCATGGCCACAGCTTTAATTTGCACTGCTCCATATTTCGATATATTCATCGATAAATGAGTTAAGGGTCAAAATGTGGTTCCCACAAAGCCTTGATGTATGCGTTCAACATGGGTGTCAAACGAAAGGGCATGGGCACAGCTTTCATTTGGATTGTTCCATATTTTGATATATTTACCGATAAATGAGTTATCGGTCAAAATGTAGTTCCCACTAAACCTTGATGTATGCGTTCAACATGGGTGTCAAACGAAAGGGCATAACCATATCTTTCATTTGAACTGCTCTGTATTTCCATATATTAATGGATAAATGAGATATCGGTCAAAATGTGGTTCCCATAAAAACTTGAAATTTTCGTGCATTTGAACTATTCCATATTTCGATATAATGATCGATAAATGAGTTATCGGTCAAAATGTGGTTCCCACAAAACCTTGATATTTGCGTTCAACATGGGTGTCAAACAAAAGGGCATGGCCACAGCTTTAATTTGGACTGTTCCATATTTCGATATAATTATCGGTCAATGAGTTAAAATGTGGTTCCCACCACGCCTTGATGTATGCGTTCAACATGGGAGTCAAACGAAAGGGCATGGCCACAGCTTTCATTTGAACTATTCCATATTTCGATATATTTATCGGAAAATTAGTTATCGGTCAAAATGTGGTTCCCACAAAGCCTTGATGTATGCGTTCAGCATGGGTGTCAACCGAAAGGGCATGGACACAGCTCTCATTTGGATTGTTCCATATTTTGATATATTTACCGATAAATGAGTTATCGGTCAAAATTTAGTTCACATTAAATATTGAAATTTTCGTGCAATATGTGTGTCAATTGAAAGGGCATGGCCACAGCTTTAATTTGAACTGCTCCATATTTCGATATATTCATCGATAAATGAGTTAAGGGTCAAAATGTGGTTCCCACAAAGCCTTGATGTATGCGTTCAACATGGGTGTCAACCGAAAGGGTATCGCCACAGCTTTCATTTGGACTGTTCCATATTTCGATATAGTTATCGATAAATGAGTTATCGGTCAAAATGTGGTTCCCACAAAGCCTTGATGTATGCGTTCAACATGGGTGTCAAACGAAAGGGCATGGGCACAGCTTTCATTTGGATTGTTCCATATTTTGATATATTTACCGATAAATGAGTTATCGGTCAAAATGTAGTTCCCACTAAACCTTGATGTATGCGTTCAACATGGGTGTCAAACGAAAGGGCATAACCATATCTTTCATTTGAACTGCTCTGTATTTCGATATATTAATGGATAGATGAGATATCGGTCAAAATGTGGTTCCCATAAAAACTTGAAATTTTCGTGCATTTGAACTATTCCATATTTCGATATAATGATCGAAAAATGAGTTATCGGTCAAAATGTGGTTCCCACAAAACCTTGATATATGCGTTCACCATGGGTGTCAAACGAAAGGGCATGGCCACAGCTTTAATTTGGACTGTTCCATATTTCGATATATTCATCGATAAATGAGTTACCTGTCAAAATGTAGTTCCCAGAAAACCTTGAAATTTCCGTGCAATATGGGTCTCAAACGAAAGGGCATGGCCACAGCTTTCATTTGAAGTGTGCCATATTGCGATATAATGAACGAAAAAGAGTTATCGTCAAAATGTGGTTCCCACAAAGCTTTGATGTATGCGTTCAGCATGGGTGTCAACCGAAAGGGCATGGCCACAGCTTTCATTTGGATTGTTCCATATTTCGATATAATTATCGGTAAATGAGCTATCAGTCCAAATGTAGTTCCCATTAAACCTTGAAATTTTCGTGCAATATGGTGTCAAACGAAAGGGCATGGCCACAGCTTTCATTTGAACTATTCCATATTTCGATATAATTATCGGTAAATGAGTTATCGGTCCAAATGTAGTTCCCATTAAACCTTGAAAATTTCGTGCAATATGGGTGTCAAACCAGAGGGCATGGCCATAGCTTTCATTTGAAGTGTTCCATATTTCGATATAATGAACGAAAAATGAGTTATCGTCAAAATGTGGTTCCCACAAAGCCTTGACCTTGAATGTCAACCGAAAGGGCATGGCCACAGCTTTCATTTGGACTGTTCCATATTTCGATATAGTTATCGATAAATGAGTTATCGGTCAAAATGTGGTTCCCACAAAACCTTGATATTTGCGTTCAACATGGGTGTCAAACAAAAGGGCATGGCCACAGCTTTAATTTGGACTGTTCCATATTTCGATATAATTATCGGTCAATGAGTTAAAATGTGGTTCCCACCACGCCTTGATGTATGCGTTCAACATGGGAGTCAAACGAAAGGGCATGGCCACAGCTTTCATTTGAACTATTCCATATTTCGATATATTTATCGGAAAATTAGTTATCGGTCAAAATGTGGTTCCCACAAAGCCTTGATGTATGCGTTCAGCATGGGTGTCAACCGAAAGGGCATGGACACAGCTCTCATTTGGATTGTTCCATATTTTGATATATTTACCGATAAATGAGTTATCGGTCAAAATTTAGTTCACATTAAATATTGAAATTTTCGTGCAATATGTGTGTCAATTGAAAGGGCATGGCCACAGCTTTAATTTGAACTGCTCCATATTTCGATATATTCATCGATAAATGAGTTAAGGGTCAAAATGTGGTTCCCACAAAGCCTTGATGTATGCGTTCAACATGGGTGTCAACCGAAAGGGTATCGCCACAGCTTTCATTTGGACTGTTCCATATTTCGATATAGTTATCGATAAATGAGTTATCGGTCAAAATGTGGTTCCCACAAAGCCTTGATGTATGCGTTCAACATGGGTGTCAAACGAAAGGGCATGGGCACAGCTTTCATTTGGATTGTTCCATATTTTGATATATTTACCGATAAATGAGTTATCGGTCAAAATTTAGTTCACATTAAATATTGAAATTTTCGTGCAATATGTGTGTCAATTGAAAGGGCATGGCCACAGCTTTAATTTGAACTGCTCCATATTTCGATATATTAATCGATAAATGAGTTAAGGGTCAAAATGTGGTTCCCACAAAGCCTTGATGTATGCGTTCAACATGGGTGTCAAACGAAAGGGCATGGGCACAGCTTTCATTTGGATTGTTCCATATTTTGATATATTTACCGATAAATGAGTTATCGGTCAAAATGTAGTTCCCACTAAACCTTGATGTATGCGTTCAACATGGGTGTCAAACGAAAGGGCATAACCATATCTTTCATTTGAACTGCTCTGTATTTCCATATATTAATGGATAAATGAGATATCGGTCAAAATGTGGTTCCCATAAAAACTTGAAATTTTCGTGCATTTGAACTATTCCATATTTCGATATAATGATCGATAAATGAGTTATCGGTCAAAATGTGGTTCCCACAAAACCTTGATATTTGCGTTCAACATGGGTGTCAAACAAAAGGGCATGGCCACAGCTTTAATTTGGACTGTTCCATATTTCGATATAATTATCGGTCAATGAGTTAAAATGTGGTTCCCACCACGCCTTGATGTATGCGTTCAACATGGGAGTCAAACGAAAGGGCATGGCCACAGCTTTCATTTGAACTATTCCATATTTCGATATATTTATCGGAAAATTAGTTATCGGTCAAAATGTGGTTCCCACAAAGCCTTGATGTATGCGTTCAGCATGGGTGTCAACCGAAAGGGCATGGACACAGCTCTCATTTGGATTGTTCCATATTTTGATATATTTACCGATAAATGAGTTATCGGTCAAAATTTAGTTCACATTAAATATTGAAATTTTCGTGCAATATGTGTGTCAATTGAAAGGGCATGGCCACAGCTTTAATTTGAACTGCTCCATATTTCGATATATTCATCGATAAATGAGTTAAGGGTCAAAATGTGGTTCCCACAAAGCCTTGATGTATGCGTTCCACATGGGTGTCAACCGAAAGGGTATCGCCACAGCTTTCATTTGGACTGTTCCATATTTCGATATAGTTATCGATAAATGAGTTATCGGTCAAAATGTGGTTCCCACAAAGCCTTGATGTATGCGTTCAACATGGGTGTCAAACGAAAGGGCATGGGCACAGCTTTCATTTGGATTGTTCCATATTTTGATATATTTACCGATAAATGAGTTATCGGTCAAAATGTAGTTCCCACTAAACCTTGATGTATGCGTTCAACATGGGTGTCAAACGAAAGGGCATAACCATATCTTTCATTTGAACTGCTCTGTATTTCGATATATTAATGGATAAATGAGATATCGGTCAAAATGTGGTTCCCATAAAAACTTGAAATTTTCGTGCATTTGAACTATTCCATATTTCGATATAATGATCGAAAAATGAGTTATCGGTCAAAATGTGGTTCCCACAAAACCTTGATATATGCGTTCACCATGGGTGTCAAACGAAAGGGCATGGCCACAGCTTTAATTTGGACTGTTCCATATTTCGATATATTCATCGATAAATGAGTTACCTGTCAAAATGTAGTTCCCAGAAAACCTTGAAATTTCCGTGCAATATGGGTCTCAAACGAAAGGGCATGGCCACAGCTTTCATTTGAAGTGTTCCATATTTCGATATAATGAACGAAAAAGAGTTATCGTCAAAATGTGGTTCCCACAAAGCCTTGATGTATGCGTTCAGCATGGGTGTCAACCGAAAGGGCATGGCCACAGCTTTCATTTGGATTGTTCCATATTTCGATATAATTATCGGTAAATGAGTTATCGGTCCAAATGTAGTTCCCATTAAACCTTGAAAAGTTCGTGCAATATGGGTGTCAAACCAGAGGGCATGGCCATAGCTTTCATTTGAAGTGTTCCATATTTCGATATAATGAACGAAAAAGAGTTATCGTCAAAATGTGGTTCCCACAAAGCCTTGATGTATGCGTTCAGCATGGGTGTCAACCGAAAGGGCATGGCCACAGCTTTCATTTGGATTGTTCCATATTTCGATATAATTATCGGTAAATGAGTTATCGGTCCAAATGTAGTTCCCATTAAACCTTGAAATTTTCGTGCAATATGGTGTCAAACGAAAGGGCATGGCCACAGCTTTCATTTGAACTATTCCATATTTCGATATAATTATCGGTAAATGAGTTATCGGTCCAAATGTAGTTCCCATTAAACCTTGAAAAGTTCGTGCAATATGGGTGTCAAACCAGAGGGCATGGCCATAGCTTTCATTTGAAGTGTTCCATATTTCGATATAATGAACGAAAAATGAGTTATCGTCAAAATGTGGTTCCCACAAAGCCTTGACCTATGCGTTCAGCATGAATGTCAACCGAAAGGGCATGGCCACAGCTTTCATTTGGACTGTTCCATATTTCGATATAGTTATCGATAAATGAGTTATCGGTCAAAATGTGGTTGCCACAAAACCTTGATATTTGCGTTCAACATGGGTGTCAAACAAAAGGGCATGGCCACAGCTTTAATTTGGACTGTTCCATATTTCGATATAATTATCGGGCAATGAGTTAAAATGTGGTTCCCACCACGCCTTGATGTATGCGTTCAACATGGGAGTCAAACGAAAGGGCATGGACACAGCTTTCATTTGAACTATTCCATATTTCGATATATTTATCGGAAAATTAGTTATCGGTCAAAATGTGGTTCCCACAAAGCCTTGATGTATGCGTTCAGCATGGGTGTCAACCGAAAGGGCATGGACACAGCTCTCATTTGGATTGTTCCATATTTTGATATATTTACCGATAAATGAGTTATCGGTCAAAATTTAGTTCACATTAAATATTGAAATTTTCGTGCAATATGTGTGTCAATTGAAAGGGCATGGCCACAGCTTTAATTTGAACTGCTCCATATTTCGATATATTCATCGATAAATGAGTTAAGGGTCAAAATGTGGTTCCCACAAAGCCTTGATGTATGCGTTCAACATGGGTGTCAACCGAAAGGGTATCGCCACAGCTTTCATTTGGACTGTTCCATATTTCGATATAGTTATCGATAAATGAGTTATCGGTCAAAATGTGGTTCCCACAAAGCCTTGATGTATGCGTTCAACATGGGTGTCAAACGAAAGGGCATGGGCACAGCTTTCATTTGGATTGTTCCATATTTTGATATATTTACCGATAAATGAGTTATCGGTCAAAATGTAGTTCCCACTAAACCTTGATGTATGCGTTCAACATGGGTGTCAAACGAAAGGGCATAACCATATCTTTCATTTGAACTGCTCTGTATTTCGATATATTAATGGATAGATGAGATATCGGTCAAAATGTGGTTCCCATAAAAACTTGAAATTTTCGTGCATTTGAACTATTCCATATTTCGATATAATGATCGAAAAATGAGTTATCGGTCAAAATGTGGTTCCCACAAAACCTTGATATATGCGTTCACCATGGGTGTCAAACGAAAGGGCATGGCCACAGCTTTAATTTGGACTGTTCCATATTTCGATATATTCATCGATAAATGAGTTACCTGTCAAAATGTAGTTCCCAGAAAACCTTGAAATTTCCGTGCAATATGGGTCTCAAACGAAAGGGCATGGCCACAGCTTTCATTTGAAGTGTGCCATATTGCGATATAATGAACGAAAAAGAGTTATCGTCAAAATGTGGTTCCCACAAAGCCTTGATGTATGCGTTCAGCATGGGTGTCAACCGAAAGGGCATGGCCACAGCTTTCATTTGGATTGTTCCATATTTCGATATAATTATCGGTAAATGAGCTATCAGTCCAAATGTAGTTCCCATTAAACCTTGAAATTTTCGTGCAATATGGTGTCAAACGAAAGGGCATGGCCACAGCTTTCATTTGAACTATTCCATATTTCGATATAATTATCGGTAAATGAGTTATCGGTCCAAATGTAGTTCCCATTAAACCTTGAAAATTTCGTGCAATATGGGTGTCAAACCAGAGGGCATGGCCATAGCTTTCATTTGAAGTGTTCCATATTTCGATATAATGAACGAAAAATGAGTTATCGTCAAAATGTGGTTCCCACAAAGCCTTGACCTTGAATGTCAACCGAAAGGGCATGGCCACAGCTTTCATTTGGACTGTTCCATATTTCGATATAGTTATCGATAAATGAGTTATCGGTCAAAATGTGGTTCCCACAAAACCTTGATATTTGCGTTCAACATGGGTGTCAAACAAAAGGGCATGGCCACAGCTTTAATTTGGACTGTTCCATATTTCGATATAATTATCGGTCAATGAGTTAAAATGTGGTTCCCACCACGCCTTGATGTATGCGTTCAACATGGGAGTCAAACGAAAGGGCATGGCCACAGCTTTCATTTGAACTATTCCATATTTCGATATATTTATCGGAAAATTAGTTATCGGTCAAAATGTGGTTCCCACAAAGCCTTGATGTATGCGTTCAGCATGGGTGTCAACCGAAAGGGCATGGACACAGCTCTCATTTGGATTGTTCCATATTTTGATATATTTACCGATAAATGAGTTATCGGTCAAAATTTAGTTCACATTAAATATTGAAATTTTCGTGCAATATGTGTGTCAATTGAAAAAGCATGGCCACAGCTTTAATTTGAACTGCTCCATATTTCGATATATTCATCGATAAATGAGTTAAGGGTCAAAATGTGGTTCCCATAAAGCCTTGATGTATGCGTTCAACATGGGTGTCAACCGAAAGGGTATCGCCACAGCTTTCATTTGGACTGTTCCATATTTCGATATAGTTATCGATAAATGAGTTATCGGTCAAAATGTGGTTCCCACAAAGCCTTGATGTATGCGTTCAACATGGGTGTCAAACGAAAGGGCATGGGCACAGCTTTCATTTGGATTGTTCCATATTTTGATATATTTACCGATAAATGAGTTATCGGTCAAAATGTAGTTCCCACTAAACCTTGATGTATGCGTTCAACATGGGTGTCAAACGAAAGGGCATAACCATATCTTTCATTTGAACTGCTCTGTATTTCGATATATTAATGGATAAATGAGATATCGGTCAAAATGTGGTTCCCATAAAAACTTGAAATTTTCGTGCATTTGAACTATTCCATATTTCGATATAATGATCGAAAAATGAGTTATCGGTCAAAATGTGGTTCCCACAAAACCTTGATATATGCGTTCACCATGGGTGTCAAACGAAAGGGCATGGCCACAGCTTTAATTTGGACTGTTCCATATTTCGATATATTCATCGATAAATGAGTTACCTGTCAAAATGTAGTTCCCAGAAAACCTTGAAATTTCCGTGCAATATGGGTCTCAAACGAAAGGGCATGGCCACAGCTTTCATTTGAAGTGTTCCATATTTCGATATAATGAACGAAAAAGAGTTATCGTCAAAATGTGGTTCCCACAAAGCCTTGATGTATGCGTTCAGCATGGGTGTCAACCGAAAGGGCATGGCCACAGCTTTCATTTGGATTGTTCCATATTTCGATATAATTATCGGTAAATGAGCTATCAGTCCAAATGTAGTTCCCATTAAACCTTGAAATTTTCGTGCAATATGGTGTCAAACGAAAGGGCATGGCCACAGCTTTCATTTGAACTATTCCATATTTCGATATAATTATCGGTAAATGGGTTATCGGTCCAAATGCAGTTCCCATTAAACCTTGAAAATTTCGTGCAATATGGGTGTCAAACCAGAGGGCATGGCCATAGATTTCATTTGAAGTGTTCCATATTTCGATATAATGAACGAAAAATGAGTTATCGTCAAAATGTGGTTCCCACAAAGCCTTGACCTATGCGTTCAGCATGAATGTCAACCGAAAGGGCATGGCCACAGCTTTCATTTGGACTGTTCCATATTTCGATATAGTTATCGATAAATGAGTTATCGGTCAAAATGTGGTTCCCACAAAACCTTGATATTTGCGTTCAACATGGGTGTCAAACAAAAGGGCATGGCCACAGCTTTAATTTGGACTGTTCCATATTTCGATATAATTATCGGTCAATGAGTTAAAATGTGGTTCCCACCACGCCTTGATGTATGCGTTCAACATGGGAGTCAAACGAAAGGGCATGGCCACAGCTTTCATTTGAACTATTCCATATTTCGATATATTTATCGGAAAATTAGTTATCGGTCAAAATGTGGTTCCCACAAAGCCTTGATGTATGCGTTCAGCATGGGTGTCAACCGAAAGGGCATGGACACAGCTCTCATTTGGATTGTTCCATATTTTGATATATTTACCGATAAATGAGTTATCGGTCAAAATTTAGTTCACATTAAATATTGAAATTTTCGTGCAATATGTGTGTCAATTGAATGGGCATGGCCACAGCTTTAATTTGAACTGCTCCATATTTCGATATATTCATCGATAAATGAGTTAAGGGTCAAAATGTGGTTCCCACAAAGCCTTGATGTATGCGTTCAACATGGGTGTCAACCGAAAGGGTATCGCCACAGCTTTCATTTGGACTGTTCCATATTTCGATATAGTTATCAATAAATGAGTTATCGGTCAAAATGTGGTTCCCACAAAGCCTTGATGTATGCGTTCAACATGGGTGTCAAACGAAAGGGCATGGGCACAGCTTTCATTTGGATTGTTCCATATTTTGATATATTTACCGATAAATGAGTTATCGGTCAAAATGTAGTTCCCACTAAACCTTGATGTATGCGTTCAACATGGGTGTCAAACGAAAGGGCATAACCATATCTTTCATTTGAACTGCTCTGTATTTCGATATATTAATGGATAAATGAGATATCGGTCAAAATGTGGTTCCCATAAAAACTTGAAATTTTCGTGCATTTGAACTATTCCATATTTCGATATAATGATCGAAAAATGAGTTATCGGTCAAAATGTGGTTCCCACAAAACCTTGATATATGCGTTCACCATGGGTGTCAAACGAAAGGGCATGGCCACAGCTTTAATTTGGACTGTTCCATATTTCGATATATTCATCGATAAATGAGTTACCTGTCAAAATGTAGTTCCCAGAAAACCTTGAAATTTCCGTGCAATATGGGTCTCAAACGAAAGGGCATGGCCACAGCTTTCATTTGAAGTGTTCCATATTTCGATATAATGAACGAAAAAGAGTTATCGTCAAAATGTGGTTCCCACAAAGCCTTGATGTATGCGTTCAGCATGGGTGTCAACCGAAAGGGCATGGCCACAGCTTTCATTTGGATTGTTCCATATTTCGATATAATTATCGGTAAATGAGCTATCAGTCCAAATGTAGTTCCCATTAAACCTTGAAAATTTCGTGCAATATGGGTGTCAAACCAGAGGGCATGGCCATAGCTTTCATTTGAAGTGTTCCATATTTCGATATAATGAACGAAAAATGAGTTATCGTCAAAATGTGGTTCCCACAAAGCCTTGACCTATGCGTTCAGCATGAATGTCAACCGAAAGGGCATGGCCACAGCTTTCATTTGGACTGTTCCATATTTCGATATAGTTATCGATAAATGAGTTATCGGTCAAAATGTGGTTCCCACAAAACCTTGATATTTGCGTTCAACATGGGTGTCAAACAAAAGGGCATGGCCACAGCTTTCATTTGAACTATTCCATATTTCGATATAATTATCGGTAAATGAGTTATCGGTCCAAATGTAGTTCCCATTAAACCTTGAAAATTTCGTGCAATATGGGTGTCAAACCAGAGGGCATGGCCATAGCTTTCATTTGAAGTGTTCCATATTTCGATATAATGAACGAAAAATGAGTTATCGTCAAAATGTGGTTCCCACAAAGCCTTGACCTATGCGTTCAGCATGAATGTCAACCGAAAGGGCATGGCCACAGCTTTCATTTGGACTGTTCCATATTTCGATATAGTTATCGATAAATGAGTTATCGGTCAAAATGTGGTTCCCACAAAACCTTGATATTTGCGTTCAACATGGGTGTCAAACAAAAGGGCATGGCCACAGCTTGAATTTGGACTGTTCCATATTTCGATATAATTATCGGTCAATGAGTTAAAATGTGGTTCCCACCACGCCTTGATGTATGCGTTCAACATTGGGAGTCAAACGAAAGGGCATGGCCACAGCTTTCATTTGAACTATTCCATATTTCGATATATTTATCGGAAAATTAGTTATCGGTCAAAATGTGGTTCCCACAAAGCCTTGATGTATGCGTTCAGCATGGGTGTCAACCGAAAGGGCATGGACACAGCTCTCATTTGGATTGTTCCATATTTTGATATATTTACCGATAAATGAGTTATCGGTCAAAATTTAGTTCACATTAACCCTTGATGTATGCGTTCAACATGTGTGTCAAACGAAAGGGCATAGCCACAGCTTTAATTTGGACTGTTCCATATTTCGATATGTTCATCGATAAATGAGTTATCGGTCAAAATGTGGTTCCATCAAAGCCTTGATGTATGCGTTCAGCGTGGGTGTCAAACGAAAGGGCATCGCCACAGCTTTCATTTGGACTGTTCCATATTTCGATATAGTTATCGATAATTGAGTTATCGGTCAAAATGTGGTTCCCATTAAACCTTGAAATTTGTGCGCAATATGGGAGTCAAACGAAAGGGCATGGCCACAGCTTTCATTTGAACTGTTCCATAATTCGATATATTTATCGATAATGGAGTTATCGGTCAAAATGTAGTTCCCATTATATCTTGAAATTTGCGTGCAATGTGCGTGCCAAACGAAAGGGCATGGCCACAGCTTTTATTTGAACTATTACATATTTCGATATATTTACCGATAAATGAGTTATCGGTCAAAATGTGGTTCCCATTAAACCTTGAAATTTGTGCCCAATATGGGAGTCAAACGAAAGGGCATGGCCACAGCTTTCATTTGAACTGTTCCATAATTCGATATATTTATCGATAATTGAGTTATCGGTCAAAATGTAGTTCCCATTATATCTTGAAATTTGCGTGCAATATTCGTGTCAAATGAAAGGACATGGCCACAGCTTTTATTTGAACTATTACATATTTCGATATATTTACCGATAAATGAGTTATCGGTCAAAATGTGGTTCACACAAAGCCTTGATGTATGCGTTCAACATGGGTGTCAAACGAAAGGGCATAACCATATCTTTCATTTGAACTGCTCTGTTTTTCGATATATTCATCGATAAATGAGATATCGGTCAAAATGTGGTTCCCATAAAAACTTGAAATTTACGTGCATTTGAACTATTCCATATTTCGATATATTTATCGGTAAATGAGTTATCGGTCAAAATGTAGTTCCCAGAAAACATTGATGTATGAGTTCAATGTGGGTGTCAAACGAAAGGGCATGACCACAGCTTTCATTTGAACTATTCCATATTTCGATATAGTTATCGATAAATGAGTTACCGGTCAGAATGTAGTTCCCAGAAAACCTTGAAATTTCCTTGCAATATGGGTGTCAAACGAAAGGGCATGGCCACAGCTCTCATTTGAAGTCTTCCATATTTCGATATAATGATCGAAAAATGAGTTATCGGTCACAATGTGGTTCCCACAAAACCTTGATATATGCGTTCACCATGGGTGTCAAACGAAAGGGCATGCCTTAATTTGGACTGTTCCATATTTCGATATATTCATCGATAAATGAGTTACCTGTCAAAATGTCTTTCTTCTTTAAATGGTCATCTAACCGCCTGGGCGATTTTGACCGTCCAACATAGCTCGCCAGTCGTTTCTTCGTTGCGCCAACTGGCGCCAATTGGAAACACCGCGGGATCGCAAATCGGTCTCCACTTGGTCCTTCCATCGGAGTGGTGGTCTCCCTCTTCCTCTGCTTCCACCGGCGGGTGCCGATAAGAATACCTTCTGGGCTGGAGCATCTTCGTTCATTCCCACTACGTGGCCTAGCCAGCGAAGCCGCTGTGTTTTAATTCGCTGAACTATGTCGGCGTCTGCGTAAAGTTCATACAGCTCATCATTAAATCTTCTTCGGTACTCGCCGTCGCCAACGCGTAGAGGTCCACAAATCTTTCGAAGAACCTTTCTCTCGAATACTCCCAGAGCCGCCTCATCAGATGTTGTTAGTGTCCACGCTTCTGCACCATATAGCAGGACGGGTGCGATGAGTGACTTGTAGAGTGTTATTTTCGTTCGTCGAGAGAGGACTTTACTTTTCAATTACCTACTCAGTCCGAAGTAGCATTTGTTTGCAAGAGTGATTCTTCGTCGGATTTCTAGGCTAACATTATTGTTGGTATTAATGCTGGTTCCCAGGTAAACGAAGTCCTTTACTATTTCGAAATTATTGCTGCCAACAGTGGATTGGTTGCCAAGGCGCGAATGCGCTGACTCTTTGCATGATGACAGAAGGTACTTCGTTTTGCCCTCGTTCACCACCAATCCCATTTTCTCCGCTTCTTTTTCTAATTTGGAGTAAGCAGAAGTTACGGCGCGGTTGTTAAGGCCAATGATATCAATATCGTCAGCATATGCCAACAGTTGGACGCTTTTATAAAATATTGTTCCAGCGCGGTTAAGTTCTGCAGCTTGTATTATTTTCTCCAGCATTAAATTAAAGAAATCGCACGATAGGGGGTCACCCTGTCTGAAACCTCGTTTAGTTTCGAACGGCTCGGAGAGGTACTTCCCAATTCTGACCGAGCTGGCGGTGTTGCTCAAGGTCATTTTGCATAGCCGTATAAGTTTTGCGGGGAAACCAAATTCAGACATAGCGGCATATAGGCAGCTCCTTTTCGTGCTATCGAAAGCGGCCTTAAAATCAACAAAGAGATGATGCGTGTCGATTCTTTTTTCACGGGTTTTTTCCAAGATTTGTCGTATTGTAAAAATCTGGTCGATGGTAGATTTACCAGGTCTGAAGCCACACTGATAAGGTCCAATCAGTCTGTTCACATCAGGTTTCAGTCTTTCGCACAATACGCTTGATAGGACCTTATATGCGATATTCAAAAGGCTGATTCCGCGATAGTTGGCGCAGTTTGCAGGATCGCCCTTCTTGTGGATTGGGCAGAGAACACTTAGATTCCAATCTTCAGGCATGCATTCATCCGACCAAATTCTGCATAGAAGCTGATGCATGCGCCTTACCAGCTCCTCGCCTCCGTGTTTGAATAGCTCAGCAGGCAAACCATCAGCGCCAGCTGCTTTATTGTTTTTCAATCGGGATATTGCTATTCGCACCTCATTGTAGTCGGGTTGTGGAACGTCAATTCCATCATCTTCGATTGTGGGCTCGGGTTCGGCATCTTCTCTGGTTTCTTGCTCAGTTTCTCCATTTAAAAGGGCAGAGAAGTGATCCCTCCATATTCTGAGTGTTCTCTGAACATCGGTCACCAGGTCGCCGTTCTCATTCTTACAGGAGTTTGCCCCGGGTTTGAAACCTTCTGTCATTCGCCGAATTTTTTGATAGAATTTTCGGGCATTATTCCCGTTGGCCAGCATCTCAAGCTCCTTTATTTCACGCTTTTATGCCTCTCTTTTTTTCGCCCGGAAAAGCTGCCTCGCTTCCCTCTTCAACTCGCGGTAGTGTTCACACACACTCCTCGTTGCATTCGATCTCAGCGTTGCCTTGTAGGCTTCGTCCTTTCTTTTCGTTGCAGCGCGGCACTCTTCATCATCATACCAGTTGTTTTTTCGCGTTCGCCGGAATCCAATTACTTCTTCGGCTGCGGTACGGAGTGCTCCTGAGATATGATCCCACTGCTCATGCATTCCACTAGGTTGAATTGTGCTCTCGGAGAGCAGGTGTGAGAGGCGATCTGCGAAATAATTGGCGATCTGTTGCGATTGCAGCTTTTCGACGTCCAGCTTTCCCTGCGTTTTTTGTTGCACCTGTTTTGTCGTACAGAGGCGGGTACGAATCTTGGCTGCTACTAGGTAGTGATCAGAGTCAATGTTAGGTCCTCGTATTGTGCGAACATCTAAAACGCTGGAAGCATGCCGTCCGTCTATCACAACGTGGTCGATCTGGTTGCGTGTTTTTCGATCGGGGGACAGCCATGTAGCCTGATGGATCTTCTTGTGCATAAACCTAGTGCTGGATATGACCATGTTTCGGGCACCGGCGAAGTCGATCAGCCTGAATCCATTTGGCGAAGTCTGATCGTGGAGACTGAACTTCCCGACAGTGGGGCCAAATACACCCTCCTTACCCACCCTGGCGTTAAAGTCGCCAAGCACGACTTTGATATCATGACGGGGGCAGCGCTCGTATGCTTCTTCCAGGCGCTCGTAGAATGCATTCTTTTCCACGTCGTCCTTCTCTTCCGTCGGTGCATGAGCGCAGATAAACGATATGGTGAAAAATCGTACTTTTATGCGGATTGCAGCGAGACGCTCGTTCACGGGTGTGAACGACAGTACTCGGTGACGGAGTCTCTCTCCCACCACAAATCCCACGCCGAATCTGCGCTTGTCTTCATGCCCACTCCAGTAGATGTTGCAAGGTGTTTTGATCGTGTTTCCTCGCCCCGTCCATCGCATCTCTTGTATGGCGGTGATGTCAGCTTTTGCTTTCCTCAGGACCTCAACCAGCCGGGCAGCGGCACCTTCCCCATTAAGGGACCGGACATTCCAGGTACATGCCCTTATCTCATAATCCTTATTTCGTTTGCGGGTGTTGTCATCTAAAAAAGGGGTTCTCATATCCGAGGCTTTGTTGTTGAATTTCATTGGAACGTTGTTTTATGTGGTGGGTCCCAAACCCAACGCACAACCCGTTTCACGGGAGGTTGAATTCTATTACACGTTTGTATAGCGAGCCGCTTGCAGCCGCACCACCTGGTGATCAGACGCTGCTGTTTGAACCCCCCCAGCAAGCCCTTAAACCGATTATGTCGGAGTGGCCTTACCAGATTGTCGCCTTCTCACGTTTAGCTCACCACCAAACGGGTGTTCGGTGGTTACCCAGAGGATACTTGGGCGCAAAGCCCGGAAGTAGTGAGCTGCTTGAACCGCATGCAAAAGAATCGCTCTGGCCATTCCCAGGTGAATGGCGATCAGAAACTTTCCCCACTTGCGTGGACTTCTGCACACGGCCCCACCCTCCAGCTTTCATTTGAACTATTCCATATTTCGATATAGTTATCGATAAATGAGTTACCGGTCAAAATGTAGTTCCCAGAAAACCTTGAAATTTCCGTGCAATATGGGTGTCAAACGAAAGGGCATGGCCACAGCTTTCATTTGAAGTGTTCCATATTTCGATATAATGAACGAAAAATGAGTTATCGTCAAAATGTGGTTCCCACAAAGCTTTGATGTATGCGTTCAGCATGGGTGTCAACCGAAAGGGCATGGCCACAGCTTTCATTTGGATTGTTCCATATTTCGATATAATTATCGGTAAATGAGCTATCGGTCCAAATGTAGTTCCCATTAAACCTTGAAATTTTCGTGCAATATGGTGTCAAACGAAAGGGCATGGCCACAGCTTTCATTTGAACTATTACATATTTCGATATAATTATCGGTAAATGAGTTATCGGTCCAAATGTAGTTCCCATTAAGCCTTGAAAATTTCGTGCAATATGGGTGTCAAACGAAAGGGCATGGCCACAGCTTTCATTTGAAGTGTTCCATATTTCGATATAATGAACGAAAAATGAGTTATCGGTCAAAATGTGGTTCCCAGAAAACCTTGAAATTTGCATGCATTATGGGTGTCAAACGAAAGGGCATGGCCACAGTTTTCATTTGAAGTGTTCCATATTTCGATATAATGAACGAAAAATGAGTTATCGTCAAAATGTGGTTCCCACAAAGCCTTGATGTGTGCGTTCAGCATGGCTGTCAACCGAAAGGGCATGGCCACAGCTTTCATTTGGATTGTTCCATATTTCGATATATTTACCGATAAATGAGTTATCGGTCAAAATGTGGTTCCCATTAAACCTTGAAATTTGTGCGCAATATGGCTGTCAACCGAAAGGGCATGGCCACAGCTTTCATTTGGATTGTTCCATATTTCGATATAATTATCGGTAAATGAGCTATCGGTCCAAATGTAGTTCCCATTAAACCTTGAAATTTTCGTGCAATATGGTGTCAAACGAAAGGGCATGGCCACAGCTTTCATTTGAACTATTCCATATTTCGATATAATTATCGGTAAATGAGTTATCGGTCCAAATGTAGTTCCCATTAAGCCTTGAAAATTTCGTGCAATATGGGTGTCAAACGAAAGGGCATGGCCACAGCTTTCATTTGAAGTGTTCCATATTTCGATATAATGAACGAAAAATGAGTTATCGGTCCAAATGTGGTTCCCAGAAAACCTTGAAATTTGCATGCATTATGGGTGTCAAACGAAAGGGCATGGCCACAGTTTTCATTTGAAGTGTTCCATATTTCGATATAATGAACGAAAAATGAGTTATCGGTCAAAATGTGGTTCCCACAAAACCTTGATATATGCGTTCACCATGGGTGTCAAACGAAAGGGCATGGCCACAGCTTTTATTTGAACTATTACATATTTCGATATATTTACCGATAAATGAGTTATCGGTCAAAATGTGGTTCCCATTAAACCTTGAAATTTGTGTGCAATATGGGAGTCAAACGAAAGGGCATGGCCACAGCTTTCATTTGAACTGTTCCATAACTCGATATATTTATCGATAAATGAGTTATCGGTCAAAATGTAGTTCCCATTATATCTTGAAATGTGCGTGCAATATTCGTGTCAAATGAAAGGGCATGGCCACAGCTTTTATTTGAACTATCACATATTTCGATATAATTATCGGTAAATGATTTATCGGTCAAAATGTGGTTCCCATTAAACCTTGATAGATGTGTTCAACATGGGTGTCAAACGAAAGGGCATGGCCACAGCTTTAATTTGAACAATTCCATATTTCGATATAATTATCGGTAAATGAGTTAAAATGTGGTTCCCACCACGCCTTGATGTATGCGTTCAACATGGGAGTCAAACCAAAGGGCATGGCCACAGCTTTCATTTGAAGTGTTCCATATTTCGATATAATGATCGGAAAATTAGTTATCGGTCAAAATGTGGTTCCCACAAAGCCTTGATGTATGCGTTCAGCATGGGTGTCAACCGAAAGGGCATGGACACAGCTTTCATTTGGATTGTTCCATATTTTGATATATTTACCGATAGATGAGTTATCGGTCAAAATTTAGTTCCCATTAACCCTTGATGTATGCGTTCAACATGGGTGTCAAACGAAAGGGCATAGCCACAGCTTTAATTTGGACTGTTCCATATTTCGATATATTCATCTATAAATGAGTTTACCTGTCAAAATGTAGTTCCCAGAAAACCTTGAAATTTCCGTGCAGTATGGGTGTCAAACGAAATGGCATAGCCATAGCTTTCATTTGAACTATTCCATATTTCGACATATCTATCGATAAATGAGTTATCGGTCAAAATGTGGTTCCCACAAAACCTTGAAATTTGGGTGCAATATGGGTGTCAAACGAAATGGCTTGGCCACAGCTTTCAATTAACCTATTGCATATTTCGATATATTTACCGATAAATGAGTTAATCGGTAAAAATGTAGTTCCCATTAAACCTTGAAATTTTCGTGCAATATGGTATTCAAACGAGAGGGCAAGGCCACAGCTTTCATTTGGACTGTTCCGTATATCGATATAATTACCGATAAATGAGTTATCGGTCAAAATGTAGTTCCCTTTAAACCTTGAAATTTTCGTGCAATATGTGTGTCAATTGAAAGGGCATGGCCACAGCTTTAATTTGAACTGCTCCATATTTCGATATACGAGTATTCATCGATAAATGAGTTATCCGTCAAAATGTGGTTCCCACAAAGCCTTGATGTATGCGTTCAACATGGGTGTCAAACGAAAGGGCATGGCCACAGCTTTCATTTGAACTATTCCATATTTCGCTATATTTATCGATAAATGATTTATCGGTCAAAATGTGGTTCCCATTAAACCTTAATATATGTGTTCAACATGGATGTTAAACGAAAGGGCATGGCCACAGCTTTAATTTGAACAACTCCATATTTCGATATAATTATCGGTAAATGAGTTAAAATGTGGTTCCCACAAAGCCTTGATGTATGTGTTCAACGTGGGATTCAAACGAAAGGGCATGGCCACAGCTTTCAATCGAAGTGTTCCATATTTCGATATAATGATCGAAAAATGAGTTATCGGTCAAAATGTGGTTCCCACAAATCCTTGATGTATGCGTTCAGCATGGGTGTCAACCGAAAGGGCATGGCCACAGCTTTCATTTGGATTGTTCCATATTTTAATATATTTACCGATAAATGAGTTATCGGTCAAAATGTAGTTCCCATTAAACCTTGATGTATGCGTGCAATATGGGTGTCAAACGAAAGGGCATGGCCACAGCTTTCATTTGAAGTGTTCCATATTTCGATATAATGAACGAAAAATGAGTTATCGGTCAAAATGTGGTTCCCAGAAAACCTTGAAATTTGCATGCATTATGGGTGTCAAACGAAAGGGCATGGCCACAGTTTTCATTTGAAGTGTTCCATATTTCGATATAATGAACGAAAAATGAGTTATCGTCAAAATGTGGTTCCCACAAAGCCTTGATGTGTGCGTTCAGCATGGCTGTCAACCGAAAGGGCATGGCCACAGCTTTCATTTGGATTGTTCCATATTTCGATATATTTACCGATAAATGAGTTATCGGTCAAAATGTGGTTCCCATTAAACCTTGAAATTTGTACGCAATATGGCTGTCAACCGAAAGGGCATGGCCACAGCTTTCATTTGGATTGTTCCATATTTCGATATAATTATCGGTAAATGAGCTATCGGTCCAAATGTAGTTCCCATTAAACCTTGAAATTTTCGTGCAATATGGTGTCAAACGAAAGGGCATGGCCACAGCTTTCATTTGAACTATTCCATATTTCGATATAATTATCGGTAAATGAGTTATCGGTCCAAATGTAGTTCCCATTAAGCCTTGAAAATTTCGTGCAATATGGGTGTCAAACGAAAGGGCATGGCCACAGCTTTCATTTGAAGTGTTCCATATTTCGATATAATGAACGAAAAATGAGTTATCGGTCCAAATGTGGTTCCCAGAAAACCTTGAAATTTGCATGCATTATGGGTGTCAAACGAAAGGGCATGGCCACAGTTTTCATTTGAAGTGTTCCATATTTCGATATAATGAACGAAAAATGAGTTATCGGTCAAAATGTGGTTCCCACAAAACCTTGATATATGCGTTCACCATGGGTGTCAAACGAAAGGGCATGGCCACAGCTTTTATTTGAACTATTACATATTTCGATATATTTACCGATAAATGAGTTATCGGTCAAAATGTGGTTCCCATTAAACCTTGAAATTTGTGTGCAATATGGGAGTCAAACGAAAGGGCATGGCCACAGCTTTCATTTGAACTGTTCCATAACTCGATATATTTATCGATAAATGAGTTATCGGTCAAAATGTAGTTCCCATTATATCTTGAAATGTGCGTGCAATATTCGTGTCAAATGAAAGGGCATGGCCACAGCTTTTATTTGAACTATCACATATTTCGATATAATTATCGGTAAATGATTTATCGGTCAAAATGTGGTTCCCATTAAACCTTGATAGATGTGTTCAACATGGGTGTCAAACGAAAGGGCATGGCCACAGCTTTAATTTGAACAATTCCATATTTCGATATAATTATCGGTAAATGAGTTAAAATGTGGTTCCCACCACGCCTTGATGTATGCGTTCAACATGGGAGTCAAACCAAAGGGCATGGCCACAGCTTTCATTTGAAGTGTTCCATATTTCGATATAATGATCGGAAAATTAGTTATCGGTCAAAATGTGGTTCCCACAAAGCCTTGATGTATGCGTTCAGCATGGGTGTCAACCGAAAGGGCATGGACACAGCTTTCATTTGGATTGTTCCATATTTTGATATATTTACCGATAGATGAGTTATCGGTCAAAATTTAGTTCCCATTAACCCTTGATGTATGCGTTCAACATGGGTGTCAAACGAAAGGGCATAGCCACAGCTTTAATTTGGACTGTTCCATATTTCGATATATTCATCTATAAATGAGTTTACCTGTCAAAATGTAGTTCCCAGAAAACCTTGAAATTTCCGTGCAGTATGGGTGTCAAACGAAATGGCATAGCCATAGCTTTCATTTGAACTATTCCATATTTCGACATATCTATCGATAAATGAGTTATCGGTCAAAATGTGGTTCCCACAAAACCTTGAAATTTGGGTGCAATATGGGTGTCAAACGAAATGGCTTGGCCACAGCTTTCAATTAACCTATTGCATATTTCGATATATTTACCGATAAATGAGTTAATCGGTAAAAATGTAGTTCCCATTAAACCTTGAAATTTTCGTGCAATATGGTATTCAAACGAGAGGGCAAGGCCACAGCTTTCATTTGGACTGTTCCGTATATCGATATAATTACCGATAAATGAGTTATCGGTCAAAATGTAGTTCCCTTTAAACCTTGAAATTTTCGTGCAATATGTGTGTCAATTGAAAGGGCATGGCCACAGCTTTAATTTGAACTGCTCCATATTTCGATATACGAGTATTCATCGATAAATGAGTTATCGGTCAAAATGTGGTTCCCACAAAGCCTTGATGTATGCGTTCAACATGGGTGTCAAACGAAAGGGCATGGCCACAGCTTTCATTTGAACTATTCCATATTTCGCTATATTTATCGATAAATGATTTATCGGTCAAAATGTGGTTCCCATTAAACCTTAATATATGTGTTCAACATGGATGTTAAACGAAAGGGCATGGCCACAGCTTTAATTTGAACAACTCCATATTTCGATATAATTATCGGTAAATGAGTTAAAATGTGGTTCCCACAAAGCCTTGATGTATGTGTTCAACGTGGGATTCAAACGAAAGGGCATGGCCACAGCTTTCAATCGAAGTGTTCCATATTTCGATATAATGATCGAAAAATGAGTTATCGGTCAAAATGTGGTTCCCACAAATCCTTGATGTATGCGTTCAGCATGGGTGTCAACCGAAAGGGCATGGCCACAGCTTTCATTTGGATTGTTCCATATTTTAATATATTTACCGATAAATGAGTTATCGGTCAAAATGTAGTTCCCATTAAACCTTGATGTATGCGTTCAACATGGGTGTCAAACGAAAGGGCATAGACACAGCTTTAATTTGAACTGTTCCATATTTCGATATATTTATCGAAAAATTATTTATCGGTAAAAATGTGGTTCCCATTAAACCTTGAAATTTGGGCGCAATATGGGCGTCAAACGAAAGGGCATGGCCACAGATTTCATTTGAACTGTTCGATATATTTATCGATAAATGGGTCAAAATGTAGTTCCCATTATACCTTGAAATTTGCGTGCAATATGCGTGTCAAACGAAAGGGCATGGCCATACCTTTTATTTGAACTATTACAAATTTCGATATATTTACCGATAAATGAGTTGTCGGTCAAAATGTACTTCCCATTGAACCTTGAAATTTGTGCGCAATATGGGAGTCAAACGAAAGGGCATGGCTACAGCTTTCATTTGGATTGTTCCATATTTCGATATATTTCGATATAGTTATCGATAAATGAGTTATCGGTCAAAATGTGGTTCCCACAAAGCCTTGATGTGTGCGTTCAACATGGGTGTCAAACGAAAGGGCATAGCCACATCTTTCATTTGAACTGTTCCATATTTCGATATATTTATCGAAAAATTATTTATCGGTAAAAATGTGGTTCCCATTAAACCTTGAAATTTGGGCGCAATATGGGCGTCAAACGAAAGGGCATGGCCACAGATTTCATTTGAACTGTTCGATATATTTATCGATAAATGGGTCAAAATGTAGTTCCCATTATACCTTGAAATTTGCGTGCAATATGCGTGTCAAACGAAAGGGCATGGCCATACCTTTTATTTGAACTATTACAAATTTCGATATATTTACCGATAAATGAGTTGTCGGTCAAAATGTACTTCCCATTGAACCTTGAAATTTGTGCGCAATATGGGAGTCAAACGAAAGGGCATGGCTACAGCTTTCATTTGGATTGTTCCATATTTCGATATATTTACCAATAAATGAGTTATCGGTCAAAATGTAGTGCCCAGAAAACATTGATGTATGCGTTCAAAGTGGGTGTCAAACGAAAGGGCATGGCCACAGCTTTCATATGAACTATTCCATATTTCGATATAATTATCGGTAAATGAGTAATCGGTCAAAATGTGGTTCCCATAAAAACTTGGAATTTGTGTGCAATATGGGAGTCAAACGAAAGGGCATAGACACAGCTTTCATTTGAACTATTCCATATTTCGATATAATTATCGATAAATGAGTTATCGGTCCAAATGTAGTTCCCATTAAACCTTGAAAATTTCGTGCAATATGGGTGTCAAACGAGAGGGCATGGCCATAGCTTTCATTTGAAGTGTTCCATATTTCGATATAATGAACGAAAAATGAGTTATCGTCAAAATGTGGTTCCCACAAAGCCTTGACCTATGCGTTCAGCATGAATGTCAACCAAAAGGGCATGGCCACAGCTTTCATTTGGACTGTTCCATATTTCGATATAGTTATCGATAAATGAGTTATCGGTCAAAATGTGGTTCCCACAAAACCTTGATATTTGCGTTCAACATGGGTGTCAAAAAAAAGGGCATGGCCACAGCTTTAATTTGGACTGTTCCATATTTCGATATAATTATCGGTCAATGAGTTAAAATGTGGTTCCCACCACGCCTTGATGTATGCGTTCAACATGGGAGTCAAACGAAAGGGCATGGCCACAGCTTTCATTTGAACTATTCCATATTTCGATATATTTATCGATAAATGATTTATCGGTCAAAATGTGGTTCCCATTAAACCTTGATAGATGTGTTCAACATGGGTGTCAAACGAAAGGGCATGGCCACAGCTTTAATTTGAACAATTCCATATTTCGATATAATTATCGGTAAATGAGTTAAAATGTGGTTCCCACCACGCCTTGATGTATGCGTTCAACATGGGAGTCAAACGAAAGGGCATGGCCACAGCTTTCATTTGAAGTGTTCCATATTTCGATGTAATGATCGGAAAATTAGTTATCGGTCAAAATGTGGTTCCCACAAAGCCTTGATGTATGCGTTCAGCATGGGTGTCAACCGAAAGGGCATGGACACAGCTCTGATTTGGATTTTTCCATATTTTGATATATTTACCGATAAATTAGTTATCGGTCAAAATGTGGTTCCCACAAAACCTTGATATTTGCGTTCAACATGGGTGTCAAACAAAAGGGAATGGCCACACCTTTAATTTGGACTGTTCCATATTTCGATATATTCATCGATAAATGAGTTACGTGTCAAAATGTAGTTCCCAGAAAACCTTGAAATTTCCGTGCAATATGGGCGTCAAACGAAAGGGCATGGCCACAGCTCTCATTTGAAGTGTTCCATATTTCGATATCTCTTTCTCTTTATGGCGCGATATACAACAGGTATATCATCATAAACCTCCTAAGAGATTTTTGCGCCAAGCTTCTCTTCCAATTTGTGGTGTGCCGATTTGAATTTTCCCTACAAATTGGTGGGACCTACAGTTTTTTGCCGACTCCGAACGGCATCTACAAAGGAGACGAATTTTTGCTAAGAAGCCTGTCATGGCAGAAATACACTCGGAGAGTTTGCCAAACCACTGCCGAGGGGCGACCCCGTTTTGAAAAACTTTTTTCAAATCACTTTTGATGTTACCTGTACCAGGGCCCGAACCATGGACCTTCGGTGTGGTAGGCCGGCAACACTACCTCCACACCACGGCGGCCGCCAATATTTTTCCATATTTTGATATATTTACCGATAAATGAGTTATCGGTCAAAATGTGGTTCCCACAAAACCTTGATATTTGCGTTCAACATGGGTGTCAAACAAAAGGGAATGGCCACACCTTTAATTTGGACTGTTCCATATTTCGATATATTCATCGATAAATGAGTTACCTGTCAAAATGTAGTTCCCAGAAAACCTTGAAATTTCCGTGCAATATGGGTGTCAAACGAAAGGGCATGGCCACAGCTCTCATTTGTAGTGTTCCATATTTCGATATAGTTATCGATAAATGAGTTATCGGTCAAAATGTGGTTCCCACAAAACCTTGATATTTGCGTTCAACATGGGTGTCAAACAAAAGGGCATGGCCACACCTTTAATTTGGACTGTTCCATATTTCGATATATTCATCGATAAATGGGTTACCTGTCAAAATGTAGTTCCCAGAAAACTTTCAAATTTCCGTGCAATATGGGCGTCAAACGAAAGGGCATGACCACAGCTTTCATTTGAAGTGTTCCATATTTCGATATAATGATCGAAAAATGAGTTATCGGTCAAAATGTGGTTCCCACAAAGCCTTTATATTTGCGTTCAACATGGGTGTCAAACAAAAGGGCATGGCCACAGCTTTAATTTGGACTGTTCCATATTTCGATATATTCATCGATAAATGAGTTACCTGTCAAAATGTAGTTCCCATTCAACCTTTAAATTTTCTTGCAATATGGTGTCAAACGAAAGGGCATGGCCACAGCTTTCAATTGAACTATGCCATATTTCGATATAATTATCGGTAAATGAGTTATCGGTCAAAATGTGGTTCCCACAAAACTTTGATATACGCGTTCAACATGGGTGTCAAACGAAAGGACATGGCCACAGCTTTCATTTGGACTGTTCAATATTTCGATATATTCATCGATAAATGAGTTATCGGAGAAAATGTGGTTCCATCAAGGTCTTGATGTATGCGTTCAACATGGGTGTCAAACGAAAGGGTATAGCCACAGCTTTCATTTGGACTGTTCCATATTTCGATATAGTTATCGGTCAAAATGTGGTTCCCACAAAGCTTTGATGTATGCGTTCAATATGGGTGTCAAACGAAAGGGCATAGCCACAGCTTTAATTTGGACTGTTCCATATTTCGATATATTTATCTATAAATAATTTATCGGTTAAAATGTGGTTCCCATTAAACCTTGGAATTTGTGTGCAATATGGGAGTCAAACGAAAGGGCATGGTCACAGCTTTCATTTGAACTGCTCCATATTTCGATATATTTATCGATAAATGAGTTATCGGTCAAAATGTGGTTCCCATAAAAACTTGAAATTTACGTGCAATATGGGTGTCAAACGAAAGGGCACGGGCACAGCTCTTATTTGAACTGTTCCATATTTCGATATATTTACCGATAAATGAGTTATCGGTCAAAATGTAGTTCCCATTAAACCTTGAAAATTTCGTGCAATATGGGTGTCAAACGAAAGGGCATGGCCACAGCTTTCATTTGAAGTGTTCCATATTTCGATATAATGATCGAAAAATGAGTTATCGGTCAAAATGTGGTTCCCACAAAGCCTTGATGTATGCGTTCACATGGGTGTCAACCGAAAGGGCATGGCCAGAGCTTTCATTTGGATTGTTCCATATTTCGATATATTTACCGATAAATGAGTTATCGGTCAAAATGTAGTTCCCATTAAACCGTGAAAATTTCGTGCAATATGGGTGCCAAACGAAAGGGCATGGCCACAGCTTTCATTTGAAGTGTTCCATATTTCGATATAATGAACGAAAAATTAGTTATCCGTCAAAATGTGGTTCCCACAAAGCCTTGATGTATGCGTTCAGCATGGGCGTCAACCAAAAGGGCATGGCCACAGCTTTCATTTGGATTGTTCCATATTTCGATATATTTACCGATAAATGAGTTATCGGTCAAAATGTAGTTCCCATTCAACCTTGAAATTTTCGTGCAATAGACACAGCTTTCATTTGAACTATTCCATATTTCGATATAATTATCGGTAAATGAGTTATCGGTCAAAATGTAGTTCCCATTAAACCTTGAAAATTTCGTGCAATATGGGTGTCAAACGAAAGGGCATGGCCACAGCTTTCATTTGAAGTGTTCCATATTTCGATATAATGAACGAAAAATGAGTTATCGTCAAAATGTGGTTCCCACAAAGCCTTGATGTATGCGTTCAGCATGGGTGTCAACCGAAAGGGCATGGCCAGCTTTCATTTGGATTGTTCCATATTTCGATATATTTACCGACAAATGAGTTATCGGTCAAAATGTAGTTCCCAGAAAACATTGATGTATGCGTTCAACATGGGTGTCAAACGAAAGGGAATGGCATGAAATTTGCGTGCAATTTGTGGTTCCCACAAAGCCTTGATGTATGCGTTCAAACTGGGTGTCAAACGAAAGGGCATAGCCACAGCTTTAGATTGGTCTGTTCCATATTTCGATATATTTATCGATAAAACCTGGACTTTGTGTACAATATGGGAGTGAAACGAAAGGGCATGGACACAGCTTTCATTTGAACTGTTCAATATTTCGATATATTCATCGATAAATGAGTTATCGGAGAAAATGTGGTTCCATCAAGGTCTTGATGTATGCGTTCAATATGGGTGTCAAACGAAAGGGCATAGCCACAGCTTTAATTTGGACTGTTCCATATTTCGATATATTTATCTATAAATGATTTATCGGTTAAAATGTGGTTCCCATTAAACCTTGGAATTTGTGTGCAATATGGGAGTCAAACGAAAGGGCATGGTCACAGCTTTCATTTGAACTGCTCCATATTTCGATATATTCATCGATAAATGAGTTATCGGTCAAAATGTGGTTCCCATAAAAACTTGAAATTTACGTGCAATATGGGTGTCAAACGAAAGGGCACGGGCACAGCTCTTATTTGAACTGTTCCATATTTCGATATATTTACCGATAAATGAGTTATCGGTCAAAATGTAGTTCCCATTAAACCTTGGAATTTGTGAGCAATATGGGAGTCAAACGAAAAGGCGTGACCACAGCTTTCATTTGAACTATTCCATATTTCGATATAATTATCGATAAATGAGTTATCAGCCAAAATGTGGTTCCCACAAAGCCTTGATATATTCGTTCCACATGGGCGTCAAAGGACAGGGCATGGCCACAGCTTTTATTTGGACTGTTCCATATTTCGATATAGTTATCGGTCAAAATGTGGTTCCCACAAAGCTTTGATGTATGCGTTCAATATGGGTGTCAAACGAAAGGGCATAGCCACAGCTTTAATTTGGACTGTTCCATATTTCGATATATTTATCTATAAATAATTTATCGGTTAAAATGTGGTTCCCATTAAACCTTGGAATTTGTGTGCAATATGGGAGTCAAACGAAAGGGCATGGTCACAGCTTTCATTTGAACTGCTCCATATTTCGATATATTCATCGATAAATGAGTTATCGGTCAAAATGTGGTTCCCATAAAAACTTGAAATTTACGTGCAATATGGGTGTCAAACGAAAGGGCACGGGCACAGCTCTTATTTGAACTGTTCCATATTTCGATATATTTACCGATAAATGAGTTATCGGTCAAAATGTGGTTCCCATTAAACCTTGGAATTTGTGAGCAATATGGGAGTCAAACGAAAGGGCACGGACACAGCTCTTATTTGAACTGTTCCATATTTCGATATATTTACCGATAAATGAGTTATCGGTCAAAATGTAGTTCCCATTAAACCTTGGAATTTGTGAGCAATATGGGAGTCAAACGAAAGGGCATGGTCACAGCTTTCATTTGAACTGCTCCATATTTCGATATATTCATCGATAAATGAGTTATCGGTCAAAATGTGGTTCCCATAAAAACTTGAAATTTACGTGCAATATGGGTGTCAAACGAAAGGGCACGGGCACAGCTCTTATTTGAACTGTTCCATATTTCGATATATTTACCGATAAATGAGTTATCGGTCAAAATGTGGTTCCCATTAAACCTTGGAATTTGTGAGCAATATGGGAGTCAAACGAAAGGGCACGGACACAGGTCTTATTTTAACTGTTCCATATTTCGATATATTTACCGATAAATGAGTTATCGGTCAAAATGTGGTTCCCATAAAAACTTGAAATTTTGCGTACAATATGGGTGTCAAACGAAAGGGCATGGCCACAGCTTTCGATATATTTACCGATAAATGAGTCATCGGTCAAAATGTAGTTCCCATTAAACCTTGAAATTGGCATGCAATTTGTGGTTCCCACAAAGCCTTGATGTATGCGTTCAAACTGGGTGTCAAACGAAAGGGCATAGCCACAGCTTTAGATTGGTCTGTTCCATATTTCGATATATTTATCGATCAACCTTGGAATTTGTGTGCAATATGGGAGTGAAACGAAAGGGCATGGACACAGCTTTCATTTGAACTGTTTCATATTTCGATATATTTATCGATAAATGAGTTATCGGTGAATATGTAGTTCCCATTAAACCTTGAAATTTTCGTGCAATATGGGTGTCAAACGAAAGGGCATTGCCACATCTTTCATGTGAACTGCTCCATATTTCGATATATTCATCGATAAATGAGTTATCGGTCAAAATGTGGTTCCCATAAAAACTTCAAATTTGCGTACAATATGGGTGTCAAACGAAAGGGCATGGCCACAGCTTTCATTTGAAGTGTTCCATATTTCGATATAATGATCGAAAAATGAGTTATCGGTCAAAATGTGGTTCCCAGAAAGCCTTGATGTATGCGTTCAGCATGGGTGTCAACCGAAAGGGCATGGCCACAGCTTTCATTTGGATTATTCCATATTTCGATATATTTACCGATAAATGAGTTATCGGTCAAAATGTGGTTCACACAAAGCCTTGATGTATGCGTTCAGCATGGGTGTCAAACGAAAGGGCATGGTCACAGCTTTCATTTGCACTGTTCCATATTTCGATATATTCATCGTTAAATGAGTTATCGGTCAAAATGGGGTTCCCACAAACCCTTGATATATGCGTTCAACATGGGTGTCAAACGAAAGGGCATATCCACAGATTTAATTTGGACTGTTCCATATTTCGATATATTCATCGATAAATGTGTTATCGGTCAAAATGTGGTTCCCACAAAACCTTGATATATGCGTTCAACATGGGTGTCAAACGAAAGGGCATAGCCACAGCTTTCATTTGAACTATTCCATATTCCGATATATTTACCGATAAATGAGTTATCGGTCAAAATGTAGTTCCCAATAAACCTTGAAATTTCCTTGCAATATGGGTGTCAAACGAAAGGGCATGGCCACAGCTCTCATTTGAAGTGTTCCATATTTCGATATAATGAACGAAAAATGAGTTATCCGTCAAAATGTGGTTCTCACAAAACCTTGATATATGCGTTCACCATGGGTGTCAAACGAAAGGGCATGGCCACAGCTTTAATTTGGACTGTTCCATATTTCGATATATTTACCGATAAATGAGTTATCGGTCAAAATGTAGTTCCCATTAAACCTTGAAAATTTCATGCAATATGGGTGTCAAACGAAAGGGCATGGCCACAGCTTTCATTTGAAGTGTTCCATATTTCGATATAATGATCGAAAAATTAGTTATCGGTCAAAATGTGGTTCCCACAAAGCCTTGATGTATGCGTTCACATGGGTGTCAACCGAAAGGGCATGGCCAGAGCTTTCATTTGGATTGTTCCATATTTCGATATATTTACCGATAAATGAGTTATCGGTCAAAATGTAGTTCCCATTAAACCTTGAAAATTTCGTGCAATATGGGTGCCAAACGAAAGGGCATGGCCACAGCTTTCATTTGAAGTGTTCCATATTTCGATATAATGAACGAAAAATTAGTTATCCGTCAAAATGTGGTTCCCACAAAGCCTTGATGTATGCGTTCATCATGGGTGTCAACCAAAAGGGCATGGCCACAGCTTTCATTTATATTGTTCCATATTTCGATATATTTACCGATAAATGAGTTATCGGTCAAAATGTAGTTCCCATTCAACCTTGAAATTTTCGTGCAATAGACACAGCTTTCATTTGAACTATTCCATATTTCGATATAATTATCGGTAAATGAGTTATCGGTCAAAATGTAGTTCCCATTAAACCTTGAAAATTTCGTGCAATATGGGTGTCAAACGAAAGGGCATGGCCCCAGCTTTCATTTGAAGTGTTCCATATTTCGATATAATGAACGAAAAATGACTTATCGTCAAAATGTGGTTCCCACAAAGCCTTGCTGTATGCGTTCAGCATGGGTGTCAACCGAAAGGGCATGGCCAGCTTTCATTTGGATTGTTCCATATTTCGATATATTTACCGACAAATGAGTTATCGGTCAAAATGTAGTTCCCAGAAAACATTGATGTATGCGTTCAACATGGGTGTCAAACGAAAGGGCATGGCATGAAATTTGCGTGCAATTTGTGGTTCCCACAAAGCCTTGATGTATGCGTTCAAACTGGGTGTTAAACGAAAGGGCATAGCCACAGCTTTAGATTGGTCTGTTCCATATTTCGATATATTTATCGATAAAACCTGGACTTTGTGTGCAATATGGGAGTGAAACGAAAGGGCATGGACACAGCTTTCATTTGAACTGTTCAATATTTCGATATATTCATCGATAAATGAGTTATCGGAGAAAATGTGGTTCCATCAAGGTCTTGATGTATGCGTTCAATATGGGTGTCAAACGAAAGGGCATAGCCACAGCTTTAATTTGGACCGTTCCATATTTCGATATATTTATCTATAAATGATTTATCGGTTAAAATGTGGTTCCCATTAAACCTTGGAATTTGTGTGCAATATGGGAGTCAAACGAAAGGGCATGGTCACAGCTTTCATTTGAACTGCTACATATTTCGATATATTCATCGATAAATGAGTTATCGGTCAAAATGTGGTTCCCATAAAAACTTGAAATTTACGTGCAATATGGGTGTCAAACGAAAGGTCACGGGCACAGCTCTTATTTGAACTGTTCCATATTTCGATATATTTACCGATAAATGAGTTATCGGTCAAAATGTGGTTCCCATTAAACCTTGGAATTTGTGAGCAATATGGGAGTCAAACTAAAGGGCACGGACACAGCTCTTATTTGAACTGTTCCATATTTCGATATATTTACCGATAAATGAGTTATCGGTCAAAATGTAGTTCCCATTAAACCTTGGAATTTGTGAGCAATATGGGAGTCAAACGAAAGGGCGTGGCCACAGCTTTCATTTGAACTATTCCATATTTCGATATATTTACCGATAAATGAGTTATCGGTCGGAATGTAGTTCCCATTAAACCCTTAAATTTGCGTGCAACATGGGTGTCAAACGAAAGGGCATGGCCACAGCTTTCATTTGAACTATTCCATATTTCGATATAATAAAGGGCATAGCCACAGCTTTCATTTGGACTGTTCCATATTTCGATGTAATTATCGATAAATGAGTTATCGGTCAAACTGTAGTTCCCAGAAAACATTGATGTATGCGTTCAATATGGGTGCTAAACGAAAGGGCATAGCCACAGCTTTCATTTGAACTATTCCATATTTCGATATAATTATCGATAAATGAGTTATCAGCCAAAATGTGGTTCCCACAAAGCCTTGATATATTCGTTCAACATGGGCGTCAAAGGACAGGGCATGGCCACAGCTTTTATTTGGACTGTTCCACATTTCGATATATTCATCGATAAATGAGTTATCGGTCAAAATGTGGTTCCCATAAAAACTTGAAATTTTGCGTACAATATGGGTGTCAAACGAAAGGGCATGGCCACAGCTTTCATTTGAACTATTCCATATTTCGATATATTTACCGATAAATGAGTCATCGGTCAAAATGTAGTTCCCATTAAACCTTGAAATTGGCATGCAATTTGTGGTTCCCACAAAGCCTTGATGTATGCGTTCAAACTGGGTGTCAAACGAAAGGGCATAGCCACAGCTTTAGATTGGTCTGTTCCATATTTCGATATATTTATCGATCAACCTTGGAATTTGTGTGCAATATGGGAGTGAAACGAAAGGGCATGGACACAGCTTTCATTTGAACTGTTTCATATTTCGATATATTTATCGATAAATGAGTTATCGGTGAATATGTAGTTCCCATTAAACCTTGAAATTTTCGTGCAATATGGGTGTCAAACGAAAGGGCATTGCCACATCTTTCATTTGAACTGCTCCATATTTCGATATATTCATCGATAAATGAGTTATCGGTCAAAATGTGGTTCCCATAAAAACTTCAAATTTGCGTACAATATGGGTGTCAAACGAAAGGGCATGGCCACAGCTTTCATTTGAAGTGTTCCATATTTCGATATAATGATCGAAAAATGAGTTATCGGTCAAAATGTGGTTCCCAGAAAGCCTTGATGTATGCGTTCAGCATGGGTGTCAACCGAAAGGGCATGGCCACAGCTTTCATTTGGATTATTCCATATTTCGATATATTTACCGATAAATGAGTTATCGGTCAAAATGTGGTTCACACAAAGCCTTGATGTATGCGTTCAGCATGGGTGTCAAACGAAAGGGCATGGTCACAGCTTTCATTTGCACTGTTCCATATTTCGATATATTCATCGTTAAATGAGTTATCGGTCAAAATGGGGTTCCCACAAACCCTTGATATATGCGTTCAACATGGGTGTCAAACGAAAGGGCATATCCACAGATTTAATTTGGACTGTACCATATTTCGATATATTCATCGATAAATGAGTTATCGGTCAAAATGTGGTTCCCACAAAACCTTGATATATGCGTTCACCATGGGTGTCAAACGAAAGGGCATGGCCACAGCTTTAATTTGGACTGTTCCATATTTCGATATATTTACCGATAAATGAGTTATCGGTCAAAATGTAGTTCCCATTAAACCTTGAAAATTTCGTGCAATATGGGTGTCAAACGAAAGGGCATGGCCACAGCTTTCATTTGAAGTGTTCCATATTTCGATATAATGATCGAAAAATTAGTTATCCGTCAAAATGTGGTTCTCACAAAACCTTGATATATGCGTTCACCATGGGTGTCAAACGAAAGGGCATGGCCACAGCTTTAATTTGGACTGTTCCATATTTCGATATATTTACCGATAAATGAGTTATCGGTCAAAATGTAGTTCCCATTAAACCTTGAAAATTTCGTGCAATATGGGTGTCAAACGAAAGGGCATGGCCACAGCTTTCATTTGAACTATTCCATATTCCGATATATTTACCGATAAATGAGTTATCGGTCAAAATGTAGTTCCCAATAAACCTTGAAATTTCCTTGCAATATGGGTGTCAAACGAAAGGGCATGGCCACAGCTCTCATTTGAAGTGTTCCATATTTCGATATAATGAACGAAAAATGAGTTATCCGTCAAAATGTGGTTCTCACAAAACCTTGATATATGCGTTCACCATGGGTGTCAAACGAAAGGGCATGGCCACAGCTTTAATTTGGACTGTTCCATATTTCGATATATTTACCGATAAATGAGTTATCGGTCAAAATGTAGTTCCCATTAAACCTTGAAAATTTCGTGCAATATGGGTGTCAAACGAAAGGGCATGGCCACAGCTTTCATTTGAAGTGTTCCATATTTCGATATAATGATCGAAAAATTAGTTATCGGTCAAAATGTGGTTCCCACAAAGCCTTGATGTATGCGTTCACATGGGTGTCAACCGATAGGGCATGGCCAGAGCTTTCATTTGGATTGTTCCATATTTCGATATATTTACCGATAAATGAGTTATCGGTCAAAATGTAGTTCCCATTAAACCTTGAAAATTTCGTGCAATATGGGTGCCAAACGAAAGGGCATGGCCACAGCTTTCATTTGAAGTGTTCCATATTTCGATATAATGAACGAAAAATTAGTTATCCGTCAAAATGTGGTTCCCACAAAGCCTTGATGTATGCGTTCAGCATGGGTGTCAACCAAAAGGGCATGGCCACAGATTTCATTTGGATTGTTCCATATTTCGATATATTTACCGATAAATGAGTTATCGGTCAAAATGTAGTTCCCATTCAACCTTGAAATTTTCGTGCAATAGACACAGCTTTCATTTGAACTATTCCATATTTCGATATAATTATCGGTAAATGAGTTATCGGTCAAAATGTAGTTCCCATTAAACCGTGAAAATTTCGTGCAATATGGGTGTCAAACGAAAGGGCATGGCCCCAGCTTTCATTTGAAGTGTTCCATATTTCGATATAATGAACGAAAAATGAGTTATCGTCAAAATGTGGTTCCCACAAAGCCTTGATGTATGCGTTCAGCATGGGTGTCAACCGAAAGGGCATGGCCAGCTTTCATTTGGATTGTTCCATATTTCGATATATTTACCGACAAATGAGTTATCGGTCAAAATGTAGTTCCCAGAAAACATTGATGTATGCGTTCAACATGGGTGTCAAACGAAAGGGCATGGCATGAAATTTGCGTGCAATTTGTGGTTCCCACAAAGCCTTGATGTAGGCGTTCAAACTGGGTGTCAAACGAAAGGGCATAGCCACAGCTTTAGATTGGTCTGTTCCATATTTCGATATATTTATCGATAAAACCTGGACTTTGTGTGCAATATGGGAGTGAAACGAAAGGGCATGGACACAGCTTTCATTTGAACTGTTCAATATTTCGATATATTTATCTATAAATGATTTATCGGTTAAAATGTGGTTCCCATTAAACCTTGGAATTTGCGTGCAATATGGGAGTCAAACGAAAGGGCATGGTCACAGCTTTCATTTGAACTGCTCCATATTTCGATATATTCATCGATAAATGAGTTATCGGTCAAAATGTGGTTCCCATAAAAACTTGAAATTTACGTGCAATATGGGTGTCAAACGAAAGGTCACGGGCACAGCTCTTATTTGAACTGTTCCATATTTCGATATATTTACCGATAAATGAGTTATCGGTCAAAATGTGGTTCCCATTAAACCTTGGAATTTGTGAGCAATATGGGAGTCAAACTAAAGGGCACGGACACAGCTCTTATTTGAACTGTTCCATATTTCGATATATTTACCGATAAATGAGTTATCGGTCAAAATGTAGTTCCCATTAAACCTTGGAATTTGTGAGCAATATGGGAGTCAAACGAAAGGGCGTGGCCACAGCTTTCATTTGAACTATTCCATATTTCGATATATTTACCGATAAATGAGTTATCGGTCGGAATGTAGTTCCCATTAAACCCTTAAATTTGCGTGCAACATGGGTGTCAAACGAAAGGGCATGGCCACAGCTTTCATTTGAACTATTCCATATTTCGATATAATAAAGGGCATAGCCACAGCTTTCATTTGGACTGTTTCATATTTCGATGTAATTATCGATAAATGAGTTATCGGTCAAACTGTAGTTCCCAGAAAACATTGATGTATGCGTTCAATATGGGTGCTAAACGAAAGGGCATAGCCACAGCTTTCATTTTAACTATTCCATATTTCGATATAATTATCGATAAATGAGTTATCAGCCAAAATGTGGTTCCCACAAAGCCTTGATATATTCGTTCAACATGGGCGTCAAAGGACAAGGCATGGCCACAGCTTTTATTTGGACTGTTCCACATTTCGATATATTCATCGATAAATGAGTTATCGGTCAAAATGTGGTTCCCATAAAAACTTGAAATTTTGCGTACAATATGGGTGTCAAACGAAAGGGCATGGCCACAGCTTTCATTTGAACTATTCCATATTTCGATATATTTACCGATAAATGAGTTATCGGTCAAAATGTAGTTCCCATTAAACCTTGAAATTGGCATGCAATTTGTGGTTCCCACAAAGCCTTGATGTATGCGTTCAAACTGGGTGTCAAACGAAAGGGCATAGCCACAGCTTTAGATTGGTCTGTTCCATATTTCGATATATTTATCGATCAACCTTGGAATTTGTGTGCAATATGGGTGTCAAACGAAAGGTCACGGGCACAGCTCTTATTTGAACTGTTCCATATTTCGATATATTTACCGATAAATGAGTTATCGGTCAAAATGTGGTTCCCATTAAACCTTGGAATTTGTGAGCAATATGGGAGTCAAACTAAAGGGCACGGACACAGCTCTTATTTGAACTGTTCCATATTTCGATATATTTACCGATAAATGAGTTATCGGTCAAAATGTAGTTCCCATTAAACCTTGGAATTTGTGAGCAATATGGGAGTCAAACGAAAGGGCGTGGCCACAGCTTTCATTTTAACTATTCCATATTTCGATATATTTACCGATAATGAGTTATCGGTCGGAATGTAGTGCCCATTAAACCCTTAAATTTGCGTGCAACATGGGTGTCAAACGAAAGGGCATGGCCACAGCTTTAATTTGGACTATTCCATATTTCGATATAATTATCGATAAATGAGTTATCAGCCAAAATGTGGTTCCCACAAAGCCTTGATATATTCGTTCAACATGGGCGTCAAAATACAGGGCATGGCCACAGCTTTTATTTGGACTGTTCCACATTTCGATATATTCATCGATAAATGAGTTATCGGTCAAAATGTGGTTCCCATAAAAACTTGAAATTTTGCGTACAATATGGGTGTCAAACGAAAGGGCATGGCCACAGCTTTCATTTGAACTATTCCATATTTCGATATATTTACCGATAAATGAGTTATCGGTCAAAGTGTAGTTCCCATTAAACCTTGAAATTGGCATGCAATTTGTGGTTCCCACAAAGCCTTGATGTATGCGTTCAAACTGGGTGTCAAACGAAAGGGCATAGCCACAGCTTTAGATTGGTCTGTTCCATATTTCGATATATTTATCGATCAACCTTGGAATTTGTGTGCAATATGGGAGTGAAACGAAAGGGCATGGACACAGCTTTCATTTGAACTGTTTCATATTTCGATATATTTATCGATAAATGAGTTATCGGTGAAAATGTAGTTCCCATTAAACCTTGAAATTTTCGTGCAATATGGGTGTCAAACGAAAGGGCATTGCCACATCTTTCATTTGAACTGCTCCATATTTCGATATATTCATCGATAAATGAGCTATCGGTCAAAATGTGGTTCCCATAAAAACTTCAAATTTGCGTACAATATGGGTGTCAAACGAAAGGGCATATCCACAGATTTAATTTGGACTGTTCCATATTTCGATATATTCATCGATAAATGAGTTATCGGTCAAAATGTGGTTCCCACAAAACCTTGATATATGCGTTCAACATGGGTGTCAAACGAAAGGGCATAGCCACAGCTTTCATTTGGATTATTCCATATTTCGATATATTTACCGATAAATGAGTTATCGGTCAAAATGTGGTTCACACAAAGCCTTGATGTATGCGTTCAGCATGGGTGTCAAACGAAAGGGCATGGTCACAGCTTTCATTTGCACTGTTCCATATTTCGATATATTCATCGATAAATGAGTTATCGGTCAAAATGTGGTTCCCACAAACCCTTGATATATGCGTTCAACATGGGTGTCAAACGAAAGGGCATATCCACAGATTTAATTTGGACTGTTCCATATTTCGATATATTCATCGATAAATGACTTATCGGTCAAAATGTGGTTCCCACAAAACCTTGATATATGCGTTCAACATGGGTGTCAAACGAAAGGGCATAGCCACAGCTTTCATTTGAACTATTCCATATGCCGATATATTTACCGATAAATGAGTTATCGGTCAAAATGTAGTTCCCAATAAACCTTGAAATTTCCTTGCAATATGGGTGTCAAACGAAAGGGCATGGCCACAGCTCTCATTTGAAGTGTTCCATATTTCGATATAATGAACGAAAAATGAGTTATCCGTCAAAATGTGGTTCTCACAAAACCTTGATATATGCGTTCACCATGGGTGTCAAACGAAAGGGCATGGCCACAGCTTTAATTTGGACTGTTCCATATTTCGATATATTTACCGATAAATGAGTTATCGGTCAAAATGTAGTTCCCATTAAACCTTGAAAATTTCGTGCAATATGGGTGTCAAACGAAAGGGCATGGCCACAGCTTTCATTTGAAGTGTTCCATATTTCGATATAATGATCGAAAAATGAGTTATCGGTCAAAATGTGGTTCCCACAAAGCCTTGATGTATGCGTTCACATGGGTGTCAACCGAAAGGGCATGGCCAGAGCTTTCATTTGGATTGTTCCATATTTCGATATATTTACCGATAAATGAGTTATCGGTCAAAATGTAGTTCCCATTAAACCTTGAAAATTTCGTGCAATATGGGTGCCAAACGAAAGGGCATGGCCACAGCTTTCATTTGAAGTGTTCCATATTTCGATATAATGAACGAAAAATTAGTTATCCGTCAAAATGTGGTTCCCACAAAGCCTTGATGTATGCGTTCAGCATGGGTGTCAACCAAAAGGGCATGGCCACAGCTTTCATTTGGATTGTTCCATATTTCGATATATTTACCGATAAATGAGTTATCGGTCAAAATGTAGTTCCCATTAAACCTTGGAATTTGTGAGCAATATGGGAGTCAAACGAAAGGGCGTGGCCACAGCTTTCATTTTAACTATTCCATATTTCGATATATTTACCGATAATGAGTTATCGGTCGGAATGTAGTGCCATTAAACCCTTAAATTTGCGTGCAACATGGGAGTGAAACGAAAGGGCATGGACACAGCTTTCATTTGAACTGTTTCATATTTCGATATATTTATCGATAAATGAGTTATCGGTGAATATGTAGTTCCCATTAAACCTTGAAATTTTCGTGCAATATGGGTGTCAAACGAAAGGGCATTGCCACATCTTTCATTTGAACTGCTCCATATTTCGATATATTCATCGATAAATGAGTTATCGGTCAAAATGTGGTTCCCATAAAAACTTCAAATTTGCGTACAATATGGGTGTCAAACGAAAGGGCATGGCCACAGCTTTCATTTGAAGTGTTCCATATTTCGATATAATGATCGAAAAATGAGTTATCGGTCAAAATGTGGTTCCCAGAAAGCCTTGATGTATGCGTTCACCATGGGTGTCAAACGAAAGGGCATGGCCACAGCTTTAATTTGGACTGTTCCATATTTCGATATATTTACCGATAAATGAGTTATCGGTCAAAATGTAGTTCCCATTAAACCTTGAAAATTTCGTGCAATATGGGTGTCAAACGAAAGGGCATGGCCACAGCTTTCATTTGAAGTGTTCCATATTTCGATATAATGATCGAAAAATTAGTTATCCGTCAAAATGTGGTTCTCACAAAACCTTGATATATGCGTTCACCATGGGTGTCAAACGAAAGGGCATGGCCACAGCTTTAATTTGGACTGTTCCATATTTCGATATATTTACCGATAAATGAGTTATCGGTCAAAATGTAGTTCCCATTAAACCTTGAAAATTTCGTGCAATATGGGTGTCAAACGAAAGGGCATGGCCACAGCTTTCATTTGAACTATTCCATATTCCGATATATTTACCGATAAATGAGTTATCGGTCAAAATGTAGTTCCCAATAAACCTTGAAATTTCCTTGCAATATGGGTGTCAAACGAAAGGGCATGGCCACAGCTCTCATTTGAAGTGTTCCATATTTCGATATAATGAACGAAAAATGAGTTATCCGTCAAAATGTGGTTCTCACAAAACCTTGATATATGCGTTCACCATGGGTGTCAAACGAAAGGGCATGGCCACAGCTTTAATTTGGACTGTTCCATATTTCGATATATTTACCGATAAATGAGTTATCGGTCAAAATGTAGTTCCCATTAAACCTTGAAAATTTCGTGCAATATGGGTGTCAAACGAAAGGGCATGGCCACAGCTTTCATTTGAAGTGTTCCATATTTCGATATAATGATCGAAAAATTAGTTATCGGTCAAAATGTGGTTCCCACAAAGCCTTGATGTATGCGTTCACATGGGTGTCAACCGAAAGGGCATGGCCAGAGCTTTCATTTGGATTGTTCCATATTTCGATATATTTACCGATAAATGAGTTATCGGTCAAAATGTAGTTCCCATTAAACCTTGAAAATTTCGTGCAATATGGGTGCCAAACGAAAGGGCATGGCCACAGCTTTCATTTGAAGTGTTCCATATTTCGATATAATGAACGAAAAATTAGTTATCCGTCAAAATGTGGTTCCCACAAAGCCTTGATGTATGCGTTCAGCATGGGTGTCAACCAAAAGGGCATGGCCACAGATTTCATTTGGATTGTTCCATATTTCGATATATTTACCGATAAATGAGTTATCGGTCAAAATGTAGTTCCCATTCAACCTTGAAATTTTCGTGCAATAGACACAGCTTTCATTTGAACTATTCCATATTTCGATATAATTATCGGTAAATGAGTTATCGGTCAAAATGTAGTTCCCATTAAACCGTGAAAATTTCGTGCAATATGGGTGTCAAACGAAAGGGCATGGCCCCAGCTTTCATTTGAAGTGTTCCATATTTCGATATAATGAACGAAAAATGAGTTATCGTCAAAATGTGGTTCCCACAAAGCCTTGATGTATGCGTTCAGCATGGGTGTCAACCGAAAGGGCATGGCCAGCTTTCATTTGGATTGTTCCATATTTCGATATATTTACCGACAAATGAGTTATCGGTCAAAATGTAGTTCCCAGAAAACATTGATGTATGCGTTCAACATGGGTGTCAAACGAAAGGGCATGGCATGAAATTTGCGTGCAATTTGTGGTTCCCACAAAGCCTTGATGTAGGCGTTCAAACTGGGTGTCAAACGAAAGGGCATAGCCACAGCTTTAGATTGGTCTGTTCCATATTTCGATATATTTATCGATAAAACCTGGACTTTGTGTGCAATATGGGAGTGAAACGAAAGGGCATGGACACAGCTTTCATTTGAACTGTTCAATATTTCGATATATTTATCTATAAATGATTTATCGGTTAAAATGTGGTTCCCATTAAACCTTGGAATTTGCGTGCAATATGGGAGTCAAACGAAAGGGCATGGTCACAGCTTTCATTTGAACTGCTCCATATTTCGATATATTCATCGATAAATGAGTTATCGGTCAAAATGTGGTTCCCATAAAAACTTGAAATTTACGTGCAATATGGGTGTCAAACGAAAGGTCACGGGCACAGCTCTTATTTGAACTGTTCCATATTTCGATATATTTACCGATAAATGAGTTATCGGTCAAAATGTGGTTCCCATTAAACCTTGGAATTTGTGAGCAATATGGGAGTCAAACTAAAGGGCACGGACACAGCTCTTATTTGAACTGTTCCATATTTCGATATATTTACCGATAAATGAGTTATCGGTCAAAATGTAGTTCCCATTAAACCTTGGAATTTGTGAGCAATATGGGAGTCAAACGAAAGGGCGTGGCCACAGCTTTCATTTGAACTATTCCATATTTCGATATATTTACCGATAAATGAGTTATCGGTCGGAATGTAGTTCCCATTAAACCCTTAAATTTGCGTGCAACATGGGTGTCAAACGAAAGGGCATGGCCACAGCTTTCATTTGAACTATTCCATATTTCGATATAATAAAGGGCATAGCCACAGCTTTCATTTGGACTGTTTCATATTTCGATGTAATTATCGATAAATGAGTTATCGGTCAAACTGTAGTTCCCAGAAAACATTGATGTATGCGTTCAATATGGGTGCTAAACGAAAGGGCATAGCCACAGCTTTCATTTTAACTATTCCATATTTCGATATAATTATCGATAAATGAGTTATCAGCCAAAATGTGGTTCCCACAAAGCCTTGATATATTCGTTCAACATGGGCGTCAAAGGACAGGGCATGGCCACAGCTTTTATTTGGACTGTTCCACATTTCGATATATTCATCGATAAATGAGTTATCGGTCAAAATGTGGTTCCCATAAAAACTTGAAATTTTGCGTACAATATGGGTGTCAAACGAAAGGGCATGGCCACAGCTTTCATTTGAACTATTCCATATTTCGATATATTTACCGATAAATGAGTTATCGGTCAAAATGTAGTTCCCATTAAACCTTGAAATTGGCATGCAATTTGTGGTTCCCACAAAGCCTTGATGTATGCGTTCAAACTGGGTGTCAAACGAAAGGGCATAGCCACAGCTTTAGATTGGTCTGTTCCATATTTCGATATATTTATCGATCAACCTTGGAATTTGTGTGCAATATGGGTGTCAAACGAAAGGTCACGGGCACAGCTCTTATTTGAACTGTTCCATATTTCGATATATTTACCGATAAATGAGTTATCGGTCAAAATGTGGTTCCCATTAAACCTTGGAATTTGTGAGCAATATGGGAGTCAAACTAAAGGGCACGGACACAGCTCTTATTTGAACTGTTCCATATTTCGATATATTTACCGATAAATGAGTTATCGGTCAAAATGTAGTTCCCATTAAACCTTGGAATTTGTGAGCAATATGGGAGTCAAACGAAAGGGCGTGGCCACAGCTTTCATTTTAACTATTCCATATTTCGATATATTTACCGATAATGAGTTATCGGTCGGAATGTAGTGCCCATTAAACCCTTAAATTTGCGTGCAACATGGGTGTCAAACGAAAGGGCATGGCCACAGCTTTAATTTGGACTATTCCATATTTCGATATAATTATCGATAAATGAGTTATCAGCCAAAATGTGGTTCCCACAAAGCCTTGATATATTCGTTCAACATGGGCGTCAAAATACAGGGCATGGCCACAGCTTTTATTTGGACTGTTCCACATTTCGATATATTCATCGATAAATGAGTTATCGGTCAAAATGTGGTTCCCATAAAAACTTGAAATTTTGCGTACAATATGGGTGTCAAACGAAAGGGCATGGCCACAGCTTTCATTTGAACTATTCCATATTTCGATATATTTACCGATAAATGAGTTATCGGTCAAAGTGTAGTTCCCATTAAACCTTGAAATTGGCATGCAATTTGTGGTTCCCACAAAGCCTTGATGTATGCGTTCAAACTGGGTGTCAAACGAAAGGGCATAGCCACAGCTTTAGATTGGTCTGTTCCATATTTCGATATATTTATCGATCAACCTTGGAATTTGTGTGCAATATGGGAGTGAAACGAAAGGGCATGGACACAGCTTTCATTTGAACTGTTTCATATTTCGATATATTTATCGATAAATGAGTTATCGGTGAAAATGTAGTTCCCATTAAACCTTGAAATTTTCGTGCAATATGGGTGTCAAACGAAAGGGCATTGCCACATCTTTCATTTGAACTGCTCCATATTTCGATATATTCATCGATAAATGAGCTATCGGTCAAAATGTGGTTCCCATAAAAACTTCAAATTTGCGTACAATATGGGTGTCAAACGAAAGGGCATATCCACAGATTTAATTTGGACTGTTCCATATTTCGATATATTCATCGATAAATGAGTTATCGGTCAAAATGTGGTTCCCACAAAACCTTGATATATGCGTTCAACATGGGTGTCAAACGAAAGGGCATAGCCACAGCTTTCATTTGGATTATTCCATATTTCGATATATTTACCGATAAATGAGTTATCGGTCAAAATGTGGTTCACACAAAGCCTTGATGTATGCGTTCAGCATGGGTGTCAAACGAAAGGGCATGGTCACAGCTTTCATTTGCACTGTTCCATATTTCGATATATTCATCGATAAATGAGTTATCGGTCAAAATGTGGTTCCCACAAGCCCTTGATATATGCGTTCAACATGGGTGTCAAACGAAAGGGCATATCCAAAGATTTAATTTGGACTGTTCCATATTTCGATATATTCATCGATAAATGACTTATCGGTCAAAATGTGGTTCCCACAAAACCTTGATATATGCGTTCAACATGGGTGTCAAACGAAAGGGCATAGCCACAGCTTTCATTTGAACTATTCCATATGCCGATATATTTACCGATAAATGAGTTATCGGTCAAAATGTAGTTCCCAATAAACCTTGAAATTTCCTTGCAATATGGGTGTCAAACGAAAGGGCATGGCCACAGCTCTCATTTGAAGTGTTCCATATTTCGATATAATGAACGAAAAATGAGTTATCCGTCAAAATGTGGTTCTCACAAAACCTTGATATATGCGTTCACCATGGGTGTCAAACGAAAGGGCATGGCCACAGCTTTAATTTGGACTGTTCCATATTTCGATATATTTACCGATAAATGAGTTATCGGTCAAAATGTAGTTCCCATTAAACCTTGAAAATTTCGTGCAATATGGGTGTCAAACGAAAGGGCATGGCCACAGCTTTCATTTGAAGTGTTCCATATTTCGATATAATGATCGAAAAATGAGTTATCGGTCAAAATGTGGTTCCCACAAAGCCTTGATGTATGCGTTCACATGGGTGTCAACCGAAAGGGCATGGCCAGAGCTTTCATTTGGATTGTTCCATATTTCGATATATTTACCGATAAATGAGTTATCGGTCAAAATGTAGTTCCCATTAAACCTTGAAAATTTCGTGCAATATGGGTGCCAAACGAAAGGGCATGGCCACAGCTTTCATTTGAAGTGTTCCATATTTCGATATAATGAACGAAAAATTAGTTATCCGTCAAAATGTGGTTCCCACAAAGCCTTGATGTATGCGTTCAGCATGGGTGTCAACCAAAAGGGCATGGCCACAGCTTTCATTTGGATTGTTCCATATTTCGATATATTTACCGATAAATGAGTTATCGGTCAAAATGTAGTTCCCATTAAACCTTGGAATTTGTGAGCAATATGGGAGTCAAACGAAAGGGCGTGGCCACAGCTTTCATTTTAACTATTCCATATTTCGATATATTTACCGATAATGAGTTATCGGTCGGAATGTAGTGCCCATTAAACCCTTAAATTTGCGTGCAACATGGGTGTCAAACGAAAGGGCATGGCCACAGCTTTAATTTGGACTATTCCATATTTCGATATAATTATCGATAAATGAGTTATCAGCCAAAATGTGGTTCCCACAAAGCCTTGATATATTCGTTCAACATGGGCGTCAAAATACAGGGCATGGCCACAGCTTTTATTTGGACTGTTCCACATTTCGATATATTCATCGATAAATGAGTTATCGGTCAAAATGTGGTTCCCATAAAAACTTGAAATTTTGCGTACAATATGGGTGTCAAACGAAAGGGCATGGCCACAGCTTTCATTTGAACTATTCCATATTTCGATATATTTACCGATAAATGAGTTATCGGTCAAAGTGTAGTTCCCATTAAACCTTGAAATTGGCATGCAATTTGTGGTTCCCACAAAGCCTTGATGTATGCGTTCAAACTGGGTGTCAAACGAAAGGGCATAGCCACAGCTTTAGATTGGTCTGTTCCATATTTCGATATATTTATCGATCAACCTTGGAATTTGTGTGCAATATGGGAGTGAAACGAAAGGGCATGGACACAGCTTTCATTTGAACTGTTTCATATTTCGATATATTTATCGATAAATGAGTTATCGGTGAAAATGTAGTTCCCATTAAACCTTGAAATTTTCGTGCAATATGGGTGTCAAACGAAAGGGCATTGCCACATCTTTCATTTGAACTGCTCCATATTTCGATATATTCATCGATAAATGAGCTATCGGTCAAAATGTGGTTCCCATAAAAACTTCAAATTTGCGTACAATATGGGTGTCAAACGAAAGGGCATATCCACAGATTTAATTTGGACTGTTCCATATTTCGATATATTCATCGATAAATGAGTTATCGGTCAAAATGTGGTTCCCACAAAACCTTGATATATGCGTTCAACATGGGTGTCAAACGAAAGGGCATAGCCACAGCTTTCATTTGGATTATTCCATATTTCGATATATTTACCGATAAATGAGTTATCGGTCAAAATGTGGTTCACACAAAGCCTTGATGTATGCGTTCAGCATGGGTGTCAAACGAAAGGGCATGGTCACAGCTTTCATTTGCACTGTTCCATATTTCGATATATTCATCGATAAATGAGTTATCGGTCAAAATGTGGTTCCCACAAACCCTTGATATATGCGTTCAACATGGGTGTCAAACGAAAGGGCATATCCACAGATTTAATTTGGACTGTTCCATATTTCGATATATTCATCGATAAATGAGTTATCGGTCAAAATGTGGTTCCCACAAAACCTTGATATATGCGTTCAACATGGGTGTCAAACGAAAGGGCATAGCCACAGCTATCATTTGAACTATTCCATATGCCGATATATTTACCGATAAATGAGTTATCGGTCAAAATGTAGTTCCCAATAAACCTTGAAATTTCCTTGCAATATGGGTGTCAAACGAAAGGGCATGGCCACAGCTCTCATTTGAAGTGTTCCATATTTCGATATAATGAACGAAAAATGAGTTATCCGTCAAAATGTGGTTCTCACAAAACCTTGATATATGCGTTCACCATGGGTGTCAAACGAAAGGGCATGGCCACAGCTTTAATTTGGACTGTTCCATATTTCGATATATTTACCGATAAATGAGTTATCGGTCAAAATGTAGTTCCCATTAAACCTTGAAAATTTCGTGCAATATGGGTGTCAAACGAAAGGGCATGGCCACAGCTTTCATTTGAAGTGTTCCATATTTCGATATAATGATCGAAAAATGAGTTATCGGTCAAAATGTGGTTCCCACAAAGCCTTGATGTATGCGTTCACATGGGTGTCAACCGAAAGGGCATGGCCAGAGCTTTCATTTGGATTGTTCCATATTTCGATATATTTACCGATAAATGAGTTATCGGTCAAAATGTAGTTCCCATTAAACCTTGAAAATTTCGTGCAATATGGGTGCCAAACGAAAGGGCATGGCCACAGCTTTCATTTGAAGTGTTCCATATTTCGATATAATGAACGAAAAATTAGTTATCCGTCAAAATGTGGTTCCCACAAAGCCTTGATGTATGCGTTCAGCATGGGTGTCAACCAAAAGGGCATGGCCACAGCTTTCATTTGGATTGTTCCATATTTCGATATATTTACCGATAAATGAGTTATCGGTCAAAATGTAGTTCCCATTCAACCTTGAAATTTTTGTGCAATAGACACAGCTTTCATTTGAACTATTCCATATTTCGATATAATTATCGGTAAATGAGTTATCGGTCAAAATGTAGTTCCCATTAAACCTTGAAAATTTCGTGCAATATGGGTGTCAAACGAAAGGGCATGGCCACAGCTTTCATTTGAAGTGTTCCATATTTCGATATAATGAACGAAAAATGAGTTATCGTCAAAATGTTGTTCCCAGAAAGCCTTGATGTATGCGTTCAGCATGGGTGTCAACCGAAAGGGCATGGCCAGCTTTCATTTGGATTGTTCCATATTTCGATATATTCATCGATAAATGAGTTATCGGAGAAAATGTGGTTCCATCAAGGTCTTGATGTATGCGTTCAATATGGGTGTCAAACGAAAGGGCATAGCCACAGCTTTAATTTGGACTGTTCCATATTTCGATATATTTATCTATAAATGATTTATCGGTTAAAATGTGGTTCCCATTAAACCTTGGAATTTGTGTGCAATATGGGAGTCAAACGAAAGGGCATGGTCACAGCTTTCATTTGAACTGCTCCATATTTCGATATATTCATCGATAAATGAGTTATCGGTCAAAATGTGGTTCCCACAAACCCTTGATATATGCGTTCAACATGGGTGTCAAACAAAAGGGCATATCCACAGATTGAATTTGGACTGTTCCATATTTCGATATATTCATCGATAAATGAGTTATCGGTCAAAATGTGGTTCCCACAAAACCTTGATATATGCGTTCACCATGGGTGTCAAACGAAAGGGCATATCCACAGATTTAATTTGGACTGTTCCATATTTCGATATATTCATCGATAAATGAGTTATCGGTCAAAATGTGGTTCCCACAAAACCTTGATATATGCGTTCAACATGGATGTCAAACGAAAGGGCATAGCCACAGCTTTCATTTGAACTATTCCATATTCCGATATATTTACCGATAAATGAGTTATCGGTCAAAATGTAGTTTCCACAAAGCCTTGACCTATGCGTTCAGCATGGATGTCAACCGAAAGGGCATGGCCACAGCTTTCATTTGGACTGTTCCATATTTCGATATATTTACCGATAAATGAGTTATCGGTAAAAATGTGGTTCCCACAAAACCTTGATATATGCGTTCAACATGGGTGTCAAACGAAAGGGCATAGCCACAGCTTTCATTTGAACTATTCCATATTCCGATATGTTTACCGATAAATGAGTTATCGGTCAAAATGTGGTTCCCACAAAGCCTTGACCTATGCGTTCAGCATGGATGTCAACCGAAAGGGCATGGCCACAGCTTTCATTTGGACTGTTCCATATTTCGATATATTCATCGATAAATGAGTTATCGGTCAAAATGTGGTTCCCACAAAACCTTGATATATGCGTTCAACATGGGTGTCAAACGAAAGGGCATAGCCACAGCCCTCATTTGAACTATTCCATATTCCGATATATTTACCGATAAATGAGTTATCGGTCAAAATGTGGTTCCCACAAAGCCTTGACCTATGCGTTCAGCATGGATGTCAACCGAAAGGGCATGGCCACAGCTTTCATTTGGACTGTTCCATATTTCGATAGATTCATCGATAAATGAGTTATCGGTCAAAATGTGGTTCCCACAAAACCTTGATATATGCGTTCAACATGGGTGTCAAACGAAAGGGCATAGCCACAGCTTTCATTTGAACTATTCCATATTCCGATATATTTACCGATAAATGAGTTATCGGTCAAAATGTAGTTCCCAATAAACCTTGAAATTTCCTTGCAATATGGGTGTCAAACGAAAGGGCATGGCCACAGCTCTCATTTGAAGTCTTCCATATTTCGATATAATGATCGAAAAATGAGTTATCGGTCAAAATGTGGTTCCCACAAAACCTTGATATATGCGTTCAACATGGGTGTCAAACGAAAGGGCATAGCCACAGCCCTCATTTGAACTATTCCATATTCCGATATATTTACCGATAAATGAGTTATCGGTCAAAATGTGGTTCCCACAAAGCCTTGACCTATGCGTTCAGCATGGATGTCAACCGAAAGGGCATGGCCACAGCTTTCATTTGGACTGTTCCATATTTCGATAGATTCATCGATAAATGAGTTATCGGTCAAAATGTGGTTCCCACAAAACCTTGATATATGCGTTCAACATGGGTGTCAAACGAAAGGGCATGGCCACAGCTTTAATTTGGACTGTTCCATATTTCGATATATTTACCGATAAATGAGTTATCGGTCAAAATGTAGTTCCCATTAAACCTTCAAAATTTCGTGCAATATGGGTGTCAAACGAAAGGGCATGGCCACAGCTTTCATTTGAAGTGTTCCATATTTCGATATAATGATCGAAAAATGAGTTATCGGTCAAAATGTGGTTCCCACAAAGCCTTGATGTATGCGTTCACATGGGTGTCAACCGAAAGGGCATGGCCAGAGCTTTCATTTGGATTGTTCCATATTTCGATATATTTACCGATAAATGAGTTATCGGTCAAAATGTAGTTCCCATTAAACCTTGAAAATTTCGTGCAATATGGGTGTCAAACGAAAGGGCATGGCCACATCTTTCATTTGAAGTGTTCCATATTTCGATATAATGAACGAAAAATGAGTTATCCGTCAAAATGTGGTTCCCACAAAGCCTTGATGTATGCGTTCAGCATGGGTGTCAACCGAAAGGGCATGGCCACAGCTTTCATTTGGATTGTTCCATATTTCGATATATTTACCGATAAATGAGTTATCGGTCAAAATGTAGTTCCCATTCAACCTTGAAATTTTCGTGCAATAGACACAGCTTTCATTTGAACTATTCCATATTTCGATATAATTATCGGTAAATGAGTTATCGGTCAAAATGTAGTTCCCATTAAACCTTGAAAATTTCGTGCAATATGGGTGTCAAACGAAAGGGCATGGCCACAGCTTTCATTTGACGTGTTCCATATTTCGATATAATGAACGAAAAATGAGTTATCGTCAAAATGTGGTTCCCACAAAACCTTGATATATGCGTTCAACATGGGTGTCAAACGAAAGGGCATAGCCACAGCTTTCATTTGAACTATTCCATATTCCGATATATTTACCGATAAATGAGTTATCGGTCAAAATGTAGTTCCCAATAAACCTTGAAATTCCCTTGCAATATGGGTGTCAAACGAAAGGGCATGGCCACAGCTCTCATTTGAAGTCTTCCATATTTCGATATAATGATCGAAAAATGAGTTATCGGTCAAAATGTGGTTCCCAGAAAGCCTTGATGTATGCGTTCAGCATGGGTGTCAACCGAAAGGGCATGGCCACAGCTTTCATTTGGATTGTTCCATATTTCGATATATTTACCGATAAATGAGTTATCGGTCAAAATGTAGTTCCCAATAAACCTTGAAATTCCCTTGCAATATGGGTGTCAAACGAAAGGGCATGGCCACAGCTCTCATTTGAAGTCTTCCATATTTCGATATAATGATCGAAAAATGAGTTATCGGTCAAAATGTGGTTCCCACAAAGCCTTGATGTATGCGTTCAGCATGGGTGTCAAACGAAAGGGCATGGTCACAGCTTTCATTTGCACTGTTCCATATTTCGATATATTCATCGATAAATGAGTTATCGGTCAAAATGTGGTTCCCACAAACCCTTGATATATGCGTTCAACATGGGTGTCAAACGAAAGGGCATATCCACAGCTTTAATTTGGACTGTTCCATATTTCGATATATTCATCGATAAATGAGTTATCGGTCAAAATGTGGTTCCCACAAAACCTTGATATATGCGTTCAACATGGGTGTCAAACGAAAGGGCATAGCCACAGCTTTCATTTGAACTATTCCATATTCCGATATATTTACCGATAAATGAGTTATCGGTCAAAATGTAGTTCCCAATAAACCTTGAAAATTTCGTGCAATATGGGTGTCAAACGAAAGGGCATGGCCACAGCTCTCATTTGAAGTCTTCCATATTTCGATATAATGATCGAAAAATGAGTTAGTGGTCAAAATGTGGTTCTCACAAAACCTTGATATATGCGTTCACCATGGGTGTCAAACGAAAGGGCATGGCCACAGCTTTAATTTGGACTGTTCCATATTTCGATATATTTACCGATAAATGAGTTATCGGTCAAAATGTAGTTCCCATTAAACCTTGAAATTTTCGTGCAATATGGGTGTCAAACGAAAGGGCATGGCCACAGCTTTCATTTGAAGTGTTCCATATTTCGATATAATGATCGAAAAATGAGTTATCCGTCAAAATGTGGTTCCCACAAAGCCTTGATGTATGCGTTCAGCATGGGTGTCAACCGAAAGGGCATGGCCACAGCTTTCATTTGGATTGTTCCATATTTCGATATATTTACCGATAAATGAGTTATCGGTCAAAATGTAGTTCCCATTCAACCTTGAAATTTTCGTGCAATAGACACAGCTTTCATTTGAACTATTCCATATTTCGATATAATTATCGGTAAATGAGTTATCGGTCAAAATGTAGTTCCCATTAAACCTTGAAAATTTAGTGCAATATGGGTGTCAAACGAAAGGGCATGGCCACAGCTTTCATTTGAAGTGTTCCATATTTCGATATAATGAACGAAAAATGAGTTATCGTCAAAATGTGGTTCCCACAAAGCCTTGACCTATGCGTTCAGCATGGATGTCAACCGAAAGGGCATGGCCACAGCTTTCATTTGGACTGTTCCATATTTCGATATAGTTATCGATAAATGAGTTATCGGTCAAAATGTGGTTCCCACAAAACCTTGATATATGCGTGCAACATGGGTGTCAAACGAAAGGGCATAGCCACAGCTTTCATTTGAACTATTCCATATTCCGATATATTTACCGATAAATGAGTTATCGGTCAAAATGTAGTTCCCAATAAACCTTGAAATTTCCTTGCAATATGGGTGTCAAACGAAAGGGCATGGCCACAGCTCTCATTTGAAGTCTTCCATATTTCGATATAATGATCAAAAAATGAGTTATCGGTCGAAATGTGGTTCCCAGAAAGCCTTGATGTATGCGTTCAGCATGGGTGTCAACCGAAAGGGCATGGCCACAGCTTTAATTTGGACTGTTCCATATTTCGATATATTTACCGATAAATGAGTTATCGGTCAAAATGTAGTTCCCATTAAACCTTGAAAATTTCGTGCAATATGGGTGTCAAACGAAAGGGCATGGCCACAGCTTTCATTTGAACTATTCCATATTCCGATATATTTACCGATAAATGAGTTATCGGTCAAAATGTAGTTCCCAATAAACCTTGAAATTTCCTTGCAATATGGGTGTCAAACGAAAGCGCATAGCCACAGCTTTCATTTGAACTATTCCATATTCCGATATATTTACCGATAAATGAGTTATCGGTCAAAATGTGGTTCCCACAAAGCCTTGACCTATGCGTTCAGCATGGATGTCAACCGAAAGGGCATGGCCACAGCTTTCATTTGGACTGTTCCATATTTCGATATATTCATCGATAAATCAGTTATCGGTCAAAATGTGGTTCCCACAAAACCTTGATATATGCGTTCAACATGGGTGTCAAACGAAAGGGCATAGCCACAGCTTTCATTTGAACTATTCCATATTCCGATATATTTACCGATAAATGAGTTATCGGTCAAAATGTAGTTCCCAATAAACCTTGAAATTTCCTTGCAATATGGGTGTCAAACGAAAGGGCATGGCCACAGCTCTCATTTGAAGTCTTCCATATTTCGATATAATGATCGAAAAATGAGTTATCGGTCAAAATGTGGTTCTCACAAAACCTTGATATATGCGTTCACCATGGGTGTCAAACGAAAGGGCATGGCCACAGCTTTAATTTGGACTGTTCCATATTTCGATATATTTACCGATAAATGAGTTATCGGTCAAAATGTAGTTCCCATTAAACCTTGAAAATTTCGTGCAATATGGGTGTCAAACGAAAGGGCATGGCCACAGCTTTCATTTGAAGTGTTCCATATTTCGATATAATGATCGAAAAATGAGTTATCGGTCAAAATGTGGTTCCCACAAAGCCTTGATGTATGCGTTCACATGGGTGTCAACCGAAAGGGCATGGCCAGAGCTTTCATTTGGATTGTTCCATATTTCGATATATTTACCGATAAATGAGTTATCGGTCAAAATGTAGTTCCCATTAAACCTTGAAAATTTCGTGCAATATGGGTGTCAAACGAAAGGGCATGGCCACAGCTTTCATTTGAAGTGTTCCATATTTCGATATAATGAACGAAAAATGAGTTATCCGTCAAAATGTGGTTCCCAGAAAGCCTTGATGTATGCGTTCAGCATGGGTGTCAACCGAAAGGGCATGGCCAGAGCTTTCATTTGGATTGTTCCATATTTCGATATATTTACCGATAAATGAGTTATCGGTCAAAATGTAGTTCCCATTCAACCTTGAAATTTTCGTGCAATAGACACAGCTTTCATTTGAACTATTCCATATTTCGATATAATTATCGGTAAATGAGTTATCGGTCAAAATGTAGTTCCCATTAAACCTTGAAAATTTCGTGCAATATGGGTGTCAAACGAAAGGGCATGGCCACAGCTTTCATTTGAAGTGTTCCATATTTCGATATATTCATCGATAAATGAGTTATCGGTCAAAATGTGGTTCCCACAAACCCTTGATATATGCGTTCAACATGGGTGTCAAACGAAAGGGCATATCCACAGCTTTAATTTGGACTGTTCCATATTTCGATATATTCATCGATAAATGAGTTATCGGTCAAAATGTGGTTCCCACAAAACCTTGATATATGCGTTCAACATGGGTGTCAAACGAAAGGGCATAGCCACAGCTTTCATTTGAACTATTCCATATTTCGATATAATTATCGGTAAATGAGTTATCGGTCAAAATGTAGTTCCCATTAAACCTTGAAATTTTCGTGCAATATGGGTGTCAAACGAAAGGGCATGGCCACAGCTTTCATTTGAAGTGTTCCATATTTCGATATAATGATCGAAAAATGAGTTATCCGTCAAAATGTGGTTCCCACAAAGCCTTGATGTATGCGTTCAGCATGGGTGTCAACCGAAAGGGCATGGCCACAGCTTTCATTTGGATTGTTCCATATTTCGATATATTTACCGATAAATGAGTTATCGGTCAAAATGTAGTTCCCATTCAACCTTGAAATTTTCGTGCAATAGACACAGCTTTCATTTGAACTATTCCATATTTCGATATAATTATCGGTAAATGAGTTATCGGTCAAAATGTAGTTCCCATTAAACCTTGAAAATTTAGTGCAATATGGGTGTCAAACGAAAGGGCATGGCCACAGCTTTCATTTGAAGTGTTCCATATTTCGATATAATGAACGAAAAATGAGTTATCGTCAAAATGTGGTTCCCACAAAGCCTTGACCTATGCGTTCAGCATGGATGTCAACCGAAAGGGCATGGCCACAGCTTTCATTTGGACTGTTCCATATTTCGATATAGTTATCGATAAATGAGTTATCGGTCAAAATGTGGTTCCCACAAAACCTTGATATATGCGTGCAACATGGGTGTCAAACGAAAGGGCATAGCCACAGCTTTCATTTGAACTATTCCATATTCCGATATATTTACCGATAAATGAGTTATCGGTCAAAATGTAGTTCCCAATAAACCTTGAAATTTCCTTGCAATATGGGTGTCAAACGAAAGGGCATGGCCACAGCTCTCATTTGAAGTCTTCCATATTTCGATATAATGATCAAAAAATGAGTTATCGGTCGAAATGTGGTTCCCAGAAAGCCTTGATGTATGCGTTCAGCATGGGTGTCAACCGAAAGGGCATGGCCACAGCTTTAATTTGGACTGTTCCATATTTCGATATATTTACCGATAAATGAGTTATCGGTCAAAATGTAGTTCCCATTAAACCTTGAAAATTTCGTGCAATATGGGTGTCAAACGAAAGGGCATGGCCACAGCTTTCATTTGAACTATTCCATATTCCGATATATTTACCGATAAATGAGTTATCGGTCAAAATGTAGTTCCCAATAAACCTTGAAATTTCCTTGCAATATGGGTGTCAAACGAAAGCGCATAGCCACAGCTTTCATTTGAACTATTCCATATTCCGATATATTCATCGATAAATGAGTTATCGGTCAAAATGTGGTTCCCACAAAACCTTGATATATGCGTTCAACATGGGTGTCAAACGAAAGGGCATAGCCACAGCTTTCATTTGAACTATTCCATATTCCGATATATTTACCGATAAATGAGTTATCGGTCAAAATGTAGTTCCCAATAAACCTTGAAATTTCCTTGCAATATGGGTGTCAAACGAAAGGGCATGGCCACAGCTCTCATTTGAACTATTCCATATTCCGATATATTTACCGATAAATGAGTTATCGGTCAAAATGTAGTTCCCAATAAACCTTGAAATTTCCTTGCAATATGGGTGTCAAACGAAAGCGCATAGCCACAGCTTTCATTTGAACTATTCCATATTCCGATATATTCATCGATAAATGAGTTATCGGTCAAAATGTGGTTCCCACAAAACCTTGATATATGCGTTCAACATGGGTGTCAAACGAAAGGGCATAGCCACAGCTTTCATTTGAACTATTCCATATTCCGATATATTTACCGATAAATGAGTTATCGGTCAAAATGTGGTTCCCACAAAGCCTTGACCTATGCGTTCAGCATGGATGTCAACCGAAAGGGCATGGCCACAGCTTTCATTTGGACTGTTCCATATTTCGATATATTCATCGATAAATGAGTTATCGGTCAAAATGTGGTTCCCACAAAACCTTGATATATGCGTTCAACATGGGTGTCAAACGAAAGGGCATAGCCACAGCTTTCATTTGAACTATTCCATATTCCGATATATTTACCGATAAATGAGTTATCGGTCAAAATGTAGTTCCCAATAAACCTTGAAATTTCCTTGCAATATGGGTGTCAAACGAAAGGGCATGGCCACAGCTCTCATTTGAAGTCTTCCATATTTCGATATAATGATCGAAAAATGAGTTATCGGTCAAAATGTGGTTCTCACAAAACCTTGATATATGCGTTCACCATGGGTGTCAAACGAAAGGGCATGGCCACAGCTTTAATTTGGACTGTTCCATATTTCGATATATTTACCGATAAATGAGTTATCGGTCAAAATGTAGTTCCCATTAAACCTTGAAAATTTCGTGCAATATGGGTGTCAAACGAAAGGGCATGGCCACAGCTTTCATTTGAAGTGTTCCATATTTCGATATAATGATCGAAAAATGAGTTATCGGTCAAAATGTGGTTCCCACAAAGCCTTGATGTATGCGTTCACATGGGTGTCAACCGAAAGGGCATGGCCAGAGCTTTCATTTGGATTGTTCCATATTTCGATATATTTACCGATAAATGAGTTATTGGTCAAAATGTAGTTCCCATTAAACCTTGAAAATTTCGTGCAATATGGGTGTCAAACGAAAGGGCATGGCCACAGCTTTCATTTGAAGTGTTCCATATTTCGATATAATGAACGAAAAATGAGTTATCCGTCAAAATGTGGTTCCCAGAAAGCCTTGATGTATGCGTTCAGCATGGGTGTCAACCGAAAGGGCATGGCCAGAGCTTTCATTTGGATTGTTCCATATTTCGATATATTTACCGATAAATGAGTTATCGGTCAAAATGTAGTTCCCATTCAACCTTGAAATTTTCGTGCAATAGACACAGCTTTCATTTGAACTATTCCATATTTCGATATAATTATCGGTAAATGAGTTATCGGTCAAAATGTAGTTCCCATTAAACCTTGAAAATTTCGTGCAATATGGGTGTCAAACGAAAGGGCATGGCCACAGCTTTCATTTGAAGTGTTCCATATTTCGATATATTCATCGATAAATGAGTTATCGGTCAAAATGTGGTTCCCACAAACCCTTGATATATGCGTTCAACATGGGTGTCAAACGAAAGGGCATATCCACAGCTTTAATTTGGACTGTTCCATATTTCGATATATTCATCGATAAATGAGTTATCGGTCAAAATGTGGTTCCCACAAAACCTTGATATATGCGTTCAACATGGGTGTCAAACCAAAGGGCATAGCCACAGCTTTCATTTGAACTATTCCATATTTCGATATAATTATCGGTAAATGAGTTATCGGTCAAAATGTAGTTCCCATTAAACCTTGAAAATTTCGTGCAATATGGGTGTCAAACGAAAGGGCATGGCCGCAGCTTTCATTTGAAGTGTTCCATATTTCGATATATTCATCGATAAATGAGTTATCGGTCAAAATGTGGTTCCCACAAACCCTTGATATATGCGTTCAACATGGGTGTCAAACGAAAGGGCATATCCACAGCTTTAATTTGGACTGTTCCATATTTCGATATATTCATCGATAAATGAGTTATCGGTGAAAATGTGGTTCCCACAAAACCTTGATATATGCGTTCAACATGGGTGTCAAACGAAAGGGCATAGCCACAGCTTTCATTTGAACTATTCCATATTCCGATATATTTACCGATAAATGAGTTATCGGTCAAAATGTAGTTCCCCATAAACCTTGAAATTTCCTTACAATATGGGTGTCAAACGAAAGGGCATGGCCACAGCTCTCATTTGAAGTGTTCCATATTTCGATATAATGATCGAAAAATGAGTTATCGGTCAAAATGTAGTTCCCACAAAGCCTTGATGTATGCGTTCAGCATGGGTGTCAACCGAAAGGGCATGCCACAGCTTTCATTTGGATTGTTCCATATTTCGATATATTTACCGATAAATGAGTTATCGGTCAAAATGTGGTTCCCACAAAGCCTTGATGTATGCGTTCAGCATGGGTGTCAAACGAAAGGGCATGGTCACAGCTTTTATTTGCACTGTTCCATATTTCGATATATTCATCGATAAATGAGTTATCGGTCAAAATGTGGTTCCCACAAACCCTTGATATATGCGTTCAACATGGGTGTCAAACGAAAGGGCATATCCACAGCTTTAATTTGGACTGTTCCATATTTCGACATATTCATCGATATATGAGTTATCGGTCAAAATGTGGTTCCCACAAAACCTTGATATATGCGTTCAACATGGGTGTCAAACGAAAGGGCATATCCACAGCTTTAATTTGGATTGTTCCATATTTCGATATATTTACCGATAAATGAGTTATCAGTCAAAATGTGGTTCCCACAAAACCTTGATATATGCGTTCAACATGGGTGTCAAACGAAAGGGCATAGCCACAGCTTTCATTTGAACTATTCCATATTCCGATATATTTACCGATAAATGAGTTATCGGTCAAAATGTAGTTCCCAATAAACCTTGAAATTTCCTTGCAATATGGGTGTCAAACGAAAGGGCATGGCCACAGCTCTCATTTGAAGTCTTCCATATTTCGATATAATGATCGAAAAATGAGTTATCGGTAAAAATGTGGTTCTCACAAAACCTTGATATATGCGTTCACCATGGGTGTCAAACGAAAGGGCATGGCCACAGCTTTAATTTGGACTGTTCCATATTTCGATATATTTACCGATAAATGAGTTATCGGTCAAAATGTAGTTCCCATTAAACCTTGAAAATTTCGTGCAATATGGGTGTCAAACGAAAGGGCATGGCCACAGCTTTCATTTGAAGTGTTCCATATTTCGATATAATGATCGAAAAATGAGTTATCGGTCAAAATGTGGTTCCCACAAAGCCTTGATGTATGCGTTCACATGGGTGTCAACCGAAAGGGCATGGCCACAGCTTTCATTTGGATTGTTCCATATTTCGATATATTTACCGATAAATGAGTTATCGGTCAAAATGTGGTTCCCACAAAGCCTTGATGTATGCGTTCAGCATGGGTGTCAAACGAAAGGGCATGGTCACAGCTTTCATTTGCACTGTTCCATATTTCGATATATTCATCGATAAATGAGTTACCGGTCAAAATGTGGTTCCCACAAACCCTTGATATATGCGTTCAACATGGGTGTCAAACGAAAGGGCATATCCACAGCTTTAATTTGGACTGTTCCATATTTCGACATATTCATCGATATATGAGTTATCGGTCAAAATGTGGTTCCCACAAAACCTTGATATATGCGTTCAATATGGGTGTCAAACGAAAGGGCATATCCACAGCTTTAATTTGGATTGTTCCATATTTCGATATATTTACCGATAAATGAGTTATCGGTCAAAATGTGGTTCCCACAAAACCTTGATATATGCGTTCAACATGGGTGTCAAACGAAAAGGCATAGCCACAGCTTTCATTTGAACTATTCCATATTCCGATATATTTACCGATAAATGAGTTATCGGTCAAAATGTAGTTCCCAATAAACCTTGAAATTTCCTTGCAATATGGGTGTCAAACGAAAGGGCATGGCCAAGGCTCTCATTTGAAGTCTTCCATATTTCGATATAATGATCGAAAAATGAGTTATCGGTCAAAATGTGGTTCTCACAAAACCTTGATATATGCGTTCACCATGGGTGTCAAACGAAAGGGCATGGCCACAGCTTTCATTTGGATTGTTCCATATTTCGATATATTTACCGATAAATGAGTTATCGGTCAAAATGTAGTTCCCATTCAACCTTGAAAATTTCGTGCAATATGGGTGTCAAACGAAAGGGCATGGCCACAGCTTTCATTTGAAGTGTTCCATATTTCGATATAATGATCGAAAAATGAGTTATCGGTCAAAATGTGGTTCCCACAAAGCCTTGATGTATGCGTTCAACATGGGTGTCAAACGAAAGGGCATAGCCACAGCTTTCATTTGAACCATTCCATATTCCGATATATTTACCGATAAATGAGTTATCGGTCAAAATGTAGTTCCCAATAAACCTTGAAATTTCCTTGCAATATGGGTGTCAAACGAAAGGGCATGGCCACAGCTTTCATTTGAACTATTCCATATTCCGATATATTTACCGATAAATGAGTTATCGGTCAAAATGTAGTTCCCAATAAACCTTGAAATTTCCTTGCAATATGGGTGTCAAACGAAAGGGCATGGCCACAGCTTTCATTTGAACTATTCCATATTCCGATATATTTACCGATAAATGAGTTATCGGTCAAAATGTAGTTCCCAATAAACCTTGAAATTTCCTTGCAATATGGGTGTCAAACGAAAGGGCATGGCCAAGGCTCTCATTTGAAGTCTTCCATATTTCGATATAATGATCGAAAAATGAGTTATCGGTCAAAATGTGGTTCTCACAAAACCTTGATATATGCGTTCACCATGGGTGTCAAACGAAAGGGCATGGCCACAGCTTTCATTTGGATTGTTCCATATTTCGATATATTTACCGATAAATGAGTTATCGGTCAAAATGTAGTTCCCATTCAACCTTGAAAATTTCGTGCAATATGGGTGTCAAACGAAAGGGCATAGCCACAGCTTTCATTTGAACTATTCCATATTCCGATATATTTACCGATAAATGAGTTATCGGTCAAAATGTAGTTCCCAATAAACCTTGAAATTTCCTTGCAATATGGGTGTCAAACGAAAGGGCATGGCCAAGGCTCTCATTTGAAGTCTTCCATATTTCGATATAATGATCGAAAAATGAGTTATCGGTCAAAATGTGGTTCTCACAAAACCTTGATATATGCGTTCACCATGGGTGTCAACCGAAAGGGCATGGCCAGAGCTTTCATTTGGATTGTTCCATATTTCGACATATTTACCGATAAATGAGTTATCGGTCAAAATGTAGTTCCCATTCAACCTTGAAATTTCGTGCAATAGACACAGCTTTCATTTGAACTATTTCATATTTCGATATAATTATCGGTAAATGAGTTATCGGTCAAAATGTAGTTCCCACAAACCCTTGATATATGCGTTCAACATGGGTGTCAAACGAAAGGGCATGGCCACAGCTTTCATTTGAAGTGTTCCATATTTCGATATATTCATCGATAAATGAGTTATCGGTCAAAATGTGGTTCCCACAAACCCTTGATATATGCGTTCAACATGGGTGTCAAACGAAAGGGCATAGCCACAGCTTTCATTTGAACCATTCCATATTCCGATATATTTACCGATAAATGAGTTATCGGTCAAAATGTAGTTCCCAATAAACCTTGAAATTTCCTTGCAATATGGGTGTCAAACGAAAGGGCATGGCCACAGCTCTCATTTGAAGTGTTCCATATTTCGATATAATGATCGAAAAATGAGTTATCGGTCAAAATGTGGTTCCCACAAAGCCTTGATGTATGCGTTCAGCATGGGTGTCAACCGAAAGGGCATGGCCACAGCTTTCATTTGGATTGTTCCATATTTCGATATATTTACCGATAAATGAGTTATCGGTCAAAATGTGGTTCCCACAAAGCCTTGATGTATGCGTTCAGCATGGGTGTCAAACGAAAGGGCATGGTCACAGCTTTCATTTGCACTGTTCCATATTTCGATATATTCATCGATAAATGAGTTATCGGTCAAAATGTGGTTCCCACAAACCCTTGATATATGCGTTCAACATTAGTGTCAAACGAAAGGGCATATCCACAGCTTTAATTTGGACTGTTCCATATTTCGACATATTCATCGATATATGAGTTATCGGTCAAAATGTGGTTCCCACAAAACCTTGATATATGCGTTCAACATGGGTGTCAAACGAAAGGGCATATCCACAGCTTTAATTTGGATTGTTCCATATTTCGATATATTTACCGATAAATGAGTTATCGGTCAAAATGTGGTTCCCACAAAGCCTTGATGTATGCGTTCAGCATGGGTGTCAAACGAAAGGGCATGGTCACAGCTTTCATTTGCACTGTTCCATATTTCGATATATTCATCGATAAATGAGTTATCGGTCAAAATGTGGTTCCCACAAACCCTTGATATATGCGTTCAACATTGGTGTCAAACGAAAGGGCATATCCACAGCTTTAATTTGGACTGTTCCATATTTCGACATATTCATCGATATATGAGTTATCGGTCAAAATGTGGTTCCCACAAAACCTTGATATATGCGTTCAACATGGGTGTCAAACGAAAGGGCATATCCACAGCTTTAATTTGGATTGTTCCATATTCCGATATATTTACCGATAAATGAGTTATCGGTCAAAATGTGGTTCCCACAAACCCTTGATATATGCGTTCAACATGGGTGTCAAACGAAAGGGCATATCCACAGCTTTAGATTGGTCTGTTCCATATTTCGATATATTTATCGATAAACCTTGGAATTTGTGTGTAATATGGGAGTCAAACGAAAGGGCATGGACACAGCTTTCATTTGAACTGTTTCATATTTCGATATATTTATCGATAAATGAGTTTTTGGTGCAAATGTAATTCCCATTAAACCTTGAAATTTTCTTGCAATATGGTGTCAAACGAAAGGGCATGGCCACAGCTTTCAATTGAACTATTCCGTATTTCGATATAATTATCGGTAAATGAGTTATCGGTCAAAATGTGGTTCCCACAAAACTTTGATATACGCGTTCAACATGGGTGTCAAACGAAAGGGCATGGCCACAGCTTTCATTTGGACTGTTTCATATTTCGATATATTCATCGATAAATGAGTTATCGGAGAAAATGTGGTTCCATCAAGGTCTTGATGTATGCGTTCAACATGGGCGTCAAACGAAAGGGTATAGCCACAGCTTTCATTTGGACTGTTCCATATTTCGATATAGTTATCGGTCAAAATGTGGTTCCCACAAAGCTTTGATGTATGCGTTAAATATGGGTGTCAAACGAAAGGGCATAGCCACAGCTTTAATTTGGACTGTTCCATATTTCGATATATTTATCTATAAATGATTTATCGGTCAAAATGTGGTTCCCATTAAACCTTGGCATTTGTGTGCAATATGGGAGTCAAAGGAAAGGGCATGGTCACAGCTTTCATTTGAACTGCTCCATATTTCGATATATTCATCGATAAATGAGTTATCGGTCAAAATGTGGTTCCCATAAAAACTTGAAATTTACGTGCAATATGGGTGTCAAACGAAAGGGCATGGTCACAGCTCTTATTTGAACTGTTCCATATTTCGATATATTTACCGATAAATGAGTTATCGGTCAAAATGTGGTTCCCATTAAACCTTGGAATTTGTGAGCAATATGGGAGTCAAACGAAAGGGCACGGACACAGCTCTTATTTGAACTGTTCCATATTTCGACATATTTACCGATAAATGAGTTATCGGTCAAAATGTAGTTCCCATTAAACTTTGGAATTTGTGAGAAATATGGGAGTCAAACGAAAGGGCATGGCCACAGCTCTCATTTGAAGTCTTCCATGTTTCGATATAATGATCGATAAATGAGTTATCGATCAAAATGTGGTTCCCACAAACCCTTGATATATGCGTTCAACATGGGTGTCAAACGAAAGGGCATATCCACAGCTTTAATTTGGACTGTTCCATATTTCGATATATTCATCGATAAATGAGTTATCGGTCAAAATGTGGTTCCCACAAAACCTTGATATATGCGTTCAACATGGGTGTCAAACGAAAGGGCATAGCCACAGCTTTCATTTGAACTATTCCATATTCCGATATATTTACCGCTAAATGAGTTATCGGCCAAAATGTAGTTCCCAATAAACCTTGAAATTTCCTTGCAATATGGGTGTCAAACGAAAGGGCATGGCCACAGCTCTCATTTGAAGTGTTCCATATTTCGATATAATGATCGAAAAATGAGTTATCGGTCAAAATGTTGTTCCCACAAAGCCTTGATGTATGCGTTCAGCATGGGTGTCAACCGAAAGGGCATGGCCACAGCTTTCATTTGGATTGTTCCATATTTCGATATATTTACCGATAAATGAGTTATCGGTCAAAATGTGGTTCCCACAAAGCCTTGATGTATGCGTTCAGCATGGGTGTCAAACGAAAGGGCATGGTCACCATATTTCGATATATTCATCGATAAATGAGTTATCGGTCAAAATGTGGTTCCCACAAAACCTTGATATATGTGTTCAACATGGGTGTCAAACGAAAGGGCATAGCCACAGCTTTCATTTGAACTATTCCATATTCCGATATATTTACCGATAAATGAGTTATCGGTCAAAATGTAGTTCCCAATAAACCTTGAAATTTCCTTGCAATATGGGTGTCAAACGAAAGGGCATGGCCACAGCTCTCATTTGAAGTCTTCCATATTTCGATATAATGATCAAAAAATGAGTTATCGGTCGAAATGTGGTTCCCAGAAAGCCTTGATGTATGCGTTCAGCATGGGTGTCAACCGAAAGGGCATGGCCACAGCTTTCATTTGGATTGTTCCATATTTCGATATATTTACCGATAAATGAGTTATCGGTCAATATGTGGTTCCCACAAAGCCTTGATGTATGCGTTCAGCATGGGTGTCAAACGAAAGGGCATGGTCACAGCTTTCATTTGCACTGTTCCATATTTCGATATATTCATCGATAAATGAGTTATCGGTCAAAATGTGGTTCCCACAAACCCTTGATATATGCGTTCAACATGGGTGTCAAACGAAAGGGCATATCCACAGCTTTAATTTGGACTGTTCCATATTTCGATATATTCATCGATAAATGAGTTATCGGTCAAAATGTGGTTCCCACAAAACCTTGATATATGCGTTCAACATGGGTGTCAAACGAAAGGGCATAGCCACAGCTTTCATTTGAACTATTCCATATTCCGATATATTTACCGATAAAAGAGTTATCGGCCAAAATGTAGTTCCCAATAAACCTTGAAATTTCCTTGCAATATGGGTGTCAAACGAAAGGGCATGGCCACAGCTCTCATTTGAAGTGTTCCATATTTCGATATAATGATCGAAAAATAAGTTATCGGTCAAAATGTGGTTCCCACAAAGCCTTGATGTATGCGTTCAGCATGGGTGTCAACCGAAAGGGCATGGCCACAGCTTTCATTTGGATTGTTCCATATTTCGATATATTTACCGATAAATGAGTTATCGGTCAAAATGTGGTTCCCACAAAGCCTTGATGTACGCGTTCAGCATGGGTGTCAAACAAAAGGGCATGGTCACCATATTTCGATATATTCATCGATAAATGAGTTATCGGTCAAAATGTGGTTCCCACAAAACCTTGATATATGCGTTCAACATGGGTGTCAAACGAAAGGGCATAGCCACAGCTTTCATTTGAACTATTCCGTATTCCGATATATTTACCGATAAATGAGTTATCGGTCAAAATGTAGTTCCCAATAAACCTTGAAATTTCCTTGCAATATGGGTGTCAAAGGAAAGGGCATGGCCACAGCTCTCATTTGAAGTCTTCCATATTTCGATATAATGATCAAAAAATGAGTTATCGGTCGAAATGTGGCTCCCAGAAAGCCTTGATGTATGCGTTCAGCATGGGTGTCAACCGAAAGGGCATGGCCACAGCTTTCATTTGGATTATTCCATATTTCGATATATTTACCGATAAATGAGTTATCGGTCAATATGTGGTTCCCACAAAGCCTTGATGTATGCGTTCAGCATGGGTGTCAAACGAAAGGGCATGGTCACAGCTTTCATTTGAACTGTTCAATATTTCGATATAATGATCGAAAAATGAGTTATCGGTCAAAATGTGGTTCCCACAAAGCCTTGATGTATGCGTTCACATGGGTGTCAACCGAAAGGGCATGGCCAGAGCTTTCATTTGGATTGTTCCATATTTCGATATATTTACCGATAAATTAGTTATCGGTCAAAATGTAGTTCCCATTAAACCTTGAAAATTTCGTGCAATATGGGTGTCAACCGAAAGGGCATGGCCACAGCTTTCATTTGAAGTGTTCCATATTTCGATATAATGAACGAAAAATGAGTTATCGTCAAAATGTGGTTCCCACAAAGCCTTGACCTATGCGTTCAGCATGGATGTCAACCGAAAGGGCATGGCCACAGCTTTCATTTGGACTGTTCCATATTTCGATATAGTTATCGATAAATGAGTTATCGGTCAAAATGTGGTTCCCACAAAACCTTGATATATGCGTTCAACATGGGTGTCAAACGAAAGGGCATAGCCACAGCTTTAGATTGGTCTGTTCCATATTTCGATATATTTATCGATAAAACCTGGACTTTGTGTACAATATGGGAGTGAAACGAAAGGGCATGGACACAGCTTTCATTTGAACTGTTCAATATTTCGATATATTCATCGATAAATGAGTTATCGGTCAAAATGTGGTTCCCACAAAACCTTGATATATGCGTTCAACATGGGTGTCAAACGAAAGGGCATAGCCACAGCTTTCATTTGAACTATTCCATATTCCGATATATTTACCGATAAATGAGTTATCGGTCAAAATGTAGTTCCCAATAAACCTTGAAATTTCCTTGCAATATGGGTGTCAAACGAAAGGGCATGGCCACAGCTCTCATTTGAAGTCTTCCATATTTCGATATAATGATTGAAAAATGAGTTATCGGTCAAAATGTGGTTCTCACAAAACCTTGATACATGCGTTCACCATGGGTGTCAAACGAAAGGGCATGGCCACAGCTTTAATTTGGACTGTTCCATGTTTCGATATATTTACCGATAAATGAGTTATCGGTCAAAATGTAGTTCCCATTAAACCTTGAAAATTTCGTGCAATATGGGTGTCAAACGAAAGGGCATGGCCACAGCTTTCATTTGAAGTGTTCCATATTTCGATATAATGATCGAAAAATGAGTTATCGGTCAAAATGTGGTTCCCACAAAGCCTTGATGTATGCGTTCACATGGGTGTCAACCGAAAGGGCATGGCCAGAGCTTTCATTTGGATTGTTCCATATTTCGATATATTTACCGATAAATGAGTTATCGGTCAAAATGTAGTTCCCATTAAACCTTGAAAATTTCGTGCAATATGGGTGTCAACCGAAAGGGCATGGCCACAGCTTTCATTTGAAGTGTTCCATATTTCGATATAATGAACGAAAAATGAGTTATCGTCAAAATGTGGTTCCCACAAAGCCTTGACCTATGCGTTCAGCATGGATGTCAACCGAAAGGGCATGGCCACAGCTTTCATTTGGACTGTTCCATATTTCGATATAGTTATCGATAAATGAGTTATCGGTCAAAATGTGGTTCCCACAAAACCTTGATATATGCGTTCAACATGGGTGTCAAACGAAAGGGCATAGCCACAGCTTTCATTTGAACTATTCCATATTCCGATATATTTACCGATAAATGAGTTATCGGTCAAAATGTAGTTTCCACAAAGCCTTGACCTATGCGTTCAGCATGGATGTCAACCGAAAGGGCATGGCCACAGCTTTCATTTGGACTGTTCCATATTTCGATATATTCATCGATAAATGAGTTATCGGTCAAAATGTGGTTCCCACAAAACCTTGATATATGCGTTCAACATGGGTGTCAAACGAAAGGGCATAGCCACAGCTTTCATTTGAACTATTCCATATTCCGATATATTTACCGATAAATGAGTTATCGGTCAAAATGTGGTTCCCACAAAGCCTTGACCTATGCGTTCAGCATGGATGTCCACCGAAAGGGCATGGCCACAGCTTTCATTTGGACTGTTCCATATTTCGATATATTCATCGATAAATGAGTTATCGGTCAAAATGTGGTTCCCACAAAACCTTGATATATGCGTTCAACATGGGTGTCAAACGAAAGGGCATAGCCACAGCTTTCATTTGAACTATTCCATATTCCGATATATTTACCGATAAATGAGTTATCGGTCAAAATGTAGTTCCCAATAAACCTTGAAATTTCCTTGCAATATGGGTGTCAAACGAAAGGGCATGGCCACAGCTCTCATTTGAAGTCTTCCATATTTCGATATAATGATCGAAAAATGAGTTATCGGTCAAAATGTGGTTCTCACAAAACCTTGATATATGCGTTCACCATGGGTGTCAAACGAAAGGGCATGGCCACAGCTTTAATTTGGACTGTTCCATATTTCGATATATTTACCGATAAATGAGTTATCGGTCAAAATGTAGTTCCCATTAAACCTTGAAAATTTCGTGCAATATGGGTGTCAAACGAAAGGGCATGGCCACAGCTTTCATTTGAAGTGTTCCATATTTCGATATAATGATCGAAAAATGAGTTATCGGTCAAAATGTGGTTCCCACAAAGCCTTAATGTATGCGTTCACATGGGTGTCAACCGAAAGGGCATGGCCAGAGCTTTCATTTGGATTGTTCCATATTTCGATATATTTACCGATAAATGAGTTATCGGTCAAAATGTAGTTCCCATTAAACCTTGAAAATTTCGTGCAATATGGGTGTCAAACGAAAATAAATGAGTTATCGGTCAAAATGTAGTTCCCAATAAACCTTGAAATTTCCTTGCAATATGGGTGTCAAACGAAAGGGCACGGCCACAGCTCTCATTTGAAGTGTTCCATATTTCGATATAATGATCGAAAAATGAGTTATCGGTCAAAATGTGGTTCCCACAAAGCCTTAATGTATGCGTTCACATGGGTGTCAACCGAAAGGGCATGGCCAGAGCTTTCATTTGGATTGTTCCATATTTCGATATATTTACCGATAAATGAGTTATCGGTCAAAATGTAGTTCCCATTAAACCTTGAAAATTTCGTGCAATATGGGTGTCAAACGAAAATAAATGAGTTATCGGTCAAAATGTAGTTCCCATTAAACCTTGAAAATTTCGTGCAATATGGGTGTCAAACGAAAATAAATGAGTTATCGGTCAAAATGTAGTTCCCAATAAACCTTGAAATTTCCTTGCAATATGGGTGTCAAACGAAAGGACATAGCCACAGCTTTCATTTGAACTATTCCATATTCCGATATATTTACCGATAAATGAGTTATCGGTCAAAATGTGGTTCCCACAAAGCCTTGACCTATGCGTTCAGCATGGGTGTCAACCGAAAGGGCATGGCCACAGCTTTCATTTGGATTGTTCCATATTTCGATATATTTACCGATAAATGAGTTATCGGTCAAAATGTGGTTCCCACAAAGCCTTGATGTATGCGTTCAGCATGGGTGTCAAACGAAAGGGCATGGTCACAGCTTTCATTTGCACTGTTCCATATTTCGATATATTCATCGATAAATGAGTTATCGGTCAAAATGTGGTTCCCACAAACCCTTGATATATGCGTTCAACATGGGTGTCAAACGAAAGGGCATATCCACAGCTTTAATTTGGACTGTTCCATATTTCGACATATTCATCGATAAATGAGTTATCGGTCAAAATGTGGTTCCCGCAAAACCTTGATATATGCGTTCAACATGGGTGTCAACGAAAGGGCATATCCACAGCTTTAATTTGGATTGTTCCATATTTCGATATATTTACCGATAAATGAGTTATCGGTCAAAATGTGGTTCCCACAAAGCCTTGATGTATGCGTTCAGCATGGGTGTCAAACGAAAGGGCATGGTCACAGCTTTCATTTGCACTGTTCCATGTTTCGATATATTCATCGATAAGTGAGTTATCGGTCAAAATGTGGTTCCCACAAAACCTTGATATATGCGTTCAACATGGGTGTCAAACGAAAGGGCATAGCCACAGCTTTCATTTGAACTATTCCATATTCCGATATATTTACCGATAAATGAGTTATCGGTCAAAATGTAGTTCCCAATAAACCTTGAAATTTCCTTGCAATATGGGTGTCAAACGAAAGGGCATGGCCACAGCTCTCATTTGAAGTCTTCCATATTTCGATATAATGATCAAAAAATTAGTTATCGGTCGAAATGTGGTTCCCAGAAAGCCTTGATGTATGCGTTCAGCATGGGTGTCAACCGAAAGGGCATGGCCACAGCTTTCATTTGGATTGTTCCATATTTCGATATATTTACCGATAAATGAGTTATCGGTCAATATGTGGTTCCCACAAAGCCTTGATGTATGCGTTCAGCATGGGTGTCAAACGAAAGGGCATGGTCACAGCTTTCATTTGCACTGTTCCATATTTCGATATATTCATCGATAAATGAGTTATCGGTCAAAATGTGGTTCCCACAAACCCTTGATATATGCGTTCAACATGGGTATCAAACGAAAGGGCATATCCACAGCTTTAATTTGGACTGTTCCATATTTCGATATATTCATCGATAATTGAGTTATCGGTCAAAATGTGGTTCCCACAAAACCTTGATATATGCGTTCAACATGGGTGTCAAACGAAAGGGCATAGCCACAGCTTTCATTTGTACTATTCCATATTCCGATATATTTACCGATAAATGAGTTATCGGTCAAAATGTAGTTCCCAATAAACCTTGAAATTTCCTTGCAATATGGGTGTCAAACGAAAGGGCATGGCCACAGCTCTCATTTGAAGTCTTCCATATTTCGATATAATGATCGAAAAATGAGTTATCGGTCAAAATGTGGTTCTCACAAAACCTTGATACATGCGTTCACCATTGGTGTCAAACGAAAGGGCATGGTCACAGCTTTAATTTGGACTGTTCCATGTTTCGATATATTTACCGATAAATGAGTTATCGGTCAAAATGTAGTTCCCATTAAACCTTGAAAATTTCGTGCAATATGGGTGTCAAACGAAAGGGCATGGCCACAGCTTTCATTTGAAGTGTTCCATATTTCGATATAATGATCGAAAAATGAGTTATCGGTCAAAATGTGGTTCCCACAAAGCCTTGATGTATGCGTTCACATGGGTGTCAACCGAAAGGGCATGGCCAGAGCTTTCATTTGGGTTGTTCCATATTTCGATATATTTACCGATAAATGAGTTATCGGTCAAAATGTAGTTCCCATTAAACCTTGAAAATTTCGTGCAATATGGGTGTCAAACGAAAGGGCATGGCCACAGCTTTCATTTGAAGTGTTCCATATTTCGATATAATGATCGAAAAATGAGTTATCGGTCAAAATGTGGTTCCCACAAAGCCTTGATGTATGCGTTCAGCATGGGTGTCAAACGAAAGGGCATGGTCACAGCTTTCATTTGCACTGTTCCATATTTCGATATAATGATCGAAAAATGAGTTATCGGTCAAAATGTGGTTCCCACAAAGCCTTGATGTATGCGTTCAGCATGGGCGTCAACCGAAAGGGCATGGCCACAGCTTTCATTTGGATTGTTCCATATTTCGATATATTTACCGATAAATGAGTTATCGGTCAAAATGTGGTTCCCACAAAGCCTTGATGTATGCGTTCAGCATGGGTGTCAAACGAAAGGGCATGGTCACCATATTTCGATATATTCATCGATAAATGAGTTATCGGTCAAAATGTGGTTCCCACAAAACCTTGATATATGCGTTCAACATGGGTGTCAAACGAAAGGGCATAGCCACAGCTTTCATTTGAACTATTCCATATTCCGATATATTTACCGATAAATGAGTTATCGGTCAAAATGTAGTTCCCAATAAACCTTGAAATTTCCTTGCAATATGGGTGTCAAACGAAAGGGCATGGCCACAGCTCTCATTTGAAGTCTTCCATATTTCGATATAATGATCAAAAAATGAGTTATCGGTCGAAATGTGGTTCCCAGAAAGCCTTGATGTATGCGTTCAGCATGGGTGTCAACCGAAAGGGCATGGCCACAGCTTTCATTTGGATTGTTCCATATTTCGATATATTTACCGATAAATGAGTTATCGGTCAATATGTGGTTCCCACAAAGCCTTGATGTATGCGTTCAGCATGGGTGTCAAACGAAAGGGCATGGTCACAGCTTTCATTTGCACTGTTCCATATTTCGATATATTCATCGATAAATGAGTTATCGGTCTTAATGTGGTTCCCACAAACCCTTGATATATGCGTTCAACATGGGTGTCAAACGAAAGGGCATATCCACAGCTTTAATTTGGACTGTTCCATATTTCGATATATTCATCGATAAATGAGTTATCGGTCAAAATGTGGTTCCCACAAAACCTTGATATATGCGTTCAACATGGGTGTCAAACGAAAGGGCATAGCCACAGCTTTCATTTGAACTATTCCATATTCCGATATATTTACCGATAAATGAGTTATCGGTCAAAATGTAGTTCCCAATAAACCTTGAAATTTCCTTGCAATATGGGTGTCAAACGAAAGGGCATGGCCACAGCTCTCATTTGAAGTGTTCCATATTTCGATATAATGATCGAAAAATGAGATATCGGTCAAAATGTGGTTCCCACAAAGCCTTGATGTATGCGTTCAGCATGGGTGTCAACCGAAAGGGCATGGCCACAGCTTTCATTTGGATTGTTCCATATTTCGATATATTTACCGATAAATGAGTTATCGGTCAAAATGTGGTTCCCATTAAACCTTGAAAATTTCGTGCAATATGGGTGTCAAACGAAAATAAATGAGTTATCGGTCAAAATGTAGTTCCCAATAAACCTTGAAATTTCCTTGCAATATGGGTGTCAAACGAAAGGGCACGGCCACAGCTCTCATTTGAAGTGTTCCATATTTCGATATAATGATCGAAAAATGAGTTATCGGTCAAAATGTGTTTCCCACAAAGCCTTGATGTATGCGTTCAGCATGGGTGTTAACCGAAAGGGCATGGCCACAGCTTTTATTTGAAGTGTTCCATATTTCGATATAATGATCGAAAAATGAGTTATCGGTCAAAATGTGGTTCCCACAAAGCCTTAATGTATGCGTTCACATGGGTGTCAACCGAAAGGGCATGGCCAGAGCTTTCATTTGGATTGTTCCATATTTCGATATATTTACCGATAAATGAGTTATCGGTCAAAATGTAGTTCCCATTAAACCTTGAAAATTTCGTGCAATATGGGTGTCAAACGAAAATAAATGAGTTATCGGTCAAAATGTAGTTCCCAATAAACCTTGAAATTTCCTTGCAATATGGGTGTCAAACGAAAGGGCACGGCCACAGCTCTCATTTGAAGTGTTCCATATTTCGATATAATGATCGAAAAATGAGTTATCGGTCAAAATGTGGTTCCCACAAAGCCTTGATGTATGCGTTCAGCATGGGTGTCAACCGAAAGGGCATGGCCACAGCTTTCATTTGGATTGTTCCATATTTCGATATATTTACCGATAAATGAGTTATCGGTCAAAATGTGGTTCCCACAAAGCATTGATGTATGCGTTCAGCATGGGTGTCAAACGAAAGGGCATGGTCACAGCTTTCATTTGCACTGTTCCATATTTCGATATATTCATCGATAAATGAGTTATCGGTCAAAATGTGGTTCCCACAAACCCTTGATATATGCGTTCAACATGGGTGTCAAACGAAAGGGCATATCCACAGCTTTAATTTGGACTGTTCCATATTTCGACATATTCATCGATAAATGAGTTATCGGTCAAAATGTGGTTCCCACAAAACCTTGATATATGCGTTCAACATGGGTGTCAAACGAAAGGGCATATCCACAGCTTTAATTTGGATTGTTCCATATTTCGATATATTTACCGATAAATGAGTTATCGGTCAAAATGTGGTTCCCACAAAGCCTTGATGTATGCGTTCAGCATGGGTGTCAAACGAAAGGGCATGGTCACAGCTTTCATTTGCACTGTTCCATATTTCGATATATTCATCGATAAGTGAGTTATCGGTCAAAATGTGGTTCCCACAAAACCTTGATATATGCATTCAACATGGGTGTCAAACGAAAGGGCATAGCCACAGCTTTCATTTGAACTATTCCATATTCCGATATATTTACCGATAAATGAGTTATCGGTCAAAATGTAGTTCCCAATAAACCTTGAAATTTCCTTGCAATATGGGTGTCAAACGAAAGGGCATGGCCACAGGTCTCATTTGAAGTCTTCCATATTTCGATATAATGATCAAAAAATGAGTTATCGGTCGAAATGTGGTTCCCAGAAAGCCTTGATGTATGCGTTCAGCATGGGTGTCAACCGAAAGGGCATGGCCACAGCTTTCATTTGGATTGTTCCATATTTCGATATATTTACCGATAAATGAGTTATCGGTCAATATGTGGTTCCCACAAAGCCTTGATGTATGCGTTCAGCATGGGTGTCAAACGAAAGGACATGGTCACAGCTTTCATTTGCACTGTTCCATATTTCGATATATTCATCGATAAATGAGTTATCGGTCAAAATGTGGTTCCCACAAACCCTTGATATATGCGTTCAACATGGGTGTCAAACGAAAGGGCATATCCACAGCTTTAATTTGGACTGTTCCATATTTCGATATATTCATCGATAATTGAGTTATCGGTCAAAATGTGGTTCCCACAAAACCTTGATATATGCGTTCAACATGGGTGTCAAACGAAAGGGCATAGCCACAGCTTTCATTTGAACTATTCCATATTCCGATATATTTACCGATAAATGAGTTATCGGTCAAAATGTAGTTCCCAATAAACCTTGAAATTTCCTTGCAATATGGGTGTCAAACGAAAGGGCATGGCCACAGCTCTCATTTGAAGTCTTCCATATTTCGATATAATGATCGAAAAATGAATTATCGGTCAAAATGTGGTTCTCACAAAACCTTGATACATGCGTTCACCATTGGTGTCAAACGAAAGGGCATGGTCACAGCTTTAATTTGGACTGTTCCATGTTTCGATATATTTACCGATAAATGAGTTATCGGTCAAAATGTAGTTCCCATTAAACTTTGAAAATTTCGTGCAATATGGGTGTCAAACGAAAGGGCATGGCCACAGCTTTCATTTGAAGTGTTCCATATTTCGATATAATGATCGAAAAATGAGTTATCGGTCAAAATGTGGTTCCCACAAAGCCTTGATGTATGCGTTCACATGGGTGTCAACCGAAAGGGCATGGCCAGAGCTTTCATTTGGATTGTTCCATATTTCGATATATTTACCGATAAATGAGTTATCGGTCAAAATGTAGTTCCCATTAAACCTTGAAAATTTCGTACAATATGGGTGTCAAACGAAAGGGCATGGCCACAGCTTTTATTTGAAGTGTTCCATATTTCGATATAATGATCGAAAAATGAGTTATCGGTCAAAATGTGGTTCCCACAAAGCCTTGATGTATGCGTTCAGCATGGGTGTCAAACGAAAGGGCATGGTCACAGCTTTCATTTGCACTGTTCCATATTTCGATATAATGATCGAAAAATGAGTTATCGGTCAAAATGTGGTTCCCAGAAAGCCTTGATGTATGCGTTCAGCATGGGTGTCAACCGAAAGGGCATGGCCACAGCTTTCATTTGGATTGTTCCATATTTCGATATATTTACCGATAAATGAGTTATCGGTCAAAATGTGGTTCCCACAAAGCCTTGATGTATGCGTTCAGCATGGGTGTCAAACGAAAGGGCATGGTCACCATATTTCGATATATTCATCGATAAATGAGTTATCGGTCAAAATGTGGTTCCCACAAAACCTTGATATATGCGTTCAACATGGGTGTCAAACGAAAGGGCATAGCCACAGCTTTCATTTGAACTATTGCATATTCCGATATATTTACCGATAAATGAGTTATCGGTCAAAATGTAGTTCCCAATAAACCTTGAAATTTCCTTGCAATATGGGTGTCAAACGAAAGGGCATGGCCACAGCTCTCATTTGAAGTCTTCCATATTTCGATATAATGATCGAAAAATGAGTTATCGGTCAAAATGTGGTTCTCACAAAACCTTGATACATGCGTTCACCATGGGTGTCAAACGAAAGGGCATGGCCACAGCTTTAATTTGGACTGTTCCATGTTTCGATATATTTACCGATAAATGAGTTATCGGTCAAAATGTAGTTCCCATTAAACCTTGAAAATTTCGTGCAATATGGGTGTCAAACGAAAGGGCATGGCCACAGCTTTCATTTGAAGTGTTCCATATTTCGATATAATGATCGAAAAATGAGTTATCGGTCAAAATGTGGTTCCCACAAAGCCTTGAAGTATGCGTTCACATGGGTGTCAACCGAAAGGGCATGGCCAGAGCTTTCATTTGGATTGTTCCATATTTCGATATATTTACCGATAAATGAGTTATCGGTCAAAATGTAGTTCCCATTAAACCTTGAAAATTTCGTGCAATATGGGTGTCAACCGAAAGGGCATGGCCACAGCTTTCATTTGAAGTGTTCCATATTTCGATATAATGAACGAAAAATGAGTTATCGTCAAAATGTGGTTCCCACAAAGCCTTGACCTATGCGTTCAGCATGGATGTCAACCGAAAGGGCATGGCCACAGCTTTCATTTGGACTGTTCCATATTTCGATATAGTTATCGATAAATGAGTTATCGGTCAAAATGTGGTTCCCACAAAACCTTGATATATGCGTTCAACATGGGTGTCAAACGAAAGGGCATAGCCACAGCTTTCATTTGAACTATTCCATATTCCGATATATTTACCGATAAATGAGTTATCGGTCAAAATGTAGTTTCCACAAAGCCTTGACCTATGCGTTCAGCATGGATGTCAACCGAAAGGGCATGGCCACAGCTTTCATTTGGACTGTTCCATATTTCGATATATTCATCGATAAATGAGTTATCGGTCAAAATGTGGTTCCCACAAAACCTTGATATATGCGTTCAACATGGGTGTCAAACGAAAGGGCATAGCCACAGCTTTCATTTGAACTATTACATATTCCGATATATTTACCGATAAATGAGTTATCGGTCAAAATGTGGTTCCCACAAAGCCTTGACCTATGCGTTCAGCATGGATGTCAACCGAAAGGGCATGGCCACAGCTTTCATTTGGACTGTTCCATATTTCGATATATTCATCGATAAATGAGTTATCGGTCAAAATGTGGTTCCCACAAAACCTTGATATATGCGTTCAACATGGGTGTCAAACGAAAGGGCATAGCCACAGCTTTCATTTGAACTATTCCATATTCCGATATATTTACCGATAAATGAGTTATCGGTCAAAATGTAGTTCCCAATAAACCTTGAAATTTCCTTGCAATATGGGTGTCAAACGAAAGGGCATGGCCACAGCTCTCATTGGAAGTCTTCCATATTTCGATATAATGATCGAAAAATGAGTTATCGGTCAAAATGTGGTTCTCACAAAACCTTGATATATGCGTTCACCATGGGTGTCAAACGAAAGGGCATGGCCACAGCTTTAATTTGGACTGTTCCATATTTCGATATAGTTACCGATAAATGAGTTATCGGTCAAAATGTAGTTCCCATTAAACCTTGAAAATTTCGTGCAATATGGGTGTCAAACGAAAGGGCATGGCCACAGCTTTCATTTGAAGTGTTCCATATTTCGATATAATGATCGAAAAATGAGTTATCGGTCAAAATGTGGTTCCCACAAAGCCTTAATGTATGCGTTCACATGGGTGTCAACCGAAAGGGCATGGCCAGAGCTTTCATTTGGATTGTTCCATATTTCGATATATTTACCGATAAATGAGTTATCGGTCAAAATGTAGTTCCCATTAAACCTTGAAAATTTCGTGCAATATGGGTGTCAAACGAAAATAAATGAGTTATCGGTCAAAATGTAGTTCCCAATAAACCTTGAAATTTCCTTGCAATATGGGTGTCAAACGAAAGGGCACGGCCACAGCTCTCATTTGAAGTGTTCCATATTTCGATATAATGATCGAAAAATGAGTTATCGGTCAAAATGTGGTTCCCACATAGCCTTGATGTATGCGTTCAGCATGGGTGTCAACCGAAAGGGCATGGCCACAGCTTTCATTTGGATTGTTCCATATTTCGATATATTTACCGATAAATGAGTTATCGGTCAAAATGTGGTTCCCACAAAGCCTTGATGTATGCGTTCAGCATGGGTGTCAAACGAAAGGGCGTGGTCACAGCTTTCATTTGCACTGTTCCATATTTCGATATGTTCATCGATAAATGAGTTATCGGTGAAAATGTGGTTCCCACAAACCCTTGATATATGCGTTCAACATGGGTGTCAAACGAAAGGGCATATCCACAGCTTTAATTTGGATTGTTCCATATTTCGATATATTTACCGATAAATGAGTTATCGGTCAAAATGTGGTTCCCACAAAGCCTTGATGTATGCGTTCAGCATGGGTGTCAAACGAAAGGGCATGGTCACAGCTTTCATTTGCACTGTTCCATATTTCGATATATTCATCGATAAGTGAGTTATCGGTCAAAATGTGGTTCCCACAAAACCTTGATATATGCGTTCAACATGGGTGTCAAACGAAAGGGCATAGCCACAGCTTTCATTTGAACTATTCCATATTCCGATATATTTACCGATAAATGAGTTATCGGTCAAAATGTAGTTCCCAATAAACCTTGAAATTTCCTTGCAATATGGGTGTCAAACGAAAGGGCACGGCCACAGCTCTCATTTGAAGTGTTCCATATTTCGATATAATGATCGAAAAATGAGTTATCGGTCAAAATGTGGTTCCCACATAGCCTTGATGTATGCGTTCAGCATGGGTGTCAACCGAAAGGGCATGGCCACAGCTTTCATTTGGATTGTTCCATATTTCGATATATTTACCGATAAATGAGTTATCGGTCAAAATGTGGTTCCCACAAAACCTTGATATATGCATTCAACATGGGTGTCAAACGAAAGGGCATAGCCACAGCTTTCATTTGAACTATTCCATATTCCGATATATTTACCGATAAATGAGTTATCGGTCAAAATGTAGTTCCCAATAAACCTTGAAATTTCCTTGCAATATGGGTGTCAAACGAAAGGGCATGGCCACAGCTCTCATTTGAAGTCTTCCATATTTCGATATAATGATCAAAAAATGAGTTATCGGTCGAAATGTGGTTCCCAGAAAGCCTTGATGTATGCGTTCAGCATGGGTGTCAACCGAAAGGGCATGGCCACAGCTTTCATTTGGATTGTTCCATATTTCGATATATTTACCGATAAATGAGTTATCGGTCAATATGTGGTTCCCACAAAGCCTTGATGTATGCGTTCAGCATGGGTGTCAAACGAAAGGGCATGGTCACAGCTTTCATTTGCACTGTTCCATATTTCGATATATTCATCGATAAATGAGTTATCGGTCAAAATGTGGTTCCCACAAACCCTTGATATATGCGTTCAACATGGGTGTCAAACGAAAGGGCATATCCACAGCTTTAATTTGGACTGTTCCATATTTCGATACATTCATCGATAATTGAGTTATCGGTCAAAATGTGGTTCCCACAAAACCTTGATATATGCGTTCAACATGGGTGTCAAACGAAAGGGCATAGCCACAGCTTTCATTTGAACTATTCCATATTCCGATATATTTACCGATAAATGAGTTATCGGTCAAAATGTAGTTCCCAATAAACCTTGAAATTTCCTTGCAATATGGGTGTCAAACGAAATGGCATGGCCACAGCTCTCATTTGAAGTCTTCCATATTTCGATATAATGATCGAAAAATGAGTTATCGGTCAAAATGTGGTTCTCACAAAACCTTGATACATGCGTTCACCATTGGTGTCAAACGAAAGGGCATGGTCACAGCTTTAATTTGGACTGTTCCATGTTTCGATATATTTACCGATAAATGAGTTATCGGTCAAAATGTAGTTCCCATTAAACCTTGAAAATTTCGTGCAATATGGGTGTCAAACGAAAGGGCATGGCCACAGCTTTCATTTGAAGTGTTCCATATTTCGATATAATGATCGAAAAATGAGTTATCGGTCAAAATGTGGTTCCCACAAAGCCTTGATGTATGCGTTCACATGGGTGTCAACCGAAAGGGCATGGCCAGAGCTTTCATTTGGATTGTTCCATATTTCGATATATTTACCGATAAATGAGTTATCGGTCAAAATGTAGTTCCCATTAAACCTTGAAAATTTCGTGCAATATGGGTGTCAAACGAAAGGGCATGGCCACAGCTTTTATTTGAAGTGTTCCATATTTCGATATAATGATCGAAAAATGAGTTATCGGTCAAAATGTGGTTCCCACAAAGCCTTGATGTATGCGTTCAGCATGGGTGTCAAACGAAAGGGCATGGTCACAGCTTTCATTTGCACTGTTCCATATTTCGATATAATGATCGAAAAATGAGTTATCGGTCAAAATGTGGTTCCCAGAAAGCCTTGATGTATGCGTTCAGCATGGGTGTCAACCGAAAGGGCATGGCCACAGCTTTCATTTGGATTGTTCCATATTTCGATATATTTACCGATAAATGAGTTATCGGTCAAAATGTGGTTCCCACAAAGCCTTGATGTATGCGTTCAGCATGGGTGTCAAACGAAAGGGCATGGTCACCATATTTCGATATATTCATCGATAAATGAGTTATCGGTCAAAATGTGGTTCCCACAAAACCTTGATATATGCGTTCAACATGGGTGTCAAACGAAAGGGCATAGCCACAGCTTTCATTTGAACTATTGCATATTCCGATATATTTACCGATAAATGAGTTATCGGTCAAAATGTAGTTCCCAATAAACCTTGAAATTTCCTTGCAATATGGGTGTCAAACGAAAGGGCATGGCCACAGCTCTCATTTGAAGTCTTCCATATTTCGATATAATGATCGAAAAATGAGTTATCGGTCAAAATGTGGTTCTCACAAAACCTTGATACATGCGTTCACCATGGGTGTCAAACGAAAGGCATGGCCACAGCTTTAATTTGGACTGTTCCATGTTTCGATATATTTACCGATAAATGAGTTATCGGTCAAAATGTAGTTCCCATTAAACCTTGAAAATTTCGTGCAATATGGGTGTCAAACGAAAGGGCATGGCCACAGCTTTCATTTGAAGTGTTCCATATTTCGATATAATGATCGAAAAATGAGTTATCGGTCAAAATGTGGTTCCCACAAAGCCTTGAAGTATGCGTTCACATGGGTGTCAACCGAAAGGGCATGGCCAGAGCTTTCATTTGGATTGTTCCATATTTCGATATATTTACCGATAAATGAGTTATCGGTCAAAATGTAGTTCCCATTAAACCTTGAAAATTTCGTGCAATATGGGTGTCAACCGAAAGGGCATGGCCACAGCTTTCATTTGAAGTGTTCCATATTTCGATATAATGAACGAAAAATGAGTTATCGTCAAAATGTGGTTCCCACAAAGCCTTGACCTATGCGTTCAGCATGGATGTCAACCGAAAGGGCATGGCCACAGCTTTCATTTGGACTGTTCCATATTTCGATATAGTTATCGATAAATGAGTTATCGGTCAAAATGTGGTTCCCACAAAACCTTGATATATGCGTTCAACATGGGTGTCAAACGAAAGGGCATAGCCACAGCTTTCATTTGAACTATTCCATATTCCGATATATTTACCGATAAATGAGTTATCGGTCAAAATGTGGTTCCCACAAAACCTTGATATATGCGTTCAACATGGGTGTCAAACGAAAGGGCATAGCCACAGCTTTCATTTGAACTATTCCATATTCCGATATATTTACCGATAAATGAGTTATCGGTCAAAATGTAGTTTCCACAAAGCCTTGACCTATGCGTTCAGCATGGATGTCAACCGAAAGGGCATGGCCACAGCTTTCATTTGGACTGTTCCATATTTCGATATATTCATCGATAAATGAGTTATCGGTCAAAATGTGGTTCCCACAAAACCTTGATATATGCGTTCAACATGGGTGTCAAACGAAAGGGCATAGCCACAGCTTTCATTTGAACTATTACATATTCCGATATATTTACCGATAAATGAGTTATCGGTCAAAATGTGGTTCCCACAAAGCCTTGACCTATGCGTTCAGCATGGATGTCAACCGAAAGGGCATGGCCACAGCTTTCATTTGGACTGTTCCATATTTCGATATATTCATCGATAAATGAGTTATCGGTCAAAATGTGGTTCCCACAAAACCTTGATATATGCGTTCAACATGGGTGTCAAACGAAAGGGCATGGCCACAGCTTTAATTTGGACTGTTCCATGTTTCGATATATTTACCGATAAATGAGTTATCGGTCAAAATGTAGTTCCCATTAAACCTTGAAAATTTCGTGCAATATGGGTGTCAAACGAAAGGGCATGGCCACAGCTTTCATTTGGACTGTTCCATATTTCGATATATTCATCGATAAATGAGTTATCGGTCAAAATGTGGTTCCCACAAAACCTTGATATATGCGTTCAACATGGGTGTCAAACGAAAGGGCATAGCCACAGCTTTCATTTGAACTATTACATATTCCGATATATTTACCGATAAATGAGTTATCGGTCAAAATGTGGTTCCCACAAAGCCTTGACCTATGCGTTCAGCATGGATGTCAACCGAAAGGGCATAGCCACAGCTTTCATTTGAACTATTCCATATTCCGATATATTTACCGATAAATGAGTTATCGGTCAAAATGTAGTTCCCAATAAACCTTGAAATTTCCTTGCAATATGGGTGTCAAACGAAAGGGCATGGCCACAGCTCTCATTGGAAGTCTTCCATATTTCGATATAATGATCGAAAAATGAGTTATCGGTCAAAATGTGGTTCTCACAAAACCTTGATATATGCGTTCACCATGGGTGTCAAACGAAAGGGCATGGCCACAGCTTTAATTTGGACTGTTCCATGTTTCGATATATTTACCGATAAATGAGTTATCGGTCAAAATGTAGTTCCCATTAAACCTTGAAAATTTCGTGCAATATGGGTGTCAAACGAAAGGGCATGGCCACAGCTTTCATTTGAAGTGTTCCATATTTCGATATAATGATCGAAAAATGAGTTATCGGTCAAAATGTGGTTCCCACAAAGCCTTAATGTATGCGTTCACATGGGTGTCAACCGAAAGGGCATGGCCAGAGCTTTCATTTGGATTGTTCCATATTTCGATATATTTACCGATAAATGAGTTATCGGTCAAAATGTAGTTCCCATTAAACCTTGAAAATTTCGTGCAATATGGGTGTCAAACGAAAATAAATGAGTTATCGGTCAAAATGTAGTTCCCAATAAACCTTGAAATTTCCTTGCAATATGGGTGTCAAACGAAAGGGCACGGCCACAGCTCTCATTTGAAGTGTTCCATATTTCGATATAATGATCGAAAAATGAGTTATCGGTCAAAATGTGGTTCCCACATAGCCTTGATGTATGCGTTCAGCATGGGTGTCAACCGAAAGGGCATGGCCACAGCTTTCATTTGGATTGTTCCATATTTCGATATATTTACCGATAAATGAGTTATCGGTCAAAATGTGGTTCCCACAAAGCCTTGATGTATGCGTTCAGCATGGGTGTCAAACGAAAGGGCGTGGTCACAGCTTTCATTTGCACTGTTCCATATTTCGATATGTTCATCGATAAATGAGTTATCGGTGAAAATGTGGTTCCCACAAACCCTTGATATATGCGTTCAACATGGGTGTCAAACGAAAGGGCATGGCCACAGCTTTAATTTGGACTGTTCCACATTTCGATATCTCTATCTCTATGGCGCGATATACAACAGGTATATCATCATAAACCTCCTAAGAGATTTTTTGCGCCAAGCTTCTCTTCCAATTTGTGGTGTGCCGATTTGAATTTTCCCTACAAAATTTTCCCCACATTTCGATATATTTACCGATAAATGGGTTATCGGTCAAAATGTAGTTCCCACAAAGCCTTGATGTATGCGTTCAGCATGGGTGTCAAACGAAAGGGCATGGTCACAGCTTTCATTTGCACTGTTCCATATTTCGATATATTCATCGATAAGTGAGTTATCGGTCAAAATGTGGTTCCCACAAAACCTTGATGTATGCGTTCAGCATGGGTGTCAAACGAAAGGGCATGGCCACAGCTCTCATTTGAAGTCTTCCATATTTCGATATAATGATCAAAAAATGAGTTATCGGTCGAAATGTGGTTCCCAGAAAGCCTTGATGTATGCGTTCAGCATGGGTGTCAACCGAAAGGGCATAGCCACAGCTTTCATTGGAACTATTCCATATTCCGATATATTTACCGATAAATGAGTTATCGGTCAAAATGTAGTTCCCAATAAACCTTGAAATTTCCTTGCAATATGGGTGTCAAACGAAAGGGCATGGCCACAGCTCTCATTTGAAGTCTTCCATATTTCGATATAATGATCAAAAAATGAGTTATCGGTCGAAATGTGGTTCTCAGAAAGCCTTGATGTATGCGTTCAGCATGGGTGTCAACCGAAAGGGCATGGCCACAGCTTTCATTTGGATTGTTCCATATTTCGATATATTTACCGATAAATGAGTTATCGGTCAATATGTGGTTCCCACAAAGCCTTGATGTATGCGTTCAGCATGGGTGTCAAACGAAAGGGCATGGTCACCATATTTCGATATATTCATCGATAAATGAGTTATCGGTCAAAATGTGGTTCCCACAAAACCTTGATATATGCGTTCAACATGGGTGTCAAACGAAAGGGCATAGCCACAGCTTTCATTTGAACTATTCCATATTCCGATATATTTACCGATAAATGAGTTATCGGTCAAAATGTAGTTCCCAATAAACCTTGAAATTTCCTTGCAATATGGGTGTCAAACGAAAGGGCATGGCCACAGCTCTCATTTGAAGTCTTCCATATTTCGATATAATGATCAAAAAATGAGTTATCGGTCGAAATGTGGTTCCCCGAAAGCCTTGATGTATGCCTTCAGCATGGGTGTCAACCGAAAGGGCGTGGTCACAGCTTTCATTTGCACTGTTCCATATTTCGATATGTTCATCGATAAATGAGTTATCGGTGAAAATGTGGTTCCCACAAACCCTTGATATATGCGTTCAACATGGGTGTCAAACGAAAGGGCATGGCCACAGCTTTAATTTGGACTGTTCCACATTTCGATATATTTACCGATAAATGGGTTATCGGTCAAAATGTAGTTCCCACAAAGCCTTGATGTATGCGTTCAGCATGGGTGTCAAACGAAAGGGCATGGCCACAGCTCTCATTTGAAGTCTTCCATATTTCGATATAATGATCAAAAAATGAGTTATCGGTCGAAATGTGGTTCCCAGAAAGCCTTGATGTATGCGTTCAGCATGGGTGTCAACCGAAAGGGCATGGCCACAGCTTTCATTTGGATTGTTCCATATTTCGATATATTTACCGATAAATGAGTTATCGGTCAATATGTGGTTCCCACAAAGCCTTGATGTATGCGTTCAGCATGGGTGTCAAACGAAAGGGCGTGGTCACAGCTTTCATTTGCACTGTTCCATATTTCGATATGTTCATCGATAAATGAGTTATCGGTGAAAATGTGGTTCCCACAAACCCTTGATATATGCGTTCAACATGGGTGTCAAACGAAAGGGCATGGCCACAGCTTTAATTTGGACTGTTCCACATTTCGATATATTTACCGATAAATGGGTTATCGGTCAAAATGTAGTTCCCACAAAGCCTTGATGTATGCGTTCAGCATGGGTGTCAAACGAAAGGGCATGGCCACAGCTCTCATTTGAAGTCTTCCATATTTCGATATAATGATCAAAAAATGAGTTATCGGTCGAAATGTGGTTCCCAGAAAGCCTTGATGTATGCGTTCAGCATGGGTGTCAACCGAAAGGGCATAGCCACAGCTTTCATTGGAACTATTCCATATTCCGATATATTTACCGATAAATGAGTTATCGGTCAAAATGTAGTTCCCAATAAACCTTGAAATTTCCTTGCAATATGGGTGTCAAACGAAAGGGCATGGCCACAGCTCTCATTTGAAGTCTTCCATATTTCGATATAATGATCAAAAAATGAGTTATCGGTCGAAATGTGGTTCTCAGAAAGCCTTGATGTATGCGTTCAGCATGGGTGTCAACCGAAAGGGCATGGCCACAGCTTTCATTTGGATTGTTCCATATTTCGATATATTTACCGATAAATGAGTTATCGGTCAATATGTGGTTCCCACAAAGCCTTGATGTATGCGTTCAGCATGGGTGTCAAACGAAAGGGCATGGTCACCATATTTCGATATATTCATCGATAAATGAGTTATCGGTCAAAATGTGGTTCCCACAAAACCTTGATATATGCGTTCAACATGGGTGTCAAACGAAAGGGCATAGCCACAGCTTTCATTTGAACTATTCCATATTCCGATATATTTACCGATAAATGAGTTATCGGTCAAAATGTAGTTCCCAATAAACCTTGAAATTTCCTTGCAATATGGGTGTCAAACGAAAGGGCATGGCCACAGCTCTCATTTGAAGTCTTCCATATTTCGATATAATGATCAAAAAATGAGTTATCGGTCGAAATGTGGTTCCCCGAAAGCCTTGATGTATGCGTTCAGCATGGGTGTCAACCGAAAGGGCATGGCCACAGCTTTCATTTGGATTGTTCCATATTTCGATATATTTACCGATAAATGAGTTATCGGTCAATATGTGGTTCCCACAAAGCCTTGATGTATGCGTTCACCATGGGTGTCAAACGAAAGGGCATGGTCACAGCTTTCATTTGCACTGTTCCATATTTCGATATATTCATCGATAAATGAGTTATCGGTCAAAATGTGGTTCGCACAAACCCTTGATATATGCGTTCAACATGGGTGTCAAACGAAAGGGCATATCCACAGCTTTAATTTGGACTGTTCCATATTTCGATATATTCATCGATAAATGAGTTATCGGTCAAAATGTGGTTCCCACAAAACCTTGATATATGCGTTCAACATGGGTGTCAAACGAAAGGGCATAGCCACAGCTTTCATTTGAACTATTCCATATTCCGATATATTTACCGATAAATGAGTTATCGGTCAAAATGTAGTTCCCAATAAACCTTGAAATTTCCTTGCAATATGGGTGTCAAACGAAAGGGCATGGCCACAGCTCTCATTTGAAGTCTTCCATATTTCGATATAATGATCGAAAAATGAGTTATCGGTCAAAATGTGGTTCTCACAAAACCTTGATACATGCGTTCACCATGGGTGTCAAACGAAAGGGCATGGCCACAGCTTTAATTTGGACTGTTCCATGTTTCGATATATTTACCGATAAATGAGTTATCGGTCAAAATGTAGTTCCCATTAAACCTTGAAAATTTCGTGCAATATGGGTGTCAAACGAAAGGGCATGGCCACAGCTTTCATTTGAAGTGTTCCATATTTCGATATAATGATCGAAAAATGAGTTATCGGTCAAAATGTGGTTCCCACAAAGCCTTGAAGTATGCGTTCACATGGGTGTCAACCGAAAGGGCATGGCCAGAGCTTTCATTTGGATTGTTCCATATTTCGATATATTTACCGATAAATGAGTTATCGGTCAAAATGTAGTTCCCATTAAACCTTGAAAATTTCGTGCAATATGGGTGTCAACCGAAAGGGCATGGCCACAGCTTTCATTTGAAGTGTTCCATATTTCGATATAATGAACGAAAAATGAGTTATCGTCAAAATGTGGTTCCCACAAAACCTTGACCTATGCGTTCAGCATGGATGTCAACCGAAAGGGCATGGCCACAGCTTTCATTTGGACTGTTCCATATTTCGATATATTCATCGATAAATGAGTTATCGGTCAAAATGTGGTTCCCACAAAACCTTGATATATGCGTTCAACATGGGTGTCAAACGAAAGGGCATAGCCACAGCTTTCATTTGAACTATTCCATATTCCGATATATTTACCGATAAATGAGTTATCGGTCAAAATGTAGTTCCCAATAAACCTTGAAATTTCCTTGCAATATGGGTGTCAAACGAAAGGGCATGGCCACAGCTCTCATTGGAAGTCTTCCATATTTCGATATAATGATCGAAAAATGAGTTATCGGTCAAAATGTGGTTCTCACAAAACCTTGATATATGCGTTCACCATGGGTGTCAAACGAAAGGGCATGGCCACAGCTTTAATTTGGACTGTTCCATATTTCGATATATTTACCGATAAATGAGTTATCGGTCAAAATGTAGTTCCCATTAAACCTTGAAAATTTCGTGCAATATGGGTGTCAAACGAAAGGGCATGGCCACAGCTTTCATTTGAAGTGTTCCATATTTCGATATAATGATCGAAAAATGAGTTATCGGTCAAAATGTGGTTCCCACAAAGCCTTAATGTATGCGTTCACATGGGTGTCAACCGAAAGGGCATGGCCAGAGCTTTCATTTGGATTGTTCCATATTTCGATACATTTACCGATAAATGAGTTATCGGTCAAAATGTAGTTCCCATTAAACCTTGAAAATTTCGTGCAATATGGGTGTCAAACGAAAATAAATGAGTTATCGGTCAAAATGTAGTTCCCAATAAACCTTGAAATTTCCTTGCAATATGGGTGTCAAACGAAAGGGCATGGCCACAGCTCTCATTGGAAGTCTTCCATATTTCGATATAATGATCTAAAAATGAGTTATCGGTCAAAATGTGGTTCTCACAAAACCTTGATATATGCGTTCACCATGGGTGTCAAACGAAAGGGCATGGCCACAGCTTTAATTTGGACTGTTCCACATTTCGATATATTTACCGATAAATGGGTTATCGGTCAAAATGTAGTTCCCATTAAACCTTGAAAATTTCGTGCAATATGGGTGTCAAACGAAAGGGCATGGCCACAGCTTTCATTTGAAGTGTTCCATATTTCGATATAATGATCGAAAAATGAGTTATCGGTCAAAATGTGGTTCCCACAAAGCCTTAATGTATGCGTTCACATGGGTGTCAACCGAAAGGGCATGGCCAGAGCTTTCATTTGGATTGTTCCATATTTCGATATATTTACCGATAAATGAGTTATCGGTCAAAATGTAGTTCCCATTAAACCTTGAAAATTTCGTGCAATATGGGTGTCAAACGAAAATAAATGAGTTATCGGTCAAAATGTAGTTCCCAATAAACCTTGAAATTTCCTTGCAATATGGGTGTCAAACGAAAGGGCACGGCCACAGCTCTCATTTGAAGTGTTCCATATTTCGATATAATGATCGAAAAATGAGTTATCGGTCAAAATGTGGTTCCCACAAAGCCTTGATGTATGCGTTCAGCATGGGTGTCAACCGAAAGGGCATGGACACAGCTTTCATTTGGATTGTTCCATATTTCGATATATTTACCGATAAATGAGTTATCGGTCAAAATGTGGTTCCCACAAAGCCTTGATGTATGCGTTCAGCATGGGTGTCAAACGAAAGGGCGTGGTCACAGCTTTCATTTGCACTGTTCCATATTTCGATATATTCATCGATAAATGAGTTATCGGTGAAAATGTGGTTCCCACAAACCCTTGATATATGCGTTCAACATGGGCGTCAAACGAAAGGGAATATCCACAGCTTTAATTTGGACTGTTCCATATTTCGACATATTCATCGATAAATGAGTTATCGGTCAAAATGTGGTTCCCACAAAACCTTGATATATGCGTTCAACATGGGTGTCAAACGAAAGGGCATATCCACAGCTTTAATTTGGATTGTTCCATATTTCGATATATTTACCGATAAATGAGTTATCGGTCAAAATGTGGTTCCCACAAAGCCTTGATGTATGCGTTCAGCATGGGTGTCAAACGAAAGGGCATGGTCACAGCTTTCATTTGCACTGTTCCATATTTCGATATATTCATCGATAAGTGAGTTATCGGTCAAAATGTGGTTCCCACAAAACCTTGATATATGCGTTCAACATGGGTGTCAAACGAAAGGGCATAGCCACAGCTTTCATTTGAACTATTCCATATTCCGATATATTTACCGATAAATGAGTTATCGGTCAAAATGTAGTTCCCAATAAACCTTGAAATTTCCTTGCAATATGGGTGTCAAACGAAAGGGCATGGCCACAGCTCTCATTTGAAGTCTTCCATATTTCGATATAATGATCAAAAAATGAGTTATCGGTCGAAATGTGGTTCCGAAAGAGCATGGACACAGCTTTCATTTGGATTGTTCCATATTTCGATATATTTACCGATAAATGAGTTATCGGTCAAAATGTGGTTCCCACAAAGCCTTGATGTATGCGTTCAGCATGGGTGTCAAACGAAAGGGCGTGGTCACAGCTTTCATTTGCACTGTTCCATATTTCGATATATTCATCGATAAATGAGTTATCGGTGAAAATGTGGTTCCCACAAACCCTTGATATATGCGTTCAACATGGGTGTCAAACGAAAGGGAATATCCACAGCTTTAATTTGGACTGTTCCATATTTCGACATATTCATCGATAAATGAGTTATCGGTCAAAATGTGGTTCCCACAAAACCTTGATATATGCGTTCAACATGGGTGTCAAACGAAAGGGCATATCCACAGCTTTAATTTGGATTGTTCCATATTTCGATATATTTACCGATAAATGAGTTATCGGTCAAAATGTGGTTCCCACAAAGCCTTAATGTATGCGTTCACATGGGTGTCAACCGAAAGGGCATGGCCAGAGCTTTCATTTGGATTGTTCCATATTTCGATATATTTACCGATAAATGAGTTATCGGTCAAAATGTAGTTCCCATTAAACCTTGAAAATTTCGTGCAATATGGGTGTCAAACGAAAATAAATGAGTTATCGGTCAAAATGTAGTTCCCAATAAACCTTGAAATTTCCTTGCAATATGGGTGTCAAACGAAAGGGCATGGCCACAGCTCTCATTGGAAGTCTTCCATATTTCGATATAATGATCGAAAAATGAGTTATCGGTCAAAATGTGGTTCTCACAAAACCTTGATATATGCGTTCACCATGGGTGTCAAACGAAAGGGCATGGCCACAGCTTTAATTTGGACTGTTCCACATTTCGATATATTTACCGATAAATGGGTTATCGGTCAAAATGTAGTTCCCATTAAACCTTGAAAATTTCGTGCAATATGGGTGTCAAACGAAAATAAATGAGTTATCGGTCAAAATGTAGTTCCCAATAAACCTTGAAATTTCCTTGCAATATGGGTGTCAAACGAAAGGGCACGGCCACAGCTCTCATTTGAAGTGTTCCATATTTCGATATAATGATCGAAAAATGAGTTATCGGTCAAAATGTGGTTCCCACAAAGCCTTGATGTATGCGTTCAGCATGGGTGTCAACCGAAAGGGCATGGACACAGCTTTCATTTGGATTGTTCCATATTTCGATATATTTACCGATAAATGAGTTATCGGTCAAAATGTGGTTCCCACAAAGCCTTGATGTATGCGTTCAGCATGGGTGTCAAACGAAAGGGCGTGGTCACAGCTTTCATTTGCACTGTTCCATATTTCGATACATTCATCGATAAATGAGTTATCGGTGAAAATGTGGTTCCCACAAACCCTTGATATATGCGTTCAACATGGGTGTCAAACGAAAGGGAATATCCACAGCTTTAATTTGGACTGTTCCATATTTCGACATATTCATCGATAAATGAGTTATCGGTCAAAATGTGGTTCCCACAAAACCTTGATATATGCGTTCAACATGGGTGTCAAACGAAAGGGCATATCCACAGCTTTAATTTGGATTGTTCCATATTTCGATATATTTACCGATAAATGAGTTATCGGTCAAAATGTGGTTCCCACAAAGCCTTGATGTATGCGTTCAGCATGGGTGTCAAACGAAAGGGCATGGTCACAGCTTTCATTTGCACTGTTCCATATTTCGATATATTCATCGATAAGTGAGTTATCGGTCAAAATGTGGTTCCCACAAAACCTTGATATATGCGTTCAACATGGGTGTCAAACGAAAGGGCATAGCCACAGCTTTCATTTGAACTATTCCATATTCCGATATATTTACCGATAAATGAGTTATCGGTCAAAATGTAGTTCCCAATAAACCTTGAAATTTCCTTGCAATATGGGTGTCAAACGAAAGGGCATGGCCACAGCTCTCATTTGAAGTCTTCCATATTTCGATATAATGATCAAAAAATGAGTTATCGGTCGAAATGTGGTTCCGAAAGAGCATGGACACAGCTTTCATTTGGATTGTTCCATATTTCGATATATTTACCGATAAATGAGTTATCGGTCAAAATGTGGTTCCCACAAAGCCTTGATGTATGCGTTCAGCATGGGTGTCAAACGAAAGGGCGTGGTCACAGCTTTCATTTGCACTGTTCCATATTTCGATATATTCATCGATAAATGAGTTATCGGTGAAAATGTGGTTCCCACAAACCCTTGATATATGCGTTCAACATGGGTGTCAAACGAAAGGGAATATCCACAGCTTTAATTTGGACTGTTCCATATTTCGACATATTCATCGATAAATGAGTTATCGGTCAAAATGTGGTTCGCACAAAACCTTGATATATGCGTTCAACATGGGTGTCAAACGAAAGGGCATATCCACAGCTTTAATTTGGATTGTTCCATATTTCGATATATTTACCGATAAATGAGTTATCGGTCAAAATGTGGTTCCCACAAAGCCTTAATGTATGCGTTCACATGGGTGTCAACCGAAAGGGCATGGCCAGAGCTTTCATTTGGATTGTTCCATATTTCGATATATTTACCGATAAATGAGTTATCGGTCAAAATGTAGTTCCCATTAAACCTTGAAAATTTCGTGCAATATGGGTGTCAAACGAAAATAAATGAGTTATCGGTCAAAATGTAGTTCCCAATAAACCTTGACATTTCCTTGCAATATGGGTGTCAAACGAAAGGGCATGGCCACAGCTCTCATTGGAAGTCTTCCATATTTCGATATAATGATCGAAAAATGAGTTATCGGTCAAAATGTGGTTCTCACAAAACCTTGATATATGCGTTCACCATGGGTGTCAAACGAAAGGGCATGGCCACAGCTTTAATTTGGACTGTTCCACATTTCGATATATTTACCGATAAATGGGTTATCGGTCAAAATGTAGTTCCCATTAAACCTTGAAAATTTCGTGCAATATGGGTGTCAAACGAAAGGGCATGGCCACAGCTTTCATTTGAAGTGTTCCATATTTCGATATAATGATCGAAAAATGAGTTATCGGTCAAAATGTGGTTCCCACAAAGCCTTAATGTATGCGTTCACATGGGTGTCAACCGAAAGGGCATGGCCAGAGCTTTCATTTGGATTGTTCCATATTTCGATATATTTACCGATAAATGAGTTATCGGTCAAAATGTAGTTCCCATTAAACCTTGAAAATTTCGTGCAATATGGGTGTCAAACGAAAATAAATGAGTTATCGGTCAAAATGTAGTTCCCAATAAACCTTGAAATTTCCTTGCAATATGGGTGTCAAACGAAAGGGCACGGCCACAGCTCTCATTTGAAGTGTTCCATATTTCGATATAATGATCGAAAAATGAGTTATCGGTCAAAATGTGGTTCCCACAAAGCCTTGATGTATGCGTTCAGCATGGGTGTCAACCGAAAGGGCATGGACACAGCTTTCATTTGGATTGTTCCATATTTCGATATATTTACCGATAAATGAGTTATCGGTCAAAATGTGGTTCCCACAAAGCCTTGATGTATGCGTTCAGCATGGGTGTCAAACGAAAGGGCGTGGTCACAGCTTTCATTTGCACTGTTCCATATTTCGATATATTCATCGATAAATGAGTTATCGGTGAAAATGTGGTTCCCACAAACCCTTGATATATGCGTTCAACATGGGTGTCAAACGAAAGGGAATATCCACAGCTTTAATTTGGACTGTTCCATATTTCGACATGTTCATCGATAAATGAGTTATCGGTCAAAATGTGGTTCCCACAAAACCTTGATATATGCGTTCAACATGGGTGTCAAACGAAAGGGCATATCCACAGCTTTAATTTGGATTGTTCCATATTTCGATATATTTACCGATAAATGAGTTATCGGTCAAAATGTGGTTCCCACAAAGCCTTGATGTATGCGTTCAGCATGGGTGTCAAACGAAAGGGCATGGTCACAGCTTTCATTTGCACTGTTCCATATTTCGATATATTCATCGATAAGTGAGTTATCGGTCAAAATGTGGTTCCCACAAAACCTTGATATATGCGTTCAACATGGGTGTCAAACGAAAGGGCATAGCCACAGCTTTCATTTGAACTATTCCATATTCCGATATATTTACCGATAAATGAGTTATCGGTCAAAATGTAGTTCCCAATAAACCTTGAAATTTCCTTGCAATATGGGTGTCAAACGAAAGGGCATGGCCACAGCTCTCATTTGAAGTCTTCCATATTTCGATATAATGATCAAAAAATGAGTTATCGGTCGAAATGTGGTTCCCAGAAAGCCTTGATGTATGCGTTCAGCATGGGTGTCAAACGAAAGGGCATGGTCACAGCTTTCATTTGCACTGTTCCATATTTCGATATATTCATCGATAAATGAGTTATCGGTCAAAATGTGGTTCCCACAAACCCTTGATATATGCGTTCAACATGGGTGTCAAACGAAAGGGCATATCCACAGCTTTAATTTGGACTGTTCCATATTTCGATATATTCATCGATAAATGAGTTATCGGTCAAAATGTGGTTCCCACAAAACCTTGATATATGCGTTCAACATGGGTGTCAAACGAAAGGGCATAGCCACAGCTTTCATTTGAACTATTCCATATTTCGATATATTCATCGATAAATGAGTTATCGGTCAAAATGTGGTTCCCACAAAACCTTGATATATGCGTTCAACATGGGTGTCAAACGAAAGGGCATGGTCACAGCTTTCATTTGCACTGTTCCATATTTCGATATATTCATCGATAAATGAGTTATCGGTCAAAATGTGGTTCCCACAAACCCTTGATATATGCGTTCAACATGGGTGTCAAACGAAAGGGCATATCCACAGCTTTAATTTGGACTGTTCCATATTTCGATATATTCATCGATAAATGAGTTATCGGTCAAAATGTGGTTCCCACAAAACCTTGATATATGCGTTCAACATGGGTGTCAAACGAAAGGGCATAGCCACAGCTTTCATTTGAACTATTCCATATTCCGATATATTTACCGATAAATGAGTTATCGGTCAAAATGTAGTTCCCAATAAACCTTGAAATTTCCTTGCAATATGGGTGTCAAACGAAAGGGCATGGCCACAGCTCTCATTTGAAGTCTTCCATATTTCGATATAATGATCGAAAACTGAGTTATCGGTCAAAATGTGGTTCTCACAAAACCTTGATACATGCGTTCACCATGGGTGTCAAACGAAAGGGCATGGCCACAGCTTTAATTTGGACTGTTCCATGTTTCGATATATTTACCGATAACTGAGTTATCGGTCAAAATGTAGTTCCCATTAAACCTTGAAAATTTCGTGCAATATGGGTGTCAAACGAAAGGGCATGGCCACAGCTTTCATTTGAAGTGTTCCATATTTCGATATAATGATCGAAAAATATTCGATATATTTACCGATAAATGAGTTATCGGTCAAAATGTAGTTCCCATTAAACCTTGAAAATTTCGTGCAATATGGGTGTCAACCGAAAGGGCATGGCCACAGCTTTCATTTGAAGTGTTCCATATTTCGATATAATGTACGAAAAATGAGTTATCGTCAAAATGTGGTTCCCACAAAGCCTTGACCTATGCGTTCAGCATGGATGTCATTTGGACTGTTCCATATTTCGATATAGTTATCGATAAATGAGTTATCGGTCAAAATGTGGTTCCCACAAAACCTTGATATATGCGTTCAACATGGGTGTCAAACGAAAGGGCATAGCCACAGCTTTCATTTGAACTATTCCATATTCCGATATATTTACCGATAAATGAGTTATCGGTCAAAATGTAGTTCCCAATAAACCTTGAAATTTCCTTGCAATATGGGTGTCAAACGAAAGGGCATGGCCACAGCTTTCATTTGGACTGTTCCATATTTCGATATATTCATCGATAAATGAGTTATCGGTCAAAATGTGGTTCCCACAAAACCTTGATATATGCGTTCAACATGGGTGTCAAACGAAAGGGCATAGCCACAGCTTTCATTTGAACTATTCCATATTCCGATATATTTACCGATAAATGAGTTATCGGTCAAAATGTAGTTTCCACAAAGCCTTGACCTATGCGTTCAGCATGGATGTCAACCGAAAGGGCATGGCCACAGCTTTCATTTGGACTGTTCCATATTTCGATATAGTCATCGATAAATGAGTTATCGTTCAAAATGTGGTTCCCACAAAACCTTGATATATGCGTTCAACATGGGTGTCAAACGAAAGGGCATAGCCACAGCTTTCATTTGAACTATTCCATATTCCGATATATTTACCGATAAATGAGTTATCGGTCAAAATGTGGTTCCCACAAAGCCTTGACCTATGCGTTCAGCATGGATGTCAACCGAAAGGGCATGGCCACAGCTTTCATTTGGACTGTTCCATATTTCGATATATTCATCGATAAATGAGTTATCGGTCAAAATGTGGTTCCCACAAAACCTTGATATATGCGTTCAACATGGGTGTCAAACGAAAGGGCATACCCACAGCTTTCATTTGAACTATTCCATATTCCGATATATTTACCGATAAATGAGTTATCGGTCAAAATGTAGTTCCCAATAAACCTTGAAATTTCCTTGCAATATGGGTGTCAAACGAAAGGGCATGGCCACAGCTCTCATTTGAAGTCTTCCATATTTCGATATAATGATCGAAAAATGAGTTATCGGTCAAAATGTGGTTCTCACAAAACCTTGATATATGCGTTCACCATGGGTGTCAAACGAAAGGGCATACCCACAGCTTTAATTTGGACTGTTCCATATTTCGATACATTTACCGATAAATGAGTTATCGGTCAAAATGTAGTTCCCATTAAACCTTGAAAATTTCGTGCAATATGGGTGTCAAACGAAAGGGCATGGCCACAGCTTTCATTTGAACTATTCCATATTCCGCTATATTTACCGATAAATGAGTTATCGGTCAAAATGTGGTTCCCACAAAGCCTTGACCTATGCGTTCAGCATGGATGTCAACCGAAAGGGCATGGCCACAGCTTTCATTTGGACTGTTCCATATTTCGATATATTCATCGATAAATGAGTTATCGGTCAAAATGTGGTTCCCACAAAACCTTGATATATGCGTTCAACATGGGTGTCAAACGAAAGGGCATACCCACAGCTTTCATTTGAACTATTCCATATTCCGATATATTTACCGATAAATGAGTTATCGGTCAAAATGTAGATCCCAATAAACCTTGAAATTTCCTTGCAATATGGGTGTCAAACGAAAGGGCATGGCCACAGCTCTCATTTGAAGTCTTCCATATTTCGATATAATGATCGAAAAATGAGTTATCGGTCAAAATGTGGTTCCCACAAAACCTTGATATATGCGTTCAACATGGGTGTCAAACGAAAGGGCATACCCACAGCTTTAATTTGGACTGTTCCATATTTCGATACATTTACCGATAAATGAGTTATCGGTCAAAATGCAGTTCCCATTAAACCTTGAAAATTTCGTGCAATATGGGTGTCAAACGAAAGGGCATGGCCACAGCTTTCATTTGAAGTGTTCCATATTTCGATATAATGATCGAAAAATGAGTTATCGGTCAAAATGTGGTTCCCACAAAGCCTTGATGTATGCGTTCACATGGGTGTCAACCGAAAGGGCATGGCCAGAGCTTTCATTTGGATTGTTCCATATTTCGATATATTTACCGATAAATGAGTTATCGGTCAAAATGTGGTTCCCACAAAGCCTTGATGTATGCGTTCAGCATGGGTGTCAAACGAAAGGGCATGGTCACAGCTTTCATTTGCACTGTTCCATATTTCGATATATTCATCGATAAATGAGTTATCGGTCAAAATGTGGTTCCCACAAACCCTTGATATATGCGTTCAACATGGGTGTCAAACGAAAGGGCATATCCACAGCTTTAATTTGGACTGTTCCATATTTCGACATATTCATCGATAAATGAGTTATCGGTCAAAATGTGGTTCCCACAAAACCTTGATATATGCGTTCAACATGGGTGTCAAACGAAAGGGAATATCCACAGCTTTAATTTGGATTGTTCCATATTTCGATATATTTACCGATAAATGAGTTATCGGTCAAAATGTGGTTCCCACAAAGCCTTGATGTATGCGTTCAGCATGGGTGTCAAACGAAAGGGCATGGTCACAGCTTTCATTTGCACTGTTCCATATTTCGATATATTCATCGATAAGTGAGTTATCGGTCAAAATGTGGTTCCCACAAACCCTTGATATATGCGTTCAACATGGGTGTCAAACGAAAGGGCATATCCACAGCTTTAGATTGGTCTGTTCCATATTTCGATATATTTATCGATAAACCTTGGAATTTGTGTGCAATATGGGAGTGAACCGAAAGGGCATGGACACAGCTTTCATTTGAGCTGTTTCATATTTCGATATATTTATCGATAAATGAGTTTTTGGTGCAAATGTAATTCCCATTAAACCTTGAAATTTTCTTGCAATATGGTGTCAAACGAAAGGGCATGGCCACAGCTTTCAATTGAACTATTCCGTATTTCGATATAATTATCGGTAAATGAGTTATCGGTCAAAATGTGGTTCCCACAAAACTTTGATATACGCGTTCAACATGGGTGTCAAACGAAAGGGCATGGCCACAGCTTTCATTTGGACTGTTTCATATTTCGATATATTCATCGATAAATGAGTTATCGGAGAAAATGTGGTTCCATCAAGGTCTTGATGTATGCGTTCAACATGGGTGTCAAACGAAAGGGTATAGCCACAGCTTTCATTTGGACTGTTCCATATTTCGATATAGTTATCGGTCAAAATGTGGTTCCCACAAAGCTTTGATGTATGCGTTCAATATGGGTGTCAAACGAAAGGGCATAGCCCCAGCTTTAATTTGGACTGTTCCATATTTCGATATATTTATCTATAAATGATTTATCGGTCAAAATGTGGTTCCCATTAAACCTTGGAATTTGTGTGCAATATGGGTGTCAACCGAAAGGGCATGGCCACAGCTTTCATTTGAAGTGTTCCATATTTCGATATAATGAACGAAAAATGAGTTATCGTCAAAATGTGGTTCCCACAAAGCCTTGACCTATGCGTTCAGCATGGATGTCAACCGAAAGGGCATGGCCACAGCTTTCATTTGGACTGTTCCATATTTCGATATAGTTATCGATAAATGAGTTATCGGTCAAAATGTCGTTCCCACAAAACCTTGATACATATATGCGTTCAACATGGGTGTCAAACGAAAGGGCATAGCCATAGCTTTCATTTGAACTATTCCATATTCCGATATATTTACCGATAAATGAGTTATCGGTCAAAATGTAGTTTCCACAAAGCCTTGACCTATGCGTTCAGCATGGATGTCAACCGAAAGGGCATGGCCACAGCTTTCATTTGGACTGTTCCATATTTCGATATATTCATCGATAAATGAGTTATCGGTCAAAATGTGGTTCCCACAAAACCTTGATATATGCGTTCAACATGGGTGTCAAACGAAAGGGCATAGCCACAGCTTTCATTTGAACTATTCCATATTCCGATATATTTACCGATAAATGAGTTATCGGTCAAAATGTGGTTCCCACAAAGCCTTGATGTATGCGTTCACATGGGTGTCAACCGAAAGGGCATGGCCAGAGCTTTCATTTGGATTGTTCCATATTTCGATATATTTACCGATAAATGAGTTATCGGTCAAAATGTGGTTCCCACAAAGCCTTGATGTATGCGTTCAGCATGGGTGTCAAACGAAAGGGCATGGTCACAGCTTTCATTTGCACTGTTCCATATTTCGATATATTCATCGATAAATGAGTTATCGGTCAAAATGTGGTTCCCACAAACCCTTGATATATGCGTTCAACATGGGTGTCAAACGAAAGGGCATATCCACAGCTTTAATTTGGACTGTTCCATATTTCGACATATTCATCGATAAATGAGTTATCGGTCAAAATGTGGTTCCCACAAAACCTTGATATATGCGTTCAACATGGGTGTCAAACGAAAGGGAATATCCACAGCTTTAATTTGGATTGTTCCATATTTCGATATATTTACCGATAAATGAGTTATCGGTCAAAATGTGGTTCCCACAAAGCCTTGATGTATGCGTTCAGCATGGGTGTCAAACGAAAGGGCATGGTCACAGCTTTCATTTGCACTGTTCCATATTTCGATATATTCATCGATAAGTGAGTTATCGGTCAAAATGTGGTTCCCACAAACCCTTGATATATGCGTTCAACATGGGTGTCAAACGAAAGGGCATATCCACAGCTTTAGATTGGTCTGTTCCATATTTCGATATATTTATCGATAAACCTTGGAATTTGTGTGCAATATGGGAGTGAACCGAAAGGGCATGGACACAGCTTTCATTTGAGCTGTTTCATATTTCGATATATTTATCGATAAATGAGTTTTTGGTGCAAATGTAATTCCCATTAAACCTTGAAATTTTCTTGCAATATGGTGTCAAACGAAAGGGCATGGCCACAGCTTTCAATTGAACTATTCCGTATTTCGATATAATTATCGGTAAATGAGTTATCGGTCAAAATGTGGTTCCCACAAAACTTTGATATACGCGTTCAACATGGGTGTCAAACGAAAGGGCATGGCCACAGCTTTCATTTGGACTGTTTCATATTTCGATATATTCATCGATAAATGAGTTATCGGAGAAAATGTGGTTCCATCAAGGTCTTGATGTATGCGTTCAACATGGGTGTCAAACGAAAGGGTATAGCCACAGCTTTCATTTGGACTGTTCCATATTTCGATATAGTTATCGGTCAAAATGTGGTTCCCACAAAGCTTTGATGTATGCGTTCAATATGGGTGTCAAACGAAAGGGCATAGCCACAGCTTTAATTTGGACTGTTCCATATTTCGATATATTTATCTATAAATGATTTATCGGTCAAAATGTGGTTCCCATTAAACCTTGGAATTTGTGTGCAATATGGGTGTCAACCGAAAGGGCATGGCCACAGCTTTCATTTGAAGTGTTCCATATTTCGATATAATGAACGAAAAATGAGTTATCGTCAAAATGTGGTTCCCACAAAGCCTTGACCTATGCGTTCAGCATGGATGTCAACCGAAAGGGCATGGCCACAGCTTTCATTTGGACTGTTCCATATTTCGATATAGTTATCGATAAATGAGTTATCGGTCAAAATGTCGTTCCCACAAAACCTTGATACATATATGCGTTCAACATGGGTGTCAAACGAAAGGGCATAGCCATAGCTTTCATTTGAACTATTCCATATTCCGATATATTTACCGATAAATGAGTTATCGGTCAAAATGTAGTTTCCACAAAGCCTTGACCTATGCGTTCAGCATGGATGTCAACCGAAAGGGCATGGCCACAGCTTTCATTTGGACTGTTCCATATTTCGATATATTCATCGATAAATGAGTTATCGGTCAAAATGTGGTTCCCACAAAACCTTGATATATGCGTTCAACATGGGTGTCAAACGAAAGGGCATAGCCACAGCTTTCATTTGAACTATTCCATATTCCGATATATTTACCGATAAATGAGTTATCGGTCAAAATGTGGTTCCCACAAAGCCTTGACCTATGCGTTCAGCATGGATGTCAACCGAAAGGGCATGGCCACAGCTTTCATTTGGACTGTTCCATATTTCGATATATTCATCGATAAATGAGTTATCGGTCAAAATGTGGTTCCCACAAAACCTTGATATATGCGTTCAACATGGGTGTCAAACGAAAGGGCATAGCCACAGCTTTCATTTGAACTATTCCATATTCCGATATATTTACCGATAAATGAGTTATCGGTCAAAATGTAGTTCCCAATAAACCTTGAAATTTCCTTGCAATATGGGTGTCAAACGAAAGGGCATGGCCACAGCTCTCATTTGAAGTCTTCCATATTTCGATATAATGATCGAAAAATGAGTTATCGGTCAAAATGTGGTTCTCACAAAACCTTGATATATGCGTTCACCATGGGTGTCAAACGAAAGGGCATGGCCACAGCTTTAATTTGGACTGTTCCATATTTCGATATATTTACCGATAAATGAGTTATCGGTCAAAATGTAGTTCCCATTAAACCTTGAAAATTTCGTGCAATATGGGTGTCAAACGAAAGGGCATGGCCACAGCTTTCATTTGAAGTGTTCCATATTTCGATATAATGATCGAAAAATGAGTTATCGGTCAAAATGTGGTTCCCACAAAGCCTTGATGTATGCGTTCACATGGGTGTCAACCGAAAGGGCATGGCCAGAGCTTTCATTTGGATTGTTCCATATTTCGATATATTTACCGATAAATGAGTTATCGGTCAAAATGTAGTTCCCATTAAACCTTGAAAATTTCGTGCAATATGGGTGTCAAACGAAAATAAATGAGTTATCGGTCAAAATGTAGTTCCCAATAAACCTTGAAATTTCCTTGCAATATGGGTGTCAAACGAAAGGGCACGGCCACAGCTCTCATTTGAAGTGTTCCATATTTCGATATAATGATCGAAAAATGAGTTATCGGTCAAAATGTGGTTCCCACAAAGCCTTGATGTATGCGTTCAGCATGGGTGTCAACCGAAAGGGCATGGCCACAGCTTTCATTTGGATTGTTCCATATTTCGATATATTTACCGATAAATGAGTTATCGGTCAAAATGTGGTTCCCACAAAGCCTTGATGTATGCGTTCAGCATGGGTGTCAAACGAAAGGGCATGGTCACAGCTTTCATTTGCACTGTTCCATATTTCGATATATTCATCGATAAATGAGTTATCGGTCAAAATGTGGTTCCCACAAACCCTTGATATATGCGTTCAACATGGGTGTCAAACGAAAGGGCATATCCACAGCTTTAATTTGGACTGTTCCATATTTCGACATATTCATCGATAAATGAGTTATCGGTCAAAATGTGGTTCCCACAAAACCTTGATATATGCGTTCAACATGGGTGTCAAACGAAAGGGCATATCCACAGCTTTAATTTGGATTGTTCCATATTTCGATATATTTACCGATAAATGAGTTATCGGTCAAAATGTGGTTCCCACAAAGCCTTGATGTATGCGTTCAGCATGGGTGTCAAACGAAAGGGCATGGTCACAGCTTTCATTTGCACTGTTCCATATTTCGATATATTCATCGATAAGTGAGGTATCGGTCAAAATGTGGTTCCCACAAACCCTTGATATATGCGTTCAACATGGGTGTCAAACGAAAGGGCATATCCACAGCTTTAGATTGGTCTGTTCCATATTTCGATATATTTATCGATAAACCTTGGAATTTGTGTGCAATATGGGAGTGAAACGAAAGGGCATGGACACAGCTTTCATTTGAGCTGTTTCATATTTCGATATATTTATCGATAAATGAGTTTTTGGTGCAAATGTAATTCCCATTAAACCTTGAAATTTTCTTGCAATATGGTGTCAAACGAAAGGGCATGGCCACAGCTTTCAATTGAACTATTCCGTATTTCGATATAATTATCGGTAAATGAGTTATCGGTCAAAATGTGGTTCCCACAAAACTTTGATATACGCGTTCAACATGGGTGTCAAACGAAAGGGCATGGCCACTGCTTTCATTTGGACTGTTTCATATTTCGATATATTCATCGATAAATGAGTTATCGGAGAAAATGTGGTTCCATCAAGGTCTTGATGTATGCGTTCAACATGGGTGTCAAACGAAAGGGTATAGCCACAGCTTTCATTTGGACTGTTCCATATTTCGATATAGTTATCGGTCAAAATGTGGTTCCCACAAAGCTTTGATGTATGCGTTCAATATGGGTGTCAAACGAAAGGGCATAGCCACAGCTTTAAGTTGGACTGTTCCATATTTCGATATATTTATCTATAAATGATTTATCGGTCAAAATGTGGTTCCCATTAAACCTTGGAATTTGTGTGCAATATGGGAGTCAAACGAAAGGGCATGGCCACAGCTTTCATTTGAAGTGTTCCATATTTCGATATAATGATCGAAAAATGAGTTATCGGTCAAAATGTGGTTCCCACAAAGCCTTGATGTATGCGTTCAGATGGGTGTCAACCGAAAGGGCATGGCCAGAGCTTTCATTTGGATTGTTCCATATTTCGATATATTTACCGATAAATGAGTTATCGGTCAAAATATAGTTCCCATTAAACCTTGAAAATTTCGTGCAATATGGGTGTCAAACGAAAGGGCATGGCCACAGCTTTCATTTGAAGTGTTCCATATTTCGATATAATGAACGAAAAATGAGTTATCCGTCAAAATGTGGTTCCCAGAAAGCCTTCATGTATGCGTTCAGCATGGGTGTCAACCGAAAGGGCATGGCCACAGCTTTCATTTGGATTGTTCCATATTTCGATATATTTACCGATAAATGAGTTATCGGTCAAAATGTAGTTCCCATTCAACCTTGAAATTTTCGTGCAATAGTCACAGCTTTCATTTGAACTATTCCATATTTCGATATAACTATCGGTAAATGAGTTATCGGTCAAAATGTAGTTCCCATTAAACCTTGAAAATTTCGTGCAATATGGGTGTCAAACGAAAGGGCATGGCCACAGCTTTCATTTGAAGTGTTCCATATTTCGATATATTCATCGATAAATGAGTTATCGGTCAAAATGTGGTTCCCACAAACCCTTGATATATGCGTTCAGCATGGGTGTCAAACGAAAGGGCATGGTCACAGCTTTCATTTGCACTGTTCCATATTTCGATATATTCATCGATAAATGAGTTATCGGTCAAAATGTGGTTCCCACAAACCCTTGATATATGCGTTCAGCATGGGTGTCAAACGAAAGGGCATGGTCACAGCTTTCATTTGCACTGTTCCATATTTCGATATATTCATCGATAAATGAGTTATCCGTCAAAATGTGGTTCCCAGAAAGCCTTCATGTATGCGTTCAGCATGGGTGTCAACCGAAAGGGCATGGCCACAGCTTTCATTTGGATTGTTCCATATTTCGATATATTTACCGATAAATGAGTTATCGGTCAAAATGTAGTTCCCATTCAACCTTGAAATTTTCGTGCAATAGTCACAGCTTTCATTTGAACTATTCCATATTCCGATATATTTACCGATAAATGAGTTATCGGTCAAAATGTAGTTCCCAATAAACCTTGAAATTTCCTTGCAATATGGGTGTCAAACGAAAGGGCATGGCCACAGCTCTCATTTGAAGTCTTCCATATTTCGATATAATGATCGAAAAATGAGTTATCGGTCAAAATGTGGTTCCCACAAAGCCTTGATGTATGCGTTCAGCATGGGTGTCAACCGAAAGGGCATGGCCTCAGCTTTCATTTGGATTGTTCCATATTTCGATATATTTACCGATAAATGAGTTATCGGTCAAAATGTGGTTCCCACAAAGCCTTGATGTATGCGTTCAGCATGGGTGTCAAACGAAAGGGCATGGTCACAGCTTTCATTTGCACTGTTCCATATTTCGATATATTCATCGATAAATGAGTTATCGGTCAAAATGTGGTTCCCACAAACCCTTGATATATGCGTTCAACATGGGTGTCAAACGAAAGGGCATATCCACAGCTTTAATTTGGACTGTTCCATATTTCGACATATTCATCGATATATGAGTTATCGGTCAAAATGTGGTTCCCACAAAACCTTGATATATGCGTTCAACATGGGTGTCAAACGAAAGGGCATATCCACAGCTTTAATTTGGATTGTTCCATATTTCGATATATTTACCGATAAATGAGTTATCGGTCAAAATGTGGTTCCCACAAAACCTTGATATATGCGTTCAACATGGGTGTCAAACGAAAGGGCATAGCCACAGCTTTCATTTGAACTATTCCATATTCCGATATATTTACCGATAAATGAGTTATCGGTCAAAATGTAGTTCCCAATAAACCTTGAAATTTCCTTGCAAAATGGGTGTCAAACGAAAGGGCATGGCCACAGCTCTCATTTGAAGTCTTCCATATTTCGATATAATGATCGAAAAATGAGTTATCGGTCAAAATGTGGTTCTCACAAAACCTTGATATATGCGTTCACCATGGGTGTCAAACGAAAGGGCATGGCCACAGCTTTCATTTGGATTGTTCCATATTTCGATATATTTACCGATAAATGAGTTATCGGTCAAAATGTAGTTCCCATTCAACCTTGAAAATTTCGTGCAATATGGGTGTCAAACGAAAGGGCATGGCCACAGCTTTCATTTGAAGTGTTCCATATTTCGATATAATGATCGAAAAATGAGTTATCGGTCAAAATGTGGTTCTCACAAAACCTTGATATATGCGTTCACCATGGGTGTCAACCGAAAGGGCATGGCCACAGCTTTCATTTGGATTGTTCCATATTTCGATATATTTACCGATAAATGAGTTATCGGTCAAAATGTGGTTCCCACAAAGCCTTGATGTATGCGTTCAGCATGGGTGTCAAACGAAAGGGCATGGTCACAGCTTTCATTTGCACTGTTCCATATTTCGATATATTCATCGATAAGTGAGTTATCGGTCAAAATGTGGTTCCCACAAACCCTTGATATATGCGTTCAACATGGGTGTCAAACGAAAGGGCATATCCACAGCTTTAGATTGGTCTGTTCCATATTTCGATATATTTATCGATAAACCTTGGAATTTGTGTGCAATATGGGAGTGAAACGAAAGGGCATGGACACAGCTTTCATTTGAGCTGTTTCATATTTCGATATATTTATCGATAAATGAGTTTTTGGTGCAAATGTAATTCCCATTAAACCTTGAAATTTTCTTGCAATATGGTGTCAAACGAAAGGGCATGGCCACAGCTTTCAATTGAACTATTCCGTATTTCGATATAATTATCGGTAAATGAGTTATCGGTCAAAATGTGGTTCCCACAAAACTTTGATATACGCGTTCAACATGGGTGTCAAACGAAAGGGCATGGCCACAGCTTTCATTTGGACTGTTTCATATTTCGATATATTCATCGATAAATGAGTTATCGGAGAAAATGTGGTTCCATCAAGGTCTTGATGTATGCGTTCAACATGGGTGTCAAACGAAAGGGTATAGCCACAGCTTTCATTTGGACTGTTCCATATTTCGATATAGTTATCGGTCAAAATGTGGTTCCCACAAAGCTTTGATGTATGCGTTCAATATGGGTGTCAAACGAAAGGGCATAGCCACAGCTTTAAGTTGGACTGTTCCATATTTCGATATATTTATCTATAAATGATTTATCGGTCAAAATGTGGTTCCCATTAAACCTTGGAATTTGTGTGCAATATGGGAGTCAAACGAAAGGGCATGGCCACAGCTTTCATTTGAAGTGTTCCATATTTCGATATAATGATCGAAAAATGAGTTATCGGTCAAAATGTGGTTCCCACAAAGCCTTGATGTATGCGTTCAGATGGGTGTCAACCGAAAGGGCATGGCCAGAGCTTTCATTTGGATTGTTCCATATTTCGATATATTTACCGATAAATGAGTTATCGGTCAAAATATAGTTCCCATTAAACCTTGAAATTTTCGTGCAATAGTCACAGCTTTCATTTGAACTATTCCATATTTCGATATAACTATCGGTAAATGAGTTATCGGTCAAAATGTAGTTCCCATTAAACCTTGAACATTTCGTGCAATATGGGTGTCAAACGAAAGGGCATGGCCACAGCTTTCATTTGAAGTGTTCCATATTTCGATATAATGAACGAAAAATGAGTTATCCGTCAAAATGTGGTTCCCACAAAGCCTTGATGTATGCGTTCAGATGGGTGTCAACCGAAAGGGCATGGCCAGAGCTTTCATTTGGATTGTTCCATATTTCGATATATTTACCGATAAATGAGTTATCGGTCAAAATATAGTTCCCATTAAACCTTGAAATTTTCGTGCAATAGTCACAGCTTTCATTTGAACTATTCCATATTCCGATATATTTACCGATAAATGAGTTATCGGTCAAAATGTAGTTCCCAATAAACCTTGAAATTTCCTTGCAATATGGGTGTCAAACGAAAGGGCATGGCCACAGCTCTCATTTGAAGTCTTCCATATTTCGATATAATGATCGAAAAATGAGTTATCGGTCAAAATGTGGTTCCCACAAAGCCTTGATGTATGCGTTCAGCATGGGTGTCAACCGAAAGGGCATGGCCTCAGCTTTCATTTGGATTGTTCCATATTTCGATATATTTACCGATAAATGAGTTATCGGTCAAAATGTGGTTCCCACAAAGCCTTGATGTATGCGTTCAGCATGGGTGTCAAACGAAAGGGCATGGTCACAGCTTTCATTTGCACTGTTCCATATTTCGATATATTCATCGATAAATGAGTTATCGGTCAAAATGTGGTTCCCACAAACCCTTGATATATGCGTTCAACATGGGTGTCAAACGAAAGGGCATATCCACAGCTTTAATTTGGACTGTTCCATATTTCGACATATTCATCGATATATGAGTTATCGGTCAAAATGTGGTTCCCACAAAACCTTGATATATGCGTTCAACATGGGTGTCAAACGAAAGGGCATATCCACAGCTTTAATTTGGATTGTTCCATATTTCGATATATTTACCGATAAATGAGTTATCGGTCAAAATGTGGTTCCCACAAAACCTTGATATATGCGTTCAACATGGGTGTCAAACGAAAGGGCATAGCCACAGCTTTCATTTGAACTATTCCATATTCCGATATATTTACCGATAAATGAGTTATCGGTCAAAATGTAGTTCCCAATAAACCTTGAAATTTCCTTGCAAAATGGGTGTCAAACGAAAGGGCATGGCCACAGCTCTCATTTGAAGTCTTCCATATTTCGATATAATGATCGAAAAATGAGTTATCGGTCAAAATGTGGTTCTCACAAAACCTTGATATATGCGTTCACCATGGGTGTCAAACGAAAGGGCATGGCCACAGCTTTCATTTGGATTGTTCCATATTTCGATATATTTACCGATAAATGAGTTATCGGTCAAAATGTAGTTCCCATTCAACCTTGAAAATTTCGTGCAATATGGGTGTCAAACGAAAGGGCATGGCCACAGCTTTCATTTGAAGTGTTCCATATTTCGATATAATGATCGAAAAATGAGTTATCGGTCAAAATGTGGTTCTCACAAAACCTTGATATATGCGTTCACCATGGGTGTCAACCGAAAGGGCATGGCCACAGCTTTCATTTGGATTGTTCCATATTTCGATATATTTACCGATAAATGAGTTATCGGTCAAAATGTGGTTCCCACAAAGCCTTGATGTATGCGTTCAGCATGGGTGTCAAACGAAAGGGCATGGTCACAGCTTTCATTTGCACTGTTCCATATTTCGATATATTCATCGATAAGTGAGTTATCGGTCAAAATGTGGTTCCCACAAACCCTTGATATATGCGTTCAACATGGGTGTCAAACGAAAGGGCATATCCACAGCTTTAGATTGGTCTGTTCCATATTTCGATATATTTATCGATAAACCTTGGAATTTGTGTGCAATATGGGAGTGAAACGAAAGGGCATGGACACAGCTTTCATTTGAGCTGTTTCATATTTCGATATATTTATCGATAAATGAGTTTTTGGTGCAAATGTAATTCCCATTAAACCTTGAAATTTTCTTGCAATATGGTGTCAAACGAAAGGGCATGGCCACAGCTTTCAATTGAACTATTCCGTATTTCGATATAATTATCGGTAAATGAGTTATCGGTCAAAATGTGGTTCCCACAAAACTTTGATATACGCGTTCAACATGGGTGTCAAACGAAAGGGCATGGCCACAGCTTTCATTTGGACTGTTTCATATTTCGATATATTCATCGATAAATGAGTTATCGGAGAAAATGTGGTTCCATCAAGGTCTTGATGTATGCGTTCAACATGGGTGTCAAACGAAAGGGTATAGCCACAGCTTTCATTTGGACTGTTCCATATTTCGATATAGTTATCGGTCAAAATGTGGTTCCCACAAAGCTTTGATGTATGCGTTCAATATGGGTGTCAAACGAAAGGGCATAGCCACAGCTTTAAGTTGGACTGTTCCATATTTCGATATATTTATCTATAAATGATTTATCGGTCAAAATGTGGTTCCCATTAAACCTTGGAATTTGTGTGCAATATGGGAGTCAAACGAAAGGGCATGGCCACAGCTTTCATTTGAAGTGTTCCATATTTCGATATAATGATCGAAAAATGAGTTATCGGTCAAAATGTGGTTCCCACAAAGCCTTGATGTATGCGTTCAGATGGGTGTCAACCGAAAGGGCATGGCCAGAGCTTTCATTTGGATTGTTCCATATTTCGATATATTTACCGATAAATGAGTTATCGGTCAAAATATAGTTCCCATTAAACCTTGAAATTTTCGTGCAATAGTCACAGCTTTCATTTGAACTATTCCATATTTCGATATAACTATCGGTAAATGAGTTATCGGTCAAAATGTAGTTCCCATTAAACCTTGAACATTTCGTGCAATATGGGTGTCAAACGAAAGGGCATGGCCACAGCTTTCATTTGAAGTGTTCCATATTTCGATATAATGAACGAAAAATGAGTTATCCGTCAAAATGTGGTTCCCAGAAAGCCTTCATGTATGCGTTCAGCATGGGTGTCAACCGAAAGGGCATGGCCACAGCTTTCATTTGGATTGTTCCATATTTCGATATATTTACCGATAAATGAGTTATCGGTCAAAATGTAGTTCCCATTCAACCTTGAAATTTTCGTGCAATAGTCACAGCTTTCATTTGAACTATTCCATATTTCGATATAACTATCGGTAAATGAGTTATCGGTCAAAATGTAGTTCCCATTAAACCTTGAAAATTTCGTGCAATATGGGTGTCAAACGAAAGGGCATGGCCACAGCTTTCATTTGAAGTGTTCCATATTTCGATATATTCATCGATAAATGAGTTATCGGTCAAAATGTGGTTCCCACAAACCCTTGATATATGCGTTCAACATGGGTGTCAAACGAAAGGGCATATCCACAGCTTTAATTTGGACTGTTCCATATTTCGATATATTCATCGATAAATGAGTTATCGGTCAAAATGTGGTTCCCACAAAACCTTGATATATGCGTTCAACATGGGTGTCAAACGAAAGGGCATATCCACAGCTTTATTTGAACTATTCCATATTCCGATATATTTACCGATAAATGAGTTATCGGTCAAAATGTAGTTCCCAATAAACCTTGAAATTTCCTTGCAATATGGGTGTCAAACGAAAGGGCATGGCCACAGCTCTCATTTGAAGTCTTCCATATTTCGATATAATGATCGAAAAATGAGTTATCGGTCAAAATGTGGTTCCCACAAAGCCTTGATGTATGCGTTCAGCATGGGTGTCAACCGAAAGGGCATGGCCTCAGCTTTCATTTGGATTGTTCCATATTTCGATATATTTACCGATAAATGAGTTATCGGTCAAAATGTGGTTCCCACAAAGCCTTGATGTATGCATTCAGCATGGGTGTCAAACGAAAGGGCATGGTCACAGCTTTCATTTGCACTGTTCCATATTTCGATATATTCATCGATAAATGAGTTATCGGTCAAAATGTGGTTCCCACAAACCCTTGATATATGCGTTCAACATGGGTGTCAAACGAAAGGGCATATCCACAGCTTTAATTTGGACTGTTCCATATTTCGACATATTCATCGATATATGAGTTATCGGTCAAAATGTGGTTCCCACAAAACCTTGATATATGCGTTCAACATGGGTGTCAAACGAAAGGGCATATCCACAGCTTTAATTTGGATTGTTCCATATTTCGATATATTTACCGATAAATGAGTTATCGGTCAAAATGTGGTTCCCACAAAACCTTGATATATGCGTTCAACATGGGTGTCAAACGAAAGGGCATAGCCACAGCTTTCATTTGAACTATTCCATATTCCGATATATTTACCGATAAATGAGTTATCGGTCAAAATGTAGTTCCCAATAAACCTTGAAATTTCCTTGCAAAATGGGTGTCAAACGAAAGGGCATGGCCACAGCTCTCATTTGAAGTCTTCCGTATTTCGATATAATGATCGAAAAATGAGTTATCGGTCAAAATGTGGTTCTCACAAAACCTTGATATATGCGTTCACCATGGGTGTCAAACGAAAGGGCATGGCCACAGCTTTCATTTGGATTGTTCCATATTTCGATATATTTACCGATAAATGAGTTATCGGTCAAAATGTAGTTCCCATTCAACCTTGAAAATTTCGTGCAATATGGGTGTCAAACGAAAGGGCATGGCCACAGCTTTCATTTGAAGTGTTCCATATTTCGATATAATGATCGAAAAATGAGTTATCGGTCAAAATGTGGTTCTCACAAAACCTTGATATATGCGTTCACCATGGGTGTCAACCGAAAGGGCATGGCCACAGCTTTCATTTGGATTGTTCCATATTTCGATATATTTACCGATAAATGAGTTATCGGTCAAAATGTAGTTCCCATTCAACCTTGAAATTTTCGTGCAATAGACACAGCTTTCATTTGAACTATTCCATATTCCGATATATTTACCGATAAATGAGTTATCGGTCAAAATGTAGTTCCCAATAAACCTTGAAATTTCCTTGCAATATGGGTGTCAAACGAAAGGGCATGGCCACAGCTCTCATTTGAAGTCTTCCATATTTCGATATAATGATCGAAAAATGAGTTATCGGTCAAAATGTGGTTCTCACAAAACCTTGATATATGCGTTCACCATGGGTGTCAACCGAAAGGGCATGGCCACAGCTTTCATTTGGATTGTTCCATATTTCGATATATTTACCGATAAATGAGTTATCGGTCAAAATGTAGTTCCCATTCAACCTTGAAATTTTCGTGCAATAGACACAGCTTTCATTTGAACTATTCCATATTTCGATATAATTATCGGTAAATGAGTTATCGGTCAAAATGTAGTTCCCACAAACCCTTGATATATGCGTTCAACATGGGTGTCAAACGAAAGGGCATGGCCACAGCTTTCATTTGAAGTGTTCCATATTTCGATATATTCATCGATAAATGAGTTATCGGTCAAAATGTGGTTCCCACAAACCCTTGATATATGCGTTCAACATGGGTGTCAAACGAAAGGGCATAGCCACAGCTTTCATTTGAAGTGTTCCATATTTCGATATAATGATCGAAAAATGAGTTATCGGTCAAAATGTGGTTCCCACAAAGCCTTGATGTATGCATTCAGCATGGGTGTCAACCGAAAGGGCATGGCCACAGCTTTCATTTGGATTGTTCCATATTTCGATATATTTACCGATAAATGAGTTATCGGTCAAAATGTAGTTCCCATTCAACCTTGAAATTTTCGTGCAATAGACACAGCTTTCATTTAAACTATTCCATATTTCGATATAATTATCGGTAAATGAGTTATCGGTCAAAATGTGGTTCCCACAAAACCTTGATATATGCGTTCAACATGGGTGTCAAACGAAAGGGCATAGCCACAGCTTTCATTTGAACTATTCCATATTCCGATATATTTACCGATAAATGAGTTATCGGCCAAAATGTAGTTCCCAATAAACCTTGAAATTTCCTTGCAATATGGGTGTCAAACGAAAGGGCATGGCCACAGCTCTCATTTGAAGTGTTCCATATTTCGATATAATGATCGAAAAATGAGTTATCGGTCAAAATGTGGTTCCCACAAAGCCTTGATGTATGCGTTCAGCATGGGTGTCAAACGAAAGGGCATGGTCACAGCTTTCATTTGCACTGTTCCATATTTCGATATATTCATCGATAAATGACTTATCGGTCAAAATGTGGTTCCCGCAAACCCTTGATATATGCGTTCAACATGGGTGTCAAACGAAAGGGCATATCCACAGCTTTAATTTGGATTGTTCCATATTTCGACATATTCATCGATATATGAGTTATCGGTCAAAATGTGGTTCCCACAAAACCTTGATATATGCGTTCAACATGGGTGTCAAACGAAAGGGCATATCCACAGCTTTAATTTGGATTGTTCCATATTTCGATATATTTACCGATAAATGAGTTATCGGTCAAAATGTGGTTCCCACAAACCCTTGATATATGCGTTCAACATTGGTGTCAAACGAAAGGGCATATCCACAGCTTTAATTTGGACTGTTCCATATTTCGACATATTCATCGATATATGAGTTATCGGTCAAAATGTGGTTCCCACAAAACCTTGATATATGCGTTCAACATGGGTGTCAAACGAAAGGGCATATCCACAGCTTTAATTTGGATTGTTCCATATTTCGATATATTTACCGATAAATGAGTTATCGGTCAAAATGTGGTTCCCACAAAACCTTGATATATGCGTTCAACATGGGTGTCAAACGAAAGGGCATAGCCACAGCTTTCATTTGAACTATTCCATATTCCGATATATTTACCGATAAATGAGTTATCGGTCAAAATGTAGTTCCCAATAAACCTTGAAATTTCCTTGCAAAATGGGTGTCAAACGAAAGGGCATGGCCACAGCTCTCATTTGAAGTCTTCCATATTTCGATATAATGATCGAAAAATGAGTTATCGGTCAAAATGTGGTTCTCACAAAACCTTGATATATGCGTTCACCATGGGTGTCAAACGAAAGGGCATGGCCACAGCTTTCATTTGGATTGTTCCATATTTCGATATATTTACCGATAAATGAGTTATCGGTCAAAATGTAGTTCCCATTCAACCTTGAAAATTTCGTGCAATATGGGTGTCAAACGAAAGGGCATGGCCACAGCTCTCATTTGAAGTCTTCCATATTTCGATATAATGATCGAAAAATGAGTTATCGGTCAAAATGTGGTTCTCACAAAACCTTGATATATGCGTTCACCATGGGTGTCAAACGAAAGGGCATGGCCACAGCTTTCATTTGGATTGTTCCATATTTCGATATATTTACCGATAAATGAGTTGTCGGTCAAAATGTAGTTCCCATTCAACCTTGAAATTTTCGTGCAATAGACACAGCTTTCATTTGAACTATTCCATATTCCGATATATTTACCGATAAATGAGTTATCGGTCAAAATGTAGTTCCCAATAAACCTTGAAATTTCCTTGCAATATGGGTGTCAAACGAAAGGGCATGGCCACAGCTCTCATTTGAAGTCTTCCATATTTCGATATAATGATCGAAAAATGAGTTATCGGTCAAAATGTGGTTCTCACAAAACCTTGATATATGCGTTCACCATGGGTGTCAACCGAAAGGGCATGGCCACAGCTTTCATTTGGATTGTTCCATATTTCGATATATTTACCGATAAATGAGTTATCGGTCAAAATGTAGTTCCCATTCAACCTTGAAATTTTCGTGCAATAGACACAGCTTTCATTTGAACTATTCCATATTTCGATATAATTATCGGTAAATGAGTTATCGGTCAAAATGTAGTTCCCACAAACCCTTGATATATGCGTTCAACATGGGTGTCAAACGAAAGGGCATGGCCACAGCTTTCATTTGAAGTGTTCCATATTTCGATATATTCATCGATAAATGAGTTATCGGTCAAAATGTGGTTCCCACAAACCCTTGATATATGCGTTCAACATGGGTGTCAAACGAAAGGGCATAGCCACAGCTTTCATTTGAAGTGTTCCATATTTCGATATAATGATCGAAAAATGAGTTATCGGTCAAAATGTGGTTCCCACAAAGCCTTGATGTATGCATTCAGCATGGGTGTCAACCGAAAGGGCATGGCCACAGCTTTCATTTGGATTGTTCCATATTTCGATATATTTACCGATAAATGAGTTATCGGTCAAAATGTAGTTCCCATTCAACCTTGAAATTTTCGTGCAATAGACACAGCTTTCATTTAAACTATTCCATATTTCGATATAATTATCGGTAAATGAGTTATCGGTCAAAATGTGGTTCCCACAAAACCTTGATATATGCGTTCAACATGGGTGTCAAACGAAAGGGCATAGCCACAGCTTTCATTTGAACTATTCCATATTCCGATATATTTACCGATAAATGAGTTATCGGCCAAAATGTAGTTCCCAATAAACCTTGAAATTTCCTTGCAATATGGGTGTCAAACGAAAGGGCATGGCCACAGCTCTCATTTGAAGTGTTCCATATTTCGATATAATGATCGAAAAATGAGTTATCGGTCAAAATGTGGTTCCCACAAAGCCTTGATGTATGCGTTCAGCATGGGTGTCAACCGAAAGGGCATATCCACAGCTTTAATTTGGACTGTTCCATATTTCGATATATTCATCGATAAATGAGTTATCGGTCAAAATGTGGTTCCCACAAAACCTTGATATATGCGTTCAACATGGGTGTCAAACGAAAGGGCATAGCCACAGCTTTCATTTGAACTATTCCATATTCCGAAATATTTACCGATAAATGAGTTATCGGCCAAAATGTAGTTCCCAATAAACCTTGAAATTTCCTTGCAATATGGGTGTCAAACGAAAGGGCATAGCCACAGCTTTCATTTGAACTATTCCATATTCCGATATATTTACCCATAAATGAGTTATCGGCCAAAATGTAGTTCCCAATAAACCTTGAAATTTCCTTGCAATATGGGTGTCAAACGAAAGGGCATGGCCACAGCTCTCATTTGAAGTGTTCCATATTTCGATATAATGATCGAAAAATGAGTTATCGGTCAAAATGTAGTTCCCACAAACCCTTGATATATGCGTTCAACATGGGTGTCAAACGAAAGGGCATATCCACAGCTTTAATTTGGACTGTTCCATATTTCGATATATTCATCGATAAATGAGTTATCGGTCAAAATGTGGTTCCCACAACACCTTGATATATGCGTTCAACATGGGTGTCAAACGAAAGGGCATAGCCACAGCTTTCATTTGAACTATTCCATATTCCGATATATTTACCGATAAATGAGTTATCGGCCAAAATGTAGTTCCCAATAAACCTTGAAATTTCCTTGCAATATGGGTGTCAAACGAAAGGGCATGGCCACAGCTCTCATTTGAAGTGTTCCATATTTCGATATAATGATCGAAAAATGAGTTATCGGTCAAAATGTGGTTCCCACAAAGCCTTGATGTATGCGTTCAGCATGGGTGTCAAACGAAAGGGCATGGTCACAGCTTTCATTTGCACTGTTCCATATTTCGATATATTCATCGATAAATGACTTATCGGTCAAAATGTGGTTCCCGCAAACCCTTGATATATGCGTTCAACATGGGTGTCAAACGAAAGGGCATATCCACAGCTTTAGATTGGTCTGTTCCATATTTCGATATATTTATCGATAAACCTTGGAATTTGTGTGCAATATGGGAGTGAAACGAAAGGGCATGGACACAGCTTTCATTTGAACTGTTTCATATTTCGATATATTTACCGATAAATGAGTTATCGGTCAAAATGTGGTTCCCACAAAGCCTTGATGTATGCGTTCAGCATGGGTGTCAAACGAAAGGGCATGGTCACAGCTTTCATTTGCACTGTTCCATATTTCGATATATTCATCGATAAATGAGTTATCGGTCAAAATGTGGTTCCCACAAACCCTTGATATATGCGTTCAACATTGGTGTCAAACGAAAGGGCATATCCACAGCTTTAATTTGGACTGTTCCATATTTCGACATATTCATCGATATACGAGTTATCGGTCAAAATGTGGTTCCCACAAAACCTTGATATATGCGTTCAACATGGGTGTCAAACGAAAGGGCATATCCACAGCTTTAATTTGGATTGTTCCATATTTCGATATATTTCCCGATAAATGAGTTATCGGTCAAAATGTGGTTCCCACAAAGCCTTGATGTATGCGTTCAGCATGGGTGTCAAACGAAAGGGCATGGTCACAGCTTTCATTTGCACTGTTCCATATTTCGATATATTCATCGATAAATGACTTATCGGTCAAAATGTGGTTCCCACAAACCCTTGATATATGCGTTCAACATGGGTGTCAAACGAAAGGGCATATCCACAGCTTTAGATTGGTCTGTTCCATATTTCGATATATTTATCGATAAACCTTGGAATTTGTGTGCAATATGGGAGTGAAACGAAAGGGCATGGACACAGCTTTCATTTGAACTGTTTCATATTTCGATATATTTATCGATAAATGAGTTTTTGGTGCAAATGTAATTCCCATTAAACCTTGAAATTTTCTTGCAATATGGTGTCAAACGAAAGGGCATGGCCACAGCTTTCAATTGAACTATTCCGTATTTCGATATAATTATCGGTAAATGAGTTATCGGTCAAAATGTGGTTCCCACAAAACTTTGATATACGCGTTCAACATGGGTGTAAAACGAAAGGGCATGGCCACAGCTTTCATTTGGACTGTTTCATATTTCGATATATTCATCGATAAATGAGTTATCGGAGAAAATGTGGTTCCATCAAGGTCTTGATGTATGCGTTCAACATGGGTGTCAAACGAAAGGGTATAGCCACAGCTTTCATTTGGACTGTTCCATATTTCGATATAGTTATCGGTCAAAATGTGGTTCCCACAAAGCTTTGATGTATGCGTTAAATATGGGTGTCAACCGAAAGGGCATGGCCAGAGCTTTCATTTGGATTGTTCCATATTTCGATATATTTACCGATAAATGAGTTATCGGTCAAAATGTAGTTCCCATTAAACCTTGAAAATTTCGTGCAATATGGGTGTCAAACGAAAGGGCATGGCCACAGCTTTCATTTGAAGTGTTCCATATTTCGATATAATGAACGAAAAATGAGTTATCCGTCAAAATGTGGTTCCCAGAAAGCCTTGATGTATGCGTTCAGCATGGGTGTCAACCGAAAGGGCATGGCCACAGCTTTCATTTGGATTGTTCCATATTTCGATATATTTACCGATAAATGAGTTATCGGTCAAAATGTAGTTCCCATTCAACCTTGAAATTTTCGTGCAATAGACACAGCTTTCATTTGAACTATTCCATATTTCGATATAATTATCGGTAAATGAGTTATCGGTCAAAATGTAGTTCCCACAAACCCTTGATATATGCGTTCAACATGGGTGTCAAACGAAAGGGCATGGCCACAGCTTTCATTGGAAGTGTTCCATATTTCGATATATTCATCGATAAATGAGTTATCGGTTAAAATGTGGTTCCCACAAACCCTTGATATATGCGTTCAACATGGGTGTCAAACGAAAGGGCATAGCCACAGCTTTCATTTGAACCATTCCATATTCCGATATATTTACCGATAAATGAGTTATCGGTCAAAATGTAGTTCCCAATAAACCTTGAAATTTCCTTGCAATATGGGTGTCAAACGAAAGGGCATGGCCACAGCTCTCATTTGAAGTGTTCCATATTTCGATATAATGATCGAAAAATGAGTTATCGGTCAAAATGTGGTTCCCACAAAGCCTTGATGTATGCGTTCAGCATGGGTGTCAACCGAAAGGGCATGGCCACAGCTTTCATTTGGATTGTTCCATATTTCGATATATTTACCGATAATGAGTTATCGGTCAAAATGTGGTTCCCACAAAGCCTTGATGTATGCGTTCAGCATGGGTGTCAAACGAAAGGGCATGGTCACAGCTTTCATTTGCACTGTTCCATATTTCGATATATTCATCGATAAATGAGTTATCGGTCAAAATGTGGTTCCCACAAACCCTTGATATATGCGTTCAACATTGGTGTCAAACGAAAGGGCATATCCACAGCTTTAATTTGGACTGTTCCATATTTCGACATATTCATCGATATATGAGTTATCGGTCAAAATGTGGTTCCCACAAAGCCTTGATGTATGCGTTCAGCATGGGTGTCAAACGAAAGGGCATGGTCACAGCTTTCATTTGCACTGTTCCATATTTCGATATATTCATCGATAAATGACTTATCGGTCAAAATGTGGTTCCCACAAACCCTTGATATATGCGTTCAACATGGGTGTCAAACGAAAGGGCATATCCACAGCTTTAGATTGGTCTGTTCCATATTTCGATATATTTATCGATAAACCTTGGAATTTGTGTGCAATATGGGAGTGAAACGAAAGGGCATGGACACAGCTTTCATTTGAACTGTTTCATATTTCGATATATTTATCGATAAATGAGTTTTTGGTGCAAATGTAATTCCCATTAAACCTTGAAATTTTCTTGCAATATGGTGTCAAACGAAAGGGCATGGCCACAGCTTTCAATTGAACTATTCCGTATTTCGATATAATTATCGGTAAATGAGTTATCGGTCAAAATGTGGTTCCCACAAAACTTTGATATACGCGTTCAACATGGGTGTAAAACGAAAGGGCATGGCCACAGCTTTCATTTGGACTGTTTCATATTTCGATATATTCATCGATAAATGAGTTATCGGAGAAAATGTGGTTCCATCAAGGTCTTGATGTATGCGTTCAACATGGGTGTCAAACGAAAGGGTATAGCCACAGCTTTCATTTGGACTGTTCCATATTTCGATATAGTTATCGGTCAAAATGTGGTTCCCACAAAGCTTTGATGTATGCGTTAAATATGGGTGTCAACCGAAAGGGCATGGCCAGAGCTTTCATTTGGATTGTTCCATATTTCGATATATTTACCGATAAATGAGTTATCGGTCAAAATGTAGTTCCCATTAAACCTTGAAAATTTCGTGCAATATGGGTGTCAAACGAAAGGGCATGGCCACAGCTTTCATTTGAAGTGTTCCATATTTCGATATAATGAACGAAAAATGAGTTATCCGTCAAAATGTGGTTCCCAGAAAGCCTTGATGTATGCGTTCAGCATGGGTGTCAACCGAAAGGGCATGGCCACAGCTTTCATTTGGATTGTTCCATATTTCGATATATTTACCGATAAATGAGTTATCGGTCAAAATGTAGTTCCCATTCAACCTTGAAATTTTCGTGCAATAGACACAGCTTTCATTTGAACTATTCCATATTTCGATATAATTATCGGTAAATGAGTTATCGGTCAAAATGTAGTTCCCACAAACCCTTGATATATGCGTTCAACATGGGTGTCAAACGAAAGGGCATGGCCACAGCTTTCATTGGAAGTGTTCCATATTTCGATATATTCATCGATAAATGAGTTATCGGTTAAAATGTGGTTCCCACAAACCCTTGATATATGCGTTCAACATGGGTGTCAAACGAAAGGGCATAGCCACAGCTTTCATTTGAACCATTCCATATTCCGATATATTTACCGATAAATGAGTTATCGGTCAAAATGTAGTTCCCAATAAACCTTGAAATTTCCTTGCAATATGGGTGTCAAACGAAAGGGCATGGCCACAGCTCTCATTTGAAGTGTTCCATATTTCGATATAATGATCGAAAAATGAGTTATCGGTCAAAATGTGGTTCCCACAAAGCCTTGATGTATGCGTTCAGCATGGGTGTCAACCGAAAGGGCATGGCCACAGCTTTCATTTGGATTGTTCCATATTTCGATATATTTACCGATAATGAGTTATCGGTCAAAATGTGGTTCCCACAAAGCCTTGATGTATGCGTTCAGCATGGGTGTCAAACGAAAGGGCATGGTCACAGCTTTCATTTGCACTGTTCCATATTTCGATATATTCATCGATAAATGAGTTATCGGTCAAAATGTGGTTCCCACAAACCCTTGATATATGCGTTCAACATTGGTGTCAAACGAAAGGGCATATCCACAGCTTTAATTTGGACTGTTCCATATTTCGACATATTCATCGATATATGAGTTATCGGTCAAAATGTGGTTCCCACAAAGCCTTGATGTATGCGTTCAGCATGGGTGTCAAACGAAAGGGCATGGTCACAGCTTTCATTTGCACTGTTCCATATTTCGATATATTCATCGATAAATGACTTATCGGTCAAAATGTGGTTCCCACAAACCCTTGATATATGCGTTCAACATGGGTGTCAAACGAAAGGGCATATCCACAGCTTTAGATTGGTCTGTTCCATATTTCGATATATTTATCGATAAACCTTGGAATTTGTGTGCAATATGGGAGTGAAACGAAAGGGCATGGACACAGCTTTCATTTGAACTGTTTCATATTTCGATATATTTATCGATAAATGAGTTTTTGGTGCAAATGTAATTCCCATTAAACCTTGAAATTTTCTTGCAATATGGTGTCAAACGAAAGGGCATGGCCACAGCTTTCAATTGAACTATTCCGTATTTCGATATAATTATCGGTAAATGAGTTATCGGTCAAAATGTGGTTCCCACAAAACTTTGATATACGCGTTCAACATGGGTGTCAAACGAAAGGGCATGGCCACAGCTTTCATTTGGACTGTTTCATATTTCGATATATTCATCGATAAATGAGTTATCGGAGAAAATGTGGTTCCATCAAGGTCTTGATGTATGCGTTCAACATGGGTGTCAAACGAAAGGGTATAGCCACAGCTTTCATTTGGACTGTTCCATATTTCGATATAGTTATCGGTCAAAATGTGGTTCCCACAAAGCTTTGATGTATGCGTTAAATATGGGTGTCAAACGAAAGGGCATAGCCACAGCTTTAATTTGGACTGTTCCATATTTCGATATATTTATCTATAAATGATTTATCGGTCAAAATGTGGTTCCCATTAAACCTTGGAATTTGTGTGCAATATGGGAGTCAAAGGAAAGGGCATGGTCACAGCTTTCATTTGAACTGCTCCATATTTCGATATATTCATCGATAAATGAGTTATCGGTCAAAATGTGGTTCCCATAAAAACTTGAAATTTACGTGCAATATGGGTGTCAAACGAAAGGGCATGGTCACAGCTCTTATTTGAACTGTTCCATATTTCGATATATTTACCGATAAATGAGTTATCGGTCAAAATGTGGTTCCCATTGGAATTTGTGAGCAATATGGGAGTCAAACGAAAGGGCACGGACACAGCTCTTATTTGAACTGTTCCATATTTCGACATATTTACCGATAAATGAGTTATCGGTCAAAATGTAGTTCCCATTAAACTTTGGAATTTGTGAGAAATATGGGAGTCAAACGAAAGGGCATGGCCACAGCTCTCATTTGAAGTCTTCCATATTTCGATATAATGATCGATAAATGAGTTATCGATCAAAATGTGGTTCCCACAAACCCTTGATATATGCGTTCAACATGGGTGTCAAACGAAAGGGCATATCCACAGCTTTAATTTGGACTGTTCCATATTTCGATATATTCATCGATAAATGAGTTATCGGTCAAAATGTGGTTCCCACAAAACCTTGATATATGCGTTCAACATGGGTGTCAAATGAAAGGGCATAGCCACAGCTTTCATTTGAACTATTCCATATTCCGATATATTTACCGATAAATGAGTTATCGGCCAAAATGTAGTTCCCAATAAACCTTGAAATTTCCTTGCAAAATGGGTGTCAAACGAAAGGGCATGGCCACAGCTCTCATTTGAAGTCTTCCATATTTCGATATAATGATCAAAAAATGAGTTATCGGTCGAAATGTGGTTCCCAGAAAGCCTTGATGTATGCGTTCAGCATGGGTGTCAACCGAAAGGGCATGGTCACCATATTTCGATATATTCATCGATAAATGAGTTATCGGTCAAAATGTGGTTCCCACAAAACCTTGATATATGTGATCAACATGGGTGTCAAACGAAAGGGCATAGCCACAGCTTTCATTTGAACTATTCCATATTCCGATATATTTACCGATAAATGAGTTATCGGTCAAAATGTAGTTCCCAATAAACCTTGAAATTTCCTTGCAATATGGGTGTCAAACGAAAGGGCATGGCCACAGCTCTCATTTGAAGTCTTCCATATTTCGATATAATGATCAAAAAATGAGTTATCGGTCGAAATGTGGTTCCCAGAAAGCCTTGATGTATGCGTTCAGCATGGGTGTCAACCGAAAGGGCATGGCCACAGCTTTCATTTGGATTGTTCCATATTTCGATATATTTACCGATAAATGGGTTATCGGTCAATATGTGGTTCCCACAAAGCCTTGATGTATGCGTTCAGCATGGGTGTCAAACGAAAGGGCATGGTCACAGCTTTCATTTGCACTGTTCCATATTTCGATATATTCATCGATAAATGAGTTATCGGTCAAAATGTGGTTCCCACAAAACCTTGATATATGCGTTCAACATGGGTGTCAAACGAAAGGGCATAGCCGCAGCTTTCATTTGAACTATTCCATATTCCGATATATTTACCGATAAATGAGTTATCGGCCAAAATGTAGTTCCCAATAAACCTTGAAATTTCCTTGCAATATGGGTGTCAAACGAAAGGGCATGGCCACAGCTCTCATTTGAAGTGTTCCATATTTCGATATAATGATCGAAAAATGAGTTATCGGTCAAAATGTGGTTCCCACAAAGCCTTGATGTATGCGTTCAGCATGGGTGTCAACCGAAAGGGCATGGCCACAGCTTTCATTTGGATTGTTCCATATTTCGATATATTTACCGATAAATGAGTTATCGGTCAAAATGTGGTTCCCACAAAGCCTTGATGTATGCGTTCAGCATGGGTGTCAAACGAAAGGGCATGGTCACCATATTTCGATATATTCATCGATAAATGAGTTATCGGTCAAAATGTGGTTCCCACAAAACCTTGATATATGCGTTCAACATGGGTGTCAAACGAAAGGGCATAGCCACAGCTTTCATTTGAACTATTCCATATTCCGATATATTTACCGATAAATGAGTTATCGGTCAAAATGTAGTTCCCAATAAACCTTGAAATTTCCTTGCAATATGGGTGTCAAACGAAAGGGCATGGCCACAGCTCTCATTTGAAGTCTTCCATATTTCGATATAATGATCAAAAAATGAGTTATCGGTCGAAATGTGGTTCCCAGAAAGCCTTGATGTATGCGTTCAGCATGGGTGTCAACCGAAAGGGCATGGCCACAGCTTTCATTTGGATTGTTCCATATTTCGATATATTTACCGATAAATGAGTTATCGGTCAATATGTGGTTCCCACAAAGCCTTGATGTATGCGTTCAGCATGGGTGTCAAACGAAAGGGCATGGTCACAGCTTTCATTTGCACTGTTCCATATTTCGATATATTCATCGATAAATGAGTTATCGGTCAAAATGTGGTTCCCACAAACCCTTGATATATGCGTTCAACATGGGTGTCAAACGAAAGGGCATATCCACAGCTTTAATTTGGACTGTTCCATATTTCGATATATTCATCGATAAATGAGTTATCGGTCAAAATGTGGTTCCCACAAAACCTTGATATATGCGTTCAACATGGGTGTCAAACGAAAGGGCATAGCCACAGCTTTCATTTGAACTATTCCATATTCCGATATATTTACCGATAAATGAGTTATCGGTCAAAATGTAGTTCCCAATAAACCTTGAAATTTCCTTGCAATATGGGTGTCAAACGAAAGGGCATGGCCACAGCTCTCATTTGAAGTCTTCCATATTTCGATATAATGATCGAAAAATGAGTTATCGGTCAAAATGTGGTTCTCACAAAACCTTGATACATGCGTTCACCATGGGTGTCAAACGAAAGGGCATGGCCACAGCTTTAATTTGGACTGTTCCATATTTCGATATATTTACCGATAAATGAGTTATCGGTCAAAATGTAGTTCCCATTAAACCTTGAAAATTTCGTGCAATATGGGTGTCAAACGAAAGGGCATGGCCACAGCTTTCATTTGAAGTGTTCCATATTTCGATATAATGATCGAAAAATGAGTTATCGGTCAAAATGTGGTTCCCACAAAGCCTTGATGTATGCGTTCACATGGGTGTCAACCGAAAGGGCATGGCCAGAGCTTTCATTTGGATTGTTCCATATTTCGATATATTTACCGATAAATGAGTTATCGGTCAAAATGTAGTTCCCATTAAACCTTGAAAATTTCGTGCAATATGGGTGTCAACCGAAAGGGCATGGCCACAGCTTTCATTTGAAGTGTTCCATATTTCGATATAATGAACGAAAAATGAGTTATCGTCAAAATGTGGTTCCCACAAAGCCTTGACCTATGCGTTCAGCATGGATGTCAACCGAAAGGGCATGGCCACAGCTTTCATTTGGACTGTTCCATATTTCGATATAGTTATCGATAAATGAGTTATCGGTCAAAATGTGGTTCCCACAAAACCTTGATATATGCGTTCAACATGGGTGTCAAACGAAAGGGCATAGCCACAGCTTTCATTTGAACTATTCCATATTCCGATATATTTACCGATAAATGAGTTATCGGTCAAAATGTAGTTTCCACAAAGCCTTGACCTATGCGTTCAGCATGGATGTCAACCGAAAGGGCATGGCCACAGCTTTCATTTGGACTGTTCCATATTTCGATATAGTCATCGATAAATGAGTTATCGGTCAAAATGTGGTTCCCACAAAACCTTGATATATGCGTTCAACATGGGTGTCAAACGAAAGGGCATAGCCACAGCTTTCATTTGAACTATTCCATATTCCGATATATTTACCGATAAATGAGTTATCGGTCAAAATGTGGTTCCCACAAAGCCTTGACCTATGCGTTCAGCATGGATGTCAACCGAAAGGGCATGGCCACAGCTTTCATTTGGACTGTTCCATATTTCGATATATTCATCGATAAATGAGTTATCGGTCAAAATGTGGTTCCCACAAAACCTTGATATATGCGTTCAACATGGGTGTCAAACGAAAGGGCATAGCCACAGCTTTCATTTGAACTATTCCATATTCCGATATATTTACCGATAAATGAGTTATCGGTCAAAATGTAGTTCCCAATAAACCTTGAAATTTCCTTGCAATATGGGTGTCAAACGAAAGGGCATGGCCACAGCTCTCATTTGAAGTCTTCCATATTTCGATATATTTACCGATAAATGAGTTATCGGTCAAAATGTAGTTTCCACAAAGCCTTGACCTATGCGTTCAGCATGGATGTCAACCGAAAGGGCATGGCCACAGCTTTCATTTGGACTGTTCCATATTTCGATATATTCATCGATAAATGAGTTATCGGTCAAAATGTGGTTCCCACAAAACCTTGATATATGCGTTCAACATGGGTGTCAAACGAAAGGGCATAGCCACAGCTTTCATTTGAACTATTCCATATTCCGATATATTTACCGATAAATGAGTTATCGGTCAAAATGTAGTTTCCACAAAGCCTTGACCTATGCGTTCAGCATGGATGTCAACCGAAAGGGCATGGCCACAGCTTTCATTTGGACTGTTCCATATTTCGAATATTCATCGATAAATGAGTTATCGGTCAAAATGTGGTTCCCACAAAACCTTGATATATGCGTTCAACATGGGTGTCAAACGAAAGGGCATATCCACAGCTTTAGATTGGTCTGTTCCATATTTCGATATATTTATCGATAAACCTTGGAATTTGTGTGCAATATGGGAGTGAAACGAAAGGGCATGGACACAGCTTTCATTTGAGCTGTTTCATATTTCGATATATTTATCGATAAATGAGTTTTTGGTGCAAATGTAATTCCCATTAAACCTTGAAATTTTCTTGCAATATGGTGTCACACGAAAGGGCATGGCCACAGCTTTCAATTGAACTATTCCGTATTTCGATATAATTATCGGTAAATGAGTTATCGGTCAAAATGTGGTTCCCACAAAACTTTGATATACGCGTTCAACATGGGTGTCAAACGAAAGGGCATGGCCACAGCTTTCATTTGGACTGTTTCATATTTCGATATATTCATCGATAAAAGAATTATCGGAGAAAATGTGGTTCCATCAAGGTCTTGATGTATGCGTTCAACATGGGTGTCAAACGAAAGGGTATAGCCACAGCTTTCATTTGGACTGTTCCATATTTCGATATAGTTATCGGTCAAAATGTGGTTCCCACAAAGCTTTGATGTATGCGTTCAATATGGGTGTCAAACGAAAGGGCATAGCCACAGCTTTAATTTGGACTGTTCCATATTTCGATATATTTATCTATAAATGATTTATCGGTCAAAATGTGGTTCCCATTAAACCTTGGAATTTGTGTGCAATATGGGAGTCAAACGAAAGGGCATGGTCACAGCTTTATTTGAACTGCTCCATATTTCGATATATTCATCGATAAATGAGTTATCGGTCAAAATGTGATTCCCATAAAAACTTGACATTTACGTGCAATATGGGTGTCAAACGAAAGGGCATGGTCACAGCTCTTATTTGAACTGTTCCATATTTCGATATATTTACCGCTAAATGAGTTATCCGTCAAAATGTGGTTCCCATTAAACCTTGGAATTTGTGAGCAATATGGGAGTCAAACGAAAGGGCACGGACACAGCTCTTATTTGAACTGTTCCATATTTCGACATATTTACCGATAAATGAGTTATCGGTCAAAATGTAGTTCCCATTAAACCTTGGAATTTGTGAGAAATATGGGAGTCAAACGAAAGGGCGTGGCCACAGCTTTCATTTGAACTATTCCATATTTCGATATATTTACCGATAAATGAGTTATCGGTCGGAATGTAGTTCCCAGAAAACATTGATGTATGCGTTCAATATGGGTGCTAAACGAAAGGGCATGGCCACAGCTGTCATTTGAACTATTCCATATTTCGATATAATAAAGAGCATAGCCACAGCTTTCATTTGGACCGTTCAATATTTCGATGTAATTATCGATAAATGAGTTATCGGTCAAAATGTACTTCCCAGAAAACATTGATGTATGCGTTCAATATGGGTGCTAAACGAAAGGGCATGGCCACAGCTGTCATTTGAACTATCCCATATTTCGATATAATTATCGATAAATGAGTTATCAGCCAAAATGTGGTTCCCACAAAGCCTTGATATATTCGTTCAACATGGGCGTCAAAGGACAGGGCATGGCCACAGCTTTTATTTGGACTGTTCCATATTTCGATATATTCATCGATAAATGAGTTATCGGTCAAAATGTGGTTCCCATAAAAACTTGAAATTTTGCGTACAATATGGGTGTCAAACGAAAGGGCATGGCCACAGCTTTCATTTGAATTGTTCCATATTTCGATATAATGATCGAAAAATGAGTTATCGGTCAAAATGTGGTTCCCAGAAAGCCTTGATGTATGCGTTCAGCATGGGTGTCAACCGAAAGGGCATGGCCACAGCTTTTATTTGGACTGTTCCATATTTCGATATATTCATCGATAAATGAGTTATCGGTCAAAATGTGATTCCCATAAAAACTTGACATTTACGTGCAATATGGGTGTCAAACGAAAGGGCATGGTCACAGCTCTTATTTGAACTGTTCCATATTTCGATATATTTACCGCTAAATGAGTTATCCGTCAAAATGTGGTTCCCATTAAACCTTGGAATTTGTGAGCAATATGGGAGTCAAACGAAAGGGCACGGACACAGCTCTTATTTGAACTGTTCCATATTTCGACATATTTACCGATAAATGAGTTATCGGTCAAAATGTAGTTCCCATTAAACCTTGGAATTTGTGAGAAATATGGGAGTCAAACGAAAGGGCGTGGCCACAGCTTTCATTTGAACTATTCCATATTTCGATATATTTACCGATAAATGAGTTATCGGTCGGAATGTAGTTCCCAGAAAACATTGATGTATGCGTTCAATATGGGTGCTAAACGAAAGGGCATGGCCACAGCTGTCATTTGAACTATTCCATATTTCGATATAATAAAGAGCATAGCCACAGCTTTCATTTGGACCGTTCAATATTTCGATGTAATTATCGATAAATGAGTTATCGGTCAAAATGTACTTCCCAGAAAACATTGATATATTCGTTCAACATGGGCGTCAAAGGACAGGGCATGGCCACAGCTGTCATTTGAACTATTCCATATTTCGATATAATTATCGATAAATGAGTTATCAGCCAAAATGTGGTTCCCACAAAGCCTTGATATATTCGTTCAACATGGGCGTCAAAGGACAGGGCATGGCCAGAGCTGTCATTTGAACTATTCCATATTTCGATATAATTATCGATAAATGAGTTATCAGCCAAAATGTGGTTCCCACAAAGCCTTGATATATTCGTTCAACATGGGCGTCAAAGGACAGGGCATGGCCACAGCTTTTATTTGGACTATTCCATATTTCGATATATTTGACGATAAATGAGTTATCGGTCGGAATGTAGTTCCCAGAAAACATTGATGTATGCGTTCAATATGGGTGCTAAACGAAAGGGCATGGCCACAGCTTTCATTTGAACTATTCCATATTTTGATATATTTACCGATAAATGAGTTATCGGTCAAAATGTAGTTCCCATTAAACCTTGAAATTGGCATGCAATTTGTGCTTCCCACAAAGCCTTGATGTATGCGTTCAAACTGGGTGTCAAACGAAAGGGCATAGCCACATCTTTAGATTGGTTTGTTCCATATTTCGATATATTTATCGATAAACCTTGGAATTTGTGTGCAATATGGGAGTGAAACGAAAGGGCATGGACACACCTTTCATTTGAACTGTTTCATATTTCGATATATTTATCGATAAATGAGTTATCGGTGAAAATGTAGTTCCCATTAAACCTTGAAATTGGCATGCAAAGCCTTGCTGTATGCGTTCAAACTGGGTGTCAAACGAAAGGGCATAGCCACATCTTTAGATTGGTTTGTTCCATATTTCGATATATTTATCGATAAACCTTGGAATTTGTGTGCAGTATGGGAGTGAAACGAAAGGGCATGGACACAGCTTTCATTTGAACTATTCCATATTTTGATATATTTACCGATAAATAAGTTATCGGTCAAAATGTAGTTCCCATTAAACCTTGAAATTGGCATGCAATTTGTGGTTCCCACAAAGCCTTGATGTATGCGTTCAAACTGGGTGTCAAACGAAAGGGCATAGCCACATCTTTAGATTGGTCTGTTCCATATTTCGATATATTTATCGATAAACCTTGGAATTTGTGTGCAATATGGGAGTGAAACGAAAGGGCATGGACACCGCTTTCATTTGAACTGTTTCATATTTCGATATATTTATCGATAAATGAGTTATCGGTGAAAATGTAGTTCCCATTAAACCTTGAAATTGGCATGCAAAGCCTTGATGTATGCGTTCAAACTGGGTGTCAAACGAAAGGGCATAGCCACAGCTTTAGATTGGTCTGTTCCAAATTTCGATATATTTATCGATAAACCTTGGAATTTGTGTGCAATATGGGAGTGAAACGAAAGGGCATGGACACAGCTTTCATTTGAACTGTTTCATATTTCGATATATTTATCGATAAATGAGTTATCGGTGAAAATGTAGTTCCCATTAAACCTTGAAATTGGCATGCAAAGCCTTGATGTATGCGTTCAAACTGGGTGTCAAACGAAAGGGCATAGCCACAGCTTTAGATTGGTCTGTTCCAAATTTCGATATATTTATCGATAAACCTTGGAATTTGTGTGCAATATGGGAGTGAAACGAAAGGGCATGGACACAGCTTTCATTTGAACTGTTTCATATTTCGATATATTTATCGATAAATGAGTTTTTGGTGCAAATGTAGTTCCCATTAAACCTTGAAATTTTCGTGCAATATGGGTGTCAAACCAAAGGGCATTGCCACATCTTTCATTTGAACTGCTCCATATTTCGATATATTCATCGATAAATGAGTTATCGGTCAAAATGTGGTTCCCACAAAAACTTCAAATTTGCGTACAATATGGGTGTCAAACGAAAGGGCATGGCCACAGCTTTCATTTGAATTGTTCCATATTTCGATATAATGATCGAAAAATGAGTTATCGGTCAAAATGTGGTTCCCAGAAAGCCTTGATGTATGCGTTCAGCATGGGTGTCAACCGAAAGGGCATGGCCACAGCTTTCATTTGGATTGTTCCATATTTCGATATATTTACCGATAAATGAGTTATCGGTCAAAATGTGGTTCCCACAAGGCCTTGATGTATGCGTTCAGCATGGGTGTCAAACGAAAGGGCATGGTCACCATATTTCGATATATTCATCGATAAATGAGTTATCGGTCAAAATAAGGTTCCCACAAAACCTTGATATATGCGTTCAACATGGGTGTCAAACGAAAGGGCATATCCACAGCTTTAATTTGGACTGTTCCATATTTCGATATATTCATCGATAAATGAGTTATCGGTCAAAATGTGGTTCCCACAAAACCTTGATATATGCGTTCAACATGGGTGTCAAACGAAAGGGCATAGCCACAGCTTTCATTTGAACTATTCCATATTCCGATATATTTACCGATAAATGAGTTATCGGTCAAAATGTAGTTCCCAATAAACCTTGAAATTTCCTTGCAATATGGGTGTCAAACGAAAGGGCATAGCCACAGCTCTCATTTGAAGCCTTCCATATTTCGATATAATGATCGAAAAATGAGTTATCGGTAAAAATGTGGTTCTCACAAAACCTTGATATATGCGTTCACCATGGGTGTCAAACGAAAGGGCATGGCCACAGCTTTAATTTGGACTGTTCCATATTTCGATATATTTACCGATAAATGAGTTATGGGTCAAAATGTAGTTCCCATTAAACCTTGAAAATTTCGTGCAATATGGGTGTCAAACGAAAGGGCATGGCCACAGCTTTCATTTGAAGTGTTCCATATTTCGATATAATGATCGAAAAATGAGTTATCGGTCAAAATGTGGTTCCCACAAAGCCTTGATGTATGCGTTCAGCATGGGTGTCAACCGAAAGGGCATGGCCACAGCTGTCATTTGGATTGTTCCATATTTCGATATATTTACCGATAAATGAGTTATCGGTCAAAATGTAGTTCCCATTCAACCTTGAAATTTTCGTGCAATAGACACAGCTTTCATTTGAACTATTCCATATTTCGATATAATTATCGGTAAATGAGTTATCGGTCAAAATGTAGTTCCCATTAAACCTTGAAAATTTCGTGCAATATGGGTGTCAAACGAAAGGGCATGGCCACAGCTTTCATTGAAGTGTTCCATATTTCGATATAATGAACGAAAAATGAGTTATCGTCAAAATGTGGTTCCCACAAAGCCTTGACCTATGCGTTCAGCATGGATGTCAACCGAAAGGGCATGGCCACAGCTTTCATTTGAACTGTTCCATATTTCGATATAGTTATCGATAAATGAGTTATCGGTCAAAATGTGGTTCCCAGAAAACCTTGAAATTTGCATGCAATATGGGTATCAAACGAAAGGGCATGGCCACAGTTTTCATTTGAAGTGTTCCATATTTCGATATATTCATCGATAAATGAGTTATCGGTCAAAATGTGGTTCCCATAAAAACTTGAAATTTGCGTGCAATTTGTGGTTCCCACAAAGCCTTGACGTATGCGTTCAAACTGGGTGTCAAACGAAAGGGCATAGCCACAGCTTTAGATTGGTCTGTTCCATATTTCGATATATTTATCGATAAAACTTGGACTCTGTGTGCAATATGGGAGTGAAACGAAAGGGCATGGACACAGCTTTCATTTGAACTGTTTCATATTTCGATATATTTATCGATAAATGAGTTTTTGGTGCAAATGTAGTTCCCATTAAACCTTGAAATTTTGCGTACAATATGGGTGTCAAACGAAAGGGCATGGCCACAGCTTTCATTTGAACTATTCCATATTTTGATATATTTACCGATAAATGAGTTATCGGTCAAAATGTGGTTCCCACAAAAACTTCAAATTTGCGTACAATATGGGTGTCAAACGAAAGGGCATGGCCACAGCTTTCATTTGAAGTGTTCCATATTTCGATATAATGATCGAAAAATGAGTTATCGGTCAAAATGTGGTTCCCAGAAAGCCTTGATGTATGCGTTCAGCATGGGTGTCAACCGAAAGGGCATGGCCACAGCTTTCATTTGGATTGTTCCATATTTCGATATATTTACCGATAAATGAGTTATCGGTCAAAATGTGGTTCCCACAAAGCCTTGATGTATGCGTTCAGCATGGGTGTCAAACGAAAGGGCATGGTCACCATATTTCGATATATTCATCTATAAATGAGTTATCGGTCAAAATGTGGTTCCCACAAAACCTTGATATATGCGTTCAACATGGGTGTCAAACGAAAGGGCATATCCACAGCTTTAATTTGGACTGTTCCATATTTCGATATATTCATCGATAAATGAGTTATCGGTCAAAATGTGGTTCCCACAAAACCTTGATATATGCGTTCAACATGGGTGTCAAACGAAAGGGCATAGCCACAGCTTTCATTTGAACTATTCCATATTCCGATATATTTACCGATAAATGAGTTATCGGTCAAAATGTAGTTCCCAATAAACCTTGAAATTTCCTTGCAATATGGGTGTCAAACGAAAGGGCATAGCCACAGCTCTCATTTGAAGCCTTCCATATTTCGATATAATGATCGAAAAATGAGTTATCGGTAAAAATGTGGTTCTCACAAAACCTTGATATATGCGTTCACCATGGGTGTCAAACGAAAGGGCATGGCCACAGCTTTAATTTGGACTGTTCCATATTTCGATATATTTACCGATAAATGAGTTATCGGTCAAAATGTAGTTCCCATTAAACCTTGAAAATTTCGTGCAATATGGGTGTCAAACGAAAGGGCATGGCCACAGCTTTCATTTGAAGTGTTCCATATTTCGATATAATGATCGAAAAATGAGTTATCGGTCAAAATGTGGTTCCCACAAAGCCTTGATGTATGCGTTCAGCATGGGTGTCAACCGAAAGGGCATGGCCACTGCTGTCATTTGGATTGTTCCATATTTCGATATATTTACCGATAAATGAGTTATCGGTCAAAATGTAGTTCCCATTCAACCTTGAAATTTTCGTGCAACAGACACAGCTTTCATTTGAACTATTCCATATTTCGATATAATTATCGGTAAATGAGTTATCGGTCAAAATGTAGTTCCCATTAAACCTTGAAAATTTCGTGCAATATGGGTGTCAAACGAAAGGGCATGGCCACAGCTTTCATTGAAGTGTTCCATATTTCGATATAATGAACGAAAAATGAGTTATCGTCAAAATGTGGTTCCCACAAAGCCTTGACCTATGCGTTCAGCATGGATGTCAACCGAAAGGGCATGGCCACAGCTTTCATTTGGACTGTTCCATATTTCGATATAGTTATCGATAAATGAGTTATCGGTCAAAATGTGGTTCCCAGAAAACCTTGAAGTTTGCATGCAATATGGGTGTCAAACGAAAGGGCACGGCCACAGTTTTCATTTGAAGTGTTCCATATATCGATATATTCATCGATAAATGAGTTATGGGTCAAAATGTGGTTCCCATAAAAACTTGAAATTTGCGGGCAATTTGTGGTTCCCACAAAGCCTTGATGTATGCGTTCAAACTGGGTGTCAAACGAAAGGGCATAGCCACAGCTTTAGATTGGTCTGTTCCATATTTCGATATATTTATCGATAAAACTTGGACTTTGTGTGCAATATGGGAGTGAAACGAAAGGGCATGGACACAGCTTTCATTTGAACTGTTTCATATTTCGATATATTTATCGATAAATGAGTTTTTGGTGCAAATGTAGTTCCCATTAAACCTTGAAATTTTCGTGCAATATGGGTGTCAAACCAAAGGGCATTGCCACATCTTTCATTTGAACTGCTCCATATTTCGATATATTCATCGATAAATGAGTTATCGGTCAAAATGTGGTTCCCACAAAAACTTCAAATTTGCGTACAATATGGGTGTCAAACGAAAGGGCATGGCCACAGCTTTCATTTGAATTGTTCCATATTTCGATATATTCATCGATAAATGAGTTATCGGTCAAAATGTGGTTCCCACAAAACCTTGATATATGCGTTCAACATGAGTGTCAAACGAAAGGGCATAGCCACAGCTTTCATTTGAACTATTCCATATTCCGATATATTTACCGATAAATGAGTTATCGGTCAAAATGTAGTTCCCAATAAACCTTGAAATTTCCTTGCAATATGGGTGTCAAACGAAAGGGCATTGCCACAGCTCTCATTTGAAGTCTTCCATATTTCGATATAATGATCGAAAAATGAGTTATCGGTCAAAATGTGGTTCCCACAAAGCCTTGATGCATGCGAACTGTTTCATATTTCGATATATTTATCGATAAATGAGTTTTTGGTGCAAATGTAGTTCCCATTAAACCTTGAAATTTTCGTGCAATATGGGTGTCAAACCAAAGGGCATTGCCACATCTTTCATTTGAACTGCTCCATATTTCGATATATTCATCGATAAATGAGTTATCGGTCAAAATGTGGTTCCCACAAAACCTTGATATATGCGTTCAACATGGGTGTCAAACGAAAGGGCATATCCACAGCTTTAATTTGGACTGTTCCATATTTCGATATATTCATCGATAAATAAGTTATCGGTCAAAATGTGGTTCCCACAAAACCTTGATATATGCGTTCAACATGAGTGTCAAACGAAAGGGCATAGCCACAGCTTTCATTTGAACTATTCCATATTCCGATATATTTACCGATAAATGAGTTATCGGTCAAAATGTAGTTCCCAATAAACCTTGAAATTTCCTTGCAATATGGGTGTCAAACGAAAGGGCATTGCCACAGCTCTCATTTGAAGTCTTCCATATTTCGATATAATGACCGAAAAATGAGTTATCGGTCAAAATGTGGTTCCCACAAAGCCTTGATGCATGCGAACTGTTTCATATTTCGATATATTTATCGATAAATGAGTTTTTGGTGCAAATGTAGTTCCCATTAAACCTTGAAATTTTCGTGCAATATGTGGTTCCCATAAAAACTTGAAATTTTGCGTACAATATGGGTGTCAAACGAAAGGGCATGGCCACAGCTTTCATTTGAACTATTCCATATTTTGATATATTTACCGATAAATGAGTTATCGGTCAAAATGTAGTTCCCATTAAACCTTGAAATTGGCATGCAATTTGTGGTTCCCACAAAGCCTTGATGTATGCGTTCAAACTGGGTGTCAAACGAAAGGGCATAGCCACATCTTTAGATTGGTCTGTTCCATATTTCGATATATTTATCGATAAACCTTGGAATTTGTGTGCAATATGGGAGTGAAACGAAAGGGCATGGACACAGCTTTCATTTGAACTGTTTCATATTTCGATATCTTTATCGATAAATGAGTTATCGGTGAAAATGTAGTTCCCATTAAACCTTGAAATTGGCATGCAAAGCCTTGATGTATGAGTTCAAACTGGGTGTCAAACGAAAGGGCATAGCCACAGCTTTAGATTGGTCTGTTCCATGTTTCGATATATTTATCGATAAACCTTGGAATTTGTGTGCAATATGGAAGTGAAACGAAAGGGCATGGACACAGCTTTCATTTGAACTGTTTCATATTTCGATATATTTATCGATAAATGAGTTATCGGTGAAAATGTAGTTCCCATTAAACCTTGAAATTTTCGTGCAATATGGGTGTTAAACCAAAGGGCATTGCCACATCTTTCATTTGAACTGCTCCATATTTCGATATATTCATCGATAAATGAGTTATCGGTCAAAATGTGGTTCCCATTAAACCTTGAAATTGGCATGCAATTTGTGGTTCCCACAAAGCCTTGATGTATGCGTTCAAACTGGGTGTCAAACGAAAGGGCATAGCCACAGCTTTAGATTGGTCTGTTCCATATTTCGATATATTTATCGATAAAACTTGGACTTTGTGTGCAATATGGGAGTGAAACGAAAGGGCATGGACACAGCTTTCATTTGAACTGTTTCATATTTCGATATATTTATCGATAAATGAGTTTTTGGTGCAAAATGTGGTTCCCACAAAGCCTTGATGTATGCGTTCAGCATGGGTGTCAACCGAAAGGGCATGGCCACAGCTTTCATTTGGATTGTTCCATATTTCGATATATTTACCGATAAATGAGTTATCGGTCAAAATGTGGTTCCCACAAAGCCTTGATGTATGCGTTCAGCATGGGTGTCAAAAGAAAGGGCATGGTCACCATATTTCGATATATTCATCGATAAATGAGTTATCGGTCAAAATGTGGTTCCCACAAAACCTTGATATATGCGTTCAACATGGGTGTCAAACGAAAGGGTATATCCACAGCTTTAATTTGGACTGTTCCATATTTCGATATATTCATCGATAAATGAGTTATCGGTCAAAATGTGGTTCCCACAAAACCTTGATATATGCGAACTGTTTCATATTTCGATATATTTATCGATAAATGAGTTATCGGTGAAAATGTAGTTCCCATTAAACCTTGAAATTTTCGTGCAATATGGGTGTTAAACCAAAGGGCATTGCCACATCTTTCATTTGAACTGCTCCATATTTCGATATATTCATCGATAAATGAGTTATCGGTCAAAATGTGGTTCCCATTAAACCTTGAAATTGGCATGCAATTTGTGGTTCCCACAAAGCCTTGATGTATGCGTTCAAACTGGGTGTCAAACGAAAGGGCATAGCCACAGCTTTAGATTGGTCTGTTCCATATTTCGATATATTTATCGATAAAACTTGGACTTTGTGTGCAATATGGGAGTGAAACGAAAGGGCATGGACACAGCTTTCATTTGAACTGTTTCATATTTCGATATATTTATCGATAAATGAGTTTTTGGTGCAAAATGTGGTTCCCACAAAGCCTTGATGTATGCGTTCAGCATGGGTGTCAACCGAAAGGGCATGGCCACAGCTTTCATTTGGATTGTTCCATATTTCGATATATTTACCGATAAATGAGTTATCGGTCAAAATGTGGTTCCCACAAAGCCTTGATGTATGCGTTCAGCATGGGTGTCAAAAGAAAGGGCATGGTCACCATATTTCGATATATTCATCGATAAATGAGTTATCGGTCAAAATGTGGTTCCCACAAAACCTTGATATATGCGTTCAACATGGGTGTCAAACGAAAGGGTATATCCACAGCTTTAATTTGGACTGTTCCATATTTCGATATATTCATCGAAAAATGAGTTATCGGTCAAAATGTGGTTCCCACAAAGCCTTGATGTATGCATTCAGCATGGGTGTCAACCGAAAGGGCATGGCCACAGCTTTCATTTGGATTGTTCCATATTTCGATATATTTACCGATAAATGAGTTATCGGTCAAAATGTAGTTCCCATTAAACCTTGAAATTTTCGTGCAATATGGGTGTTAAACCAAAGGGCATTGCCACATCTTTCATTTGAACTGCTCCATATTTCGATATATTCATCGATAAATGAGTTATCGGTCAAAATGTGGTTCCCATTAAACCTTGAAATTGGCATGCAATTTGTGGTTCCCACAAAGCCTTGATGTATGCGTTCAAACTGGGTGTGAAACGAAAGGGCATAGCCACAGCTTTCATTTGAACTATTCCATATTCCGATATATTTACCGATAAATGAGTTATCGGTCAAAATGTAGTTCCCAATAATCCTTGAAATTTCCTTGCAATATGGGTGTCAAACGAAAGGGCATAGGCACAGCTCTCATTTGAAGCCTTCCATATTTCGATATAATGATCGAAAAATGAGTTATCGGTAAAAATATGGTTCTCACAAAACCTTGATATATGCGTTCACCATGGGTGTCAAACGAAAGGGCATGGCCACAGCTTTAATTTGGACTGTTCCATATTTCGATATATTTACCGATAAATGAGTTATCGGTCAAAATGTAGTTCCCATTAAACCTTGAAAATTTCGTGCAATATGGGTGTCAAACGAAAGGGCATGGCCACAGCTTTCATTTGAAGTGTTCCATATTTCGATATAATGATCGAAAAATGAGTTATCGGTCAAAATGTGGTTCCCACAAAGCCTTGATGTATGCGAACTGTTTCATATTTCGATATATTTATCGATAAATGAGTTTTTGGTGCAAATGTAGTTCCCATTAAACCTTGAAATTTTCGTGCAATATGGGTGTCTAACCAAAGGGCATTGCCACATCTTTCATTTGAACTGCTCCATATTTCGATATATTCATCGATAAATGAGTTATCGGTCAAAATGTGGTTCCCACAAAACCTTGATATATGCGTTCAACATGGGTGTCAAACGAAAGGGCATCTCCACAGCTTTAATTTGGACTGTTCCATATTTCGATATATTCATCGATAAATGAGTTATCGGTCAAAATGTGGTTCCCACAAAACCTTGATATATGCGTTCAACATGAGTGTCAAACGAAAGGGCATAGCCACAGCTTTCATTTGAACTATTCCATATTCCGATATATTTACCGATAAATGAGTTATCGGTCAAAATGTAGTTCCCAATAAACCTTGAAATTTCCTTGCAATATGGGTGTCAAACGAAAGGGCATGGCCACAGCTCTCATTTGAAGTCTTCCATATTTCGATATAATGATCGAAAAATGAGTTATCGGTCAAAATGTGGTGCCCACAAAGCCTTGATGTATGCGAACTGTTTTATATTTCGATATATTTATCGATAAATGAGTTTTTGGTGCAAATGTAGTTCCCATTAAACCTTGAAATTTTCGTGCAATATGTGGTTCCCATAAAAACTTGAAATTTTGCGTACAATATGGGTGTCAAACGAAAGGGCATGGCCACAGCTTTCATTTGAACTATTCCATATTTTGATATATTTACCGATAAATGAGTTATCGGTCAAAATGTAGTTCCCATTAAACCTTGAAATTGGCATGCAAAGCCTTGATGTATGCGTTCAAACTGGGTGTCAAACGAAAGGGCATAGCCACAGCTTTAGATTGGTCTGTTCCATATTTCGATATATTTATCGATAAACCTTGGAATTTGTGTGCAATATGGGAGTGAAACGAAAGGGCATGGACACAGCTTTCATTTGAACTGTTTCATATTTCGATATATTTATCGATAAATGAGTTATCGGTGAAAATGTAGTTCCCATTAAACCTTGAAATTGGCATGCAAAGCCTTGATGTATGCGTTCAAACTGGGTGTCAAACGAAAGGGCATAGCCACAGCTTTAGATTGGTCTGTTCCATATTTCGATATATTTATCGATAAACCTTGGAATTTGTGTGCAATATGGGAGTGAAACGAAAGGGCATGGACACAGCTTTCATTTGAACTGTTTCATATTTCGATATATTTATCGATAAATGAGTTACCGGTGAAAATGTAGTTCCCATTAAACCTTGAAATTTTCGTGCAATATGGGTGTTAAACCAAAGGGCATTGCCACATCTTTCATTTGAACTGCTCCATATTTCGATATATTCATCGATAAATGAGTTATCGGTCAAAATGTGGTTCCCATAAAAACTTGAAATTTGCGTGCAATTTGTGGTTCCCACAAAGCCTTGATGTATGCGTTCAAACTGGGTGTCAAACGAAAGGGCATAGCCACAGCTTTAGATTGGTCTGTTCCATATTTCGATATATTTATCGATAAAACTTGGACTTTGTGTGCAATATGGGAGTGAAACGAAAGGACATGGACACAGCTTTCATTTGAACTGTTTCATCTTTCGATATATTTATCGATAAATGAGTTTTTGGTGCAAATGTAGTTCCCATTAAACCTTGAAATTTTCGTGCAATATGGGTGCCAAACCAAAGGGCATTGACACATCTTTCATTTGAACTGCTCCATATTTCGATATAATGATCGAAAAATGAGTTATCGGTCAAAATGTGGTTCCCAGAAAGCCTTGATGTATGTGTTCAGCATGGGTGTCAACCGAAAGGGCATGGCCACAGCTTTCATTTGGATTGTTCCATATTTCGATATATTTACCGATAAATGAGTTATCGGTCAAAATGTGGTTCCCACAAAGCCTTGATGTATGCGTTCAGCATGGGTGTCAACCGAAAGGGCATGGTCACCATATTTCGATATATTCATCGATAAATGAGTTATCGGTCAAAATGTGGTTCCCACAAAACCTTGATATATGCGTTCAACATGGGTGTCAAACGAAAGGGCATATCCACAGCTTTAATTTGGACTGTTCCATATTTCGATATATTCATCGATAAATGAGTTATCGGTCAAAATGTGGTTCCCACAAAACCTTGATATATGCGTTCAACATGGGTGTCGAACGAAAGGGCATAGCCACAGCTTTCATTTGAAGTGTTCCATATTTCGATATATGAGTTATCGGTCAAAATGTAGTTCCCATTCAACCTTGAAATTTTCGTGCAATATGTGGTTCCCATAAAAACTTGAAATTTTGCGTACAATATGGGTGTCAAACGAAAGGGCATGGCCACAGCTTTCATTTGAACTATTCCATATTTTGATATATTTACCGATAAATGAGTTATCGGTCAAAATGTAGTTCCCATTAAACCTTGAAATTGGCATGCAATTTGTGGTTCCCACAAAGCCTTGATGTATGCGTTCAAACTGGGTGTCAAACGAAAGGGCATAGCCACATCTTTAGATTGGTCTGTTCCATATTTCGATATATTTATCGATAAACCTTGGAGTTTGTGTGCAATATGGGAGTGAAACGAAAGGGCATGGACACAGCTTTCATTTGAACTGTTTCATATTTCGATATATTTATCGATAAATGAGTTATCGGTGAAAATGTAGTTCCCATTAAACCTTGAAATTGGCATGCAAAGCCTTGATGTATGCGTTCAAACTGGGTGTCAAACGAAAGGGCATAGCCACAGCTTTAGATTGGTCTGTTCCATATTTCGATATATTTATCGATAAATCTTGGAATTTGTGTGCAATATGGGAGTGAAACGAAAGGGCATGGACACAGCTTTCATTTGAACTGTTTCATATTTCGATATATTTATCGATAAATGAGTTATCGGTGAAAATATAGTTCCCATTAAACCTTGAAATTTTCGTGCAATATGGGTGCTAAACCAAAGGGCATTGCCACATCTTTCATTTGAACTGCTCCATATTTCGATATATTCATCGATAAATGAGTTATCGGTCAAAATGTGGTTCCCATAAAAACTTGAAATTTACGTGCAATTTGTGGTTCCCACAAAGCCTTGATGTATGCGTTCAAACTAGGTGTCAAACCAAAGGGCATAGCCACAGCTTTAGATTGGTCTGTTCCACATTTCGATATTTTTATCGATAAAACTTGGACTTTGTGTGCAATATGGGAGTGAAACGAAAGGGCATGGACACAGCTTTCATTTGAACTGTTTCATATTTCGATATATTTATCGATAAATGAGTTTTTGGTGCAAATGTAGTTCCCATTAAACCTTGAAATTTTCGTGCAATATGGGTGTCAAACCAAAGGGCATTGCCACATCTTTCATTTGAACTGCTCCATATTTCGATATATTCATCGATAAATGAGTTATCGGTCAAAATGTGGTTCCCACAAAAACTTCAAATTTGCGTACAATATGGGTGTCAAACGAAAGGGCATGGCCACAGCTTTCATTTGAAGTGTTCCATATTTCGATATAATGATCGAAAAATGAGTTATCGGTCAAAATGTGGTTCCCAGAAAGCCTTGATGTATGCGTTCAGCATGGGTGTCAACCGAAAGGGCATGGCCACAGCTTTCATTTGGATTGTTCCATATTTCGATATATTTACCGATAAATGAGTTATCGGTCAAAATGTGGTTCCCACAAAGCCTTGATGTATGCGTTCAGCATGGGTGTCAAACGAAAGGGCATGGTCACCATATTTCGATATATTCATCGATAAATGAGTTATCGGTCAAAATGTGGTTCCCACAAAACCTTGATATATGCGTTCAACATGGGTGTCAAACGAAAGGGCATATCCACAGCTTTAATTTGGACTGTTCCATATTTCGATATATTCATCGATAAATGAGTTATCGGTCAAAATGTGGTTCCCACAAAACCTTGATATATGCGTTCAACATGGGTGTCAAACGAAAGGGCATAGCCACAGCTTTCATTTGAACTATTCCATATTCCGATATATTTACCGATAAATGAGTTATCGGTCAAAATGTAGTTCCCAATAAACCTTGAAATTTCCTTGCAATATGGGTGTCAAACGAAAGGGCATAGCCACAGCTCTCATTTCAAGCCTTCCATATTTCGATATAATGATCGAAAAATGAGTTATCGGTAAAAATGTGGTTCTCACAAAACCTTGATATATGCGTTCACCATGGGTGTCAAACGAAAGGGCATGGCCACAGCTTTAATTTGGACTGTTCCATATTTCGATATATTTACCGATAAATGAGTTATCGGTCAAAATGTAGTTCCCATTAAACCTTGAAAATTTCGTGCAATATGGGTGTCAAACGAAAGGGCATGGCCACAGCTTTCATTTGAAGTGTTCCATATTTCGATATAATGATCGAAAAATGAGTTATCGGTCAAAATGTGGTTCCCACATAGCCTTGATGTATGCGTTCAGCATGGGTGTCAACCGAAAGGGCATGGCCACAGCTGTCATTTGGATTGTTCCATATTTCGATATATTTACCGATAAATGAGTTATCGGTCAAAATGTAGTTCCCATTCAACCTTGAAATTTTCGTGCAATATGTGGTTCTCATAAAAACTTGAAATTTTGCGTACAATATGGGTGTCAAACGAAAGGGCATGGCCACAGCTTTCATTTGAACTATTCCATATTTTGATATATTTACCGATAAATGAGTTATCGGTCAAAATGTAGTTCCCATTAAACCTTGAAATTGGCATGCAATTTGTGGTTCCCACAAAGCCTTGATGTATGCGTTCAAACTGGGTGTCAAACGAAAGGGCATAGCCACATCTTTAGATTGGTCTGTTCCATATTTCGATATATTTATCGACAAACCTTGGAATTTGTGTGCAATATGGGAGTGAAACGAAAGGGCATGGACACAGCTTTCATTTGAACTGTTTCATATTTCGATATATTTATCGATAAATGAGTTATCGGTGAAAATGTAGTTCCCATTAAACCTTGAAATTGGCATGCAAAGCCTTGATGTATGCGTTCAAACTGGGTGTCAAACGAAAGGGCATAGCCACATCTTTAGATTGGTCTGTTCCATATTTCGATATATTTATCGATAAAACTTGGACTTTGTGTGCAATATGGGAGTGAAACGAAAGGGCATGGACACAGCTTTCATTTGAACTGTTTCATATTTCGATATATTTATCGATAAATGAGTTTTTGGTGCAAATGTAGTTCCCATTAAACCTTGAAATTTTCGTGCAATATGGGTGTCCAACCAAAGGGCATTGCCACATCTTTCATTTGAACTGCTCCATATTTCGATATATTCATCGATAAATGAGTTCTCGGTCAAAATGTGGTTCCCACAAAACCTTGATATATGCGTTCAACATGGGTGTCAAACGAAAGGGCATATCCACAGCTTTAATTTGGACTGTTCCATATTTCGATATATTCATCGATAAATGAGTTATCGGTCAAAATGTGGTTCCCACAAAACCTTGATATATGCGTTCAACATGAGTGTCAAACGAAAGGGCATAGCCACAGCTTTCATTTGAACTATTCCATATTCCGATATATTTACCGATAAATGAGTTATCGGTCAAAATGTAGTTCCCAATAAACCTTGAAATTTCCTTGCAATATGGGTGTCAAACGAAAGGGCATGGCCACAGCTCTCATTTGAAGTCTTCCATATTTCGATATAATGATCGAAAAATGAGTTATCGGTCAAAATGTGGTTCCCACAAAGCCTTGATGTATGCGAACTGTTTCATATTTCGATATATTTATCGATAAATGAGTTTTTGGTGCAAATGTAGTTCCCATTAAACCTTGAAATTTTCGTGCAATATGTGGTTCCCATAAAAACTTGAAATTTTGCGTACAATATGGGTGTCAAACGAAAGGGCATGGCCACAGCTTTCATTTGAACTATTCCATATTTTGATATATTTACCGATAAATGAGTTATCGGTCAAAATGTAGTTCCCATTAAACCTTGAAATTGGCATGCAAAGCCTTGATGTATGCGTTCAAACTGGGTGTCAAACGAAAGGGCATAGCCACAGCTTTAGATTGGTCTGTTCCATATTTCGATATATTTATCGATAAACCTTGGAATTTGTGTGCAATATGCGAGTGAAACGAAAGGGCATGGACACAGCTTTCATTTGAACTGTTTCATATTTCGATATATTTATCGATAAATGAGTTATCGGTGAAAATGTAGTTCCCATTAAACCTTGAAATTGGCATGCAAAGCCTTGATGTATGCGTTCAAACTGGGTGTCAAACGAAAGGGCATAGCCACAGCTTTAGATTGGTCTGTTCCATATTTCGATATATTTATCGATAAACCTTGGAATTTGTGTGCAATATGGGAGTGAAACGAAAGGGCATGGACACAGCTTTCATTTGAACTGTTTCATATTTCGATATATTTATCGATAAATGAGTTATCGGTGAAAATGTAGTTCCCATTAAACCTTGAAATTGGCATGCAAAGCCTTGATGTATGCGTTCAAACTGGGTGTCAAACGAAAGGGCATAGCCACAGCTTTAGATTGGTATGTTCCATATTTCGATATATTTATCGATAAACCTTGAAATTTGCGTGCAATTTGTGGTTCCCACAAAGCCTTGATGTATGCGTTCAAACTGGGTGTCAAACGAAAGGGCATAGCCACAGCTTTAGATTGGTCTGTTCCATATTTCGATATATTTATCGATAAAACTTGGACTTTGTGTGCAATATGGGAGTGAAACGAAAGGGCATGGACACAGCTTTCATTTGAACTGTTTCATATTTCGATATATTTATCGATAAATGAGTTTTTGGTGCAAATGTAGTTCCCATTAAACCTTGAAATTTTCGTGCAATATGGGTGCCAAACCATAGGGCATTGCCACATCTTTCATTTGAACTGCTCCATATTTCGATATATTCATCGATAAATGGGTTATCGGTCAAAATGTGGTTCCCACAAAAACTTCAAATTTGCGTACAATATGGGTGTCAAACGAAAGGGCATGGCCACAGCTTTCATTTGAAGTGTTCCATATTTCGATATAATGATCGAAAAATGAGTTATCGGTCAAAATGTGGTTCCCACAAAGCCTTGATGTATGCGTTCAAACTGGGTGTCAAACGAAAGGGCTTAGCCACATCTTTAGATTGGTCTGTTCCATATTTCGATATATTTATCGATAAACCTTGGAATTTGTGTGCAATATGGGAGTGAAACGAAAGGGCATGGACACAGCTTTCATTTGAACTGTTTCATATTTCGATATATTTATCGATAAATGAGTTATCGGTGAAAATGTAGTTCCCATTAAACCTTGAAATTGGCATGCAAAGCCTTGATGTATGCGTTCAAACTGAGTGTCAAACGAAAGGGCATAGCCACAGCTTTAGATTGGTCTGTTCCATATTTCGATATATTTATCGATAAAACTTGGACTTTGTGTGCAATATGGGAGTGAAACGAAAGGGCATGAACACAGCTTTCATTTGAACTGTTTCATATTTCGATATATTTATCGATAAATGAGTTTTTGGTGCAAAAGTAGTTCCCATTAAACCTTGAAATTTTCGTGCAATATGGGTGTCCAACCAAAGGGCATTGCCACATCTTTCATTTGAACTGCTCCATATTTCGATATATTCATCGATAAATGAGTTATCGGTCAAAATGTGGTTCCCACAAAACCTTGATATATGCGTTCAACATGGGTGTCAAACGAAAGGGCATATCCACAGCTTTAATTTGGACTGTTCCATATTTCGATATATTCATCGATAAATGAGTTATCGGTCAAAATGTGGTTCCCACAAAACCTTGATATATGCGTTCAACATGAGTGTCAAACGAAAGGGCATAGCCACAGCTTTCATTTGAACTATTCCATATTCCGATATATTTACCGATAAATGAGTTATCGGTCAAAATGTAGTTCCCAATAAACCTTGAAATTTCCTTGCAATATGGGTGTCAAACGAAAGGGCATGGCCACGGCTCTCATTTGAACTATTCCATATTCCGATATATTTACCGATAAATGAGTTATCGGTGAAAATGTAGTTCCCATTAAACCTTGAAATTGGCATGCAAAGCCTTGATGTATGCGTTCAAACTGGGTGTCAAACGAAAGGGCATAGCCACATCTTTAGATTGGTCTGTTCCATATTTCGATATATTTATCGATAAAACTTGGACTTTGTGTGCAATATGGGAGTGAAACGAAAGGGCATGGACACAGCTTTCATTTGAACTGTTTCATATTTCGATATATTTATCGATAAATGAGTTTTTGGTGCAAAAGTAGTTCCCATTAAACCTTGAAATTTTCGTGCAATATGGGTGTCCAACCAAAGGGCATTGCCACATCTTTCATTTGAACTGCTCCATGTTTCGATATATTCATCGATAAATGAGTTATCGGTCAAAATGTGGTTCCCACAAAACCTTGATATATGCGTTCAACATGGGTGTCAAACGAAAGGGCATATCCACAGCTTTAATTTGGACTGTTCCATATTTCGATATATTCATCGATAAATGAGTTATCGGTCAAAATGTGGTTCCCACAAAACCTTGATATATGCGTTCAACATGAGTGTCAAACGAAAGGGCATAGCCACAGCTTTCATTTGAACTATTCCATATTCCGATATATTTACCGATAAATGAGTTATCGGTCAAAATGTAGTTCCCATTAAACCTTGAAATTGGCATGCAAAGCCTTGATGTATGCGTTCAAACTGGGTGTCAAACGAAAGGGCATAGCCACAGCTTTAGATTGGTCTGTTCCATATTTCGATATATTTATCGATAAACCTTGGAATTTGTGTGCAATATGCGAGTGAAACGAAAGGGCATGGACACAGCTTTCATTTGAACTGTTTCATATTTCGATATATTTATCGATAAATGAGTTATCGGTGAAAATGTAGTTCCCATTAAACCTTGAAATTGGCATGCAAAGCCTTGATGTATGCGTTCAAACTGGGTGTCAAACGAAAGGGCATAGCCACAGCTTTAGATTGGTCTGTTCCATATTTCGATATATTTATCGATAAACCTTGGAATTTGTGTGCAATATGGGAGTGAAACGAAAGGGCATGGACACAGCTTTCATTTGAACTGTTTCATATTTCGATATATTTATCGATAAATGAGTTATCGGTGAAAATGTAGTTCCCATTAAACCTTGAAATTTTCGTGCAATATAGGTGTTAAACCAAAGGGCATTGCCACATCTTTCATTTGAACTGCTCCATATTTCGATATATTCATCGATAAATGAGTTATCGGTCAAAATGTGGTTCCCATAAAAACTCGAAATTTGCGTGCAATTTGTGGTTCCCACAAAGCCTTGATGTATGCGTTCAAACTGGGTGTCAAACGAAAGGGCATAGCCACAGCTTTAGATTGGTCTGTTCCATATTTCGATATATTTATCGATAAAACTTGG